>CAWUFW010003254.1:1200000-1880932 GCA_963921515.1 Calotriton arnoldi | reverse complement strand
ATTTTTAAAGCGCGAACAAGAAAATAATTCTGATACGCCGCGAAATTGTTGGCAATTCCGCGTTCTCCGCGGAACACGAAATTGCCTAAATTCCGCAAATTCCGCGAGCGGAGCGGAATTTGCTGCCCAGGGTTAATATTTAGCGGCATTGCCTGAGCCGCGGGAGGAGCCCTGCTGCGGTGAGAATCCCCTGCCGAAAACGCCAACCGGCGCATCTGCACAAAGTGACAGGTGCCACAAATGAAGGAAGTGAGGTGCATGCGAGGAGGCATAGTGATGTACCACAACCCACTTGGGACAATTGATTATGTTTTACTGGGGGAGAGGCACGGCATATCACTGGAGTAAGAGTAAGGCACTACGACTACCAGGAGGCCACGCGGATGGCCACGCCCACGGGGGCGGGGTAATTGATTATTCAAAAGGTGCCGCAAAACTGCCGTTCTTTTTCTCCAAAAAGCCCACAGCCCATGAGAAAGTGCTCGTTAGCACGAAACGCGTCGGGCTGGACTGTTATTTTGTGTGGCATGACTTTGTACCCGCATTCCATCCTTCATTAAAAATACGATGGCAAAACCTACCTGTGTGGGTTCTTCCATTGCAGGCATCTTGTTTAGTTGGATATTTAGCGGCTTTGCCTGAGCCGCGGGAGGAGCCCTGCTATGGTGAGCATCCCCTGCCGAAAACGCCAACCGGCGCATCTGCACAAAGGGACAGGTGCCACAAATGAAGGAAGTGAGGTGCATGCGAGGAGGCATGGTGATGCACCAAAACCCACTTGCGACAATTGATTATGTTTTAACCGGGCGAGAGGCACGGCATATCACTGGAGTAAGAGTAAGGCACTACGACTACCAGGAGGCCACGCGGATGGCCACGCCCACGGGGTCGGGGTAATTGATTATTCAAAAGGTGCTGCAAAACTGCCGTTCTTTTTCTCCAAAAAGCCCACAGCCCATGAGGAAGTGCTCGTTAGCACGAAACGCGTCGGGCTGGACTGTTATTTTGTGTGGCATAACGTTTTACCCGCATTGCATCCTTCATTAAAAATACGATGGCAATAACCTACCTGTGTCGGCCCGTCCATTTCAGGCAACTTGTTTAGTTGGATATTTAGCGGCTTTGCCTGAGCCGCGGGAGGAGCCCCGCTGCGGTGAGCATCCCCTGCCGAAAACGCCAACCGGTGCATCTGCACAAAGGGACAGGTGCCACAAATGAAGGAAGTGAGGTGCATGTGAGGAGGCATGGTGATGCACCACAACCCACTTGGGACAATTGATTATGTTTTACCGGGCGAGAGGCACGGCATCTCACTGGAGTAAGAGTAAGGCACTACGACTACCAGGAGGCCACGTGGATGGCCACGCCCACGCGGTCGGGGTAATTGATTATTCAAAAGGTGCTGCAAAACTGCCGTTCTTTTTCTTCAAAAAGTCCACAGCCCATGAGGAAGTGCTCGTTAGCACGAAACGCGTCGGGCTGGAACGTTATTTTGTGTGGCATAACGTTTTACCCGCATTGCATCCTTCATTAAAAATACGATGGCAATAACCTACCTGTGTCGGCCCGTCCATTTCAGGCAACTTGTTTAGTTGGATATTTAGCGGCTTTGCCTGAGCCGCGGGAGGAGCCCCGCTGCGGTGAGCATCCCCTGCCGAACACGCCAACCGGTGCATCTGCACAAAGGGACAGGTGCCACAAATGAAGGAAGTGAGGTGCATGTGAGGAGGCATGGTGATGCACCACAACCCACTTGGGACAATTGATTATGTTTTACCGGGCGAGAGGCACGGCATCTCACTGGAGTAAGAGTAAGGCACTACGACTACCAGGAGGCCACGCGGATGGCCACGCCCACGGGGTCGGGGTAATTGATTATTCAAAAGGTGCTGCAAAACTGCCGTTATTTTTCTCCAAAAAGCCCACAGCCCATGAGGAAGTGCTCGTTAGCACGAAACGCATCGGGATGGAATGTTATTTTGTGTGGCATGACGTTGTACCCACATTGCATACTTCATTAGAAATACGATGGCAAAACCTACCTGTGTGGGCCCTACGACTACCAGGAGGCCACGCGGATGGCCACGCCCACGGGGTCGGGGTAATTGATTATTCAAAAGGTGCTGCAAAACTGCCGTTCTTTTTCTCCAAAAGCCCACAGCCCTTGAGGAAGTGCTCGTTAGCACGAAACGGCTCGGGCTGGACTGTTATTTTGTGTGGCATGACGTTGTACCCACATTGCATCCTTCATTAAAAATACGATGGCAAAACCTACCTGTGTGGGCCCTTCCATTGCAGGCAACTTGTTTAGTTGGATATTTAGCGGCTTTGCCTGAGCCGCGGGAGGAGCCCCGCTGTGGTGAGCATCCCCTGCCAAAAACGCCAACCGGCGCATCTGCACAAAGGGACAGGTGCCACAAATGAAGGAAGTGAGGTGCATGCGAGGAGGCATGGTGATGCACCACAACCCACTTGGGACAATTGATTATGTTTTACCTAGGGAGAGGCACGGCATCTCACTGGAGTAAGAGTAAGGCACTATGACTACCAGGAGGCCACGCAGATGGCCACGCCCACGGTGACGGGGTAATTGATTATTCAAAAGGTGCAGCAAAACTGCTGTTCATTTTCCCCAAAAAAAACACAGCCCATGAAGAAGTGCTCGTTAGCACGAAACGCGTCGGGCTGGACTGTTATTTTGTGTGGCATGACGTTGTACCCGCATTGCATCCTTCATTAAAATACGATGGCAAAACCTACCTGTGTGGGCCCTTCCATTGCAGGCAACTTGTTTAGTTGGATATTTAGCAGCTTTGCCTGAGCCGCGGGAGGAGCCCCGCTGCGGTGAGCATCCCCTGCCGAAAACGCCAACCGGCACATCTGCACAAAGGGACAGGTGCCACAAATGAAGGACGTGAGGTGCATGCGAGGAGCCATGGTGATGCACCACAACCCACTTGGGATAATTGATTATGTTTTACCAGGGGAGAGGAACGGCATCTCACTGGAGTAAGAGTAAGGCACTATGACTACCAGGAGGCCACGCGGATGGCCACTCCAATGGGGGCGGGGTAATTGATTATTCAAAAGGTGCCGCGCAACTGTCGTTCTTTTTCTCCAAAAAGCCCACAGCCCATTAGGAAGTTCTCGTTAGCACGAAACGCGTCGGGCTGGACTGTTATTTTGTGTGGCATGACTTTGTACCCGCATTGCATCCTTCATTAAAAATATGATGGCAAAACCTACCTGTTTGGGTTTTTCCATTGCAGGCATCTTGTTTAGTTGGATATTTAGTGGCTTTGCCTGAGCCGCGGGAGGAGCCCCGCCGCGGTGGGCATCCCCTGCCGAAAACGCCAACTGGTGCATCTGCACAAAGGGACAGGTGCCACAAATGAAGGAAGTGAGGTGCATGCGAGGAGGCATGGTGATGCACCACAACCCACTTGGGACAATTGATTATGTTTTACCGGGCGAGAGGCACGGCATCTCACTGGAGTAAGAGTAAGGCACTATGACTACCAGGAGGCCACGCGGATGGCCACGCCCACGGGGTCGGGGTAATTGATTATTCAAAAGGTGCTGCAAAACTGCAGTTATTTTTCTCCAAAAAGCCCACAGCCCATGAGGAAGTGCTCGTTAGCACGAAACGCATCGGGATGGAATGTCATTTTGTGTGGCATGACGTTGTACCCACATTGCATCCTTCATTAGAAATACGATGGCAAAACCTACCTGTGTGGGCCCTACGACTACCAGGAGGCCACGCGGATGGCCACGCCCACGGGGTCGGGGTAATTGATTATTCAAAAGGTGCTGCAAAACTGCCGTTCTTTTTCTCCAAAAAGCCCACAGCCCATGAGGAAGTGCTCGTTAGCACGAAACGGCTCGGGCTGGACTGTTATTTTGTGTGGCATGACGTTGTACCCACATTGCATCCTTCATTAGAAATACGATGGCAAAACCTACCTGTGTGGGCCCTTCCATTGCAGGCAACTTGTTTAGTTGGATATTTAGCGGCTTTGCCTGAGCCGCGGGAGGAGCCCCGCTGTGGTGAGCATCCCCTGCCGAAAACGCCAACCGGCGCATCTGCACAAAGGGACAGGTGCCACAAATTAAGGAAGTGAGGTGCATGCGAGGAGGCATGGTGATGCACCACAACCCACTTGGGACAATTGATTATGTTTTACCTAGGGAGAGGCACGGCATCTCACTGGAGTAAGGCACTATGACTACCAGGAGGCCACGCAGATGGCCACGCCCACGGTGACGGGGTAATTGATTATTCAAAAGGTGCAGCAAAACTGCTGTTCATTTTCCCAAAAAAAACCACAGCCCATGAGGAAGTGCTCGTTAGCACGAAACGCGTCGGGCTGGACTGTTATTTTGTGTGGCATGACGTTGTACCCGCATTGCATCCTTCATTAAAAATACGATGGCAAAACCTACCTGTGTGGGCCCTTCCATTGCAGGCAACTTGTTTAGTTGGATATTTAGCAGCTTTGCCTGAGCCACGGGAGGAGCCCCGCTGCGGTGAGCATCCCCTGCCGAAAACGCCAACCGGCACATCTGCACAAAGGGACAGGCGCCACAAATGAAGGACGTGAGGTGCATGCGAGGAGGCATGGTGATGCACCACAACCCACTTGGGATAATTGATTATGTTTTACCAGGGGAGAGGAATGGCATCTCACTGGAGTAAGAGTAAGGCACTATGACTACCAGGAGGCCACGCGGATGGCCACGCCCACGGGGTCGGGGTAATTGATTATTCAAAAGGTGCTGCAAAACTGCCGTTCTTTTTCTCCAAAAAGCCCACAGCCCATGAGGAAGTGCTCGTTAGCACGAAACGGCTCGGGCTGGACTGTTATTTTGTGTGGCATGACGTTGTACCCGCATTGCATCCTTCATTAGAAATACGATGGCAAAACCTACCTGTGTGGGCCCTTCCATTGCAGGCAATTTGTTGAGTTGGATATTTAGCGGCTTTGCCTGAGCCGCGGGAGGAGCCCCGCTGTGGTGAGCATCCCCTGCCGAAAACGCCAACCGGCGCATCTGCACAAAGGGACAGGTGCCACAAATGAAGGAAGTGAGGTGCATGAGAGGAGGCATGGTGATGCACCACAACCCACTTGGGACAATTGATTGTTTTACCTGGGGAGAGGCACGGCATCTCACTGGAGTAAGAGTAAGGCACTATGACTACCAGGAGGCCATGCAGATGGCCACGCCCATGGGGGCGGGGTAATTGATTATTCAAAAGGAGCCGCAAAACTGCTGTTCATTTTCCCCAAAAAAACCACAGCCCATGAGGAAGTGCTCGTTAGCACGAAACGCGTCGGGCTGGACTGTTATTTTGTGTGGCATGACGTTGTACCCGCATTGCATCCTTCATTAAAAATACGATGGCAAAACCTACCTGTGTGTGCCCTTCCATTGCAGGCAACTTGTTTAGGTGGATATATAGCAGCTTTGCCTGAGCCGCGGGAGGAGCCCCGCTGCGGTGAGCATCCCCTGCCGAAAACGCCAACTGGCACATCTGCACAAAGGGACAGGTGCCACAAATGAAGGAAGTGAGGTGCATGCGAGGAGGCATGGTGATGCACCACAACCCACTTGGGATAATTGATTATGTTTTACCGGGGGAGAGGAACGGCATCTCACTGGAGTAAGAGTAAGGCACTATGACTACCAGGAGGCCACGCGGATGGCCACGCCCATGGGGGCGGGGTAATTGATTATTCAAAAGGTGCCGCGCAACTCCCGTTCTTTTTCTCCAAAAAGCCCACAGCCCATTAGGAAGTGCTCGTTAGCACGAAATGCATCGGGCTGGACTGTTATTTTGTTTGGCATGACTTTGTACCCGCATTGCATCCTTCATTAAAAATACGATGGCAAAACCTACCTGTGTGGGTTCTTCCATTGCAGGCATCTTGTTTAGGTGGATATATAGCAGCTTTGCCTGAGCCCCGGGAGGAGCCCCGCTGCGGTGAGCATCCCCTGCCAAAAACGCCAACCGGTGCATCTGCACAAAGGGACAGGTGCCACAAATGAAGGAAGTGAGCTGCATGCGAGGAGGCATGGTGATGCACCACAACCCACTTGGGACAATTGATTATGTTTTACCGGGCGAGAGGCACGGCATCTCACTGGAGTAAGAGTAAGGCACTACGACTACCAGGAGGCCACGCAGATGGCCACTCCCATGGGGGCGGGGTAATTGATTATTCAAAAGGAGCCGCAAAACTGCCGTTCTTTTTCCAAAGAAAACCACAGCCCATGAGGAAGTGCTCGTTAGAATGAAACGCATCGGGCTGGACTGTTACTTTGTGTGGCATGACATTGTACCCGCATTGCATCCTTCATTAAAAATACGATGGCAAAACCTACCTGTGTGGGCCCTTCCATTGCAGTCAACTTGTTTAGTTGGATATTTAGCGGCTTTGCCTGAGCCGCGGGAGGATCCCCACTGTGGTGAGCATCCCCTGCCGAAAACGCCAAACGGCGCATCTGCACAAAGGGACAGGTGCCACAAATGAAGGAAGTGAGTTGCATGTGAGGAGGCATGGTGATGCACCACAACCCACTTGGGACAATTCATTATGTTTTACCGGGGGAGAGGCACGGCATCTCACTGGAGTAAGAGTAAGGCACTACGACTACCAGGAGGCCACGTGGATACCCTGCCAACTTAGGGTGAACAAAGCAAACACAAGGAGATGATGGACGGAGTGCTGAAATTTTTCAGACATTCACCCCCAGTCACAGATCTGGGTTGAATCCATCATCGTTCTTTAGCTCACTTCACCACCCCAGTTCAGACACAGCTATATGCAAATCAGTCTTGACCCTGTGCCTCATGGGAACAGTCCAGCTCGAACTGCCAAGCCATGTCTTCCCTGGACCGGAAACAAGCATCCTGGGACCGGTTTCGGGCTAACAGCCCTCATCAGCCAGGCTAGCTTGAATCCAGTGGCAAAGTGAGGAAGGGACCCACGTCTGGGCATACCCTGCCAACTTAGGGCGAACAAAGCAAACACAAGGAGATGATGGACAGAGTGCTGAAACTTTTCAGACACTCACCCCCAGTCACAGATCTGGGTTGAAACCATCATTGTTCTTTAGCTCACTTCACCACCCCAGTTCAGACACAGCTATATGCAAATCAGTCTTGACCCTGTGCCTCATGGGAACAGTCCAGCCCGAACTGCCAAGCCATGTCTTCCCTGGACCGGAAACAAGCAACCTGGGACTGGTTTCGGGCTAACAGCCCTCATCAGCCAGGCTAGCTTGAATCCAGTGGCAAAGTGAGCAAGGGACCCACGTCTGGGCATACCCTGCCAACTTAGGGTGAACAAAGCAAACACAAGGAGATGATGGACGGAGGGCTGAAACTTTTCAGACACTCACCCCAGTCACAAATCTGGGTTGAATCCATCAGCGTTCTTTAGCTCACTTCACCACCCCAGTTCAGACACAGCTATATGCAAATCAGTCTTGACCCTGTGCCTCATGGGAACAGTCCAGCCCGAACCCAGATCTGTGACTGGGGCTGAGTGTTTGAAAAGTTTCAGCACTCCGTCCATCATCTCCTTGTGTTTGCTTTAATGCCATATATATGCCTGGCACCAGCTTGTGGGTGGGGGTGACTCCTGGCTCCTCCCTAACCAATGGAGTAAGAGTTTCCATGGTTTACCCTACAACGTTTGAAACATTTCCTGTGTGTCCTACTGCAAACAGTCCTATAGTGCTCCTCTCTGTCTAAATCCAAGATGATGAAACCCTTCTACCCTTGTGCAGAACCTCTATGCCCACCCTGGATGTATGGCAAGGAAAATGAGCAACCCTTCATCTATGGTCAGGTCAAACCAGTTTTAGAGGCAGCTACCTTTCCCCTGCAATTGGTGCCTTCCTGACTGGGGGAGCAAAATATGGAGCCTGTCCAGGTGTCATCTAACATCTGCCTGTGACAGGGGAGGCCCCTTCGAAATTAATTAAGTTCCCTTGCATAGTCTAAATGGTCATCCTGCTAGAGGAACAGAAAACACCTCCCCAAACCCAGGTCTTTGTCTGTGTGCTCCTCGAACCTCCTTCAGGACTTGGGCACTCAGAGGGCTGCAGCTGGAGGCTATTGTATCTATCCAGAGGTTTTAGGCAGGGAAAAGGCAACTTCCTAAATGTACCTTTTCCTTAATATTTATTAAAAATCCAACTTCACCATTGGATTGGGCTTGTAGTACGTATTACAAAGAGTTCTTGAATGATATTTCTAGGTGGATTCTAACCAAAGATAGCTTTCTTCATTTTTTTAAGTCATCCAGTGTTTCACTATAGAACAGCTAATTGTGATGCAGTAAAAGTAGGTTTTCGGTGCTAGTCACTATAAGGACATGTTCTGTATGGCATTTCTACATGTACCACTTTTAAATACCCTACTCCCTGCCTTATGGGCTATAGGGCTTAACTAGGGGTGACTTCATAATATTTCAAAGGAAGGTTTAGATGTGTCAAAAGGGTTTGCAGTGCCAGTGTAGAGGGTGGCAAAATAGGTGCTGCAGCATAGGGACATTTAGCTTACACACCCTGGGTAAGCCTTGAAACACACACTAGGAAAGCATAGGTAAGTTTATGTGCCAATTATGGAGTTCTACAGCCAGCAAAAATAGATAGGGCAATGATCTGGGAGTACACCACACAAAAGATGGTCATCCTTCAGAGCACATTCAAGAAAAGGGTACAAATAAGGGAGTTAAGAAGATCAAAGATTCGACATTGAGAACGAACGGGAGAAGGAAGATAGTAAAAGCAAAGTTGTTTATAATCACTGGAATGCATCAGCCCTTTGACTTTTGATGGAGCAAGAAGGATGAAATTCAGATATCCACAGATTTTTGCAATTTCTGAAAACATTCAAAAACACTGAAAAAAACAGCACTGGAATTTGTAACAACTAGAAATTGAAAACAGAAAATCCTAGTAATACACATGGTTTGATGCTTGCTTTGTTATCTCCTAGAAGCATTCTAAACAATTGCATGTCATAAGAGAGACTATCTGAAAAATGATGTAATGACTAACCCTGGGCGGTGAACTACGCTCCGCTCGTGGAGTTTGCGGAGTTTGCTGGACTCCGCGTTACGCGGATCTCGCGGAGTGCAGAGAAAATCCGCTACGTGTAGCGTAGCGGACATTTTTGCTCGCTCGCATTCCGCAACGTCAAGTTGGCGACCGCAAGCGAGCAAAATCAACATCCCGGCGAGATTTTTCCTCGTTCGCGATCGGCAACATCAAGTTGGCGAGCGCGAGCGTGGAAAATAAACCTCCCGGCGAGATTTCTCAACGCGGGGGGGTCAGGTTTCTCATTGCGAGTGGTGCGTATGCTCGCGACCGCTCGCGATGAGTAACTGCCCGTTTGCGTTGAGAAAGCTGCCGCTCGAGTAAAAATCTACTCGAGTGGCAGAAAACGACCGCTTGCACTGTGCATGATGCCGTTTGCAATGATTGCACAGTGCGGACAAGCATCCGGCACTGTGCAATCACAACGAACAGCATTTTCCTATCACACTACGCTGCTCGCGTAGCGTGGCAGAGTTGTTTTACCGCTTCGCGTAGCGTAGCGCAACTCCTCGAACTACGCCCACCCTTAGTAATGACCCACTCCTATAATGGCATGTTTTAGAAATGGGGGTCTCTGGTTGCCAATGGTCTGCACTTTGACCAAGTAGGGACCCTTCCTTCTAGTCAGGGTAAGGGGATGTGTTGCGGGGATTCTGTACATATACAGAGCTATGCACAGGATAATAGGACCTCAGTGTATAGTGGTGAACCAACCATGCACCTTAGTACCCACAATCCCTATCCGACTAGCTTTAGCGTCTCATTCGTTCTCCGTACTACAGCGAAGCTACCAATGATTAGACAACCCAGAACACGGTCTCTCTCTCTCAGGACTCGCGGGAGCAAGAACACTCCTTCATAACTCACTCATACTTGTCCACAACGTGCGTAATAAGAGACACAGTATAGTTTAAAATGTTTATTTCAACTATTGTGCTCTAATATAAAGTACACGTGCCAGTACTATCAGCATAATGCATAACGATAAAATAATAAGCATGGTTACAATTCCATAGAATACAAACGGGGACAGCATTTTGTAAAGATAGTGGATATAGGGCTAAATGGCCTACCACCCTCCCCGTGCTAGTAACTAGTTTATTATAAAAATAGAAGACCTCTGGGCTTTGTCAGGCGGACCCCCATACCTCAATATCTAGATGCAAGGTTTACATCATCAGACGAGCACAGCTCTTCTCCCTGGAAAGGTTTTTCTCCAAGTGCCACCAACAGGGAGATCACAATATTAAAAGCACACGAATTTCTCCAATGCAGCTGTATTTCGTGTTATGTCTAAGTGTGAGGGGCTGACCAGATCAGCAATAACAAGGGACGCTGTTTTTCGACCTTGTACACGGTGTGCAGACAAAACCCACAGGGAACAGGAGAAAAGGTGAAAGGCAAAAAGGCAGACAGTTCCAATATAGCTGGGCACAAGCAGAGGCCGGAAAAACAAAGTCACAGAGCAACGTGTGCAAAAAAGGCACCATAGCAGCCAGGCCTAAGCTAACTTAGCAATGTAGACAACGAGGCCACAATCCACACTACACCCTCCCCTGGTCAGTCCATGGGCCAAGACACAGGATGAAAACAGAGTTCAAATAGATGGAGCAGAATGTAAACGTCTATGTATGAAAAGTCCCCATGAAGGACAGTGAATGGAAAAAAAAAAAGTTCAGGACAAAAAAATGCCGACAGGGCCAGAAAGCAGGGCATTAAAAAACTAAAAAAGAAAAAATCCAGCAATGCAGTTCGCGGAAAGCGAAGGCCTTTAATCCAACAGAGTGTATGCGCAGAAAACGGCCACACCTTCCAAGAGGACATCATTGGAATCGTCTGAAAACAGAGATGCCATCCAGTTCAACAAATCAAAACTGCATTCATGTTCCTCATAATAGGGAGCAGTGATCAGCATTGTGGGACAACTTGCGTGATACTCAACATAACTTTGTTGTAGGAGATTCTGAGCAGCCGCCCAGATATCCCATTGCGCCAAAATTCCAAGTGCAGCTGCACGCGCCATTAAGCCAGCGCCGGAACAGTCCCGTTCATGGGCCTCTAAGGGACCCATCAACTGGCCAAAATCCGGGTCCGACAGAGACGTATTGGAGAGGCAAATTTCCAAGGACCAAGAGAAAGGACATCGTATGCAAGACATCACAGGTTGCACGCAAGTGAAATACGCAAAGCGAAAAGAAAGTCTATAGGACACACTGAGTGTCGCTAATGGTAGGATGCCGAAGCTGATAAGCATGCGTTCACGGAGCATCCGGAGTCGACCTTGGCCGAGTAGGTCCCCAGGATGTGCAGCCATTTCGCAGCAAACAAATCAAAAGTAATATTCCAGCAGCTAAGGCGAGGAGCAATGGGAAGCCGCCAAAGACGTTGGAAAAAATAGAATGAATAAAAGCCGGAATTACACCAAATATAGTTTGAAAGGAGGTAACAAGGCCAGAGCCCACAACTTTAAAAAAGTGCACAAGACCTTCGGTATTAGAAGCATTGAAAACGCGGTGAATCAGTTCACCGAAATGTTGTGGGAGGTTTGTGTTCAAAAGAGCCTGTATCTCACTGTGGGTACTAGCCACCTGGAGGACGAAGGTCTCCTGTGCGGAAGTGAGCATAACCTCCTCGTTCAATAATAGCGCCTTTATTCTGCTCAATTTATTGAAATCTGCCTGCAAAGTCAGTATGGAAGGCCAAATGGAACTATCTACAATGTCCTGTGGGGGTGGAAAAATCACATTTTTGCAGCACACTACACGTGGGAAACCGTTACAATATAGGGGATGCCTGCCTGCATTCCACAGCATTCTTGATTATTCAGAAGGAGATAGCTACCATTTGCAAGCACAGTGAAAGTAGGTGATATAACAGGAGCCGGAATGCCTTTTAAAACACAAGCAAGATTCGGAGCCGAAACATTACAAGCCCCGTGCAATTCAATGTTCTTACAAATTAGGGAATGACCCACTGTAGAATCACAAGACTCTCCTGTGAGAAAAACCTCCTTTCCGTCCCTAAGGCATCGATACATGAAAGGCAGGGACCAAAGTTCATGCAAGAAGGCACTGCCTAAAGGCTGAAAACGGCCAACAGGATAATGTTTCATGCATGAACTGAACTCGAATAAAGAAAAAGGCAAAGCGAGAAGCCCGTGAACCAGCCACACTGCAGAGTCCAACTCCGCCACAGAGATTGGTAACGGATCTATCTTTTCGATATGTAAGAGAGAGTATGTTGCATCTTTCATGGACATGAATTGCTGTTTGTCAGTCAAATTAAATGGCAGGAATAAGGCAGACGTGTTTAAAAAATGCCATGGAACCTTGCCCATCTTCAATGTTTGCAATGTCCACGCAAACTGCATTACTGAACGCAATTGATTTTGACCATGATATAACACAGACACATCATCCTGTACAATATCAACAACAGATGAAACAATATTCTCTAATGTGTATATGCGGGAAGACAGGGTATTAATACTATTATCAACAACAGCAAGCACTTTCTCTAGATTAGCTTGATCGATTTCCCGTAAACGGGAAGCAGCTTCTATCTGCGAAAGCTTCCACAGTTCATTGTAAGTTTCATAAATGAACCTCTTAGGTCGAGGGCCACGAGGCCCTAGCAAAAAATCGGACAGATCAATGTTGCCTGATAGGAGGGATAAATGTTGTTTTACAGAATCCAACGAAGAGTGCTGCAACCACTGTTTACACAATTTACCAACAGAATACGTTGTAACAGTACGAGAGTCAGAAAACCTCGGATATGGCCTATCCTGTTTGTAACCAGGAGCTGAGTCATGAAAACGCAGTTGGCAGGCATTTGATGCTATGGGCCAAGCCAATCAGGGTGACTGAACAAGCGAAGAGATATTAAACTAATTGTTTTGAAACAAAGCTTGCAAATTGGCAAGGGAAATATTGAAATGCAAGCTCTCGTTGGGAGTGGACAATACGGGAATGGAGGGTGCATTCAATTGTTTTGAAGTAGCCAAACCCCAACATGTTGTTTGATAGATCGTACGATTTAAAAATAAAATTTGGGCCGGGATTAGGCAAGCACGGTGTAAGCCTTCCGTGCCGCATACCTGCCATGATTTGGTGCCCCAAATAGATTTTAAGTCAATGGTGGCCTGCCAGTGTTCATAACCACCCACTGCCAATGCGTTCAAAAAGGAACCCGAATATAGAAATTTGGTGTGGGTCAGCATGATCTTCTGAGTGGACGAAGCGTTCAATTTAAAATAGCCCGGCTAGCTCAGTCGGTAGAGCATGAGACTCTTAATCTCAGGGTTGTGGGTTCGAGCCCCACGTTGGCCGCCATGTTGCGGGGATTCTGTACATATACAGAGCTATGCACAGGATAATAGGACCTCGGTGTATAGTGGTGAACCATCCATGCACCTTAGTACCCACAATCGCTATCCGACTAGCTTTAGCGTCTCATTTGTTCTCCGTACTACAGCAAAGCTACCAATGATTAGACAACCCAGAACACGGTCTCTTTCTCAGGACTCGCGGGAGCAAGAACACTCTTTCATAACTCACTCATACTTGTCCACAACGTGTGTAATAAGAGACACAGTATAGTTTAAAATGTTTATTTCAACTATCGTGCTCTAAGATAAAGTACACGTGCCAGTATTATCAGCATAATGCATAACGATAAAATAATAAGCATGGTTACAATTCCATAGAATACAAACGGGGACAGCATTTTGTAAAAACAGTGGATATAGGGCTAAATGGCCTTACCACCCTCCCCGTGCTAGTAACTAGTTTATTATAAAAATAGAAGACCTCTGGGCTTTGTCAGGCGGACACCCATACCTCAATATCTAGATGCAAGGTTTACATCATCAGACAAGCACAGCTCTTCTCCATGGAAAGGTTTTTCTCCAAGTGCCACCAACAGGGAGATCACAATATTAAAAGCACACGAATTTCTCCAATGCAGCTGTATTTCGTGTTATGTCTAAGTGAGAGGGGCTGACCAGATCAGCAATAACAAGGGACGCTGTTTTTCGACCTTATACACGGTATGCAGACGAAACCCACAGGGAACAGGAGAAAAGGTGAAAGGCAAAAAGGCAGACAGTTCCAATATAGCCGGGCACAAGCAGAGGCCGGAAAAACAAAGTCACAGAGCAACGTGTGCAAAAAAGGCACCATGGCAGCCAGGCCTAAGCTAACTTAGCAATGTAGACAACGAGGCCACAATCCACACTACAGTTGCACTTCTAAACTAACCCCTGCTCAACAGGATGGTGGTTGACATGAGCAGTCAAGCTTATCTCAGAGGCAATGTCTAAAGCATTTTCACAGAACTCACAGTAATAAAGTGAAAACACTACAAAAGGACACCACATTAGTTTTAGAAATAATAGCCAATATTTATCTGTGCAAAACAAGACCAAAACTATAAGAATTCAACATACAGTTATTCAAGAATATCACTAAGCAAAATAGACTTTAGAAACAGTTTCTTGAAATTGATAGCTCCATCTGGGGATACCTCGGCAGTGTGAACCAACCAATCCAATGGTTTTGGCGGACCGCGGTGGTCCATGCCAGCTGCTGTGTTGGAAACGCCCTGAAACAGTACCTTTTGTTCCGGCTGACCACAGCAGTATGGGCTGGCTCTGGCGGGCGTTGAGGCTGTGATGTAAAGCGGAGCTGTGCGGCATGGGGTGCCCACTGGTCGTGGTGCAGGCAGCGGCTCAGTGGCGGTCATCCAGCAGCATTGGTGAGACCAGGGCTGCGGTGCAAACTGGAGTGGTGCTCGTTGTGGTGCTGACAGTCACGGTGCAAGCAACGGTGCCCATTGATGATCTGAGGTCGATTGGGCTGGCATCGGCAGGCCAAGGCTGCAGTGTTGGACAGGGCGGTGCATCATGTAACTTACAAGCAGTGCCCCCAAACCACAGTGCAGACAGCGGTTGCGATGTCAGCTCGTAGTGGTGGCAGCTGTGAGACCTAGGCAGCGGAGTGAAGCGAGGCATTGCAGAGTGCATTGCCCACAGGTCGTGGTGCAAACAGCGGCTCAGTGGCTGCGACGGACAGCGTCACCAGTGAGACCAGGGTTGTCGTGCAAAGTGTGGCAGTGCCCTTTGCAGTACCTTCAGGTCACGGAGCTGGCAGCAGTCTCAGTGATGGCGTTGAGTTGCGGTTTCTCTCTGTGACAACAGAGACCAACAGTCCCAGATGCGGTACTCAGAGGAAGGCGACGTCTTTGCTGTTCCTGAGACTTATTAAACAGGGGTTAAGCTCTACTTCAAGCCCTTGGAGATAATCAGAAGAAGAAGTTGTAGGAAATTTAGTCTAGTCCTTTTCCTCCCCACGACAGAAGCAGCCACTGTAGGCCAACACAGCAAAGCATGCAGCAAAGTGGTAGTCCCTCCTCACAGGTTCTCCGGCTCTTCTTCTTGGCAGGTTTCTTGATCCCAAAGAGTTCCAAAGTCCTGAGATCAGGGTCCCAATTTTCTTATACCACATTTCCCTTTGAAGTTGGCACAAACAAAGTTCCTCTGGCATAAACCAGTTCTGCCTCGCTCAGGCCAGGTTCACTTCAGGAAGGGGAGACACCTTTGTGAGAGGCAGCCACAGTTCATTCAGGTGCAGCGACAACTCCTTCCACTACTCTAAATACAGCCTGTACTATTCAGCCTGGCTATGAGTCACCAAGGAAAGGCAGGTCACGCAGGTCATACCTCAACCTCCCCCTTTTGTTTGTCTCGTGTGAATTCCCATTCCCAGCTTCTGTCACTCTGAACCCTGACGGTGAATATACAGATGGCAGAGGCACACAGGATGGCTAAGCAAGAAAATGCCCACTTTCTAAAAGTGGCACTTTTCTAACACATAATTTGAAAACCACCTTTACTAAAAGGTGTGTTATTAAATTCTGAATTCAGGAAGCCTAAACTCCATTTCTCTATCCTGTCCCAATGGAAAGCTAGGTTTGTAAGATGTCACAAGGCAACACCCATGTTAACCTATGAGACAGATAGCCTTGCCATAGTAGAAAAAGAATTGTACAGTAATTTACTATCAGGACATGTAACACACATCAGTACATATCCTACCTTCCACCCACACTGCACCCTCCCCATAGGGGCACCTTGGGCCTACTTTAGTGGTGTCTTACATGTAAGAAAAGGGAAGGTTAGGGTCTGGCAAGCGGGTGCACTTCCCAGGTCGACATGGCAGTAAAAACCGCGTGCATACAGTGCAGTGGAAGGTCTGAGAACCCTGTGAAAGGCTACTTGTGGGAGCGGCACAATCAGTGCTGAAGGTCCACTAGTATTCAAGCAAAAAAGGCTTGGGTCCTTGTGCTACCTGGACTGGACCACTAGTAATATGAACATACAAGATGTCCAGATAGACTATTCATCACATATTAATGAAACAACGTGACCTTAGACAACCATTCCAAAGTCCGTGTGATTTATTTCACTTTTCTTTTCGTTTTTTTAAAAACAAGATTATGCCATTATTTTCATGTCATATCTCGGACAACACTAATTTTTGAGAAGATATTCTCTGGTGATACTTACAAAAGAATTATACAAAAACACATTGTAACACAACACAGTGAAATACAGTAAAACGATACAATAAACGTAAATAGTGACATACAATAATATAGAACGACCAGTCCTTATTTCAAATTACACTAGGCGGACACAAATGTTCATTAACACAGGCTTCAGTCTGCTGTCCTGCCAGTGTCAAAAGCTATGGGATTTCCAAATCTTTGGAGGGTGTTGCCTTGGCGGGGAAAAAAAGTGTAAAGTATTCCCACGTGGCACACCCTGTGTCTCTTAATCCATTAGCTGGAGTCAACGCGTTTCGAACCCCATCTTGCTGGGGGGTTCTCCTCAGGACTAGGACTTGGTCTTGAGAACTGATTCTTTGCCGAAATCTCTGGGTTGTTATTCTCAGGGGCAAATGCTTCTTTATCGATGTTACTTAGTTCACTCAGAATTACTGGAGACGTGTTTGAAAAGGCAAGTTTCAGGACGTTCAATGCTTCCTTTTCTCATTTGTTCTTTAGTCTTCTGCTGGAAGAGTTCAAACACGAGGGTGTTCCAGGGTTTCTGCTCTGAATCAACTGACATGGCAGTAAAAACTGCGTGCATACAGTGCAGTGGCAGGTCTGAGAACCCTGTGAAAGGCTACTTGTGGGGGCGGCACAATCAGTGCTGAAGGTCCACTAGTAGCATTTGATTTACAGGCCTTGGGCACACCTGTGCACATTACTAGGGACTTATTAGTAAATCAAATATGCTAATCATGGAAACACCAATCGATAAACACAATTTACAGCAGGAGCACTTGCACTTTAACACTGAACAGCAGTGAGAAAGCGCACAGAGACACTAAACCAGCTAAAACGAAGTCCAGTAAACCATCAGAAAGCAAAAAGATAAGGGAAACACAGCAAAAGATACCAGTTCTAACAGCATGACATTGACTTTTCTTTCAGGAAGTAGAGTCAAATAATTGGGGACGGGTCTTTACAGGTTTCAAAGACAACAGAGGGAAAGCCTGCTTAATGGGTCCAGTTGAACAATACCGCCCTTCAAAAAATTGTTGACAGTACAACTCCAGGCCATTGAGTTCTGAGTCAGAAAACTGATCTACAAAGGAACTACTATGAAGAAGTAAATTGCTGATCAATTCAAACCTACTAGTATTAATTTATTAGTCAAAATTATCATCTTGCACAAAAAGCAGAGACTGAAAGAAGAGAGATAATGGTAAAATGAGATGAGTGATTTTCAGGCCCTGATATATACATGTGGGGGTCTCAATTTGTTTTATTAATTTTTATAATAATGATTTTTTTATCTGAACCTAATTTAAATTTTGTGAATCTTTTTAACTTTGTTTCAGAGTTTCAAGACCCAATGAGGTTACATAAGTTAGCTGGAATCTGTTTGGGTGGTGATTTTAATGCTAAAATTTCAGGGGTAAATTGGGAAGGTGCTGCTTATACATTGCAAGCACCCCATGCAGAAGGGGGACTGAGTTACTGGGTTATTTACCAAAATATAATCTACTTAATGTGATGGATATTGCTGATATAAATTACTGCAACAGTCACCCATTACCAACTTATAGAGGCCGTGGCTGTGCCTCAGTAATAGACTACGTCTTTATATCAGACGTACTGGAAGATCTCTTGGTCAAAGCCGAGGTTATACCTACCATGTATGGGGATCACAACCCTAACTTTGTAACATTTAGGGTAGCACTAAAACCCGGCCTTCCCAAGGAACCAGGGGCCTGTAACATAGCATCCTCGACAGACAATTTAAGAATTATATGGAAGGGTATAGATAATTGTAAAGTATTTTCAAAAATGCTGTCAACATATCACCTATCTGTTAATAGTTGCCTGTCGTTAATTGACCCTAACCCTGAGGTAGTCACCGCATTTACCGATTTATGCGCAGGTGTCAAACAAATAATTTCAAGACCAGTGTCAAACAGTAAAAAAATGGTTCAACACAACATGCTCACAAGCAAATAGAGAGCTTCGGGCAGCTATGAAAGAGGCACCAAGGGATGTTAACCACATAAGATTGTTGAGGGGCCAATATAAAAAGGTGGTCAAGGAGAGAAAAGATGAAATCTTGAAAGAACAGTGGGACAACTTGGCATGTGCTGCAAGGCTCAATAATACAAAGGGTTTTTGGGCTGTGGTTAAAAACATGAGAACCCGGGCCCTTTCAATTACCCCGATAAGTTGTAACATATCTGCTGAAACTTGGGAAGCGCATTTTTCTAAAATATATACAGCTCCGCCCGACAATGGGGACTATAGTGACATCTATCCTGTGTCAAGAATACATATAACGCTGACTGAAGTCGAGGATGCCATTGATCAGAGTTTAGGGAATAAGGCCCCCGGCCCGGATGGTCTACCGATTGACCTTATAAAGTATAATACAGAGTTTTGGGCACCCCTTCTTCTGAACGTTTTTAATAACTTAACAAACTCTCATATTCCTGAAACATGGGCCTCCAGTATAATCGTTCCAATATTTAAAAAGGGGGATAGATCCAACCCGAGCTGCTACAGACCGATCTCCCTGATCGATAATACTCTTAAGATACTTGGCAGGGTATTATTCAACAAAATCAGGTCCTGGGCGGAGGAAGGAAGTATTTTAAACAAATGCCAGTTAGGTTTCAGAAGTAACCTGGGAACCGTGGAACAATGCCTTAATCTCAATCTAATTATAGGCAAATAAACAATAGCCCGGCAATCCCCAATCTACCTGGCTTTTATGGATTTGACATCCGCCTTTGATTTTGTTAATAGATCACGTTTGTGGGCATGCCTTTTAAGATACGGGTTGGATGAGGATTTAGTGCACTTTTTATCGTATTTACATAGGGATTTAAGGGCAAGGGTTAGGATTAGTATGGCTGGGGAGGTATCAGGGGTTATATCCATTGGTAGAGGGGTCAGGCAGGGGTGTGTACTGGCCCCTCTCCTATTTATTTTATATATCAATGAGTTGCATAATACATTATTAACTTTGAACACAGACGTCCCATGATCAATGGTAATAAACTTCCTGCTCTATTGTATGCGGATGACGCGGTTCTAATGGGTCGCACCCCGAACTCTCTCCGCATTTTAGTTAGGGGTTTTGATGATTTTATGAACGGATTAGATCTTTGCACTAATTTAAAAAAATCTTTTTTAATGTGTTGTGGCCCCAAAAAATATTCTATTAAAGTTATTAATTTAGGTCCTGAAAAATTGATAAGCACTTGCACTTTCCCTATTTGGGTCTAGTATTCTCTGATAACGGTTCCTGGGCGGCCCATTCTGCATATGGCCGAAGTAAATTCTCAAAATCGGTTAACTCAGTTTTGAGTTTTCCCCAGCCTAGAAGATCTGAGGTAGTGCTATCTTTATTGAATATTTATAAAACTCAGTGTCTACCCATAGTAACATATGGGGCAGAGATATGGGGTTATACAAATAGTAACAGCACCCAGATCGAGGAAAATAGATTTTGCCGGAGAGTATTGGGGGCACCGATCTCTTCATCATCCTATATCTGTCACAGAGAGTTGAATTTGCTATATGTGGAAGATTATATTAGGTCTCGCCCTGCCGTATTTTGGTTAAAAGTATGGCAAAATCCAGCGGCTGCACTGAGCAGAGAAATTATAACTGACTGCCTTAACTGTGATAAGGGCATTGATATACCATGGTTGGCTGCTGTTAGGACTAGCTTGACTAGTATAAATCTTGCACATATTTTTATAAACCCAAACCATTTGGAAGGCATCAATAAAAAGATTATTTAGAAGGCTCTGTATAAACATTATGAAGGTATTAGGTATGAGCGAGAATTCTCGAAATCTACAGTATTTCGCTACATATCCACGGTAGAGGGTGATGTCCCCCGCCCATACTTGCCAGCTGGTTATCTCTTAGAAGCTATTAACCGCTGGGATCGTAGTTTGCTCTTTTGCCTTAGATCAGGCACCCTAAAATATTTATTGTGCTTCCCTTTAACATAAACCTTGAGCAAATGCCATGTTATTGTGGCAACCATGGAAACCAATCGATGTTACATTTTATATTCTTTTGTAACTACTACCGAAAATACAGTATGCAATTATTGATCCCTTATTTTAAAGCCCTGGGTATTGATGATTTCAGAGAAGCCTATAGTGTTATTCTTAAACTTGATGGGGAAAATTTAATTTTTCGTGTTAGCACATTTTTGAAAATGGCTGTCCGCTCACGTGCCTCTATGGACATTATTTAAGCAAAACTTGAGTGTATTTTTTATTACTGTTCTCCCTTTTGGATTAGTATTTAAATTTGGATTCCGGTTGTCGTAGAACGCATTCTAATGACTGATATCTGTTATAATATATGCACTTTACTTATTATGCTGCTATATTTTTATGTAACATCCTATCTTTGCAGTGTCGTTTCTTTTTTAACAGTGTATATGATATTATTGTATTTTATTGTATTAAATTAGGTATTTATTGTATGTTTTAAATATATTAATGTATGCTGGTATTTTGCTTTGTACTTTTATGGATATTTTGTATATCCGAATAAAGGAGATTGAATAAGGAGATGAGTGAAGTGGTAACTAGGAGAGAAAGAGAAGCAGAGAACGATGGAGAGGTATGAGGTCCATACCAGCACCAAGAATGCTTATGAACAGGGTACCCCCTTTGAACTTCTTTTTTTAAAAGCGGAACAGAACGGTGGCTTAGAGCTTAAATGTGTGGTTAAAGATTGCAGATAGAGAGGGCAAGACGTCAACCCACACATTTGCATATTCTGCGTTGCAGATCAAATTATTTGTTCTTCATTTGTACAAGCTAAATACATACGCCAATGCTGTGTTATGATTGTTGTAGTCATTATGGTGCCTCTGTGTCACTTCCAATATGTTTTTTTATTCTATGCATCAAAAAGATGTCATCTCTCTATCTAGCAGGATATTGTTTACTAAGGAACCATTCCTTTTCATGTTGATACTAGGGCAAGTTTTTTAGAACAAAGCTGTGAGAAGCTGCAGTCTGAGGGAAAGACAGACTCTTTTACGCTCACAGCATTGAGAGCTAGTTCTTGTGCAGTTGACATGAGCCTGCCTGTCTTCACAGATCCGCACTGCACAATCTAAACCTGCAGAATACTCTTGCAGGCGGACAAGAATATAAGAGACTCGTGAAACAAGCAATGGCTAAAAAGGGCTGTTAAAAAGGACCATTACCTGTAGTGGACACATCTAAAGCATCTCCTGTAATAGTTTTTGTGTTGATGGCTTGAGCATTGACAATGTAGCCATACCTAAAAAAAAGACCAGATGAAAAAAAATCCAATGCCATTTAGAATGTCATTTCATCAGCTACACAGGAAGAGAGATAGATGTACACTCCCATTTTTTTACCAACTGTAAAATAAAAGAAAGTGCAAAATAAAGTTGCACCCTACACACCGTTAGCTTTCTGATGTTTGTTTTGATATCTAAACTGATAAGCGGATATATCAAGTCTTCCCCCTTGAAGGCATTCATTTCTGCTGTTGGGACTGCAGCTACTTAAGGTTTCAGTAATGTATCAGCTGTACTGATGGGGAACTGCAGAGGTACGAAACGTATACTGATAATCATAAAAGCAACCTATCATTTGCTTGTGGTCAGCTTAATTGGGAGCAAGTGTACCTAATACATATGTATCTGTCTAGATCCATCCTGCTGATAAACGGGTGTTGGAACACCTAAGAGCTTTAAAAACCATGATGCACAATATTAGAGTAGCTGAACATTGTTGTTCATGCACAGAATAGTGACTTGTCAAGATTCTTTGTGTTAGACAGAATCCCAGTGAATAAAAGAGGTGTCAATAGAACATTAGCACTACGCAGACTGAATCCCAGATACATCATATAATGTGATACTTTAATGCCATTAGGACTCAGTTCAGGGGAAGAAATGACAGTCCATCTGAGTTGAACCAATTGAGTTTGTAAAGTGGCTATGCTGAAATGTATAGATTTGTTCTTCCCTTTTTTAGGCTAAGGTGGGTTAGGGCCTAATTGCATCCCCATGCTGCCATCTCCCACCCTTAAAAGGCAGTAGTAGTTCAGGATCTTAACAGTAATTGTATCATTTTTATGCAGGTACATCAGAGTGATAGGCACTTAACTCAACACAAATTGAATGGGCAGCTAAGTATTTTTTCCTGTCTACTTTACAGCTCCAAGATTCCTGTATATCAAATAAGAAATGAGAGGCAATGCTTTGAAACCTGTATTATTGATGATTGAGGGAAGTTTCAACAGGAGGGTGACTTTGGAAAAGCCAACTTAGGTGGTGATTGCCTCGTACAGGAATTACTCTCTTGATATGAAGATTTACAATACGAGCAGCCCACTGGGGCTTAATTGGAACAAGGACTACAAGATAAACAGATTGTCCACCTGTCTCCCCTTGTTAAGGGTAGATATCAAAAAAACAATTACATTTCTCAGATCTCCCAAATATGCAGTATTGGTTGGAAGGTGGATTATGGTGGCATGGACACAAGGTTAACATATAAAGGGTCTGATACTGTCCTTAGTACATAGGGTTGCAATACTAAATACTGCCAATAATACTGATTGGTCAGTTTGGCATGGCATGACGATAAGAGCACTATCTAGATGTAGATTATATATTTTGGATAACATACGCTGTTTTATGATTAAATATGTATTTCAAAGTAAACGTAGGAACGTTTTTTATTGTTTGATGACTCAAACCCACCAAATTGCATTGTTAGTATGCAGCTTTAAATGAGTTTTGTTAACAATGATCAATTGATTAATATTGACTGCATTTTACAAATTAAGATTATAATTTACATGTAGCACTTGCTGTTGTATGGATTTGGAACTGCCATGCTTAATTTTGCACTGAATGGAATAAGGATCTTTACAGTGTCAAGATGGCCTCCATCATTCTAAACAGTAAACAAGAACCGTATGTCCGTCGTTTTTGTTACCAAATATCATGAAGGTAAATGTACTTTGTTTAAGGGTGGAAACTTCAGCTTGCTTTTAGGCCGGTCAACAAGGCTAAATGCCAAAACGCGTCCGGGCTTGCAGCATTTTGCACTAATAAAGGCACTTATATGGCCTGGTACTGCATAAGTCCCCTTCTTCCGTTGAGACCCAAGACCACCCTGGGATGGTTGTGTATTTCCTCCCCACCCCAGGGCAAGCATTTCAAACCACACTCTTTTGGATTAGGGGGAGTGACCCCCCGGCCGTATTTATTACATAATTTAAAAAAACATTGATTATTATTTACATTATGTACAATTACACAGAAAGTCCAGATACATTGATAGATACATGATGTCACTGGCTGACCTTAACATGCTCTAATACAAATCCACTCTTACCGTAATCTACAAATGTATATACTTTACTTTCTGCGTGTCCCCTCTAGAGCCTACGGCAAGGTCAGTGACTGGCAGCCCCAGATCCCGGTAAACTACCAATACTCCACCGGAGTAAGCTTGCGTAGGGGGTACAGCTTATCGGACGGATACTTTCCCCCTGGCCCCCCCCTACGCCCTGAGCCTTAAACTCCATAACGGGGGCTGTGATTCTGCATACTTGCGCCCTCATGCGCATGCGAGGGTGGCCACAGGCCTACTGGAAAGAGTGACTCCCCCGGCCCCCGTACCCCGACAGCTTACCGACCGGCTGTCACTGCCCCTGGAGTTACATGGTGCTGGCCGCTAAGGGCCGAAGACTATGCTTACCAATCATGACCTTACCGCTGACCAGGGACACACTACTAAAATACGACAATACTCCTGCAACAAAACCTATACTGTTATTCCGTTAAAATTAACCAAACATTACTGACACTTTTATTACATATTACCAACATTATATCGACACTTTATTACACATTACCAAACAACAACGCACTTTGTATTACAAATTACCTGCAACTGAAAATCAACATCTAATTACACTTTTATTACCAATTTACCAAGATCATCACAAATTTTACATTGAACATATCACCGGAGAATACCTGCAACGAAATTTAGGAAAATGACGCAAAACACCATTACTGTAACACACATTCGAACTGCCTGCCTTAGGGGATGGTGGGTGGGGAAAAGAAATTACGGGCCGCCGATGGCCCGGGTGCCGTTCCGGGGGGAGCGAGAGGAACAAGAGACTGTTCCTGCTCCCCCTGCCCCCTTTTAAAGGGGGGGCACAGGGCCGACCAGTCTAAACCGGCCGGCCCCTGCGTATGGCGATCATGCAAACCGGAAGCACTAAAGTGTCCCGTTGGATGTTCGGGGGAGGTGGGGCCGCCGCATCATCACGCGGCGCGGCGACCCCCACCTCCTCCCACCCCGGGGACCGGTGCGACCGCCATAATGGCGGCGCGCGCTAGTTTGCGCTCAGCCTTGCCCAACAGCACCGGTAGGTGTATACGGTATTTCTTTCAAGACGGAAAACTGAAAAAACTGTTGTTGTGATTTAGTGGGCTGTTCCTCTCGTACACATACCTCCGTAGTATGAGGCCACCAAGGACCAGAGAGAACGGGGAGGAATGGAAATCTATCTATCTATCTATCTATCTATCTATCTATCTATCTATCTATCTACCTATCTATCTATCTATCTGTCTGTCTGTCAAAGATAGATAGACGGACGGACGGATGGACAGATAGATAGATATATAGATAGATAGATAGATAGATAGATAGATAGATAGATAGATAGATAGATAGATAGATCTTTACCTGTCTATCTCTTCTACACCCAGGGTATCAGAAGCTATCTGTATGTAACACTATTGATGTTGATTGCCTCCTATACATGAAATTCACACATTCAACAATATTCAAAGTGTAAAAACTACTGACAGTGCTTAATAGGTTTCTTGGATACACAGAATACTTTTGGGCTTCAGGGTAAGCCTCGGTCCTCTCCTATTTAATTAGGTAGTTTAATAAATCGTTGCGCGTTGGAGGGTTCGTTTCTACTCACAACAGATTCGCAGGGGAATAGGAAGAGTGGCTATTAACGCGACAGGGGGCTGTTCCGAAATATTTGTAAAACGATTAAAACCGTGCAGGAGATTTACCATTAATGAAATGAAAGCTCAGAGTCAGAGATATGACACTCACAATACAGTATCACCAGGCCGCAACAACTTCTGAAACCTTTTTAGACCGCGCACTGCACACATGGGATGTGTTTACAATTCCATGTGGCCTGCATTATCTCGGATAAATGAAAGAAAAGTATTCAGAATTAAAACGTGTTTCCATCTGGCCAAGGGAAAGATTTCTATAACTCCCGTTTATTACTTTTCTTCCCAGGCTCTCCCACACTAAGTACTGTTGACATTGCACCAGGATTACGGCGCCGTATTTCATTTTGCAGGTATTTTTGATATTACTTTTCTATTATGTAATGGTTCGGCCTAGACGGAAGGCACAAGTGTAAGGGCTGGCCTTGCAGTGCATTATTGTGACAACATGTAGAAATGTTCGCGCCTCCCCCTCGAGGTGTCCAACAGCACGAGTTGTAAAGCCTCCCGAAAATGATCACAAGAAATCTGGCAGTTAAACTTAAAATTCCAATACTTCGGCACATCGGTCCCATCCCATCCCAGCGGTGGCTTCACAGAGAGAAGTGGGTGCAGAATAACCATCACTGGATTTGCTCTGAATAACCATTCCAGCAGGGAAATACTTTTCTGAAAGCAATGGAGAAATTCCAAACTATTTGCAAAAGCATTTCTTTTCATAAAGTTGAAAACTATTGCCCATCTATTTAAGCTATGTTGCGGAATCACATCAATTGGAAATGGTCAACTTTGAAAATAGTTTTTCAGACCAAATAGAGGCCATCATTCCATAGGATATGGTAATCCTGATTCGGGTATAAGCAGAAGTTTGCATCAAACCTGTTATTACAGCTTGTGTGGTAATAGTAAGACAAAATAACGTTTTTCGGCAAAAAATAAAAGCAATAATAGTACATTCATTATTTCCAATTTCAAAAATGGCAGCCGTACAAATTCCAAAGAACGATCAATAATTCAGACATACAAACATAAAAATATCTGATACATATAAAAACAAGTGGAACAGTATTTCAAAACAGTTGTACAAAAATAATTAATTTAGCACATAAGAAACAATCCTTATTATACTGAGAATGTATAATATTTCCTTATTTTTAGTGCACTTAAAATTCATAATTTGGAAGCAAATCTTATCAGAAATCAGTTGTTGCAAAACCCTTAAGGCTTGTTTGGCCCTCCTTATCATAAAAAGCTTAATAAAGGCAAAAGATAGCGTTTCCTAGGTTCAATATAAATACTACAAAAGATGATAAAGTGCAGAGTACTTTGAGTGGAGTAGTTGTCACAGGAACATACAGAAGGTCTTCAACCCAGGTTCCACAATTCTCAAACACCATCAAGAAATGCACTGTATTTAATCTGAATCACATTAAGTAAAATGTGTGCTGGGGGGTTCATAACCCTCCAAAGAAAGGACTCCACCCCTCCTCCTGTGAGCAACTCAAGGTGGTAGAGAACTGTAGATATACTTGGTTCCTGTATTAGCCAAGCCTCCTCTTAGTGCGCACTATACCCTTCTTTTACCATTGACTTACAAATTGACGTCACTTGTTTTGGGTTGTTGAAAGTCTATCCACCTCAGCTCCAAAAGTGCATTTTTAATATATGTTAACCATAGGATAAGGAGCTCCTTTTCCAGATTTAGGTAGTCCTTTATGATCTGTTGTGTGAAGCTCAGCTCCTGTTTCTGCCATATAGAAGTCCACATTAAAAGTGAACTAACCTTCACCTGCTCCTCCAGAAATGACAAACCAAGCTCGCCATGACATATATAAGTGGAGCAGCATTGCTGGACCGCTAGCAGTCTCTGTGTAAATCTATTCTCTACTTTCTGCAGTAGGTCAATATCTTGATTTTCACACAGGCCAGCACCATATGTAGAGATTGACAAGCATTTACTTCTGTGTAAAGTGAACATATCGTTAACAGGTTTTGAATATGGGTACAAAAATGGCTTCTAGCCATTTGGGCAGAAATGGGCACTTACTAACAGTCCTGAATACATTTGTTATTAGGGGACTCCACACATTTAAATTATCTTCTAAGACATCTTCTGGTATTCCATCTAGCCCCAGAGCCTTGCCACTGAGGCTTTCCTTAATGGCCAGAATTACCTCTGCCAACTTCAAAAACTGGAGTGAAGGAGTCGGCAGAGTGCGTGAAGGAAGATGGCCACTGTACCTTAAACGTCTTTGCATACCTGCACAAACGACAATTTAATTTTGCTGAAGGGAACTTAACTTCAGCTTTATTGACTCAGCGACATCCCTCTGCAGTGAGGTTTTTGGTACTTTTAGATGCCCCTGGTGTGGAGAGTCTTCCTTGCTTTTTTTCCTCACTAATGATGGTCATTGTCTGCCTTCCTGAGAGGAATTGGTGAGAAGGTGGGCACTTCATCTATAACCACCCCCCTTTCCCCAGTTTGCTTGCCGCCCTCTTAAAGGGATTACTGGCTATTTGTTGCTGCCTGGTAGCTTTCTTCTATGAAATGAAAGGGGTTTTTCTATTTACATCAGAACCTGGTTGGTTGACTTTGGGCATTTCAATGAAAACTGCCCTTTTATATTTCTTTTCCACAACTTTTATCAGAAAAGCACTACTACTTTAAACACATGTATAGAGAGTATTTTACATGTTATTCTAATGCCTTTTAACCTTTACTATATTTAATTGGTTGTTTTTCAAATGCGGAAAATGGAGTCCAAACAAGCGTCAGCTCCCATAAATAAGTGGAAGCAAACTGCCTCACCCCGCCCATATAATCGAAGGTCAATGACTCAAAAGAAACCCCTGTAAATAAGATTTTGGAAGAAATTCAGGCCATTCATGTGAACACAGACACCATCTGCTCAGACATTAAAAATATTCACTGGGACATTGCCTCCCTTTCAATGAAGGTAGCAGACAATGAGATTAAAATCCATGATAATACTTAGGCTATTTCTGCTATGACTCCATTGCTTCATCAAGTTGTTTCTCTACAAATGGCCTTACTTGACTTACAAAACAGAAACAGACAATATAATCTACGCATCTTTAATGTCCCAGAGAATATTGAGGGTCAAAGTTGTCATCTCTTCTTGGAATCTATTTTACAGAAGCTCCTAAATATTACATTTCCAGAAAAATTCGAGATAGATAAGTCTCACCGTATCCCCTCCCATCACAAGCCTCACCAAACTAAACCTCGAGAAATTATATTTAAAGTCTTGAGACACAATCATCTTCTTCTCATCAGGAAGGCTGCAAGAGAAATACCAAATCTTGTTATTGAAGGATAGTAAAGATGTTGCAAAAGAGACAGTGAAAATTCGACGACAACTCTCAGACCTGCATCCTAGATTACGAGATGCTGGATATAATTATGGCCTTTTCGACCCCTCTACAATGCGTTTATGGAAGGATGATGTTTCTAAGTCCTTCACGTCACCCTCTGACTTGCTACAATTTTTAAACCTATATGATCCTATTACTAAGGAGCCTCAACCTTCAGTTTCTCATGACTAAAGTTTATTTCACCTCATTATGATGTTATATCTTTTCATAGCAGGTATCTGCAGTGGGTCTAGTCTTGCATTGTACCTCCATCTCCAGTGTTCCATTAGATGTGAGTTCTTGGTTGAGGACCTCCATTAATGTAGTTTATCATGTTTTGTCCTTTTGATATGGGATACTTCCTCTTCACTGTCCTGTTTCTTTCTCAGGTTTGCTTTTTTTCAATAACTTGATATAGCTCAGTTACAAAAACTACTTGTCATATCTTTGAATGTTAAGGGTTTGTGACATCCTATCAAAAGATGGAACATATTAGAATATTTAAAAAAATGTAATGCTGATGTTTGTTTTTTACAAGAAACTCATGTTGATGATAAAATCCTGCATTCAATGTCTAAAGGATGGGTAGGAGATATAGTTTCATCCCCTTCTGCAAGACGTAGAAATGGTGTTGCTATACCCTTCTCATGCAGAGCTCATGTGCAATTACTAACTCATCGTCACAATTCAGAAGGTAGATATATTTATGCACAAGTAAAAGTGACAAAACACATTTTAAAGTTTGTTAACATCTATGTTCTCACATTAGATGATCCCAATTTTTCGAAAAATATCACTACTGAAATAAAATTAGATAATGCTCCCTCGTCATGGGTCATCATTTTAATCTTATTCTGGCTCCATTATTAGACTGTTCCCCTGCTTTCAAATTCCGGCCCAATAAATCAAACCACTTTTTGAAGTAATTTTTTCTGCCACTAAATTGATTGATTTTTGAAGATTGACACAAGCTACAGAGAAAGAATTTGCCTTCTTTTTAAACGCACACTCCACTTTTTCTAGGATTGACTTCCTCTTGTCCTCACATAACTTATGCCACATGATAACTGACTCCACCATACAGCCTATTACAATTTGTGACTATGCTTTAATTTCCTTCTCTCCATCATTATCAAACACATGCTCTACAATAAGAGATGGAGAATGAACTCTGATATAGTTCTTAATCCAACTAATTCCAAACAATTGCCCTCTGTCATAAATGATTATTTTATTAACAATAACTCTACTTCCAAAATAATTAATTGGGATGCATTTAAACAGTTGTTTGAGGAGAAATAAAGCTTTTCATGCTCATCTGTCCACACTAGAGAAACACATATCAGATCTTGAAAGGCTTTTTATTTCTTCACGAGACCCACAATACAAATCTCAACTTTCGAAGAATAGATATGAATATAACAATATGCTAAGTAAAAGAGCAGGATTACTTATTTCAAAAGAAAAATCAAACTTTCATTTCTCTTCAAACAAATCTGGCTGAATTTTAGCCAACTGCCTAAGCATTAAAAAAGGAAAAACTCAGATATCTGCTATTAAGAGGAATGATGGTACCTTAATTACTACTACAGAGGAGATATTGAAGGAGTTTTTATATTTTTATACCTCCCTGTATTATAAGTCTACAATCTTACAAGATGATGTCATTAATACATTCCTTAAAACCTACCAACTACCTTAAATTTCTGATACAGATCGATTTACTTTAGAAAATCTGATTGTTATTCAAGAAATTAACGCCCCATCAAATCCTTAAATTCCAATAAGTCACCCGGCCCAGATGGTATCCCAGCTGAATTTTACAAATGCCTTCAAACCCAACTCGCTTCTTTTCTACTCTCATTATTTATGGAATTCTAAAATACTTCCATGATGGGTGTTTCTTTTAATGAGGCCACCTTTATTGTTCTTCCAAAACAAAATAAAGATTCTACCATGGTTCCCAATTATCGTCCAATATCCCTTATTAACCAAGATTGCAAAATTTACACGAAAATCTTAGCAAACAGGTTATCACCTATACTCTCCTCAATTATCCAACCTGACCAAACAGGATTTATGAAATGTAGATTGGCAGCTCATAACCATCGTTTACAGTGCCATGTTCTTTCTTTTGCTAAGGATCTTAATTATCCAGTAGGCTTACTAGCCTTAGATTCGGAGAAAGCATTTAATCAAGTGAATTGGCAATTTCGATTTAAAACACTAACAACATTTCATTTTGGCCCCAAATTTTAAACATTGTGAAAGCATTATACTCAGCCCCATCTGCTTCCATATATATTAACAGTACCCTTTCTATTCCTTTCAATTTATATAGAGGTATGCGCCAAGGTTGCCTGCTACCTCAATTCTCATTGCCATTGAACCTATCTTATGCTCTTTCTGCATTAACGAAAAATATACTGGTATTGCTTTTAATAATACTAAGGTAAAGGTTTCTGCCTATGCTGATGATGTTTTATTATATTTAAATGGTCATGCTACTTCTTTACCTGTTATCCTTGATATTATTAAACAGTATGCAGATGTCTCTGGTTATTCTTTGAATATCAATAAAACAGAATTCTTTCATTAAATATTTTATGTAACTCTACAATGATAGCACATACCAACATCTTATGATCACCATCGACAGTAAAATATCTGGGAATTAACTTTGCTAACTCTATTAAAAGTACAATTGAAATTAATTGCTTTCAAATGCTAACCGCCATGAAAGAGAAATTAGATAAATGGTTAACCCTTCATTTAAATTGGTGGGGATATATTTAAGCACTTTAAAAGACTATTTCCCCACAATTTATTTACAATTTATCTATGTTACCGTTAGGATTCCCCTCTACTTTCTTTACCAAATAATATGAATTAATTACTAAATTTATTTGAAACAACAACACTGTGGGGTCGATTCCGATTCGGGCCGGAAATTTCCCCGACCGAGCCGGACCCGGAGAGATTTCCGACCGAATCGGACCCGTGCAGTCCGACCGAACGAGTCCGATGCGTCCGTATGTTATCGGACACGAGTCGGTCGGACTCCCATTGAACTCAATGGGAGCCGGTCGTACAACGCGTACGCGGGCTCCCATTGCCTCAATGGGTGCGAGGCGGACAAGGGCGCCCCTACAGCGAGTACGCCGCGAGCGCTCGCGGCGTACACGCACAGGTAGGGGGGACCCTTGGGTCCCCCTGTGTGCGCCTCGCACGGGTACGCGTACAGGGGGTCCGACACGGACCCCCAAAGTACGGCTCCGACAGCGAGTTCGAGTCGGACGGCGCGAGTCGGTCGGAGCGGTCGAGGTGCGCATCGTACTTACCCGGCCGGAAAGCGTCTCCATTGCGCGGTGCGAATCGGGTCCGACCGAGTCGGTCGGAGCGGTACGGTCCGGGTACGAGTCGGTCGGAGCGGTCGGGTCGCCCGGACGAGTCGGTCGGCGAGTCGCATCGTACTCGCTCGGCCGGACCCGCGTACGGTTCGGTCGGGAAACAGGCTTTCGCATGGCTTTTTTCCCGACCGAATGGTATTGGGTGCGCCTCCGACCGAGATCGGAATCGGCCCCTGTGTGTCCTCGTCTTAAAACTTTACAAATTCCCAAATGTGAAGGGGGAATTGGTTTACCTGATTTTAAGAAATACCATATATTTTTTCTTATTCTACAAAGCTTACTATGGTTTCAAAATATTGATCCTTCTAACTCCTCCAAATGGCTTACATTGGAAAAAAATAACTACATCCTTTTCCTTTATCTGCTTTTTTTAACAATGGCCAACAGCAAATTTGTTAAAATGTCACCTATTATTGCAACCTCTAAAACTGCTCTCCTATCTTTTGATGAAAAATGTTCTATCAACATTAAATTATCCAAAAAGGTTTCCCTTTGGTTTAAGCCCAATTGAACAAACATATTTCTTTATGAAGCTCATGGATTAATGCAGGTATTTTTTATATTGCTGATATTTGTCAAGGAAATATGTTCTATTCATTTGACGAATTATGCACCAAGTACCATTTACATCAATCTGAATTTCCTAAGTACGAATTACTCTGTATTTCCATCCTTATTACGTATTCTGATTCATTATCTTCTGCTAAATTATCTAATATGGAGTTCTATATCGAACTGTTTAGCTGAACATGACATATAGCTTCTAAAGTATATAAATAACTTTCTGCTCATCCTTCCCCTTTTATACCTCTGAATCAAAAAATGTCTTCAGATATAAATACACGATCTGCAAATGTACAATGGAAATCTATCTGGCTATCTAATATCACTAGCTCTTTCCCAGCCACTCTTATACAAACTAATATTTATCTTTTATATCAATGTTTTTGGTCTCCAGTTAAACTATTCAAATTTAAACTTTTAGATTCGCCAAACTGTTGACATTGTAAAACTGCTACTGGAGAGTTACAACATAAAATGTACAATTGTCCTATTATTTTTAAATTTTGGTCTGTTGTTTGGAATATTATTATCCAGATATTTAAAATGTAATTTCCTTATTGCTTCCTATATTATTTTACAAATCATATTCCTTTAGTACTATATTATCTCCTGATGATTGCATACTTTTTGATCTTCTTATCTTTACTGCGATTAAATCAGTTATTTCAAATTGGAAGGATGCAAAACTATTATCGGTTAACTCTTGGTTGGAATGGATTATTTTCCTGAGACGTGGGCAATTTTCATTAATACATACACGTAAAGACTGCTCTGTTACTAGGCCCAAAATGTGGGTTACGTTGGACTCATATATTAATACATGCAATTCATTATAAAAGGTATACTATCTTATTTTATTCTATACTTTTCAATGTAGCCCCTTTTGTTTTTGTATTTCTTTGTTTCTATTTAATGATTTATGTGGTTCATTATATTGATGTAAGTTGATGTTCACTTGTTTCTCATCTAATTGCTTTCACATTTCATTTCTTACAGTATCAATTTGTAATATACTTGAAATCAATAAATACTGACCAAAAAAAAAAACAGCTGAGTGAAAACCCCCAAAACCCTTTCATGGACCTTGTTTCCCTGCACAATTTCCCAGTACCTTCCTGTGTAGGAGAATATATCTTGCAGTAATGATTTACCAATTTTTCCATGGGAATCAGGGTTTCCACCATTAGAGCAGCAATCTTACTGAAAAAGGTTGGTGAATAACCCTACAAAATGCATTGTTATCTTTTAATTCACCTGCTCTAAAAAGATCTTGCCATGCTTGATATCTGACATCACTCTTTCTCTGGGCTATCACTGGTAATATTGCATGGTCAATTCTTGGTCATTTCCCTGCACAAATGTCTCTATGTGAATTTACACCATTGCAGCTCATAATGGGGGAAAGCATGCAATACTTTGCATTTACTCGCCATTCCGACCTGCGGCACTAGTAATGATAAAGTGATCTGGGAAAAATAAATCCTGCAGAACTGGTAATTCCCCATGCCTGTAACCACATATTTTTCTGGAAATCAAAATGAGGCCCTAAAAGAGTAAGTTGAGTGTTACTCACTTCCTGGCTTCCATTTAAAATACATCGATCAGATTTACTAACAAGTCATGCCACACAACACAGCAAGACAACTTCTCTCTACATTGTGTGACAGGGAAATTGCAGGAATGCACCATATCTATTAGGATGTGGTGCATTTCTGCCCTCTCCCTGAGTTGGCACACTGAACGCAGACTAGCACCAACACAGGTACCCTTACGTCATGGTTCAAGGGTGCCCTTGTTACAGTCAGGATTGTTTTTGTGAAGGAAAAGACACCTTTATACATGCAAACAATCCTCTGAGGCTTTTTCCTTTTTTTACGTGTTCTGCCGATTGCAACACTTGTAGAAAAAACGAGGAGAAATAAACATATTTCTCCTTGTTATGCCTTACCTGGGATGGCGTAGCATTTGAGAGATTCCCAGTTTTAGTATTCTTCGTAAATCTGGGAATATGCCAGAATCTATGTTGGATGAGTGTGAACACCCACGCTACACCTATGAAACACCATTCCAGTGACTTACACTGCTTTGCGTTACTCTAGATTTACTAAGCCACGTAGAGTCACGCAAGGTGGCTTTGCATGGCTTATTAAATCTCACTGAAGCCCTTGCTTTGTCTTGAGCCACCTTGTGTGACACATTGGCAATGTAATGGCAACATAAAGGGCTTCTTAAATCTGGGCCCTGGTGTCATAACACATTAAGTGAGCAATGAAAATGATATTTTAAGACAGGTCTGTGCCGAAGTTTTGGGCTTCATGGTGTCCTAAATGGCCCAATTGCTGGAGCAGAGGTATTTACCACCTTAGACAGTGGTAAATGGCAGTTTGTCAATAGAACCTTCGAGGAATATTTTACATTTGGCCAAAATATAGCAGTATTTGTTGACATTTCTAAGGCAATTACAGAGCACAACACGATGTTACACAGTAACATGACACAGAGCAAAATAACAAGGCAACAAAAACATAACAAGACACAAGACAACAAATGAGCCAAAAACAACACTGTATAACACAAGAGAAAAGCCCATGTAAAGGACAAGACAAATGGTTGAATGCTGATTTACTGGCACACAATAATAAGAGGTGTCATCACTATGAGGACCCAGAATCCACTGCCAATGGCACAGAACACTTATAGCACAAGAAGGGAACATTCCACCTTAGAATGTGTCCCAATCAGTCCCAGCTCAGACACTGAATATATGTTAAACCCTGCATATCTTCGTTCTGACAATAAAAACAAAAAGTACAAAATGAATCCTAAACAAAACTAACAACAATAATCTAAAAATATACCTTAAGCAGAATAGCAGTAACTCTTTATAACTGAAGAACAAAATCATGAGAGGAACCTTCCTTACTCTGGCACTGCATTTATCCTGTAACACAATTTCAGCATTACTCTTTGTTTTACCCGTCTTAGAACAGAATCATCACCTCTTTCACCATCACTCACACCAGAAGAAAAACCCATACTTCTATGATTCTTATTAACAATGGCTAATCTTGACATGTTCCACCACTGATTACCCAATCCCCAATACAGCATTCCCCAGACCATTTGCACACTCACCTGCTCTCTGAATTTAGAGAATCCTTTTCCCATCAACAAAAGTCCCTTAATGCAAACTCAAGAGCCTACCACCACTGTATTTGACCTGACCGACCATACAACGATAACACAACACTTCAGCAGTGTAATCTTTCTGTTTTGCTTCCATCCATAGGTCTTTTGCAGCTTTACACTTTCTAGATTCGCTTGTCATACAAAATGGGCAGAGTTCACTAAACTGCAACTATGCATTAATTCAAAAAGGGACCTCTTTGTCACTGAATGTGGTGCAGTTCCATCAGACAAGAACTTTTCCTTAATAGCTCTCAAATAATTCACTCTAATCCTGTGAGCATTTTGAATACATTTGTAGGAGGCTGGTTCTCTATATATACTAAAACAAAGTACACTGTGCAGAGAGTCGAGTGAATCCCTTACTGGTATACAGAAGCAAAAGTAGATAGTACAAACGCTCATTTTGTGGTAGTGTGGGAGAGCAGTTAGGCTTATCAGAGGGTAGTGATAAGCATTTGTTGAACTCCCAGAGGCAATAAAGGAGACACACTCAAGAATAAATCTGAGACCAATTTGTAAAAATAACCTTGATTTTTAAACAATTTTTTAGATCAAGAACTTTGTTCTAAGGTAAGTACTTTTTAAGTTATGATTTTTCAGTGTTTGCAAAATAAATCACTGTTGTGTGCAATTACGCACAATAGAAGTCAATGGGTGAAAATAGGAAAAAGCATATAGAATCACACAGTGGGTTCTCGAGGTTCATCTTCTGGATTTAGGTAGGTAGCAAGGCCAGGTCCAATGTTCCAGCAGTGGAAGATCAGGAGCATCCCTGCTTCAGCCGGGAGCAGGGTTCTGAGGTCATTGGTAGACAGCACGCTACAAAGAAGAGGGCCACCTGAAAACGTCCTGCACAGAGGGATTTAAAGGTAAGTCCGGGGGGTCCTACTCAAGGGAGCAGGCCGCAAGGTCCTTAGAACCATGGGAGCATAGCTGGTTTGTCGTTACCCATGTCAGGCAGGCTGGGTGCAGAGCAGATAGGGCAACCAAGTATTGTGCATCAAGATGGTCCTCGCGATTAGGGGCAGGCAGGTTTCAGGGACTATTCCAGGACAGCTGGGCAACTCACAGAGCGGGTCTCAGGGGCCTTTAAGTCCCTTGATGGGTATTTGAGTCCTGGGTAGTTGGAGTCCAGATGGGACTCTTTCTTCTTGGTCTCCGGTTTAGGGTGTCTAGAACCATGGGTATTGGCATAGCACAGCTCCGGTAGGTCCTGGTGTCCTCTCACTTGGTGGGGGACAAATCTAACCCTCCGGAACTGAGGTACCTCTTCAACTCTGGGTGCTGCATTGGAGGCACCGGGGAGCAGCAGATTGGTAAACCGGACTTCGCAGTTTGATGCCAGTAGGCTGCATTCTCAGCATTTATATTGGGCACTACAATGTATTATGGTATATTCATTTAAAGGGTGATATTGCTGGTTTACACAGTTGGAGATTGCCTGTTTCCTGTCTGCTATTACTATTGTTTTGCCACATAACCTCCACGCACTGCCTCATTTACAGTTGCTGAGAGAGGCCTGATCCCTTATCTAGTTAAGGAGGAAATGTAGATCCATTAACACCTCCCATTTCAAACAATGCACTCCCAGTCGACCCCAAAGTTAGCTATAGCTTCCTTTATGGGACATTGGAGGGGACCTCTCTGCTTATAACCATTGTGTATGCTCCTAACACTGTACTGGTACAGTTCTTGGACTATCTAGTGCCATGTTTGGTTTGATAGCAAGGCCATAAGAGTATATGGGTGGGTATTATGATATGGTGCTGCGCAAGCCTTCTTAGAGGAGCCCATAATGCATTAGTGGCACAGAAATAGCCACTTTGACAACACTGGCAATTAATAGACATTCGGAGGGAGGCACATCCTGAGGCCTGCTAAGTATAATTCAGCACATTGATTTATATTTTTAGAGGTTTAGCCTCTATGGCTGCTGTGGATTAGGACACCTTTAAAGTGGCGATATGTGGCAGCTGCAATAAAACTATTTGTGGAGTTAGAAAAATCTTGAATAGAGAAATTGTAGAGGTTGGGGCAGTAGCGGCCTGTGGTGGGAGTGCGCTGCATCGCCAAATGCGATGCAGCGCGCGCAATGAAATTCGTTTATTTATTTATATGTTTACTTACCTCTAATCGACCGTAATCCGTAGTTTACTACCCCCCCCACCCTGCCCCTCCCCCGCCCCACATCAGTGCCCGGCAGCACTCCCACCACGGGCCGCTACTGGGTAGGGGTAAGATACAGGAATTTGAATGTTGGATGGTAACGAATAGAGAGCTCGCAGGCAAATTATTGCAGATGAGGTTGGAGTATGGAGAGCGGGTGGAAATATGGAGGACTTTAGATTATGCAGTCAGGCTGATTACTGGCATGGCTGCTCAGGAGTGATGCTACTGGAAAGCCAGTGTGTGCCATCCACTCACATACATGCGATATTGTGAATTCGCAAGCAGAAATAAATTCAGTATTTGCACATTATTACCATCAATCGAGGGTTGAGGAGTACACAGATTTTATCCAATTGGCAACAGTCACAGTTGAACTGGCATGCATTTTGAAACAATTGATAACAACAATGGAAATTAACCATGACATTTCTGAGTTGACGAATGGGAATACACTTGGTCGGGAAGGTCTACCCTCTGAATTCTATGATGCATATAGGGTGGATTTAGGGCGAGATGTATGAAGCTTTTTGGGGTCGCAAATGGCCCGATTTGCAGAATCAGGCCTTTTGTGACTGCAAAAAGCTTTTTAGTATGTACAAAAGGCAAATTGCAATTAGGTAACTCGTAACTGAATTGCAATTTCTGTTTGCTACCAAATACCTATTTTCTATTTGGAAGGAGTGTCCCTTCCAAATACCAAATCAAAATGGTATGTATTAATGTTTTGTAACCAAATTCTGGTCTCAAAAAGTAATACTTTACCACCAGTTTAAAAGTGGTGATAACACATTCGCAGAGGGGAAGGGGTCCTTAGGACATTTCTTTTGAAGCACAATGGGCTTGAAACATTTTTTAAATCATAATATGGCTTAAACATCAATTTACGAAATATCGGCGGTGTACCTCGGAGAACATTGCTGAGAAATATTACCAAATTGGAATTTTTAATAACTTACAGTATTACGCCTGGGGTCTGTATTTTCCAGTATGCACAATACACAAAAAACATATAACTCTTAGGTTGGGACACGCTTTAAGGTCTCATAAAAGACACCAGTGTGCAAAGTGTGAGCATGCTTTTTAGTGTACTTTCTGAGCATGTTCTACTGATCACGTCCGTCTCTTTGAGACTGATGTCATGTTCTGATCTTCTCTTTCATGTCTCTCTTTGGCTTTGAACTGTAGATCTCCTGTCTTAGGTGTCAGGCTTATCAGTGTTTTCCTGCTGAGCACTGCTTTTTAAGAATATCCTGTTATCGTTTTCCGGAATTGGACAATTCAAAAACAAGCACTCATACTCATTGGCCATTGTACACAGAGAAAGCATCCAATCAATGTATTCTTTACAATGAACCACCAAAACCATCCAACAGACCTTCTTCATGATGGCCAATGTTTCACTTCCTCACCCAACACCCATCAAAATGTCGCCGCAAGTCATTCCAGAATCAAACAAACTCTATTTTGCAAAATGACTACAAATTATGGCATTTTTAAAGGACATTGAGCTGATTACAATGTTCAAATTATGGAAAGATTTAAACAAAAATATACAGGAAAGTTTGGGTGGTATTCTTTAAGGAAGATGTATTAAGAAAATGACAAATTTTACATTTATGATGGTCTAGAGAAGCCCGTATGTTGACGGTAAGGGCCTCTATCCCAGATATTAATGAGCATGCATGACCCGAATGAAACACCCAACATTTATAAGCTAGTAATAGAGACATAGTCAAAGATAATCAAGCGACACAGAATATGAGGACTTCATGAAGGTTTCTGGTAGAAAGCATTTATTCTTGTGTTCACTAGTCACAAGAGAGATTCACATCTTATATGGCAACAAAATCACTGGCATTTGACAGCCAATACGTGTTTCGCTCCCTTTTTGGCATACAGACATTGGTCTTTTTCAAGGCTGTAATAGATAGCTAGATAACATTTCTAGTTCAACCAAAAATACACAACTGGTAAAGGTGGCTTGTACACAGGTGTTTCACTGCATTCTTGAGGAGCAATCCAAGTGCAAAAACAAGACATATGTAAGGTAAAAATAGATTTTACTTAAATTGTGAAAAATATTCAAATTCAGTCTACAAGTTTAGGCTTGTGTGAATGGAATCAATAACAAGTACTATATGGATCTTCTGACAACAGTTCTCTTTTAATTCCGTAATAGTAACGGAAAAAGTGCCATTGTAAACAAACACATGGGCAGAGGTACAGGATACATAATGCAACTATTATCAGTGAAAGACATGGGCTCATTTGAGGTCCTGAGGAGGGACTGGAGATTCTCCGGGGTAGTAGACTTAAGAGCAAAGTAGCTAGATCATGACATTCAATGGCTTAACTAAACACACTCCCTCTTCCTCTCACAGAGATGCAATATTTCTCCAACTGTGGAGTTTAGTCTCTTTCCATTATAGCGAACATGAATCATACTTGCACTCTTTCAATCACAGAGGCACGACTCTTGTACTTATGTAATCACTCTGGCAATACTCATGCACTATAAATGCACTTTCTATGTAGTCATGTAAATCACCAGATATTACTCTTGTAGTCATGCAGTCACCCAGGCGTTACCTATGTACTCCTTTAATCCCCAAGACGTTACCTCTGTACTCATGCAATCACCAATGCATTAGCTATACAGTGCTTCAATCACCCAGGCACTATCCTTGCACTCTTTCAATCACAGAGGAACTACTCCTGTACTTATTTAATTACTCAGGCAATACTCATGCACTTATAAAATCACCCAGGCACTACCTTTGCACTCCTGTAATCACTTAGGCAGTACGTTAGTACTTCTGTAATCATCCAGGCAGTACTCATGGACTTATAAAATCACCCACTCACTTCCTATGTACTCCAGTAATCCCGCAGATATTACCCCTGCAGTCATGCAATCACCCAGGCACTACTTATGTACTACTTCTGCAGTCATGCAATCATGCAGGCTGTACCTATGCACACATGTAATAACCCAGGCACTACCCTTGCAGTTGTAGAATCATCCATGTCCTCCTGTTGCACTCATGTATTCACCTAGGCACTACTCAATGAGTCATCTGTACCTTTAGGTGCTATTCATACACTTATCCATGCACTCAATTTTTAAGTGTGCACTCATGCAATTAGTCAGTCACTATCCATCTTCTCCTACAATTACCCAGTGACTACCATTGCACGCATACAATCAGCCAAGCACTACCCATGAAGTTATGCAATCACTCAGGCAGATCTATTACATGTTTCAGTTGTAAGTTTCACTATATTCCAGAAATATTGTATACATATTTCTTTTAGATATGATGATGATTTGAAAATGTAGGGACATATGTATGCATGCTTTTAACAATATGGAGAGACTTATAGTTGAGTCATGTAATAGACTTCTGCTTTATATTTGGCTAGGCCCAACACTCATGCAGTTATAAAAACACCCAAGTACTACCCATGCAGTCTTCCAATGATCCAGTCACTACATATACACTGCTGTAATCACTCAGGCATTAGTCCTGCACTCATGCAAACATCCAGGCACTACCTATACACTCATGCAATCACCAAGGATTTACACATGCACTCTTTGAATCATGTAGCCACTACTCATGCACTTATATAATCAGTCACGCACTAATGTTGCACTCCTTCAATCACGTAGACACTACCCTTGTACTTATGTAATTACTCAGCCAGTAGTCATGCTGTTATGAAATCACCCAGGCACTACCTTTGCACTACTTTATTCACTCAGGCACTACCTCATTACTCCTGCAATCACTGAAGCAGTACTCATGCACTTATAAAATCACTCACTCACTTGCTATGTACTCCAGTAATCCCCAGATATTACCCCTGTAGTCATGGAATCACCCAGACACTACTTATGTAGTACCTTTGCAGTCATAGAATCATGCAGTGTCTACCTATGCAGTCATGTAATAACCCACGCACAACCCTTGCAGTCATAGAATCCCCCAAATCCTACTGTTGCACTCATCTATTCACCTAGGCACTACTCCATGACTCATCTATGCCTTCAGGTGCTATTAACACAGTTATCCATGCACTCAACCTGTATGTGTGCACTGATGAATTAGCCAGCCACTATCCATCTTCTCCTGTAATTACCTAGCGACTACCTTTGGAGTCATACAATCAACGAAGCACTACGCATGGAGTTATGCAATCACTCAGGCAGATCTATTATATGTCTCAGTTTCTAGGTTTCACTATATTTCAGAAATATTGTATACATATTTCGTTTAGATATGATGATGATTTGAAAAGGTAGAGACGTATGTATGCATGCTTTTAACAATATGGAGAGACTTATGGTTGAGTCATTTAATAGTCTGCTGCTTTATATTTGGCTAGGCCCAACACTCATGCAGTTATAAAAACACCCAAGTACTACCCATGCAGTCTTCCAATGATCCAGGCACTACATATGCACTGCTGCAATTACCCAGGTTATTACCCCTGCACTCATGAAATGACCCAGGTATTACCCATACACTCTTTCAATCACCCAGCCACTACCCATGAACTTATATAATCTCTCAGGTACTACCCTTGCACTCCTTCAATCATGCAGGTACTACCCTTGTACTTATGTAACACTCAGCCAGCACTCATGCACTTATAAAATCACTGAGGCACTACCTTTGCACTCCTCCAATCACTCAGGCGTTACCTCAGTACTCCTGCAATCACCCAAGAAGTACCCAAGCACTTATAAAATCACCCAGTCACTTTCTTTGTAGTCATGTAAATCACCAGATATTACTCCTGTAGTCATGTAGTCACCCAGGCGTTAGCTATGTACTCTTTTAATCCTCCAGACGTTACCTCTGTACTCATGCAATCACCAATGCATTAGCTATACAGTGCTTCAATCACCCAGGCACTATCCTTGCACTCTTTCAATCATGGAGGCACTACTCTTGTACTTATGTAATCACTCAGGCAATTCTCATGCACTTATAAAATCACCCAGGCACTACTTTTGCACTCCTGTAATCACTCAGGCAGTACCTTATTACTTCTGTAATCACCCAGGCAGTACTCATGGACTTATAAAATCACCCTCTCACTTCCTATGTACTCCAGTAAACCCGCAGATATTACCCCTGCAGTCATGCAATCACCCAGGAACTACTTATGTACTACTCCTGCAGTCATGCAATCATGCAGGCTGTACCTATGCACTCATGCAATAACCCAGGCACTACCCTTGCAGTTGTAGAATCATCCAGGTCCTACTGTTGCACTCATCTATTCACCTAGGCACTACTCAATGAGTCATCTGTACCTTTAGGTGCTGTTCATGCACTTATCCATGCACACAATGTTTATGTGTGCACTCATGCAATTAGCCAGTCACTATCCATCTTCTCCTACAATTACCCAGTGACTACCCTTGCATGCACACAATCACCCAAGTACTAGCCATGAAGTTATGCAATCACTCAGGCAGATCTACTACATGTTTCAGTTGTAAGTTTCACTATATTCCAGAAATATTGTATACATATTTCTTTTAGATATGATGATCATTTGAAAAGGTAGGGACATATGTATGCATGCTTTCAACAATATGGAGAGACTTATAGTTGTCATGTAATAGTCTTCTGCTTTATATTTGGTAAGGCCCTACACTCATGCAGGTATAAAAATACCCAAGTGTTACCCATGCAGTCTTCCAATGATCCAGGCACTACATATGCACTGCTGTAATCACTCAGGCATTACTCCTGCACTCATGCAATCATCCAGGCACTACCTATGCACTCACGCAATCACCAAGGTATTACCCATGCACTCTTTCAATCATGTAGCCACTACTCATGCACTTATATAATCACCCAGGCACTACCGTTGCACTCCTTCAATTATGGAGGCACTACTTTTGTACTTATGTAATCACTCAGCCAGTAGTCATGCTGTTATGAAATCACCCAGGCACTACCTTTGCACTCCTTTATTCACTCAGGCACTACCTCATTACTCCTGCAATCACTGAAGCAGTACTCATGCACTTATAAAATCACTCACTCACTTGCTATGCACTCCAGTAATCCCCCAGATATTACCCCTGTAGTCTTGGAATCACCCAGGCACTACTTATGTAGTACCTTTGCAGTCATAGAATCATGCAGTGTCTACCTAAGCAGTCATGTAATAACCCACACACTATCCTTGCAGTCATAGAATCACCCAGATCCTTCTGTTGCACTCATCTATTCACCTAGGCACTACTCCATGACTCATCTATACCTTCAGGTGCTATTGATACACTTATCCATGCACTCAACCTGTATGTGTGCACTGATGAATTAGCCAGTCACTATCCATCTTCTCCTGCAATTACCTAGCAACTACCTTTGGAGTCATACAATCATCGAAGAACTACCCATGGAGTTATGCAATCACTCAGGTAGATCTATTACATGTCTCAGTTTCTAGGTTTCACTATAAATATTGTATACAAATTTCTTATAGATATGATGATGATTTGAAAAGGTAGAGACATATGTATGCATGCTTTTAGCAATATGGAGAGAATTATGGTTGAGTCATTTAATAGTCTGCTGCTTTATATTTGGCTAGGCCCAACACTCATGCAGTTATAAAAACACCCAAGTACTACCCATGCAGTCTTCCAATGATCCAGGCACTACATATGCACTGCTGCAATTACCCAGGTTATTACCCCTGCACTCATGAAATCAGCCAGGCACTTACCCATGCACTCTTTTAATAACCCAGCCACTACCCATGAACTAATATAATCTCTCAGGTACTACCCTTGCACTCCTTCAATCATGCAGGTACTACCCTTGTACTTATGTTATCACTCAGCCAGTACTCATGCACCTAAATCACCCAGGCACTACCTTTGCACTCCTCCAATCACTCAGGCATTCCCTCAGTACTTCTGCAATCACCCAAGCAGTACTCATGCAGTTATAAGATCACCCACTGATTTGCTATGTACTCCAGTAATCCTCCAGATATTACCCCTTTAGTCATGCAATCACCCAGGCACTAGTTATGTGCTTCCCTTGCAGATGTAGAATCATCCAGGTCCTACTGTTGCACTTATCTATTCACCTAGGCACTACTCAATGTATTTCTTTATTTATAGATGACAATATTTGTATATAATTATTTTAATAATGTTAAATATTTTTAGAAAGATAATAAACTTTTCTTTATTTTTTAGAAATTCTCCATAATTATTAAGAAATATTCAGTAGGACAAAAAAAGTTCGAAAGAAAAGACAACAAAGAAAACAGAACTATTTATAGGATAGAGAAAAACAGAAAGTAGATGAAGTACAACATGTGACATTGAAGAAAAAGTCTTCTGGTAAGAGAAGGAAAGAATTTGTTAAAAGTCTTTTAAAAAATGTAATCAATTTTCAAAATGGGGAAAAGAGAAAGAAAAGTACTACATGCAATCAGAAGGAAAAGAAAAAAGGAGGAATTAATGCAAAATAAGGTTATAGGAAATCAATCCATGTTGAAAAAAGGATGAAAGAATATAAAGACATTAGGAAGAGAATGTATAAAAGTAGAGTACTATAAAATGTATTGAAAGATTGCAAAAAATATAAAAGATCAGCATTTTACAAGAAGAAAGAACAAATTCAAAGTGTAGTCGAAAAGGCTTTTGAATTGAAAAGAAAATTGTATATATTAGTATTGAAGAGAATGAAAACATTGAATAAAACAATGCACTTTATGAAGGAGAACAGTAAAAGACAAAGACTGGTTTATAGAACTAACTTTTGCAAAAAACATTCTGGTGAATGGAAGCACACTTCTAGTACTGAACCTTTTTTTAAGAAGAAAGCTATTTTCAACAAAATACATTAGTTCATGCAGTTGATACCAGGGGTCGTTGTTCTGAGGTTAAAAATGGCTGTCCAATTGAAAAAGAAAAGATGGTTCCTAGAAATGTGGAAGAAGTAATAGCTGAAGAAGTTCAAGGGAGACGTACACAAGCTCCAATGTATAAGTGGGATTGTAGTACTATTTGTGGTATACAACAGGAATCTATTGATATATTATGAAATTTCTTACGAGATTATGGTAAAAAAAAGTGTTAAACAGAAGATTAAGAAGTTGCAAGTACTAGATCCTTGTAAAGTGAGAAAATATACTAACTTGAAGGGTCATTCTCTGGCTTGTCTTTCTAGAAGAGTGAGTCGAAGTACTTTTCATCATTTAAGAATGTTAGCAGTACATCACTACGAAATATAGAAGTTAGTAAGAAGATTGTACTATGTAAAAAGTCCTGCATTATCTTTAAGTGAAATAAACACTGCTCTTTTGCATGGTTCAGTATTGGATGTAATAAAAGTTTCTGATGATATACAGTTTCGTTTCTTTGGTCCTGAAGAGGAGTGTAATGAAAGTGAGAGTTTAATTAGTATAGGTATTGAAGAAGAGGTAGAATATAGTACTACTGAGACGTTTGCAGAAGAAATTACAAAGTTTAAGGTACTTTCCTGTGAAAACCCAAACTCTGGGGCTTTGTCCGCCCGCCACCGCAATGGAATGCGGGATCGTCCGCAAGGGGTGCGGCGGTCCCGCCATGGGTATTAGGATGCCACTGCCACGGTGGCATCCCGTATTGTTCGCATTGCGGCGGGCGGTGCTGTCACCAGCACCCGCCGCAATGCGAAAAACGCATGTTGTGCATTTGAATGCACAACGTGACAGGCACCGCGCGGTGCCTGCCACCTTGTGCATTCAAATGTAGGGGGTACCATAGGTACCCCCCATGTGCACCCCCCACCCCCCCAAATCCTGGGGGCCCGCAACGGGCCCCCAGAAGCAAAGACCACATGCCTTTCCATGGCGGTAACACCGCCATGGAAAGGCTGCTTTCCGCCGACATCCTAATATGGATGGCGGTGTCTTGCAGACACAGCCACCATATTAGGGTCTATTACCGCCCGGTCCCCTGTGGGACCGGCGGAAAACCGACAGATGGTCTTTCCGTCCGCCGGGCTCCCCCCGCCATCGTAATATGGCGGGGGAAATGGCATGCGGGCGGTGGGAAATGGCGGGCGGATCGCCACCGCCATACGGGCGGTGGCGATCCGCCCGTCATTGTAGTGACCCCCATAGTTTGTTGTCAACGTACTCACTATAGAAGTCAAACTAGGAATGTTGATGTGTATTTAAAAAGTGAAAAGGAAAACAATGATAAGTGGGAGCAATTTGGTGCTTATTTGTTGGTGGAAGGTTGTTTTGATTTGGGTAGTGATCAACGTATTTGTAAATATTGTTAGAACAATTTAGAAGAGAACAAAATGCCAGCAAGAGCTGTACATAATAACCTAGAGTTGGTAGCTATTCCTTTGGAACTGGTAGATTTAAATACGTATGAGTCCATTCTTATTCAATCTGTGCACCTGTGTCAGGCTATAGTTCGTATGGAGCCTAAAACAGGTAAGCTGCCTCCAACAGATTTACAAAGAGGTTTAAAAGGAAGAGTTGTGTATTTACCTTTAGATTTTAAGAACAATATTGAAACTCTTGGTGTAGAGAGAGAGGAAAGTGAACCTGTAGTTATTCTGGTTAATGGTGTACCAACAAAGAGTCAGAAAATATGGCAAGAGTTAGTAGATGTCACCAAACTTCAAAAGGCTACATTATATCTTGTACAAAACAATATTTATTATAAAAATGTATATGTGGAAGAACAAGAAATATCTTTAGAAGATGAAAGAGAAATTTCAACTGGTCAAATAGAAAAAGTGGACAAGTCCAGGAGTGAAGAAATTTATGAACATTATAGTATACATCCTTTACATTCAAAAGAAGTGATAGGAAACACTATTGAATTATTCCAAATGAAGAAAGCAAAGGGAACTCCCATGAGTGTATGGGAAAAAAGTTTAGAAGCACGTTGTTTTCCACAGCTCTTCCCCACTGGAAAAGGTGGACGATATGATGAACGACCAGTACAGATTCCAGCTTCAGAATATCGTACAACAAGATTGTACTCAGAAGATCCAAGATTTCAGCAGTGTATTCCATATTTATTTCATCTTCTGTTTGAAAGTGACTTGTCTGGACTTTCATATGCAGTGAACCACATATTAAAAACAGGAGTTCATCTTACACATGTTTCTGCAAAGGAATTTTTGGACAAAGTTCAACAAAGAGATGATCATTTAGAATCTCAGTTAATTAATTTGATGACGTGTCAAAGTGGTACTAATGAGTATTGGTATTGTCATCACGGAGAACTTAAATGTATGTTAAGAAACTAGGAACCCCTACGTGGTTTGTTATGCTTAGCTGTGCTGAATATGCATGGGACGATTTACTTGAAATTCTACGAGAAGCAAATTCAAATGTTAAAAACATTGAATTGAAGACAGCTGGTGAACTGTATTCCTTGGATCCTGTAAATGTGTGCAGATATTTTAATCATAGGTTTCAAGCTATGATGTCTTTTACCTGCAATAAAAATAATCCACCTCTTGAAGAAGTTATTGATTTCTTTTGGAGCCAGAGGTGCACCTCATATACACATGCTGTTATGGATCAAGAATGCACCAAAATTTGGAACTGATACTGATGAAAGTGTTTTGTCTTTCATTGAAGAGTATGTTACCTGTGCCATTCCAAAACAAGGAGGAGAAAACAACTTGAGACAACAAGTTTTGCGGTTTCAAAGTCATCGATGTGGAAAATATTGTCGACGGAAATACAAGTCTAAGGGAACTTTTTATTCAAAATGTCGTTTTGGATTCCCACGTCCAGTAATTTCAAAAGGAAGAGTCAACAGTTTCATGTCAGCAGTAAGGCATACTATAACTCGAAAATCTCCGAGGAATACTTACAACATAAAAAGAACTGAAGATTCAAAGTATATTAATGACTAAAATCCAGTGATTTTGACAATGTGCAATGCAAACATGGATATCCAGTATGTTGCAGATAATATATAACCAAATCTGAAAAGACTGAGTTGAAAGAAATGTGGGAAGAAATTTCACAAGAGAAGACTCTTAGTAACAAATTGTACAGCTTTAGTTTGAAGATGCTTTCCCATCAAAAGATTGGATCCTACGAATGTTCGGATCAGTTGACCTCTGCAAGTTTATATTCAAAGTCAAGAAGAATCATTTGGGTAAGTCTAGGTCTTGCTGCAACACGAAATCGAGTATTGAAATCTGTACAAGAAATTGAATACTTATCATTGAATGAACCAGAAAATACAGATACTGTTAAAACTAATATGTTGGATACGTACTGTCCTAAAAGAAGTCCACATCTGGAAAACATATGTCTCTTTGAAATACTGCAACATTACAGTTTTAAGAGAAATGTTACTGAAAATATAAATGAAGAAAAATATGCAGTAATTGGATGTGAAGGATGTTTGGTAAAACATGCCAAAGGAAATCTTATTAACCACAGGAAACTCAGTTGCAAAACTCCAGATAAAAGGGAATTTTTCTATTTAGCACTTCTGAAACTTTTCAAGCCTTGGCGTAGTGAAATGGAATTACTTGGAGATTTTGACTGCTATGAAGATTCTTTTAATGCATGTAAAGATAGCATTCAATGCACAATTTTTCCAAATTATCTACAAATGTTAAATGAAGAGATTGAACAAGAAAATACTATTGCAGCTGAAATAGCAAGAGACAGTTCTCAAGATAGTCAAAGTTCTGCTCCACTAAGTCAAGATCCATTAGGACAACCAATTCTTGAAAATGAAGCAGCAATAGCCATGAATGAAGTAGAAACGGCAATGCAACAAGCACAACAGAATATTATTGAGTTGGGAAACTTGGAAGAAAAACTAAATATTGAACAAAAAGAAATATATCAGCAAGTGACACAACAGATACAACATGGTTTACTGTATGGAAAAAAAGAATGCAAATGCACATCATTTAAACCTATTCGAATGTATATCAGTGGTCTAGCTGGAACAAGATAAAGTTTCTTAACTAAAGTTTTGACCAGTTATCTACACAAAACCACTGAATAACATTTATCTTGTGTTGTAACCTCTCCAGCTGGGTTAGCAGCACACAACATTAAAGGGATTACATTACATCGATTACTCATGCTACCAGTTGAACATGAAAATAAGTTGGAATATCACAAGCTATCTGGAGAAGCTTGTTATGAAGTCTCAAGAGTACCAAAGAAAATGAAACTTATGATCATTGATGAGGTGAGCATGGTTTCAAACTTAATGCTTGCCTTTGTACATTTTAAGAATCCAACAGATTTTAAAAACAGATTATGATGTTTTATTTGGAGGAAAACATGTAATTGTATTTGGCGATCTACTACAACTTACTCCTGTGAAAGGGCAACCAGTTTTTAAAACACTCGTCCATGAAGATACTAGCAAATCTTTGGGAAGTATTGGAAATGTAAACATTTGGTCTCATTTTGAATATAAAGAACTTATTAAGAATATGCTATAAGCAAGTGATGAACATTATGGAAACATTCTTCAAGATATAAGAATTGGTGTTTTGACAAAACATGGTAAAGAAGCTTTACAAAGTCGGCTACTAATGAACTTGTTTCCAAATGAAAACATTGCACCTGAAATATTGCACAAACAAATTGGAGAAAAGAAGTCTATAGTTTGCCTAATGCCAACAGTGCAAGAGTGTTCTACATTCAATAAAGAACTTTTGAAACTGGAAAAACAACCAATAGTGAAAATGGAAGCCATTGATAAAATGGAACACGAAGGAGTTACTATTCTTCTCTCAGAGAAATTACAGTCAAAATTCTTTGGAGAAGTCTGTATCTAAGACTGCTGGTTTAGAAACGACTTTATATGTATGTGTGAACTGTCGGGTAATTTTACGGCGTAATTTGGATGTAGAAAAAAGTTTAGGAAATGGAGCAATTGGAAAAGTTGTTGATTTTGTTAATTATCAGAACAGAGATGGAATTGAATTTGTAAAGATTAAATTTGATCAGATTGAAGAGGTAAAACAGATTGGACGTTGTGCTGTTCATTTTTTGCTTATAAAAGACTTGTATGTTGGTAGAAAACAGTTTCCTCTTTCTTTAGCATATGCTGTGACCATTCATAAATCTCAAGGTTTACGTGTAGACAGTGCTTTGGTAAATATTGGAAGTGCAGTGTTTAAAGAGGGCATGGCATACATTGCATTGTCTCGAGTAAGATCATTATCTGGTTTGTATTTGATTGATTTTGACGAGAATAAGATTAGTACTGATGCAAATTGTGTAAGAAAGTATAATTGCTTAAGAAGACTTTATGCTCCTAACTTAGGTGAATATCCCATATATGAGAAACGTGTAGTATGTCCAAAACGGAAATATGAGAAACATTCTAGTGTGATTAAAAAAAAAGAAAACAATTCAACAGAATGATGAAGCTGCAAAGAAAATGAAAATGGACACTGTTGATGATATTGAAGGATACAAGTTAGAAAATATTTCAGATATCAACTGCTATGCTAATGTAATTGTGAATGTTGTCTTTTATCTAGAAGATCTTCATCATGAAATTATGAAAAATCGAGAAAAAGACTCTGTTCTTTATTACATTATATTTTTCAAAAGTTGGTAACTGATAGAACTAAAATCCATACTGCTTCTGGCATTCAGCATCTTTTGGATATATGTACTGGTTCTTCGCAATTTACACTCAATATACAACAAGATACACAAGAATTTCTTATGTTTATGCTTGCAGTATTGGAAGATGAAGGAATAGAAATTGAAAATTTGTTTGGACTAAGTTACAGATGGAATCATAAATGTGAAGAGTGTTCATTTTCTTTTACCACTGAAATAGACACTGAACGATTCATATATTTGACAATACCAAATTGCAAATCAGTGTCTTTTAACAAATTAGTAAAAACAGCTAATCAAGATATGAAATGCTCACATTGTAAATCAGAAATGTTGTCAACATTATATATAGAAAGATTTGGAAAATATGTCATTTTAATGCTACAACGTTGTAAAGCAAATGGAAGAAAATTGGAAACCAAAATTAAAACTTTTGTGGCAAGTCAACTATCAATTTCAGGAAGAACTTTTAAAGCTGTGGCTATTATTTTCCATGATGGACCTACTACAACATCTGGACACTATACTGTGTATTTAAAGTGCAATAAAGGATGGACACATTGCAATGATGCCCATTTGGAATTCAAATGTAGGTTGCCTTTCGAATTACCAGATTCATATCTGATATTTTTAATGCCAAAGTTTTGAAAACAACATTCGGCCTATTGGGAAGATGTGAACACAAATTTATGAGTTTATTTTGGATATTTTCAATGCAAATGGATTTGGAAACATAATTCGGCCTATTGGGAAGATGTGAACAATTACTGTTTGGATTATTGTTGTGCTAATTCTTATTGCATTTGCAAAATTGTGTTTGAAAGAAGTAGTTTATATATTTGATCTTTATATTATTCGCAATGTAAATGAGAGTGTATATTTTAGAAAATGTACTTTCAGAGAAATAAATGATTTAATGTAGTTGAAGAATGCAATTTAGAAACTGGAGATAGGTAAACAGATAGTAGAACTTGTTGTTAATATTTTCAACGCAGATTTCGTTTTTTTTACAATCTCATTGATTGTATATTTTCCCCCGCTGTTATATGATCATCTACATTGAAATCACTGTATATGGTGGAATGGTGGAATTCAGTAGAATCTGAAAACAGCAAAAAAGGGAAACTGAATATGTTATGTAATTCTAAAATTATGTTGTGTTTTTAAAACTATAATATTATATGTAATAACAGTTTTTCTTCTTTTTATTACAGAAAGTAATACTAAAGCTTGAAAAGATTTTAATTCAGTTTACAACAAAAGTACTGAAAAATAGTTTCACTGAGTTTTATATCTACTTTAATAAAGAAGGTAAGATGAAATAATATAATAAGCATAATAATACGAAGTAATGTTTACAGTCACTTTTATTGCACTCATCCATTTTTTCAAACACTACCCATGCACTGATATATACAGTTAGGCACTATTCCCACACTCCTGCCATCACCCATGCACTATCCATGCATTTCTCCACTCACCTAGGGGCCGATTCACAGAACTAATCTGAGACAAAATCCTAAACTTACTACTTTTGGTATTCACAGAAGGCATTTAGTAGTAGTAAAGTTAGGATTTTGTCTTAAGTTTGACTTAAGACAAACTTAAGACAGACTTAAGACAGACTTAAGACAGACAAACTTGAGACAAACGTAAGACAAAATCCTAACTTTACTACTACTAAATGCCTTCTGTGAATACCAAAAGTAGTAAGTTTAGGATTTTGTCTCAGATTAGTTCTGTGAATCGGGCCCCTAGCCTGTATCCATACAGTTATAATATCACCCAGACACTACCTATGTACTCTTCCAATCACCCAGGCAGTATCTCTACACTCATGCAATCAGCTAGACATTACGCGTACACTCTTCCAATCACCCAGATAGTACCTATACACTTCTCCAATCCCCTAAACATTATCCCTGCACTGATGCAATCACCCAGACACTACCCTTGCACTCTTTCAATCATCCAGGCAGTATCTATGCAATGCTCTATTCATTCAGGCAGTACACATACACTTATAAAATCACCCAAGGTCTATTTATACAGACCTCCAATCACCCAGGTACTACTCCTGTACTCCTCCAATCACCCAGCCAGAACCCTTCAAGTTTTAAAATCACTCAGGCACTACCTATGCACTCCTCCAATCACCCAGGCCCTACCCCTACACTCTTGCAATCAGCAAGACATTACCCCTACACTCATGCAAGTACTGAGGTATTAACTATGCATACCTCTAATCCCCCAGACATTATGCCTGCACTCATGCAATCACTTAGGTATTACACATGCACTTCTCCAATGACCGTGACATTACCCCTGCACTGATGCAATCGCCCACGCATTATCCATGCACTCCTTCAATCACTCAGGCAGTACCTGTGCATTTATAAAATCATCCAGGTATTACCTAGGTACTCATGCAATGACACAGGCACTACTAATGCACTCCTCAATGCACCTAGTCATTACCCATGCACTCCTCCAATCAGTCATGCACTACCCTTACAGTCTTCCAATAACCCAGGCAGTAGCGCTGTACTCATATAATTACCCAGGCAGTACTCATACACTTATAAAAACATACAGACACTACCTATGCACTCATGAAATCACACAGGCACTACTGATGCACTCCTCAATGCATCTAGGCATTACCCATGCACTCCTCCAATCAGCCATGCACTATCCATGTACTCCTTTAATCACCAGTTACTACCCTTGCAGTCTTGCAATAATCCAGGCACTAGCGCTGTACTCATTTAATTACCCAGGCAGTACTCATACACTTATAAAAACATACAGACACTACCTATGCACTCATGCAATCACACAGGCACTACTGATGCACTCCTTGACGCCCCCTGGCGCGTTTGCAGATGGGGAACGAATTCCCCTTGAATACTGGGGGTCCCTGGGGGCTAACTAGCCCACCAGGAACCTCCAGTATGCGCCAGGGGGCTGCGTTGCACAGAGGTGTACAGAGGTCACGCCCCTTTTTACACCTCTCTGCAACGCAGCTCTGTGGCACATTTTGGAGGTACCTGGTGGGCTAGTTGGACCCCAGGGACCCTCAGGATTCAAGGGGACTTAATCCCCCAACTTAAAACGCGCCACGGGGCGCGTTTGCACAGTGATGAAGGGAGGGGGCGGGGCTTCAGGTGACATGTGTGCAAACAGGCCCCGTGGCGCGTTTTAAGATGGGGAATTAAATCCCCTTCAATCCTGAGGGTCTTTGGGTGCCAACTAGCCCACCAGGTACGTCCAGAAAGCGCCACAGAGCTGCGTTTCAGAGAGGTGCAAAAAGGGGCGTGGCCTCTGAACACCTCTCTGCAACGCAGCTCCCTGGCGCATACTGGAGGTACCTGGTGGGCTAGTTGGACCCCAGGGACCCTCATGATTCAAGGGGACTTAATCCCCCAACTTAAAACGCGCCACGGGGCGCGTTTGCACAGATGTCACCTCAGGCCCCGCCCCTCCCTTCACCATTGTGCAAATATTCCTCTAAAATCAGCCGAACTACGAATTCCGATTTACTCACCTGTTATCAGGAGAGACCTCAGTGCTGCATCTTTGAGCCCAGTACTGATCCTGAAAAGTAATTTTAACCGTACTTACCAGTAACTTGAATTTCCTACCATAGGCTAACATTGACTGGTTTCACTTGGAAATTCTTCTAAGTGTGGAGTTTTGGAACTTTATAATATTCCTCTAAAATCAGCCGAACTACGAATTCCGATTTACTCACCTGTTATCAGGAGAGACCTCAGTGCTACATGTTTGAGCCCAGTACTGATCCTGAAAAGTAATTCTAACTGTACTTACCAGTAACTTGAATTTCCTTCCATAGGCTAACATTGACTGGTTTCACTTGGAAATTCTTCTAAGTGTGGAGTTTTGGAACTTTATAATATTCCTCTAAAATCAGCTGAACTACGAATTCCGATTTACTCACCTGTTATCAGGAGAGACCTCAGTGCTGCATCTTTGAGCCCAGTACAGATCCTGAAAAGTAATTCTAACCGTACTTACCAGTAACTTGTATTTCCTTCCATAGGATATCATTGCCTGCTTTTTGCTGAAAAAGTTTGTGTCGATTTTTGAAACATACAAATATTCCTCTAAAATCATCAGAACTACGAATTCTGATTTACTCACCTGTTATCAGGAGAGACCTCAGTGCTGCATCTTTGAGCCCAGTACAGATCCTGAAAAGTAATTCTAACCGTACTTACCAGTAACTTGAATTTCCTTCCATAGGCTAACATTGACTGGTTTCACTTGGAAATTCTTCGAAGTGTGGAGTTTTGGAACTTTATAATATTCCTCTAAAATCAGCCGAACTACGAATTCCGATTTACTCACCTGTTATCAGGAGAGACCTCAGTGCTGCATCTTTGAGCCCAGTACTGATCCTGAAAAGTAATTCTAACTGTACTTACCAGTAACTTGAATTTCCTTCCATAGGCTAACATTGACTGGTTTCACTTGGAAATTCTTCTAAGTGTGGAGTTTTGGAACTTTATAATATTCCTCTAAAATCAGCTGAACTACGAATTCCGATTTACTCACCTGTTATCAGGAGAGACCTCAGTGCTGCATCTTTGAGCCCAGTACAGATCCTGAAAAGTAATTCTAACCGTACTTACCAGTAACTTGTATTTCCTTCCATAGGATATCATTGCCTGCTTTTTGCTGAAAAAGTTTGTCGATTTTTGAAACATACAAATATTCCTCTAAAATCATCAGAACTACGAATTCTGATTTACTCACCTGTTATCAGGAGAGACCTCAGTGCTGCATCTTTGAGCCCAGTACAGATCCTGAAAAGTAATTCTAACCGTACTTACCAGTAACTTGAATTTCCTTCCATAGGCTAACATTGACTGGTTTCACTTGGAAATTCTTCTAAGTGTGGAGTTTTGGAACTTTATAATATTCCTCTAAAATCAGCCGAACTACGAATTCCGATTTACTCACCTGTTATCAGGACAGAACCCAGTGCTGCATCTTTTAGCCCAGCACTCACCCTGAAAAGTAATTCTAACCGTACTTACCAGTAACTTATATTTCCTTCCATAGGAATCCATTGTCTGGTTTTCAGCAGAAAAGTTTCGAAGTGTCGATTTTCACAAACTACAAATATTCCTTAAAAATCGCCTGTATGACTTAAACGCATTCTTTCAACTGTTTACAGGAGATGCACCAGTGCTGGATCCAGGATCCAACACTGAGTAAGAAAAAGTAACGATAACACTACTTACCTGCTAAGTAAATTTCCTCCCATAGGATAACATTGGTGATTCTATGTGAAAAAGTTTCCAAGTGTCAACTTTTAAAATACAATAATATTCCTTAAAAATCACTACTGTAACCAAAACGCTTTTACTCAACTGTTTACAGGAGATGTCCCAGGACTGAATCTAGGATCCAGTCCTGTGGTTAGAAAAGTAATCCATAAAGTAACTAATTGCATTTAACTTGAAATTCACATTGAGCTCAATGTTGCATTGTGTTTGAAATTGTGTTGCCCATTGCAACAACTGTAACTACTGTACTTAAAAGTCTATTGCCTATTTGCAAAGTATTTAAACTAAAGTAATTCATTCAGTGAAAGTATATTTTGTAATGTAATGTATAATGTAATTACAATGTAATTAAAAAAATTAAATATGTAAAAATAAATAGTTTAAAAAAATGTAGTAAATCAGTATCAAAAAATAAATATAACAATTAATACATTTAAAAATTGTCATTTACAAAACCTTTGAAATTCACTGAAAAAAACCATAGGTTTCAGACATGTTATAGTGAGGAATTAGCATTTAAAAAACCTTTGAAATTCACTGAAAAAACCATAGGTTTCAGGCACGTTATAGTTAGAAATTAGCATTTAAAAAACCTTACAAATTCACTGAAAAAACCATAGGTTTTAGGGAAAGTTATAGTTAGTTGGACATTGCATTCGTACAAAATCCGTGAAATTCCCCGTTATAGTTAGTTCAGCTAACTATAACTCGCGCCCCGCAATGCACTGCTGATGACGTCACATATTACATCACTCATGACATGGTCAGTGACATCACTGATGACATCACTGATGACATCTCAAATGACATCACTGATGACATCACTGATGACATCATCCACGTGATAATCTGATGCACCTCCTCACACCTTAATATAACCTTTGATACACTCACTCTAAATTACAGACTGCCATTCGCAAAACCAACACCAATAACTACATACCCACTCACTGATTCTTAGGTCTACACACACATCCACTCACTCACCCGTACAGTCACTCATACTTACGGTCACTCAGTACAGGACTATCATATGCACTCATACTCCTATATAGACCCTCAAACACCGCCACTCATCCATAGAGGTAAACACACACCTAGTCACTCAAGCAAATAATTAAACACACTGCCATTTACTCACCTATACAGTTATACACACACCAGCTCACTTACTCATACAAATACTAGCACATTCTTACGCTCTTGTACAATCACTGATACAAGCACACACTCATCCATACAGTCACTCTCACAATCACAATCACACACTCTCGCTTATAGCTATTTATATACTCCAACACACATATATACTGCCTTTCACATATGTAGTTACTCACACATGTACCACTGGGACATACATTCACTCACTAACACACTCTTACACACACTTACCCACCCATACAGTCTATCACAGATGAACTCTTGAAACCATCCACCCAGTGAATCACCCACTCACACATCTATGCACAGAGTCGCACACACCCCACCCACACAAACACTCAGGCACCCATACAGATACTCAGACAACCAATCAATAACTCATATAGACACTCATGTAGCTATTCACAAACCCATGCAGCCACTTACACAGCAATAGACAGACGGATACTGACATTCACCCAGTTTAGTCACTAACCCATGCATTCAGTAAGATACGTTTAATCACTCACTTATAGAGTTAGTCACGCACCTACTAAATCATCCATACAGACACTTATACACCCACTCATTCTTCAATACGCCTTTCCCTATATATATTAAAAATATTTAAACTTTACAGAAACACAGTCACTGGATGATGTCATCAGTGATGTCATTTGAGATGTCATCAGTGATGTCATCAGTGATGTCACTGACCATGTCATGAGTGATGTAATATGTGACGTCATCAGCAGTGCATTGCGGGGGCGCGAGTTATAGTTAGCTGAACTAACTATAAAGGGGGAATTTCACGGGTTTTGTACGAGTGCAATGTCCAACTAACTATAACTGTCCCTAAAACCTATGGTTTTTTCAGTGAATATATATATATATATACATATATGCTAGGGGTTGTAAATCTTGTAAATGTATACACTCACATTTACAAGGCTATGCTCACATCACATTAGAAATGGCAGGACCTCCACCCTGCACCCCCCTGCCCACTCCTTCCCACTCTGTCTCTCAGCTGGGAGCAGGCTCCTTCTGTGCTGCCTGGCAGAAACAGAGACATTACTTGAATTATTTCAGACTTTAGCGGCTTTTGTAGAAAGGAGAACATACCTTTCAGTTCTGACTCGTGATGACCTGACCTTTCTCCCCAAAACCGGGACATTTATTTAAAATTAGCAAAATCATCAGGATACCGGGATAGCCCCCTGAAACCGGGACTGTCTGGGTAAATCCGGGATGTCTGGTCACCCTACCTTTCGGGAAACGTTGGCTGCATTTGAGGCTCCTTTTAGGGCTAACGAGGCTAACATTTGCCCTTCATTCATCCACTTGGGTTATGCTGTTAATAGGAACATCTAGATGTCTGTCCTCGCGGATAGGGACAAGGAATGGACCTAAGAAGGTTATCTTTTAGCCCCTCTATTCAGCTCTACATGCTTACATGATTTGCCACTAGAATTCGCACTTTTGCACAATTATTCCCATAGTAATTTTCTAGAAAGAAATACAAAACCTTTTGGGGCCATTCAAGCTCTGAAGTCTTTCCAGGAAAAAAATCCTGATATCTCGGAAAGTTTTATGATACATTTGATGAACGGTGAAGGAGTTGCAATGATTGTTGAAAAAGTTTGTTAACCTTTAATAAAGTAAAGGTCACGTTCAGAACTTGAATATTTGGACCAGGCTGTGTATAAGTAGGTGGTGTGATGGAAGAAGTAACTGTAGTAAGGTAGTCCACACTGGTAGGATGTAGTTTAAGTTGGTTTATTCAAGTAGATAAACATGTAGCTTAGATCCTGTACAGCAGTCTATAAGTCCTCTTAAACAGATAGACGCAAGAATACTACAGTAACTCGTGGCTGTCATCTCTTGAGTTACTAAATGGGAGAACAACTATTTTCATTCTAGACATGACACAGTTCTATACATAATGCCAGAGGAGCCACCCAGCTGAAAGTTTCTTTGAAAGGGGCCTTGCTTTGTGTGCTATGAGGGTTGTAAGAAGGGGCAGACAAATATGAGGTAAAATGTAAGTAGGTTAGCCACAATGAGCCAGGTGTACCAAGCTGTAGAAAAGCTATGTTTTGATATGTGGGTGCAGTGGCCAGGAATGCAGCTTTAATTGTAATGGCATGATTACCTAGCAGGGCCACTAGCATTATGTGGCAGGAGTGAGTATATTATGCAGCAGGTTGACTAAATTATGCCCGCAAGAAAAGACAAATTATGCTGCATAATGAGGTACACAATGTTAGTAGTTCCTCATTATTTTGGATTTTACATGCTAACACTATCTGGGCAAATGTTTCACATTAGTACCACCCTATAAGTACCACTTTGACACCCAACTAACAGAACTGAGCAACAGAAAGGTAAGGAGTCAATCTTTCCACTCTTATAGTACCTTTTCATCCATTTGAGCTAAAAACATCTGTTTTGTTGAAATCTGCAAATTATCCAGCAGATGATAGATAATATGCAAATTCAGCAAATTCATAATTATGCGGAAAGCGCAGCGGCCGCAAAATCGCATGATTCCAGTGGCCCTGTTTGACAGTCGTTGCAAAAGTATAGGCTGAAGGCTTCCTTTTCACAGATTTTTTATTCCTCTCCCTTCCCTATAAAATACCTGGAGCTGTTGAAATGTTGGCACTCATAGATATACATAGGATGTTTGTTAGTGGCTTGGAAAAAATACTTTGGAACGCGAGAGTTGTTTTCATTTTGCTGTCTTAAAGGGTAAACATTAGTTGCCTGTCACGGAGAGGTTCAACTCCAAGTGTAGGGACGTTTTAGACTCATAATAATGATAATTACTGGCCACTAAGTAGGCCAATAAAACAATGACTCAAAGACAACACTCTAAAAAAGAGAAATCTTCTGATGTAAGAATTTCTCAGTTAAATAATACTTTTTAACACAGCTGTGCAAATTGTGGCATGCAAATATGAAGTCTCCGATAGAAAACATGGGGTATATTTTCTATACGGTAGTTTCATTTTGCTCAGGCTGATATAATATTTTCTTTGAGGATCACTGCATTTGGATTACCCCAACTGCATAAGGAGTTGTTTTCTATGCACTCAAAATAACTTTCCACTTAGCCCCATCCCTCTAAATGCTGGGTAAATGTATTCCCCCGGTGAACGGTAGTGACCCAAGTGTCCTCTTTTCAAAACAAAATTCAAAGCCGAGCTGGAAGGACAAGTAGTGATAAGACTTGGTTTTCGCAACAACATTCCTCTGACTGGAAATGTTCTCTAAAATGATGAAACTTGTGCTGGGCTGTCAGCGCACTGGGTGGATGCAGATTACTCAGGCACGAAGCCATATGATAGCTATTTCAGTGAATGTCGACATGACTCTGTTGAACAATCACATTATTTGCTGTTCATAAACCTTTTTATAATTGCCCTAAACTGCATTGTTGTGTTTGCATAATGATTCATATTTATCCTTTCAATTACAAGTTCCCTAATTACTTCTGCTGTACTTTCACGCTGAGCCACTAAGTAAACCTACAAAGAATTCAGTGCGGAAAGATTGTCTCGGTTTTATTGCACTTTGAATGCTGCAAAACAAAAGCCGCTGTTATTTCTTTTGTGAGGCTGCTTTTGCTGAACCTGCTTAAGCCTCCTAAGGTTCAGATTCATTTAATTTAATGTGGAAATGCAGTTTGATTACATTCTTCTCCGATAAGAACCTCAAGGCCAAAGAACCGAGCACAAATAAAAAGCAAAGCTCTTGGGGTACTTACACCCTACAGATATACAAACAAATGCAATTATGAACAAATGAAATGGAATTCATTACCTGACTGCTCCCTGTTATTGGCCAATTGAAGTTTACATCAAAATTCACCGCTTTAGCAATAAACAACGAGGAACGTTTTTCTGAAGTCCTCCAAAGAAAAACATCCTCCTTACTGTGAAGCATGGCCTGCAAGAAACCTGGTTCACTCTGTGGTATGCAGGCAGCTTTGAATCCTGCCAATGTTGATGCACTCAATCAGGGAGGTGAATGTGCAACATGCAGCGTGAGCCTACCCTTGCATTCACCAGACTAAGGGGGAGATTTTCCAAACTTTTGCGCTGGTTTAGCGTCACAAAAATGACGCTAACCAGCGCAATTTTTTTTCTTCCTATTTTCTTTCCAGCACAAAACTTGTTTTGCGCTGGAAAGCACCCTTTAAGTAGGGCAAAGCAGCGCGAAGCACTGCTTTGCGCCGAGGGAGCGCTACATGGGTGGTACATGGGCGTTCCCATGCAACCACCCATGGCTTTCGGCACAAAACCATATTTACAAATATTTGTAAACATGGTTTTGCGCCAAAAGTTAACGCCCCTTCAAAGGAGGCGCTAACAGGAGAAATGCTTTAATTTCTCTGTGCTTTTCCGACTTTCCATGCGTGCTGCACTGTGCAGCACGTATGCAAAGTGGGAAAAGCTTTGCATCGTGCCTTGCATAGCATTTTGTACAGGAAGGGTAGCTTTCCTGTACAAAACCTATGCTACACTCATGCAAACACTCTAGCGCTGCGGTGCTAAGGTGTGTGCATGGCGCATGGCAGCTGAAATCAGCGCCGGCCCAAGGGAAAGGGGAGGAGAGAGCCATATCTCTGAAGATATGGCGCTCCCCTGCTCCCTTCCTGTGGCGCAACGCGGCGCAGCCTCGCGGGGGGCAGCGCTGCGTTGCGCGACTTTTTGGAAAATCTCCCCCACAGTGTAAGTAAATGGATGAAATAACATTTTTTGCAAAAATAATTTTATTGGCATTTCAATAGGACAGAGACAACAATCCAATAACTGTTACTACTTAACCCTACTCCCCCCCCTTAAGTCCAGCTCCCATTACAGCATGTATAGACACATCTTAATTCGCAAAGTCCACTTCTGATTTACACATATTAATTCACGAGGTACATTTCTACTCAAATCCAAACTTTTAAAGGAATCTAATAAATGATCCCATGCTCGTACCCTTTCAATAGACACATCTTAATTTGCATTCATTTGCGGAGTACATTTCTGTTGCAAAGTACATTTCTACTCATTTTCTTCCCCAGATTCATCACTCATATCCGAACTTTTAAAGCAATCTAATAAATGATCCCATACTTGTACCCTTTCAATTTACCCTCTACTCTTCCTTACTTCACTTCATAAAACTGAGCTCTCGAAACCCTCCCACCGAATCAGCTCCTCTTTTGATTTTGCCACCTAGGGAGGCCTGGGCGCTTTGCAATTCATAGCTACCTTCCACCTAGCTAGTACCAGAGCCAAGTCAATGAATCCTGTTATGCTTTTGTGCCTAGCAGGTCTTGAAAATCCTCCCAGCAAACAGACCATAGGAGCACATTCACTAGATCTCTGCATTACTTCATTTATGCAGGAGACTACTTCCTTCCAGTATTCCTCTAATAATGAACATGACCAGACCAAATGCAACACCTCCGCCCCTTGTTTCCCACACCTAGGGAATGCCACAGCTCTCTGATATATCCAAGCTATTTCCCCCGGAGTTAGATATGCCCTGTGTAAATAAAAGAAGTTAATCACTTAAAACTTGCATGTCTAGACACAGTACTAGAATTTGCCAGAATTTTAACCCATTACGGCTCTGGAATAGAATGTGCCAAATCCTCCTCCCATCTTTCTCTTAGATCTACAAGAGGCATTATCATGTCACTTCTTAACGCCCGATAAAGACACAACACCACCTTTATGCAGTCCGTTTTAGTATACAATATTTGACAAGCACTGTGTAATTGAGGCTCTTCTAAACCCAAACTCCAATGGAGGCAACCTCTAGCAATCACTGCCCTCTGGGAATCTCATAAGTTGCACATAATTCCTCAAATGGTAACAGCACCCCATCTACTTAAAAATGTTGGTGACATTTATGCACTGTCATTATACTTCATAAATAGTAGCTAATTTAATTGCTCATGTTTTACTTCCATTAATTGAAAAGTATATGCATCGGTCCCAGTGATTAATTTGTCTTGGTACTGGCAGGTTGTTGGCAGCGGCACTCATTTCTAGGTCTGAATTTTGGCAGTACAGCTGTGCAACAGACCTATTGTTAACAATATACATAGAGTGGGTTTTGGGTCTGGTCATTTCAACCACTGGCTTTCATCCACCAGCCTCTTTCAGCCATTGCCTTGAGACATGGTCAGTCACTTCTTGGCTCAGACCAGTGAAGTATTAATCTATTGGTTGTGTGGATGTATCCTTCCACCCCCACTTGAGTGTTTCATTGAACTGCACAAAGGAGAACTTTTCAACTTTAGACCTCTCTGTCAGTTTCTTCAGGCCGCCTTCCATGTCTCATTATAATGTGCTAGTGCTGTATACATCGTCACAATAAACTCAGAGCTCTTTGCTTTGTCAATGAGTTTTGGGCATTGAGAGTTATTTTTTATGTTCCTCTATATCCCTCCACAAACATAGGCTGGTACCATGTATAAATATTGAACCCTGAGACCAACTCTTCAGAATACTACTGGACCTGTGGACAATACAGAAGAAGAATTGCACTGCTGCCAGAGGACTGCCCTGCTGCTTGAGTACAGCCTTGCTGCCTAAGAGGGAAGATCAGACCTCCTTTTTATCATGCCAGGCTAACCTGAGTGACTCCAAGGGTCAGTTAGATGACCTCATGTTTGGACTACAGGGACATAACAAGTTCCAGAGGCCTCCCTGCAACTGCCCAACTGACCTGATGAAATTGGACCTGCCTGAACATGCAACTGGACATGCCTGAGCCCTGCTGTATTCTGCTGGAATGAACTCCTAATCCCCAAGAGCTGCCTCCAGGTCCTTTCATCAGTCTTAGCTCTTCCCAGGAAGAAAAGGTTAAATCCTGAAGTTCGGGCTCCTTGCGACTACAATCAGGGCCCTTTGCACCAAGACTCTACCACCGTGATAATCGTCAATCTGAAGCTTCGGCAAAGACCTGCTCTTCACTTTACAGTGACTGCCAATGACGACAGCCAACATTAGATCTGACCTTTGTGCTGCAACAGTGACAGCCCATGGTAACTGCCACTGTGAAGCTGGAGCAATGACATTCCACAATGCCTGACTGGCTCTTCTTGCTACAACGACGACAGCGCATGCTGCCCAATCTGCTCTTTGCGCTACTGCAACAATCATCCACGATGCTCTCCCTGCTCCTCGCTACCTCCTCCATCATGAACGGAAACTCTTCACGCCGGACTTTGAGAAGGTAACTCTTTCAGCAGGACTAACCAAGTCCATGTATCTGACCCGTGCTCCATCACTGTCGTCCTGAACTTGTAACTTTCCCCTGGGCTAGCACAACCAGATGGTGAGTTGCGCTTTGTGCTTTTAGATGCTACATTTACTTAAAATATAAACATTTAATATTTCTGGTTCTACTTCTTGGATTTTTGTCATTTTAGTATCAATTTATTTCTGAAAATGTACTCTATTCTTCTAAATTGGTTTTGGATTTTTCTTGTGTTGTGTTTTAATTTGATTACTTTTTGTGTGCTGCATAAGTACTTTACACATTGCTTCTAAGGTAAACCTGATTGTTTTGTGCCAAGCTACAAGAGTGTTAAGCTCAGGTTAATTTAGTGACTTATGTTGTTCACCCTAACAAGACTTGTGCTTGTGCTTGCCTGAGTGTGGATTTCACCCCCTTCAACCAGTAACCTAGTTACTTACATTGGCATTTAGTGGTGGGATGCAGTACTTGTGTGTGTGCAGTGCCACTCAGTGATTTTGTGCAAAACTAAACATCCCATAAATTATCTGACATCATATTCAACTTTTTAAAATTCTCTTTAATTGACTACAATTTACTTTTTCTAAATCTAATGCCTGATTCACACTTGCTCCACCTGTGATACCTGCTTGAAAAGCTGTAGTTGGGGCTTAGTATTATTGACAACTTCAAGACGGCAGAGTTGAGAAAGCTCTGCAAGGAAAGAGGGCTAGTCCTGAAAATGGGGGCAACAAAAGTGAACTTTTAAATAGCCCTCAGAATCTATGAGGAGGTCCACAGGATGCAGGCTGCCACCAGACAATGAGAGGACACTGGCCCTTAGGAGGAGTAGGTGAATGTGAAGGAAGAGGAGGAGGAAGAAGATGGTAGGTCCACAAGCCCTGAGCTGCAGTGGGAGTAGGAAGAGGAAAACCTGCCTACAGGAGCAAGGTCCCCCGCCAGGAGAAGTGTGTCTTCCCACAGCCTGTCCTCTGAGGAGCAGGAGGACTGGAGGGCTGAGAGAGAGGTTCAGCTGCAGCTGGCCAAATTGAAATTGGCTGCACAGGAGAGAATGACTGTGGCTAACAGAGCCTTGGAGGAAACATAACTCTTGTTGGCTCATGAAGTGAGTCTCAAGGAGATGGACCAAAAGCATCATACAGGGGCCAACAACAATGGTAGCAGCAACAACTCAGTGGAGAAATGAGGATCCACATTCCCCAAGACCTGGTGTCTTGCTATGTGCTGGGGGATGGCATTGGTTTTCAGCCTTTTAAGTAACCCTAAGGAAGCACAGGATCCCAAAGGAGGATTGGGGGCAAATCTCTTGAAACACATGCCTACCATGGGGACATATACTCTGCTGGCATTAGAGGTAGATGGGGGTGAGTGTCTGAAAAGTTTCAGTGCTCCGTCCATCATCTCCTTGTGTTTGCTTTGTTCGCCCTAAGTTGGCAGGGTATGCCCAGACGTGGGTCCCTTGCTCACTTTGCCACTGGATTCAAGCTAGCCTGGCTGATGAGGGCTGTTAGCCCGAAACAGGTCCCAGGATGCTTGTTTCCGGTCCAGGGAAGACATGGCTTGGCAGTTCGGGCTGGACTGTTCCCATGAGGCACAGTGTCAAGAATGATTTGCATATAGCTGTGTCTGAACTGGGGTGGCGAAGTGAGCTAAAGAACGATGATGGATTCAACCCAGATCTGTGACTGGGGGTGAGTGTCTGAAAAGTTTCAGTGCTCCGTCCATCATCTCCTTGTGTTTGCTTTGTTCGCCCTAAGTTGGCAGGGTATGCCCAGACGTGGGTCCCTTGCTCACTTTGCCACTGGATTCAAGCTAGCCTGGCTGATGAGGGCTGTTAGCCCAAAACCGGTCCCAGGATGCTTGTTTCCGGTCCAGGGAAGACATGGCTTGGCAGTTCGGGCTGGATTGTTCCCATGAGGCACAGGGTCAAGACTGATTTGCATATAGCTGTGTCTGAACTGGGGTGGAGAAGTGAGATAAAGAACGATGATGGATTCAACGCAGATCTGTGACTGGGGGTGAGTGTCTGAAAAGTTTCAGTGCTTCGTCCATCATCTCCTTGTGTTTGCTTTGTTCGCCCTAAGTTGGCAGGGTATGCCCAGACATGGGTCCCTTGCTCACTTTGCCACTGGATTCAAGCTAGCCTGGCTGATGAGGGCTGTTAGCCCGAAACCAGTCCCAGGATGCTTGTTTCCGGTCCAGGGAAGACATGGCTTGGCAGTTCGGGCTGGACTGTTCCCATGAGGCACAGGGTCAAGACTGATTTGCATATAGCTGTGTCTGAACTGGGGTGGCGAAGTGATCTAAAGAACGATGATGGATTCAACCCAGATCTGTGACTGGGGGTGAGTGTCTGAAAAGTTTCAGTGCACCGTCCATCATCTCCTTGTGTTTGATTAGAGGTAGATGACCAGATAAGGTATGCTCCCATGAAAGCCATTCTAATCACCAAATTTGGGCTGGCTCCAGAGAAGTACTCCATGCATTTTAGGGGCAGCCGCAAACTACCAAACCAGCCTTGAGTGGATTTGCTTGCTTACTCCAGAAAGACACTGTAGTTCGGTGAAGAGCAGTAAAGTACATGATATTAATGTGATGTATGATCTGATTCTGAGAATGCATATGTTCAGTACTTGCTTTACGGAGTTGCACCAGCACCTTATTGATAGCAAACTCCCTTCACCTAGAGAGCTTGCCAAGGAGGTGGTCTTCTGGGTCAGCATCCGAGTGCCCTAAAAGGTATCTGGGGGATCACTGAAAGGGTGGACAGGGTCCCCATCAGAAGAAAGAGGAGGGAGACAAAAATATAACAAGAAGCTCTCAAAAGGCCCACAAAACAGTCCTCAGGGGAAGGATTCCCAGTCCCAACCTGATCAAAAGAAGAGTGGTTTCCTTGAGAAGAAATCCTCAGGGAAGTTCTCCCCAAATGCTATGAGTGCTACATGTAAGAGCACATCAAGGAAAATCACAAATGTACTAAGAGCACTCAGCTCCCCACTGGTGGGCAGACACAGGGGATGGCTAGTGCAGCGCATGGGAAGAAGGTTGCACCATTTAGTATGGGGGAAGGGCAGAGATTTCTGTAGTGTCCCTGGGTGACAGAGAGATAGTGCCAAAGGCTCACATGCCTGAAAATACTAAAAAGTATAGACAGTGACTCACTGTCAATAGGCAGAGGTTGGGGGCTCTGAGATATACGGGAGCCAGTATGGCTAATGTTAGGTGTAAACTCTTTTCCTCAGAGCAGGTGATTCCTACTGTATTCCACCAGTTTGTAGAAGCTGACAACCATGAGTGCCAATATCCTGAGACTCTGGTTCCCTTTGAATGGGGCGGTCTCAGCGGTGAGTTCAGCCACACCTGTGGATTGTCTGCTCAGAAATGACATGGAGCATATTATGTGGAAGGAGGCAGACCTCTGGTCCCACCAGGAGATGTTAAGTTTACCTGAGTGGATGTGCCTGACCACATGGTCAATGGCAACCTGAGAGGGAAATCAAGAGAACCTGGAGCCTGTAAAAATGGCCTAGATGCCTGCCAAAATGAGGACGGGCAGGAACAGTGAAAAGCCTGCTCCTAAAACTAATACAGTCTGGGAAGAGGCTGAGCCTGAGGGTGTTGCCCTGGAGCCTACAGGGGAGGATATTATTGCCCTCGGTGACCAACCTGAGCTGGACAACTGGCAAACTGAATGGGGGGCTATCCAGGGAGGAATTCTGCAAAGCCCAGGGAGAGTGTCTGTTGGAAAATGACCCACTCTGAAGGGTCACCCCAAACTTTCTGCCTTCCCCCTCCTCTTTTTCTGATCTCGTTTCTGTTGGCTTTAGGACTCTGAGCACTTTACCACTGTTAACCAGTGCTAAAGTACATGTGCTCTTGCCTCTAAACATGGTAACATTGGCTCTGCTGTGTTGGCCTGCTGGTTGCTGATTGCTGTGCTGCAGGAGGGACTGCCACTATGCTACCTGCCTTGTTGTGCTGGCCTGCTGCCTGCTCCCTTTGTGCTGTACTGCATTCAAAGTGCTCTCCAAGGGCTTGTTGGCGTGCCCCCTCTTCTTGAAGTCTCAGGGCCATCAAAGACTTTGAGGTTGCTTTTCCTACACTACTGCAGAAGCCCGTACCATGAGAACCAGTGCATCGGCTGCACAAGAGAAAAGTCCAGTGCAGTGGCAATCAGCGTTCCACTCTGCATCAACATAGAATTCCATGTAGTGAAACTCAGTATTTTCCTGATCTCCAGCTGGGCTCAGTGCTCTTTGTTTACTTCAACAAAGGACCTGCCCTTCCCTAGTAAATGAACTGAAGTCCTTATTGGCGGCAGTGCGACATTCCAAACAGCTGTATTTCTGTGCTGGAACGTTGTCGGGCCATCTATTACTCTGCCAGAGGGAAGTCACCGCAGCTGCTCTCGACGTTTAGCACTGCCCAAAAACCGGATCAGCGTGGCTCATTGCAGCCCCTGCACTCAGCCCGAGGAAGGTGATCGCAGCCTTGAAAGCTCCGTCCCTGACGTCATCAATGCCGGTGTCTCGCCCCCCAACCCACCTGCCTCATATGGGAAGGTGCTGTGGGCTAACTGACCCTTGCGGTCCCTGGCAGCTGTAGTGCACTCCTTGCAGGCAGGTGAATCTTACTCAATGTACCAGTCTCAGGGCACTTCTTAAGGATTTCCTGTGCTCGTGATTTTTGAGCACTAATTAACAGATACTATTTTTAAGCCGCATAACTAACGATACTCTTCTTGGATCAAACTCAATGCAACCCAGTTGATGTGACCATAAATCACCGACAAAACGTGAGTATTCTTTCAACACTCAGATCTTTAAGCACTGTATTTTTACCTGCATACTTTGGTTGCTCATATCTGAAAAAAGTATACAATGGATTTTTATCCTTTTGGCCCTAGTGTGTTTGTAATATAACTACCTAGTTTAATAAACCTGTGTGGAGTCTTTTTGTGGTGTATACATTATGTTACTGTGTGTGTTGCACAAATATTTTACACATTGCCTCTTTTGATAAGCCTGCCTTCTCTGAGCCAAGCTGCCAAAGGGTGAGCACAGGTTGTCTAAGTTGTGTATCTAGCTTATCCTGACTAGACAGGTGGATTCAGCCTTGCCTGGGTACATACGTTAGCCAAACAGAAACCCCATTTCTAACAGTGCCCTACTCTGGAAGGCGATAGGGTTGTTTGTGTCACTACGTACACACCAATTTCGAATAAAGTCCAGAACATCATAAAAAAGAACTAGAGGATCCTGACCGGGGGGCCTAAACAATGGTCCCATCCCCTGTTTGCTTTCAAAAGAAATACCATTATACGTGACGAATTGGTCCACACAAAAACACTGCCACTACAGACAAATGCCCCAACAACATTATTGGACAACCACCGTCCACTGGGTCATTATCCATGTGCCACTGCGTAGTGTGTTAACTCACAAAAACTACAAAAGAGTTTGACATCTAGACAGGCAGACCATGGATTCTAAAAAAAATGACGAACTGCAACAGTGAAAATGTGGTTTATCTAATAACCTGCCCATGTGGCCTTTTCTATGTGGGAATGACCACACGAAAAATAAAGATATGAATCAATGAACACAGAAGCACAATCCGATGCAAAAAGAATAATACAAAATTAACACCTCACTCCCTAGAATAAGGTCATCTGGATGTGGACATAATGTGGGTGATATTGGAGAAAATCAACACGAACTGCCAAGACATTCAAAAAAAAAAATTTTGACCCAGGAACAACGATGGGTGTATCATCTGAGGACATGGGAGAAAGGACTGTACGATGAAATCTCCTGGCTTCAGATTGCATAAAGGGCCATGAGAAAAAAAACTGCACCTTTGAAAGACCATATTATCATAGATAATTTTAAACCATACAAAATTAAAGAATCAGACACCTTACACAACAAGTTTGTTTCCCTTAAGTAGCCTTCCGAATATCCTGACAAGGCTCAATAAAATATGCTATTCTGTAATATAAACGAAAAAACCTAATACAGATGTGATTCAAAAACTATCATAACAAATAACGAATAGTTATTGTATATATAAAATTTCATTGCTTAGACAAGCTCAACCCTTAAGATCATATACTTGGGAACTAGGATCCCCAGGATCATCAATCGCTTGTCCCACTGGAGACACCACATCATTACGCGGCCTCCAGGCGGTCGCCGTGCCGGACTCCGGATGATGAATAGACACACCCGCACAGACCAAGTGGGCCACAGGTGCTATAGATCTTGCTCCTCCCACGAAAATGGAACACAGATATGAAAGCCCGAGACCTTCCATTCCAAAACCGTCGGGGAGAAGGAGTGAACATATCTAGGTGTAAGGCGAGGGACGCACCTTGAGGCAGTAAGAGTATGCATAAGAGAACAATGGGCCGGAATCACAAAGGTTAACTGAGACAAAAGTTTAACTTTACGACTTTAGGTATTCCCAAAGTGCATTTACTAGTAGTAAAGTTAGGCCTTTGTCTCAGTTTAACTTAAGTTTTGGTCTTAAGTTTAACTGAGACCAAAAGACTAGTCTTAGTTAAACTTAAGACTAAAACTTAAGTTAAACTGAGACAAAGGTCTAACTTTACTACTCGTAAATGCCCTTTGTGAATACCGAAAGTTATAAAGTTAGACTTTCCTCACAGTTTACCTTTGCGAATCCAGCCCCTATCACTGACAGTGAGTATGTGTGTGAGGATCTAATTTATGCTTCTGCAAAGGAATTACTTTAAATATAATTAGTTTCCATAGAGTGTGACTACAGGGGTCCCTAGAACCCTTCTTCCATGGGTCATTGAAGACCATACATTGGGGTAAGTTTGTGAGCTGGTCTCACAATTAAAGTAAAGAAATGCTTTTACCTCACGTTTGCAGTGTCACAACATCACACTAGCATGCAAAACTGCATAAACATTATATATATAGCATTACTTATGTCCTCCTTACAACTAAGGCACCTTAAACATTTATTTATGTATCCACAATTATCCGTGAACCACACGTTAGGTTAAAGGTAGACACAGGTCACCCTAACAAGGCAATTCCTAATACTACATTGCCAAATAAGGAGCCCTTTTGTTCCTCCTGAAGAATTTCGCTGACTCATTAGAGCCTTAGGCAGAAACATGTCTATGACGGTAACAGTGGTAATGGGGTAATAGTTCCCCTAATCCCCACATTTAAAATTTTAATGCCTAGTAATATGTCCGAAGAATAAATGTAATGTGGGGTATTATATTGGTTTTTAGCTCACTACTCACGCAGGCCCCCCCTGAAAAAATTAAAAGTACTTCCCTGTCTTCAGGTGTAGGCCCGCTCTCTATCAAACCGGGTTTTTAGAGAGCGAGGTCTGTCCTATGATGAAACATGACACCTGGTGGTGTGTGAGGACAACCCTTCACATTTTTTGATATGCCCAGTGTTAGAAATGGGGGTCTCTAGTTGGCAATGGCTGGCCAATGTCCAAGTAGGGACCCTTCTTCCTAAGTCAGAGTGAGAGGGCTACCTTCTTTAATACCCCTGCTTAACCCTGTGGTAACGTAGCACGAGCAGGTAGGCTTATCTCAGAGGCAGGGTGTGAAGCATTTATGATCATACACAGTAACACAGTGAGGACCACTACAAAGGGACACCACACAAGTAGTTATTATAAAAAATAAGTATCTTTATATAAAGGCAGATTTATCACAAGACCAATAACTGTAAAAGCCACAATACTGTCAAAAATAGGATAGCTGTTGAAGGGCTGTCAAAAATAGTTCAAAGGTTGCAAAAATAAGGTTCAAGTTCAAAGCAGTGGTCTCTGCGACCCTTTCTTTCACAAAGTACCTGGGTTTAGTAGCAAAACCAACAAAGTGTCGCAAATAAGCTGTAGCGATGATTCTCGGCACGCGAGGCCGGCGATGCGTTGAAATCCTTGCCGCAAGGGAGGATGATGCGCCGATCTGCGGGATGCGTGCGGAGACGATGCGACAAACTTCTGCACGCTGGACCGCCGATGCGATGACTTTCTTGCCGCGTGGGAGAAGTCGATGATCCTGTTGCGCTGTGCGATCGTGTTGCGATGCGAAGACAAGACGCTCCGCGAGGGAGCGACGAAATTCGGTGCGATGCGATCAAAGTGGCGGATGCACGGCGTCCGCACGGCGTCCGCACTGCGATGTCTCGAAGCGATGATTTCTTTAAGGGTTGCGAGTGCGCGGCGACAGCAGCGCGATGATCTTTCCAGCGCGTCTCGGCTGCAGAGGCTCGCAAAGGGGCGTCAGCGATGGTTTCGGGTTGCGGGCCCTCGGCGGCAGTAGCGCGATGATTTTCCCAGCGCTCTCGACTGCAGCGGCCCGCAAAGATGCGTTAGCGTCGATTTCTCACCCTCTTTTCTCTGATGCAAACTAGAGGCCCTGGAACTCACAGGAGCCTCCTCAGCAGATAGCAGTCCTCGCAGGGAGGAAGCAGGAGGTTGGTGGTGGAGTCTGATGTGCCTGAGACTCCAGCAGGAGGCTAGCTCTTTTCCTAGCCCTTGGGTAATTGCTGTAACAAAAATAAAAGTTCTCTCAAGAGTTCCTTTTCCCCTTCTTCAAAGTCCAGTGGTCACTGCTGCAGGCCAGTGCAAGAAACAACACACAGCACAGGGACAGTCACTTCCTGCAGATTCCTCCAGTGGCACGGACAGAGTTTCCTCTCCAGATCCAAAAGCAATACAAAATGTAAGGGCTTGAGCACAGATATTTATACCCCAAAAGCCTTTGATCCTTGAAGCTACCAGTCACTGAACCTAGCCAGAACCAGTTCTGCTCAGGCCTGGAGCACTTTGTTTACCAGGCTGCATCCTTCCTTTCAGAAAGAGGGGGTCTGCTAGCAGACACACAGTGGGAGGTGGAGCCAGCATTCACCTTGCCAGGCACAGCCCTATTCAGGTCAAGGAGCCACCCCTCCCCACACTCTAAATGCAGATCTCTCTATTCAACCTAGGTCTGACTCAGCCTGTCCTGCCCCTCTAAAACCAGATAGCCAATACACATAACGGCAGAGCACACTGGAAGGCTGAGGCAAGAAAATACCTACTTTCTAAAAGTGGTATTTTCAAACACAGAATATAAAAATCAACTTCACTAAAAGATGTATTTTAATATTCTGAGCTCAGGCATACTAAATTCGTTTTTCTACCATGTTCCTGGGGTAAGTTAGGACTATAGAATGTAATAGTCAAACTGCCCATTCTAGCCTATGAGGAACAGGTAGCCTTACAGTAGTGAAAAACGAAATGGGGCATAATTCACTACCAGGACATGCTACACACACCAAGGCATGTCCTGCCTTACACATACAAGGCACCCTACCATAGGGGTGACTTACAGGATGCCAAGGGAAGGTTCAGGGGCTGGGAAGTGAGTGCACTTCACAGCCAAGATGGCAGTTCTGGACTGCACACAGACACTGCAGTGGCATGTCTGAGACACACTTTACAGGCTGCTTCTGTGGGTGGCACACATCAGTGCTGCAGGCCCACCAGCAGCATTTGGTTTACCAGCCCTGGGCACACATAGGCCACACTACTAGGGACTAACAGGTAAACCAAATAAGCCAATCAGGGATATACCAATTCACATAGACATATTTATACAGGGAGCATTCGCGCTGTGACACTGAATGGCAGTGGCACAGCGCCCAGAGCATCTAACACCAGTAAAACAGAGGAGACAACAGCGAAAAATGGAAGGGAGACCCACGCCAATGGTGCCAGGTCTAACACACGTCCCCTCCAGCTGAAATGTGGAGAGAACTACCCATTCCCTTGGAAGTTCTCATCGCTAAGGCGGAAGAATCTGGACAGACCATCAGCATTGGCGTGTTCTGTACCAGGGCGGTGTTCCACCGTGAAGTCCATACCCTGTAGGGAAATGGACCACCTCAACAACTTGGGATTCTCACCCCTCATCTGCATCAACCATCTGAGGGGCCTGTGGTCTGTCTGAACCCGGAAGTGAGTCCCAAACAGGTATGGTCTCAGCTTCTTCAGTGCCCAGACCACAGCAAATGCCTCACGCTCAATTGCACTCCACCTCTGTTCCCGTGGAAGTAACCTCCTACTGATGAAGGCTACAGGTTGGTCTAGTCCCTCCTCATTTATCTGTGACAGAACGGCCCCCACCCCATGCTCTGAAGCGTCTGTCTGGACAACAAATTCCTTAGCAAAATTGGGCGCCTGGAGTACGGGTGCTGTACACATAGCAGTTTTGAGGGCATCAAAGGCTTACTGACAGGTGTCAGTCCAGTTCACAATCTTTGGCCGCTTCTTGGAAGTCAGCTCAGTCAAGGGTGCAACAATGTTGCCATACCCCTTGACAAACCTCCTGTAATAACCCGTGAGTCCTAAGAAGGCCCTCACCTGGGTCTGGGTCCTTGGGGGCTCCCAAGTCAGGATGGTTTCAATCTTGGGCTGCAGGGGCGCCACCTGGCCGCTCCCCACCTGGTGTCCCAAGTACACCACAGAACCCTGCCCAATCTGGCACTTACTGGCCTTGATTGTGAGGCCTGCTCTGCGCAGCGCCATCAACACTTCCCAGAGGTGGCGCAAGTGGTCCTCCCAGGAGGAACTAAACACTGCAATGTCATCCAGGTAGGCGGCACTGAAAGCCTCCAGCCCAACCAACACCTGGTTGACCAATCTCTGGAAGGTGGCAGGGGCATTCTTCATCCCAAAGGGCATCACACGGAACTGGTAGTGCCCATCTGGTGTGGAGAATGCTGACCTCTCCTTGGCCCCATCAGTTAAGGCGATCTGCCAGTACCCAGATGTCAGATCAAACGTGCTGAGGTACCGGGCAGCCCCTAACCGGTCTATGAGCTCATCAGCTCTGGGGATGGGGTGCGCGTCGGTCTTGGTGACCGAATTGAGACCTCGGTAGTCCACACAGAACCTAAGTTCAGGAGTGGCACCAGGCGTCGCAGCTTTTGGTACCAAGACCACGGGGCTGGACCAGGGGCTGCTAGAGTACTCAACCACCCCTAGGGCGAACATTTTGGAGACCTCCTCCTTAATGCAAGCCCTGACCCTGTCAGTTACCCTGTAAGCCTTGTGCTTGACAGGAGAACTGTCCCCGGTATCCACCTCATGGACGCACCAATCAATGACACCAGGTACCAGGGAGAACAAATCAGAAAATTGCCCCAACAGGTGGTGACAATCTCTCTGCTGCTCAGGGGTCAGTGTGGTGGAGAGGATCACACCCTCCACTGACCCATCCTTCTCTTCTGCACACAGGAGGTCAGGGAGAGGCTCACTCTCCTCCTCAACCCCATCATCTGTGGCAAGAAGCATGCCCACTTCAGACCTCTCAAAGTGGGGCTTTAGGCGGTTCACATGCAGGACCCGCAAGGGGTTCCTGGGAGACTGAAAGTCCACCAAGTAGGTAACTGGACTTTTGCGCTCCACCACCTCAAATGGACCGGTCCACTTATCTTGGAGCGCACAAGGCTCCACTGGGGCCAGTACCCAAACCTTCTGACCAGGTTGAAATTCGACCAGAGTGGCATTCTGGTCGTGCCAACGTTTCATTTCTTCCTGGCTGGCTTCCAGATTTGCCTCAGCAATTTTTCTGAAACGCCGAGTCTGGTTCCTGAAGGCCAACATGTAGCTAAATACATCTTGGGGAGGTTTCCTGGGAGATTGCTCCCAGCCTTCCTTGACCAGACTCAGAGGTCCTCTAACCGGGTGGCCATAGAGGAGTTCAAAGGGACTGAACCCTAAGGACTTCTGTGGCACCTCACGGTAGGCAACCAACAGGCATGGCAAGAGGACGTCCCACTTATGCCTCAGGGGCTCTTCTAGGCCCATGATCATGCCCTTCAAGGTCCGGTTGAACCTTTCAACCAGACCATTACCTTGGGGGTGGTAAGGAGTGGTGAACTTATACGTTACCCAACACTCCTTCCACAGAGACTTCATGTACTGGGAGATGAAGTTGGTCCCCCTGTCAGACACCACCTCTCTGGGGAATCCCACACGGGAGAATATCCCCATCAGTGCCCGTCCCACCACGGGGGCCGTCACTGTCCTGAGCGGGATGGCTTCAGGGTACCGGGTGGCATGGTCCACCAAGACCAGGATGAACCTGTTGCCCAGGGCTGTCTTGGGGTCCAGAGGCCCCACAATGTCAATGCCCACTCGCTCGAATGGGGTACTCACAACTGGAAAGGGCTGGAGTGGGGCCTTGATCTTCCCCCACTCTTTCCACTTGCCTGGCAAGTCTCACAGGTCCTGCAATGAGTGTCTGAACTCTTGTGCATCTGGGGCCAATAAAAGTGGGCGGCCAGCCTCTCAAAGGTCTTGGTCTGCCCCAGATGTCCTGCCAATGGAATGTCATGAGCCAACCCCAGTAGGAAGGTTCTGAAGCACTCGGGTACCACCAGCACACGGGCTGACCCTGGCTCAGCAACCTTAGGCTCACTATACAGGAGACTGTTCTCCCAATAAATCAGATGTGAACCAGACATGTCACCTTCTGCCTGGGCTGCAGCCTGTCGCCGCATACCCTCAAGAGAGGGGCAAACTCTCTGCTGCTCACAAAATTCCTCCCTGGTGGGTCCCCCTTCCTGCTGCCAATGGGTCAGCTCAGGCAGGACCCCCAGTTCGGTGATCTGCTCCCCGGTAGGCTCCAGGGCATCCCCCTCAGGGTCTGCTCCTTCCTGGGCCGTGGGAACCAAGGGGGCCGACTTCCCGCGCCCCCTGCCCCTTCTCTCTAAGGCAGGGATCTGGGCCCTACTCTCAGGCTCCAGATCCTTTTCAACACCCTCCTTGGCTGCCATGGACCGAGTGGTAGCACACGCCCACTCAGGCAGACCCAACATCTCTAAGTGAGCCTTCCTCTCCACGGTAGCCCACGGGGAGTCCTCTAAATCATTGCCCAGCAGACAGTCTACAGGCATGGCGGGCCTCACAGCTACCTGAAGAGTTCCTGAGACCCCCCACTCAAAGGGAACCTGAGCCACCTCACATTGGCTCTCTGAGTTGTCTGCGGACACTACTGGGTAGAATGCATGGGGGACAACCTGCTCTTTGGACACCAACCGGGAGCTGACAGCAGTTACACTGGCCCCTGTGTCTCTTAGAGCCTCCACCTTATGGCCATTGATGGTCACCCACTGCCTGTATTTTTTAGTGTTAGCAGGCAGTGCAGGCTTGGGGACCATCTCAAAGTCCCCTAATGAGACAAGGGTCAACTCTACGGGATCCCACCCCTCTTGGGCACCCATCTCCTCCTCTCCCAGGGCTACACTAGCAATCTGGCAGGGTGGTGCATGGGGGGTGCACTGGGGATCAAAATATCTGTGGCCCACTTGACCACAGTTGTAACATGTGGGGGGCCCCCTGGGAACAGGCCTACCTGTTGGGGGCCCTGTCCTCCTTTCTTGGGGGGGCTGGGACACCACTGCTTGGTTCCCTGGGGATTACTTTGGGGCCCTCGGTGGAACTCCCTCTGTTGACCCTTGTCCCCCCACTCCTCTGCTGGGGACCCTGCCCACCTTTGGCGACGTCTCCCACTGGACCCTTGCGGACCCGGGTGCTCACCCAGCGGTCCGCCTCCTCAGCAAGCTTTCTAGGGTTAGTCAGCTTGCAATCAATTAGGTGCTGGCGTAGCTCAGGAAAACAATTACTAGATAAATGCTCCCATGCAATCAAATCATAAAACTGTGCAAAAGTTTCTACTTTGCTACCTTTTACCCAGCGTTCCATGGCTCTGCAAAAAAAAGACACATATTCAACCCACGTGGTACCCTCTAGCTTCTTACAGACCCTAAACCTCTGCCTATACATCTCAGGGGTCAAACCATAGCGGGTCATCAACGCTTCCTTCATGTGGGCATAAACCATCCTACTTTCTGGGGGCAGGTCCAACAAGGTATCCCTCCCCTCACTCACAAAGCGTCCCCACAACCCCGCTCCCCAATCCTTCTCAGGGACCCGGTGGGACACCATGGCTAATTCATAAGTGGCAAACCATTGCCCAATATCTTCACTTTTGTGGAAATCTTTAATAACCTCCTTGGGTATATACACCCTACTCTCAGGGTGCACTACAGGTACGCTGCCACCAGAGGGGAGATTTCCATGCTCTTAGCTTTAATCTCCAACTCCCTCAATACTCTCTCATGCTCAAGCTTCATCCTCATAATCTCAATTTCTAACTTCTTGTTCTCTAGGTCCCGGTGACCATCCATTTTAAGCTTAGCCATCTCCATATTATGCCGCCTATCTCTCTCCCTGTCCTCCAGCTCTTCTGGGGACAGACCCTTAGCGGACACACTAGAGCCCGGGTTGGAAAGGGCTGGATCTCCTACTAAGTCTACTACATCGCCCTGCTGCTCTCCTCCCTCCACAAGCTCTCCTATATCCTTAGGGGCATCCCTGGCTTCTAGCCAGGCCTTCAGCGCCTTGTAATACTCCTCCCTTCTAGTGAGACCTGTGATAGGGACTGTGAATTGCTTGCAAAAATATTTGAGCTGCTTGGCATTGTAGGTTTCTATTTTCTCTTCTTCCCAGGAGAGATCCTCTGAGGCATTGGATCTGGGCTTGCCCATTGTAGAAATAACTGGCAATATCAATAAAGGACAGAAGAAAACTTCTCAAAAATGCAAGCGGGTGAAAAATCACCGGCAATATCAATCACAATATAGGATCCTAAAACTCTCAGAAATGTGCGCGGGTGAAAAATCACCGGCAATATCAATCACAATAGGGGATCAAAAAACTTTCAATAAATGGGCGCGGGTGAAAAATCACCGGCAATATCAATCACAATATAGGATCCCAAAAACTCTCAGAAATGTGCGCGGGTGAAAAATCACCGGCAATATCAATTACAATAGGGGATCAAAAACTTTCAATAAATGGGCGCGGGTGAAGAATCACCGGCAATATCAATCACAATATAGGATCCCAAAAACTCTCAGAAAATGTGCGCGGGTGAAAAATCACCGGCAATATCAATTACAATATAGGATCCAAAAACTCTCAAAAAATGTATGCGGTACGTTATGGTCTGCACTCACTAGTAGTGTACACTATAATTACTGTATGCGATCATAAATGCAAGTCCAGATCCTCACCGCTGACCACCAATGTTAGAAATGGGGGTCTCTAGTTGGCAATGGCTGGCCACTGTCCAAGTAGGGACCCTTCTTCCTAAGTCAGAGTGAGAGGGCTACCCTCTTTAATACCCCTGCTCAACCCTGTGGTAACGTAGCACGAGCAGGTAGGCTTATCTCAGAGGCAGGGTGTGAAGCATTTATGATCATACACAGTAACACAGTGAGGAACAATACAAAGGGACACCACACAAGTAGTTATTATAAAAAATAAGTATCTTTATATAAAGGCAGATTTATCACAAGACCAATAACTGTAAAAGCCACAATACTGTCAAAAATAGGATAGCTGTTGAAGGGCTGTCAAAAATAGTTCAAAGGTTGCAAAAATAAGGTTCAAGTTCAAAGCAGTGGTCTCTGCGACCCTTTCTTTCACAAAGTACCTGGGTTTAGTAGCAAAACCAACAAAGTGTCGCAAATAAGCTGTAGCGATGATTCTCGGCACGCGAGGCCGGCGATGCGTTGAAATCCTTGCCGCAAGGGAGGATGATGCGCCGATCTGCGGGATGCGTGCGGAGACGATGCAACAAACTTCTGCACGCTGGACCGCCGATGCGATGACTTTCTTGCCGCGTGGGAGAAGTCGATGCAGTGATCCTGTTGTGCTGTGCGATCGTGTTGTGATGCGAAGACAAGACGCTCCGCGAGGGAGCGACGAAATTCGGTGCGATGCGATCAAAGTGGCGGACGCACGGCGTCCGCACTGCGATGTCTCGAAGCGATGATTTCTTTAAGGGTTGCGAGTGCGCGGCGACAGCAGCGCAATGATCTTTCCAGCGCGTCTCGGCTGCAGCGGCTCGCAAAGGGGCGTCAGCGATGGTTTCGGGTTGCGGGCCCTCGGCGGCAGTAGCGCGATGATTTTCCCAGCGCTCTCGACTGCAGCGGCCCGCAAAGATGCGTTAGCGTTGATTTCTCACCCTCTTTTCTCTGATGCAAACTAGAGGCCCTGGAACTCACAGGTGCCTCCTCAGCAGATAGCAGTCCTCGCAGGGAGGAAGCAGGAGGTTGGTGGTGGAGTCTGATGTGCCTGAGACTCCAGCAGGAGGCTAGCTCTTTTCCTAGCCCTTGGGTAATTGCTGTAACAAAAATAAAAGTTCTCTCAAGAGTTCCTTTTCCCCTTCTTCAAAGTCCAGTGGTCACTGCTGCAGGCCAGTGCAAGAAACAACACACAGCACAGGGACAGTCACGTCCTGCAGATTCCTCCAGTGGCACGGACAGAGTTTCCTCTCCAGATCCAAAAGCAATACAAAATGTAAGGGCTTGAGCACAGATATTTATACCCCAAAAGCCTTTGATCCTTGAAGCTACCAGTCACTGAACCTAGCCAGAACCAGTTCTGCTCAGGCCTGGAGCACTTTGTTTACCAGGCTGTATCCTTCCTTTCAGAAAGAGGGGGTCTGCTAGCAGACACACAGTGGGAGGTGGAGCCAGCATTCACCTTGCCAGGCACAGCCCTATTCAGGTCAAGGAGCCACCCCTCCCCACACTCTAAATGCAGATCTCTCTATTCAACCTAGGTCTGACTCAGCCTGTCCTGCCCGTCTAAAACCAGACAGCGAATACACATAATGGCAGAGCACACTGGAAGGCTGAGGCAAGAAAATACCTACTTTCTAAAAGTGGTATTTTCAAACACAGAATATAAAAATCAACTTCACTAAAAGATGTATTTTAATATTCTGAGCTCAGGCATACTAAATTCGTTTTTCTACCATGTTCCTGGGGTCAGTTAGGACTATAGAATGTAATAGTCAAACTGCCCATTCTAGCCTATGAGGAACAGGTAGCCTTACAGTAGTGAAAAACGAAATGGGGCATAATTCACTACCAGGACATGCTACACACACCAAGGCATGTCCTGCCTTACACATACAAGGCACCCTACCATAGGGGTGACTTACAGGATGCCAAGGGAAGGTTCAGGGGCTGGGAAGTGAGTGCACTTCACAGCCAAGATGGCAGTTCTGGACTGCACACAGACACTGCAGTGGCATGTCTGAGACACACTTTACAGGCTGCTTCTGTGGGTGGCACACATCAGTGCTGCAGGCCCACCAGCAGCATTTGGTTTACCAGCCCTGGGCACACATAGGCCACAATACTAGGGACTAACAGGTAAACCAAATAAGCCAATCAGGGATATACCAATTCACATAGACATATTTATACAGGGAGCATTCGCGCTGTGACACTGAATGGCAGTGGCACAGCGCCCAGAGCATCTAACACCAGTAAAACAAAGGAGACAACAGCGAAAAATGGAAGGGAGACCCACGCCAATGGTGCCAGGTCTAACACCCAGCACTTCTATTAACTAGTGCTACTAGACACACGGTAACGTAACGCAATTGACTGTAGTTCTCTGGTAGCTAAAATCATGTGTATACTGGGGAGAGTATGCCTGCGAAAAATACGTTCTGACAAGGTGAGAGCCAGCATCAAGGACCAAGTGTCGATAATGCTGGAGCTAGGGTGATTGAGTGCTTCTAAAGCCCTTGGTCCAGCCAGTGATGCCGGTACCCACAGCCGCCCCACCAGGCACAACACCAGAACTCCAGTTCTGGTTGGATTATAGGGGCTAAACTCAATCACCAAGACTGATGCACACCCAATCCCCTGAGCTGATGAGCTCTTAGATTGGTTGGGATCTGAAAAGTTTCTGAGCATGTTCAATTTGATGTGTGGATACTGTCAAGGTCAGTAAGTGCAAGATACAGCAGGGATTGTGGTCTATTTGGACACCAAGTTTGTGGGGGCAAGGTGCAGCCCATTCAGGCTAAAGTTCAGATCATTTTGGTGTGGATACTCCCCAAGACCCCAAGTGAAATGAGAGCCTTCCTGGGCCTCGATGGTTATTATAGGAGATTTGGCAAGGGCTATGGCACCATTCTTGCCCTCTTGATAGAGCTAACCTATAAAAACCAGCCCAAAAAGGTTCCTGGACAGAGGTGTGTCAGAACTCTTTTGACACCTTGAAGCAGGCCATGTGTACAGCACCCATACCCTGACTTTTCCAATGAATTCATTGTCCAGACGGATGCCTCAGAGCATGGAGTAGTTGCTGTGCTCTGACAGCAAACTAGAGTGCCTAGACCAAGCTGTAGCCTTCATTAGCATGAGGCAACTTCCCAGGGAACAGAGGAGGAGTGCTATAGAGGAGGAAGCCCTTTCAGTGGTCTGGGTACTGAAGAAGTTGAGATCATATTTGTTTGGGACTCATTTCTGGGTGCAGACAGACCACAGACCCATCAGATGGCTTAACCTGAACTACTGAGGTGGTCCATCTCCCTACAGGGAATGATCTTTACAGTGGAACATCACCCTGGACCTGACAACGCCAGTGCTGATGGTCTTTCCAGGTTCTTCCACCTTAGAGATGAGTTTTCACTGCTTTCAGCTGGGGGGAACATATATTAGAAATGACATCCTGGGCATGATATTCTCCCAAACTATTTTGCCCCCACCCCCACCTTTTTTGCAGGATTTGTTTTTGTTGGCTTTAGTATCTGTGCCCTTCACCACTGCTAACCAGTCCTAAAGTACTTGTGCCCTCTCCCTAAAACATGGTAATATTGGCATACACCTGGTTGGCACATTTAATTTACTTGTTTGTCCCTGCAGCACCGATTGTGCCACCCACTCAAGTAGCACTTTAAAACATGTCTTAGGGCTGCTATTGCAGCCTGTAGTGCACTTTTAAATTGCCATTTCAACCTGGCAAGACAAACATATTGCCAAGCCTAAATTATCCTTTTTAATACCTATTAGTCACAACTAAGGTAAGCCCTAAAGTTTCATAGGGCATGATGTATTGTTTAAAAAACATGACATATGTACTTAAATTTTATATGTCCTGGCAGTAAAAAAATTCTAAAGTCGACTTTGAGAAGTTAACTCTTTCAGCAGGACTAACCTGGTCCCTGTACCAGACTGATGCCTAATCTGGGTCGGCCTGAACTTGTGACTGTCCCCCGGTCTAGCACGACCAGATGACTGCAGGTGGAGCTTTGTGCTATTGGGCACTGTATTTACTTAAAACTTCAAAATTGAATATCTCCGGTTCTTCTCTTTGGATATTTTTTCATTCTGGTATCATTTTATTTGATCAATTTACTACATTTTTTGTGGTTTGAGGTTTTTCTTGTGTTGTGTTTTTACTATAATACTTTTTGCGTGCTGCATAAATAATTTACACATTGCCTCTATGTTAAGCCTGACTGCTTTGTGCCAAGCTACCAGGGAGTTAATCACAGGTTAATGTAGAAACGTTTGTGGTTCACCATGGCAAGGATTCTGGTTGTAGCCTGAGTGGTGCTTTCACTCCCCTCAAACAATAACCCAATTTCTTACACAAACAATTCTAGTCCAACATAGGAAACCCCAGATATTTCGCTATTTGCTGGAACCTATTTTGCTGGTGTTAGAACTCTGTGCACTTTAACACTGGTAACCAGAAGTAAAATGCCTGTGCTCCCCTTTTAAACATGGTGGAATTGGCTTATTCGTAATTGGCACAGTTAAATCGCCTATAAGTCCCCAGTATAGGGTCCAGAAAGTGTAACCTTGGCCTGGAGATTAAATTCCACTGGTGGACTGCATCACCTATTGTGCCCTGCAGTGTAAAACCTGCAGTGCTACCTGTCAAAATGACTCTTTCTGACAGGTAATGACCTTCCTTGTAAATTATATTAAGTCACCCCTATGTAGGACTTGTAGCCAACAAAGTAAGGTACATGGTATTTAAAAGACCTAAAATGACAAGAACCTAAAAGCTATTTTACCTGTGGCAGGCCTAATTTGCCCTTGTGGAAACAGATTAAAATACTAATACTATATCTCAGGAATGGGACTAGCTAGAAAGCTAATTAGACAACTATATTCAGTCAGTAAGGTTGCCCAAAGGGAACTTTTGCATCATTGGTTAGGGAGTGCCCAGGAGTCACCCCTAGCCACCAGCTAGTGTAAGGCATAAATATGGCACCCCAAGGCGCCTGGACAGAATACATTCTGGACCTGTGGAAGAACACAAAAGGACAGAACCTGCTGTCTGTGACCTGAGAAGAGTCCTGAAGGACTGGACCTGATTCCCCTTGTACCCAAGACAAAGAAGTAGACTCCAAGAGTCAGTTGGCTAACCACTTGCATAGCTACAGTGACACAACAAGCTGCAAGAAACCTTTTCTCTGGAGAACCCAGCTAAGCAGGAGCAACTTGACCTGGACTGGACTTCGTGGGAGACCTCTGCTGGAATTGGTCCTGATCTGTAAGGGCTGCCCCTGAGGTCCTGGGAACCTTAGAAGTGACCCTGAGGAGCTCTTCCAGAAACACTGAAAAGTTGTGGCTTACAAGACTAAGGGCCCAATTTAATTATTGGCGGATGGAGTAGTCACCATTGGCCTGGTGGGGGACTTTAGGTTAGCCAGGCTAAGACTACTTCGCCCATCAAATTTATAAGTGACCGGCTAGCTGGTGGTCATTTATAAAGGCTTTGTCAGGAACCGCCGTCATGGCAGTTCCTGTCCATGCATTTAACTGTTTGTTACAGGGCTGAATCAGAAGGATGCAGCCCTGTAACAAACAGTAATCTTTTTTTTCTTTTGAAAAAGAAAATCCCAAAACAGGATATTCTTTTTGTGACGAAAGAAAGTAATGCTCCCCTCACCATGGGAAGCTTCTCCCATGGCGGGAGATCATTAAAATGCTTCTGCCTTTCCTTACCGTCAGGGTTTATGTGACAGTAAGAAACAGTAAAAAATGACTACATGTCCGCCAGTCCAAATTAGGTGGACAGACATGCAGTCATTTCTCTGATGGCCCGTGATCGCCAGAGATGAAGGAGGGGGTTAATCACAGCGTAGATAGAGTAGTGTTCGCTGTGATTACCCGAAGGTCCGCCCACATCTAAATGCCACTGGCGGACTGCATTCTTTGTGGTGAGGATACTCTGTTGCCTTTGCAATGGAGTATCCTTACTGCCAAGAGCTCAATTGGGCCCTAAATCAGAACTGGGATAAACCTAGTTGGTGTATCAGACCTGCGCTCCATCACTGTCAGCCTGAAATCACGCATAGATCCCTGTATACCATGACCATAGACTATAATTTCCCATTAGCACTTTTTGCCATATTTCTACTTAAAGCTTTATAAATTCATATCTTCAGTTCCACTTACTGGATTGTCGTTTTTTCAGTGTTATTTTGTTTATGAAATTTTACTCTATCTAATTTGGTTTGGGGTTTTTAATGCTGAGTGTTTCATCTTTATTACTGTTTTGATACTGCATAACTATTACAAAGATGGCCGTGCGTTAAGTCTTTCTGCTCTAAGCCACAGCTGCTTGGGGATTGAGCTCAGGTTACTGACTTTGAAGGCTCACCCTGAGAAGAGTTGTGATTATTCCTTGAGGTAGGCAGTCACCCACCGGAATAATAATCAAATTTCTTAAAGAACAAAATCTGTTTCTTTTATATGGCTGAAGTTGGAACAGCTATATCCTAAGTATGCTTCATGTGTAAATTCATTTCATTGCTTTGTTCTCTGACTGTTTGAAAATATTGATCAAAAGCTCATGAACATCTTGTTGCTTTTGTAGCTCATATTGATTGTTCTTTCAGACTCTTTATACTACTTCTCTAATTGTTGTTAGTTGTGTACCACTATTCGGTCCTTCATAATTAGTTTCCTATTTTTATTAAATTCTGAAGCTGGAATTTCAAGTAAATTTTCCTGAACATTGTCTGTTACTTTTTTAACTACAAGTAGTAGACTTACTGTCACATTGCATAGTTTACATCACACCTGTATGGTAAATGGGTAGCAGCATCTACTTTTCTGCTTTCCTTTTTGTTTTTTCAGAATTGTCTTTTCTCTGTGTACTATTGCTCTTGTATTTGTTATTGCTGAATATGGGGAGCATCCAAGTTTCTAAATCTATTGTATTCTCTAACGCAGCTGAAATCTGCTTTAATTTTGTTTTCATCAAAGTCTAGAAGGTTCAATCCTGAGAGGCTCTTGACAAAGCCACATAGAACATTCATTTCTTAAAGACTTTTGACCCAGTACCCACTATTGCTTCCTCTATACTGAGACCTTGCAATTTATGAATGGTGATGGCATATGGAAGGCATAGTGGAAATTGCTTCTGATGCACATGTAGGTAATTACATTATAGAAACCTCACTCTAGCCCAAAATTCTTTATGTTTCTTCCACATAATCACATTGAATTAGAATGTTGTCAATGTCATCCCTATTTGGGTAGGTAATGAACTGCACTAGATAACCCAAAGCGCCATTCGCTAAACCTGAGTCAATGTTCGGGTTTCTGCTCAGAATACCTCCATAATTAACAATGAGTCAAAATACTTTTCCTAACCCTGCAATTTTTGAAACTGTGTTTTAAACTTCATCCACTCTTTTGGCTGCCTTTTTCTGTACTGGTAAGTTTATACTGTGATGTTCCAGCTGATCAATTGCTGTTAATTTTACAATGTCCTGCTTTTCCTACACTACCATGGTGTTTTTAAACTGTGCACATTGCTGTAGACTCACTACTTTTCTGTACCCCAATCAGTTTGTTCATGGCTTCTGGCCATGATCTTTTCTGAATTTATAATTTCTTTGCAAACTTTGTGCTCAGTGTCTGTTTCACAGCTTCACTGATGGTCTGATACACAAAGGTGAACTTACACATAGGACAGGCCTATCTTTTTATGTGTGGAGTTCTCCGCCTTGCCTGCATAGTCTCTGCACTCCTAAACGTACTATTAAAATGCAGTTTTGTGAAGCCTGAAAAGGCCTGAACTTGCACAAATGTGTACGTTTACCTTTGTGAATCAGCCCAGTGTATGCCAACTCTTATTTCTTCAAACATCTCACCATTTTCGTGTATGCTGCTTCCAGCATATTTTGTGTTATTTATCATAATTGCGATATGCCCAAATGTTCACATTTCCTACACTGCCAAAACTGGTTGTTGTTTCCTTGGGATTTTTTTTTAATTGAATGCTTTTGTATTGATGTCAACTGCGGTAAATCTTCAAAGACAATCATATGCTTCCCATCAAATGATTCATCATATCCTGTTTGTAAAACTTCTTGCATTCTAATGTGTACGAAAGCAAGCATTAACTTGGATACCACGCTTACTTTATCTATGATCAACACATTCTTAGCAGGAAATGAATAATATTCTGTGACACCTCTAGCCTCTATTTGTTGAAATCAATTTTATTATCATGCTCTACAGATAATATTAAGTACTGACGCATTGTTATGCCTTTGATGTTGTAGGAAGCCAGTCCTTTTGGTGTTGTGACAATGCATGACAGCTAGGATCCTGCCTGCTTATGCCCTTAGGCCATTACGGCCTGAACGACAAACCTTTTGCTGTCTCTGTTTGTCCCCTTAAATTTATTGGCGAAGAGGAGCACATTCTAAATAATTGCAGCTTGATGTTTCATTAAGAAATTTGTGGTCAGCCCATTGGATAATCCTTTCATACATAGATTTTTGTTCAGTGTTCAGTCAACTATTTCTCCAATTGCTTTTCCCATGATACCTCATTTATTGCTAATTTTGCTTTTTTTGAATGATTGGTTTACGAAATGGATCAGTTATTTGAAAATTAGAGCTTTGGTTCTCTTCAGGTGTGTCCTTGGTAATTTACTCAGTGACCATTGATTCCTGTGCCATTGCCTCTTCCAAACAGAGAGGTTTGAATTAGGCCTGGGCGAAATTAAAATTATGGTGACTTAATTCACATAATTTTAGTAATTTCACATTATGCTTTTTATGTGAGATTCCTGAAATAACACCATTGGAAAACTTTTCTTAATTACACACCATTCGTGGTAAACATTTACTAGGAATTGCAAAATTCATGGTAAAACATTTACTACAAATGCACAGAAAAAGAACGCAAGTGGCTGTTGTTTGCTGTGCATAAATAGACTGAAGGACACATTTTGTGCAAAAATACCATAATATCCCATACAATACCATAGTCTAACAGGTCAAAGTTATTATGACCCCAGGCTTTCTGCCTATGATTTAAGTGCTCCCAAGGCAGGAACATTTGTTCTACAGGGGAGTGCAGCGAACCCTATTGGATGGTTCTCGGTCTGCAGGTTTTGTGGCCTTAGTTGGTTAAAGAAAGACACAGACACATGTAAGATGGTTTTACAATGTTTTTTTTCAATGCGCTGTTATTGTGACAGTAGTGATTTTCATGAAAGGTTGTGATGCTTTATTAATTATAGTGGTTGCAGGTGGTTGTAATGCTTTATTAATTATTATGACTGCAGATGGATTATGATTACTGAAGCCAGTGATAAAGTGATGCGTTATAACACGTGGTACATGATCTGTAAATGTGGTAACCTTGATAATGCCAATAGGCCTGCTTGATTTAAAATGGCACCCTCCTATATGGTTATATACTTTATTGTATGGGAAGGTGGCACTGTGATTTTTGGGGTTTACCCTTTAGGGGTCGAGTCTAATGTCATCAAAGTTATCTCCACCAGCCCTATGTATATTTGTAAACAACTGCATAGTATTATGTAGTATGTTTGTAATAAATGTATTTTTCCTGTTCCAAAGAAACAAAAACAGCATGGACAATCATTTATTGAGTGTTAATATTGTATGCCAGTGAATGGTGATTTACTAGCCCACACCACTTCCCCTGAGAAGGCATTGGACAGCTCTGCATCACTACCCTGAGAGAGTCAAGTGCTACAAGGGTGTATTGGGCTCCCACTGAGGGTGTAATTGTGGTCCTATTACTTATGTGGGCCTCGCATCCTGCACAAATAATAGCCTGGTTTGCTTACCATATTGAAGTGCTCTTTTTACTTTCTCTAAACTAACTAGTTCCTGCCAATTTTTTATTATTTTGATAGCACACCATTCACCAGAATGACAATTGGTTCTGCTACCTGGCAGCCCATGTATATTAGTTTCTCGATTTGTTTTCAAACTGAATGTAGGGAGATCACCTTTTTTTAAGCCCCTCTAAAATTGTTTTGGGGTTAGTGTTGAGGTCTTTGCATCCATACAGATAATTGTTTTAAAGGGGTGCTCTGTCTTTATTATTATGTTTTTGTAGACAATGTATTAGCATTACTCTTTTCTCAAAGGTTTAATGTCCATTCCATCCAGGACTGATCTTTTTGGAATAATGTTGTCGTTCTGTTTTCACAGACCGTACACTTCTAATTTAAATCACTGGCTACTCTCAGCATCTAGATTTTTTTTTTTATTTAGATCTTTTACTTTTCTTTGCTCAGTGTACCATGTGTGACAAAAACATACACAGAAATGTGTGGACGTTTATGCACTTTTTATTTTAAACCTATCTATGTGATTTTGGAGCCTCTTAGTTGAATGTGCAGTGTAATTTTCCAGCTGTTCTGGGTTCCATGCCTACATTTCCTTCGGACCAAATTGCAAAAGTTGAATATCTAGAGTTATCTTTTATACATCAGTGACACATTATTTCAGGAGTGCTTCATTAAGTTGTTCAAAAAACATGGCTTGAGTCTTCACGTGTTACTCTCTACGTACTAGCTTACACGTGCATGTTGGATGGATAGATACCATTTAGATGGAATGATCTGACACACGCAGGTGAATGACCCTGCAATTTACTTAATTTTCTTACTTCGGAAAGGTCCAACTTATGCAAAATTTTAATTTTCTATTTGATGCTTTCCACTTTGTTTCTTTACTAAAAAGGATTCTTTTTTAATACTTCGTAAGTTTACATTATACGTTGCAATACACTTCCATTTATACATAGTTTCCAGGAACGTCTTGGAGCCATTGTTGATTGAACAGACACAATGTTTCATTTGGAACTACCTTTAGCATTGCCACTAGTTTCCTATTTGCTGTTTGATAACTCTGACTATCTGTGTCTAGTGTCTATTTTAGAGAATTTGCCTTCTTATAAGTTTCTCCCCCAAAAATGCCTCAGTCTTTCAGATATGTTTTCATTTTCCTCCAAAAACCTGTCAAAACATTCTACTTCTACTTTTCATACTTTTCTAGCCTTTTTGTTTCAGACCTTAACAAGATTTGTTAATGTTTTCATTTTGTTCATTATCATTAGGAACAGCTTTCTTTTATAATTGCTTGTTCATTTACCCCTTCCATATACTGTTTGGGCTTTAGCTGCTTTGCATTGTGTTTTCCAGTACATTCTTTTGAATTTTTTGACCTATATTTATTGAGTTTTGCTTTTTTGTCCCCCATTTGGATGAGTGGATAAGGCATACTGTCTCTTGCCTTTCTTCTTTCCTTTTGGTTGTGGTTGCTGTTCTGCATTTTCTTCATTGCTGTCCATTGGTTTACTTTTATTTCTTCTCAACCTCACTTGTCAGCTAGTGCAGTGTTCTTTATTGTACTGTGCTTGTTGCTTTTTTTTCTCTCTGTATTTCTTCTTGTGTTTTCGTGTGCTGCGCTATTACATATTCTCTTACCTGCTGTTGTCTACTGTCTGATTTTTGGAAGGCATTCTATTATTTTCTCTGTAAGTGATACTATAAATCTTAATTGCTTACAGCATTGTCTTCAAAATCGCAATACAACATTATATTTTATATTTCTGATGCATGCTTATCTTAACATCAACTTCCCTGCTTATAACTACTTATTGTTCTGTGTTTTTGTTTGTTTCCTTTGAGAGTCATGTTTAACAATCATATAAGAGAAATAGGATGTGGGAATATAACAGAGGCAGAGACAAAGGCCCAGATTTACTAACATTTGTCAGAGCACAACGAAGCAACAACGCAGCAAGACAACTTGCTGTGCTGCATACATTGGAGAGAGCAGGAATGCACCATAATTACTAACATATGGCACATTCCTACTCTCTTTCTCTGTGGTGGTACGACATTGTGCAAGGGTGCCTTTATACAGCTAGGATTGTTTTTGTGCCAGAAGGATACCTTTGAGCACACAAACAATCTCCAGAGGAATTTTGCTCTTTCTATGTGTGCTGCAGAATGCTGCACACATAAAAGAGGAAATAACTAGAAAAATAAATATATTCCTAGTTGTTACACCTCTGTTGGGAAGGCTTAGTTAGCATTTTGACACATTTCCAGGTTTACAAGTTTTAGTAAAGCTGGGAATGTGCCACAAACCATAGGTGGATGCATGGGAAACCATGAGTAGATGCATAGGAATGCCCACGCTTCACCCACGGAAAGCCTTCTCAAAGCAGAGAAATGCATGGCAATGACTTGCGCTGCCTTGCATTACTCTGGCTGTATGAAGCCACGCAGAGCCATGCAAGGGGGCTTTGCATGACTTAGTAAATCTCAATGAAGCTTGTGCATTGCCTTGTGTTGCCTTGCATGATGGAATGGCAACACAAGGCATTTGTAATTCTGGGCCATGCTTTGTTACTGAGTGTCGATCTGGGCCATGCTTTGATACTGAGTATCAAAAGGATTGCCCACAAAATGAAGTAATAATGAGGGAGAAGCAAGTTTGAAGTGCAAGAGATACCATGAGATTCACAAAATGAGAAATAGATCAAGGGATGTAAAGATACACATACATGTTATTAGAAAGAGGAAAACAGGAAGGGAAGACATGTAGAGAAAGTTAGAGGAAGGGAACAGAAGAGAAAAAGAGAGACAGCAAGGGAGAGTGGTCGTAATTGTGGAAAAACAAGCAAGATAAAGAAAAGTTCAGAGTTTGAGGGTGATGGACAGGAAAATATGGAGAAAGAGTAACAGAGTGAGGGAGAGAGAGAGTGACAGGGATTGAGAGTCACAAACATGAAGTGTAAGGAATGAAGACTCAGGCAGAACCAGGGATTAAGTAAAAGAATAAGAGAGAGGAGAGAGTTAAACAGTTTGATGGATATACACAGTGAAAAAAAAGTAAAAAGAGAGAGTTACAAAAAGTGAAAAATCACATTTATAAAAAAACAGTCAGTATGTCACATACATAGGGAAGGACATGGTAAATGAATATACAAAAGTGAATATTAGTGAATGAGGGTGAATCACTCCAAAAGACACTGGTAAGATATAAAGTAAGCCTGGGTGTAGTGCACGGAGTTCCGCAAGTGGCGGAGTGCAGTGCGAACTGCCGTTCATAGTGGTCTTCCTGCCGCTTGGGTAGAAATTCTACCCGAGCTGCAGCTTGCGCATGTGCACTAATCATTTGTGAGTGCGCCTGGGTACAAAACTCCGCTGCACTACTCCGAGCGGAGTTTTCTACACTCCGCGAGCTCTGCGAAGTGCGGAGTGCAGAAAACTCCGCAAACTCTGCGAACAGAGCGGAGTTCACCACCCAGGTCTAATATAAAGGCTACAAGAAACAGTTCATGTCTGAGTGATATAGAAAAAGGCGTAGGAATGGAGGGTGATAAAGATAGATAAATAGGAATAGAAAGGGAACAACTGAAGAGATTATGTACACTTGGAAGAGAGTCAGAGAGAGAGGTAGAGATTGAGAGAGTTGGAAAGAGTTTGAGATATGAAGGGTGACTCACAGTTAGGGGAAAATAATGACTATGGGTAGGATGTGTGTTTTTTAGAATTAGTGTCCCTTAAATATATATAGATTTAAAAGTATTCATTTTTACTTCATGAATAATTTAATATGTTAAATTTGACATTTCAAAGGCAACTTTTTAATATTGTGTTGTGGCAGTAGCTCAACATCCTTCACTTTGATTACTGATTGTGCATAATAAAGAAGCAGATCTTTTCTTTAAAAATATTTTTACTTTTCAAATTTATATTTTACATATACAGTGTTTACTGTTAAATAATTTCTTAGACCCCACCAATCATTGAGAAAAACTAAAATAGAAAGAGAACAAAAACAAAGTTTTTTTAGAAACAAGATTGTTCATTGCATACAAATAACTCAAAGAACATATGACAAAGTAGGTTGTAAATTGCTTTAAAATCAAAGTATACAAATGCAGACAGTACATTATTGTGGAGGAAAGAAATAGGGGTAATGGATTTCCATATTTGACCTGTTAAAACACCAACATTTAGACCTGGAAAGATGTCTAGATGACTACTGTGAAGGATAGAGAGTGAGTGAGGCATGGAGATAGTTGGAAAAGTATGTGCAGGTAGAAAGGAGGATGATAAAAAGGCCCATGCAGCTGCACAACCGTAGGAGAGCAGCTGATTAACACACAGATGTAGTAACAGAGAAAGACAGTGAAAGACGTGCAGAGAAAGAGTGAGTATGAGGGAGTAAGAGTGAGGCAGAATGACTGAATGGGGAAAGTCAAAGAGAAAGAGAGAGAGAGAGAGAGAGAGAGACTAAAGAAAATAAGGCCTACTGGGATACTCAGTGAGTGCAAAACAGAGAACTGGAGGGAGGATGAGTGATATTCATTGTTTGGAAATAAAACAGATAGGAAGTTGTGTACTGTGGGCAGGGATGGACAGGCGTTGTTGCCGTGTGCTCACAGAACTAACTTACGTCAAAAACGTAAAGTTAGTACTTTTTGGTATTCACAGAATACACTTACTCATTTTGGTATTCACAGAATGAACTTACTCATTTCGGTATTCACAGAAGTTAGTAGTCCTAACTTTAGGACTCCTAAATGCCTTCTGTGAATACCAAAAGTCTTAAAGTTAGGATTTTTCTCAGTTTAGGAGTAGTAAAGTTAGGACTCCTAACTTTAGGACTCCTAAGTGCCTTCTGTGAATACCGAAAGTCTTAAAGTTAGGATTTTTCTCAGTTTAGGAGTAGTAAAGTTAGGAGTTAGGAGTTCATTCTGTGAATACCAAAATGAGTAAGTGTATTCTGTGAATACCAAAAAAGTACTAACTTTACGTTTTGACGTAAGTTAGTTCTGTGAATCAGGCCCAGAGAGTGGGAGAGGAAGAGAAATGGGGAGTGACAGAGAGAGGAGGATGATTGAGAGAGATAAACACCCGTACACAGAGATGCATATTGGCCATTAAACCTGTATATGCCTCCTGTGGTTACGCCGTTAGTAACTTTTTAATATATCTGGGATACCACCAGAATAAAGGACATCTTTGTGGTTTATTCTAAGATATTTTTAATCATTCAACTGGATCACAGTACTATCCACATAAGAGATATCTAAGAACTCCCACAGGTAAGCCCCAACCTAAGGTCGAGTCCGCCCTTGTAGTATTATTGGTGGGACGAGGTGGACAATGAAGCATGTCAAATTACGTGAGTGAGCCATCCTCATACAATTCTTGGAATTGTCCTAGAAACTAGGGGGGATATTCACAAGGACTTATCTCCGATTTATCTCCACCTTAACTCATCAAAAGTGGAGATAGATTTAACACCCCATTCACAAGCGGGTGCAAACTGCCGACATCGCCAGTATACCCGCGATAACTGCCCCAAAACTTAACAGCACGGTGGACACCACCAGCTAACCCTAATGAGATGCAGAGTAGGCATTCCTGTACAAAAACACACGAAAAAACCACAACACCACTTTCACAACGAACTGCCAGATCTGTGATGCGAACCAAAAACAGGCGATAAGCCGCGGTAGCACCAGGGAATTAACACCTGCCTTTTGCTGGTGTAAAGGAGGACGACTACCTGCAGCATGAAAGGGAGCCCAGCCAAGAGCCACATCTGAAGACCCACAGATGCCATGGAGACAATGATCATGCAGGTCCGATACCCATGAGGGCCACAACACCCACCACCACCCCCACCCCCGACATACACATACGGTGCACGACACAAGAGCAACAAAAAGCGCCAGATGACGCACATTGATAAAAATAACACACATGTGTGGCCAGAAGAACGAGAAACAGTCACACAGCACTGAAGTAACAACCAAAAACTTTATTGAAATACAACACAAAACACCAATGCGGAAGACTCCTGTCGGCTCCGTCCGGGACAATCTCGATGTCACAGCCTGGAAAATAAAGCACAAAATCAGAACGTGTGTCATGCGCACATCAAAGGAGTGAGACACAGAGAAATAGAGAATGAAAGAAAGGCAGAGAGAGAAAGAGAGAGAAGGAAAGGAAGGGAGAGAGAGAGAGAGTGATAGAGGGAAGGAAGGGAGTGAGAGAGAGACACCGCCGACCCTGCGCACTCAGGCCCCACTGTTCACCTGCTGCCACCGGTGTGTCTCCAACCACGTGCCGGGATACACTGCAAGCCACCAGGTCTGCAACCTGCAATCGAGGCCAGAGTCAATCATGGCAGAGTCCATCACACAGCACACGGCAACAACGCCTGTCCATCCCTGCACACGCATGCAGCCGCACCCCACCCCCTCCCGCCGGCCAGCGCTGGCTGTCCACACTTGTGCACCCCGGGCCCACTGCTCACCTGCCGCCAACGGTGTGTCCACCAGTGGGCACACCACGTGCCTATGCAAGCTCCAGGCCCCGGTCCCGCCACCATGGCATGGTCCACATCATGCAGAGCCGCCCCGCGGCACAGCAGGTCCCACACATGACGCTGAGTCCTGAGGCATCAATGGCAGAGACCACATCAGTGCACACGTCATCATCGCAGGCTGCACACCCGCTCAGCTATTTTGGTGCCACTAACCCTGTGCAACCCCAGTCAGCGCCACGTGGTGGTAGGCCCGTGACGGCCGCAAGGCTTCGGGTGCGACCAACCCTGGGCGCTACAACTCATGGGCCCTTTATGATTGAGAACTGTGGAGCGTCCGTCATCCAGTCACCACCGGCAGTGGAGAATGTGACGTTGCCGGCCCCTTATATTTGCGGGTCACATGGCCTGTGACGCCTGTGCCGGATGGGTGTGGTGTGTGTGCAAAGCTGCCCTCAGGGAGTGGCCGTGGCATGCTGACAACTAGACCAGTGACCTGCATACCACCAGCGTGTACGCCTGCGACATGTAGCTATGTGGGCCCCCCTTGGAGCATAAGCGGAGTGGTCTGGCCTGGCATACGCCGGACCAGCGCAGGGCTTGCAACAATGACTCGGGGGCTCAGGGCGCGGTTCAGTCCATGTCCAGACAAGGAAGTGACAAATGCGTGTGTCCCTGTTGTAGTGTCCACGGCAAGCGGAACACAATAGGCAATGTGGCACACTGTGACTGGCATCCCACTAGATGAGCATCATTGACGTGAGGGAAATCACTGTCCCTACATTCATCCACACATTCATACATGAATGATAAAGGACATGACACAGCAATGCGTTTATGGATGTTTATTGCACATCCGGTGGAGTATTGCAGCTGGAGCAGTACAGGTCCATGCCAAGCACACTACACAATATGGGCCCGTGGAGGGCCAGCCAGAGTCCATCTGGGGATGACAAGTACTGCGGAAGAGGAAGGGTACAGTCCACAGTCTGGTCACCGTGTCATTGGTCATCGAACAGGATATGGCAGTCCATGTCGCGGGCCAAGGTGAGTACAGCGGAGTGTATCAGGGGTCAGTGGCAGGTCATGGGGCCATGTGCGGCACCAAGCAGAAGCAGGCAAGGTGGCGGACATGAATGCTAGTACCTCCTACTGAACTCAATCCCATCCACGTCCTCATCCTCGGATGTGTGCTCTGCCCCACCTGTGGGTGTTGCAGTACCGGCTGCGGCACTGTGAGGCACTGACACACCAGGGGGCGGAGTTGTGGATGGTGAGGGGGCAGCAGCATTCATCATCGCCACGCCTTGTGGCAGCAATGCCATGATGAGGACATGCAGGGCCTGGTAGATGCCAGCTACATTTCGCTGATGTGCAGCGGTGGCTGCCATCCTTTCCGCCTCCATCCGCACCATGTCCTCCATGAGCCTCCGCATGTGTGCCAGCTCACGGCTGGAATCGCTGGAGGCACTCTGAGCAGACAGGTGTTCTTGTCTCCAAGTCAGGACTCCAGCGATGTCAGTCATGGCTCGTTGAAGACCATGTAGCGGGCCGTGGGTGTCCGTTAGGGACTGGAGCTGGTCCCTGATGGAACCTAGACACTCATGGATGGCGTCCAGTTTGGTAGCCATGAGATCGAACCCCACCCGCACCTGCTCAGCCGTCTCCCTCTGGACCTCCATCACACGGCGTTGGAAGGTCATGTGTTGTTCCTGGGGGTCTTGGGAGACAGCCGGGGTTGTGGGTGCCTCCTGCTGGGTGGTTTGTGGAGTGGGTGGGGTCTCCTCGATGCAGCTGGGCTGCCCTGGTCCTGGAGGTTCTTGGCGGATGAGCTCAATGATGTCTTGGAGGGCTTGGGTGTCGATGCTGGTGGTGTCCTCCTCGTCATCAGTGAAGAGTGTCTGGGACTGCTGTGCAGGAGGTGTTGATGGTGCCCCTGCAATGTGAAGGGGAGATGGTGTATTATAATGTGTCCGCATGTATGTAGCCACATGGTACAGGTTCACATTCAGGCAGCATGGCATTGTACATTGTGACAGTCTGTGGCTCAGGGCCATGATCCAGAATCATTGTCGGTGTGCACTGTGCCCTGCTTGATTGTGCATGTGTGCCATTGTGGCCATCTCCCCCCGTCCCCCCAGTACCTGGTGGTCACTCACCCTGTTGCGGTTGTGTTGTGTCCTGTTGAGCAGTGTCCGGTCCCTCGACTCCTGCCACGGTCTCCACACTGATGACTGTCGACACCAGCTCCTCCATGTCATCCAGCTCCTGCTGTGGCACAGGCCTCCCACCTCCAGTCTGCATTGCTGCCTTCCGGTTGGCTGCGAGTTTCTCCTTGGTCTTGCGCTTGATGTCATTCCATCGCCTCTTGACCTCGTCCATTGACCTCCTGTACTCTCTGACGGCGTTCACCTTGTCCACGATGGCCCGCCATAATCCATTTCTGGTGCCCAATGACACATTGGAGGCGATGAACAGTTGTTGATGGTGTTCTATCACCTCCGTGACCAGGATCCGATTCTCCTGCGGACTGTACTTCGTCTTCCTCTTCTTCTTGTCCTTGCCCTTCCCTGTCACCGTGGTCCCGGGCTGGTCGTCCGGGGTACTTGTGGGGTTGCGCTCCTCCTCTGCGCCTGCTCCGGCTGCCTCCATGGTGCTTGGGTGTTGGTCATTTTGTGTTTGTGTGTTTTTTTCTCCTTTTGTAGTGATTTTCCCGCCTGCCGGGTGTGTATGGCAGGCCTGGCGCTGCTTATCGCTGATTTCCTCATCGCGAATGGGCTCATCGCACGTTTTTTTGTGTTGAGGTTTGTGTTATTATCTCCGTCGTGGTGGATGTATCGCGGACATTGTCTGCGGTTTCAGGAGACTATCGCATGGTACCGCCTTGTTGTGAATTCCACGTTAACACGGGGTTATTTTCCTGCGATGGACTGCGATGTGTAAAGTTGCGTTAACATTTTTTGGTGATATTTAGCACACGTTCTTGTGAATATACCCCGAGGAGTAGAAAGTAGGTAGCGGATACGTGGAGGTCAACGCACCTCCTCTTTCAGGTCACGCTAAAGGAGCGTACTGAGTTTAGCATCGGAGTGTCATGCTAATATGTGTGTTTATGAGAGAGATAAACAGACAGATGGATTTGAAAGAATAGCAAGAGAGAGACAGGATTATAGAAAAATGGACATATAGGGAGAGGTGGTAAAAGGGAGGGAGTGACTGAGAACAAAAGAATGATATGGAAATTTAATGAGCGGGCCAGGAAGGGAGGGAGTGGTAGGCAACAACAGGCTGGATAGAAATGCTATTTTATTATAGCCCTCTACAAAAGCCAGTACTGGTTTCTAAAGGCAACGAATCCCAGTTATATGGCTCATGTGCCAGAAACAACCAATAACGCGAAAGATATCTAATGACCATAACTGTCTAAAGTTTGAATCTTTAAATTGTTCTAAATTTAAAAGGGAGAAACACAAAATTACTCTTTGCAATATTTAAAATTTATTGATTGTGAGATATTCAAATGACTTTATTAGAACTGCCAGCATTTTGATTGTTTTATTGGCCTCAAACAAAGGCTGTTGTGGTTGATAAGGGGCCCTAAATCTGATTTAAAGGCCTGAGCCATGGGTGACAGCCTACAATGAGGGAGAGTGCCTTTAACAACTGGCATAGCTCAAAACCGAAATGATGTATGTCAGCCATTATTTATCCTAATTCAATGAAATGTCCCCAATCTGCTATGGACCACCCTACAATCCAATGTTCTAATATCACTTAGAGGATTAGAAAGAGAGATAATCACATAGATTAGCAGTAGGGAGACAGCAAGAGAGAGAGGTTGTGAAATAGTAGACTCATTTGGGCAAATAAAGAGGGGTTCAGAAGTGGGCGGGGGAGAGACTAAAGAAGTAGAAGAGTATTTGTGAGACTCAGAATTAGCAGGAGGAGGAAGCAATGAGCGAGTAAATCAGAAAGAGGGAGTATGAAATAATCAAATTCAATGTATGAGTGAGAATACTAAAGTGAATGAGTGGAACTGAGAAGAAGGTGAAGACAGAAAGAATCAGAGTCACAGTGAGAGATAGACCAAGAAAGGGAGGTTGAGACTATTGGAGTGAGAGTGAGAGAAACATATTGTAATTTTAATGGAGAGAGCAACTGAGAGAGAAAGGGAGTGACGGTGAGTGATAGAAGAAAGATACTGATAAATACAGAGAAACAGATTCGCTAATGAAAGTGAAAGCAGGACTGAGAGTGTATCAGAGAGAGATGGACATATAGTGAGAGAGCGACGGAGTGTTTGAGCAAGAGGGTGAGGTGAATGATCTGTGAGGCAGAAAAAGAAAGTGAATGGTTGTTGTCATAACAGAGTTCTTCTGTGAGATAATGAGTAGTCAAAATCAAGACAGAAAGAAACAGTGCTACTGACAGTTAGGTATGAAAGCACTTGAGGCGATAAGAACAAAGAGATGAACAATGAGAGAGCAAGTATAGCATTGTGATAGTAAAAGAAGGCCAATGGGAAGAGGGTGATAAAGGGAGGGAAAGAGACAGAGAGAGGCAGAGGATGGGAGAGGAACAGAAAGTAAAAGTGACAAAGGGAGAGAGTGAGTACGTGGGAGGGGGTGACTGGAAGAGGAATTGAAGGAGAGAGAAACAGAAGGTGAAAAGGGAGGGATAGCCAGCAAAAAAGATAGAGAGAAAGGGAGTGTGACAATGGGAGGTGGAAAAAGGGAGGAAGAAGGAGGTAGGGGAAAAGAGTATGTGTAGGAAAGGGAGGGTGATACTGATTTATTTCCATCCGTACATAATTTTGAGCTGTACTTCTATTTGCTGAGTTTTAATTTGGTGCTGATTACTTTTTTGTTGAGGTTGCTGTTGTGTTTGTACTTCGTTCTATGGCTACTGCATATAGCGGGTGAGATTAAAAATAAATAAAAGATAAGACAAAATATGAAACCAGACAGAGGTAGAGAGATATTTCAATATTGATACTGAATCAAAGTGTTGGAGGCAGAGCTAAAGAGAAGGAGTCAAAGGGAAAGAGAGAGAGTGATTTAAATTGAGGGAGAGGGTCAGAGTGGGAAAGATATGGAGGAAAAGAGCGAGGCAGGGGAAGGGAGGGAGGGAGCAAGAGAGTGAGACAGCTAGAAGGAGAAAAGGATAGCTACAAGGAATGAGAAATAGGAATGAAATTAGGGACAGAAAGGAGTCATGAGAAAGGGAGAAGAAGGAGATAGTGCATGAGAGAGGGAGAGGGCGAAGAGACAGGAAGAGAGGTAAAAAGGTGGATTAAGAAAGAAAGATGATGATGGAGAGAAACATTGAGAGAGTCGGAGATAAGAAGGGAAAGAGGGATAGAACGTGAGAAAGAGGTTGAGAGACTGAGCGGTAGGGCGTGAGTGTGAGAGGTAGTCTGAGCAAGAGAGGGACAGAGCGAGAGTTTGATGGGAACTGATATAGAGGGAGTGAAGGAGAGGGATGAAGTGAGGGTTAGAGACATTGTAACATTGATAAAGAGCAAGTGAAGCAGGAAGACGAGAACAGAGAATAATTGAGACGTAGGGAGTGACAGAGAGAGAAAGTAAAACATGAAGAGGTGTGGAGAGAGAAAAAATACAGTAACGGTGAAAGACATACAGATAGAGAGAGAGTATATCAATTAGTCTGAGAGAAATTGAGTAGTGATGTGGCAGAGAGAGAAACAGGAATTTAAAGATTAAGAGCCTTTTATCCTGGAAATATTCACTTTTTCCTTAATTCAAATGTGTCTCTTTCACCCAAAACACTTATCTCTACATTAACGTATCTTCATATCAAAACGTATGGTTTCTAACTTTTCAATTTTTTGGAGGTTGGTAATGGTCAAGGCTTCTCTTTTTACTGAAAGAAGGGTGATGTTGATAACTGTCTTTTTGCTACAAATGTTTCTCTGCTTTGTAAATCTATCTCTGCGTGCAGTTATGAGTAGGGCTTTCAACTGAACTTAGGTGAAATGGCAGTCAAAGTTCTGAAAATGCGTCGTATAACTCTTGCTTCTGCAGTTTCATTGTCTGCATTTCTACTAACTCCTCATCACCTTGCCCATGCTCCATAGCAACAATGTATTTTTTCCAATTAACCCGTGCTGTTATCAGTCTAGACTTTTTAAGTAAAGCATCCTGCTACCCGAACTTGCTTTTCTTTTTTTGCCCTCCTTTATCAAATACTTTCCTTACTTACTCCAGACTAGTCACTCCTGAGATGCTCATCTACTTGCAATGGAGTCCAATAAGACTTTGGATCTACTGGCTTTGGGGGTTGTTGAAAAGGGTGGTAGTGACACCTCTTTGCGCGTTTCTAATATAGAAAATACTTTGATTAGTATTAGAGCAATGAAGTAGTGTGATTTTCTTAGAATATACGCAAACATGTCCAATTGTCAGCCACCTGTTGATTTGCTTCATTGTGGTGGAAATCACAACTCTTCCATTTAACCACAGCTGTGTACTACCAAGTTCTGTTCTAAAATAGAAAAGTCCTAGAAGAATGTTAATAAAGCTATTTCTACATTTTTGCAGGAGCATTGTATGCAATCTATCTACCACAACAACATTCATTTCGACAAGCCAAGAGACATACCTGCAAGGACAGCGTTCACCTTACTGATGTTGGTAACCACGTATTCCTTAACAACATGCAAAACAGTCTTCAAGACCTCAGTGCAGGAGCTACACACTAAAAGCCATATTTATAAAAATTCACGCAACACAACGCAGCAAGCCATCTTTCTGCAATGTGAAATGGAAAGGACAGGAACTCATTTACCATTATACAGCGCATTCCTTTCCTAGCACTGGCGCACTTTTGGTTGCCTAGCGCCAATGCAGGCACCCTTGCTTCATGTTGCAAGGGTGCCTGTGTTGCAGGAAGGATTGTTTTTGTGCAGGAAGGTGGCCCTTGCAAAAACAATCGTCATAGGCATTTTCTTCTTTCTAAGTGTGCTGCATAATGCAGCACACTTAGAAAAAAGAAACAACGAGGAGAAATAAAGATATTTCTCCTCGTTGCACCTCTATCGGGAAGGCGTGCAATTCTGATGCATTCCCAGGTCTACCAATGTTGGTAAATCTGGGAATGTGTTAGAATCAATGTGTGGAGAGTGGGAACACCCACTCTCCACCAATGGCACAGCCTCCCTGCCGCAGAGTAACACAAGGTAGTGATTTGCGCTGCCTGCGCTACTTTAGATTTATCAAACCATTCAGGGCAATGCAAGGTGGCATTGCATGGCTTAATAAATCCCATTAAGGTTTTTCATTGCCCTTGCGTCTCCTTGCATGGCGCAAAGGCGAACCAAAACCTTGATAAATATGCCCCGAAAGTGCTTTTCACAGCCAAGCTTTATATGGTTCTTATAATTTTTGTTCTCTTTTTATTTTGCGTCTTTTATTTTTTACTTGCAAATCTTTTTGGGATCACAATTCACATTCCATTCTTGCATTTTTTAATGAATTTCTGACCTCTTTTGGTGCTGTGGTTCACGAACAACAAGTTGTGTGGTTTCTTTTTGTTTCTTTTTAATACCTTCATTTTTTCAATTATTTCTGTCTCCTTGGTCTCCTTTCATACATTCAGTGCTCAATTTGTGCCGGTGATTTCCGGTGCTTAGCACAGGCACTTATTTCTCAGCAAACACAATAAGATGATGGACGGGTGCTAGAACTTTTCAGACACTCACCCCCAGTCACAGATCTGGGTTTCAACGCTCCGACCATCCTCTCCTTGTGTTTGCTTTCTTCGTCCTAAGTTGGCAGGGTATGCCCAGACGTGGGTCCCTTGCTCACTTTGGCAAAGGATTCAAGCTAGCCTGGCTGATGAGGGGTGTTACCCCGAAACTGGTCCCAGGATGCTTGTTTCTGATCCAGGAAAGACCTGGTGGGCAGTTGAGGCTGGACTGTTCCCATGAGGCACAGAGTCAAGACTGATTTGCATATAGCTGGGTCCGAACTGGGGTGGCGAAGTGAGCTAAAGAACGATGATGGATTCAACCCAGATCTGTGACTGGGGGTAAGTGTCTGAGAAGTTTCAGCGCTCCATCCATCATCTCCTTGTGTTTGCTTTGTTTGCCCTAAGTTGACAGGGTATGCCCAGAAGTGGGTCCCTTGCTCCCTTCGCCACTGGCTTCAAGCTAGCCTGGCTGATGAGGGGTGTTACCCCAAAAACCGGTCCCAGGATGCTTGTTTCTGGTCCACTGAAGACCTGGCTTGGCAGTTCGGGCTGGACTATTCCCATGAGGGCAAGGGTCAATACTGATTTGCATATAGAGGGGTCTGAACTGGTGTGGCGAACTGAGCTAAAGAACGATGATGGATTCAACCCAGATCTGTGACTGGGGGTGAGTTTCTGAAATGTTTTAGCGCTCTGTCCATCATCTCCTTGTGTTTGCTTTGTTTGCCCTAAGTTGGCAGGGTATGCCCAGACGTGGGTCCCATGCTCACTTTGCCACTGGATTCAAGCTAGCTTGGCTGATGAGGATTGTTACCCCGAAACCAGTCCCAGGATGCTTGTTTCAAGTCCAGGGAAGACCTGGATTGGCAGTTCTGGCTGGACTGCTCCCATGAGGCACAGGGTCAAGACTGAATTGCATATAGCAGGGTCTGAACTGGGGTGGTGAAGTCAGCTAAAGAACGATGATGGATTCAACCCAGATCTGTGACTGGGGGTGAGTGTCTGAAAAGTTTCAGTGCTCTGTCCATCATCTCCTTGTGTTTGTTTTGTTTGCCCTAAGTTGGCAGGGTGTGCCCAGACGTGGGTTCCTTGCTCACTTTGCCACTGGATTCAAGCTAGCTGGCTGATGAGGGTGTTACCCCGAAACTGGTTTCAGGATGCTTGTTTCCAGTTCAGGGAATACCTGGCTTGGCTGTCGGGCTGGACAGTTCCCATGAGGCACAGGGTCAAGACTGATATGCATATAGCTGGGTCTGAACTGGGTTGGCGACATGAGCTAAAGAACGATGATGGATTCAACCCAGATCTGTGACTGGGGTTGAGTGTCTGAAAAGTTTCAGTGCTCCATCCATCATCTCCTTGTGTTTGCTTTGTTCACCCTAAGTTGTCAGTGTATGCCCAGACATGGGTCCCTTGCTCACATTGCCACTGGATTCAAGCTAGCCTGGCTGATGAGGGGTGTTACCCCAAAACTGGCCCCAGGATGCTTGTTTCCGGTCCCGGGAAGACCTGGCTTGGCAGTTTGGGCTGGACTGTTCCCATGAGGCACAGGGCCAAGACTGATTTGCTTATAGCTGGGTCTGAACTGGGGTGTCGAAGTGAGCTAAAGAACGATGATGGATTCAGTCCAGATCTGTCACTGGGGGTGAGTGTCTGAAAAGTTTCAGTGCTCCGTCCATCATCTCCTTGTGTTTGCTTTGTTCGCCCTAAGTTGGCAGGGTGTGCCCAGACGTGGGTCCCTTGCTCACTTTGCCAATGGATTCAAGCTAGCCTGGCTGATGAAGGGTGTTACCCCGAAACCAGTCCCAGGATGCTTGTTTCCGACCCAGAGAAGACCTGGCTTGGCAGTACGAGCTGGACTGTTCCCATGAGGCACAGGGTCAAGACTGATTTGCATATAGCTGTGTCTGAACTGGAGTGGCAAAGTGAGCTAAAGAACGATGATGGATTCAACCCAGATCTGTGACTGGGGGTGAGTGTCTGAAAAGTTTCAGCGCTCCGTCCATCATCTCCTTGAGTTTGCTTTGTTTGCCCTTAGTTGGCAAGGTATGGTCAGACGTGGGTCCCTTGCTCACTTTGCCACTGGATTCAAGCTAGCCTGGCTGATGAGGGGTGTGTTGGACTGAAAATGCATCTAGTCGACTCCTTCTAGCATTATGCGAGTTAAGTTAGCATTTGCAGCGCCATTTTGTCTTTAGCCGCCATTTTGTACTGTGATCGAAAGTAAGACTCTGCCACATTACTTGTATGCCTCAGCGAAAAAGGCAGCTTCAAGTTATTCCTCTGTATCATATTCAAGGCTGTATCCTAATGTACTAATGAATGGTTTATTCTGCTATCGCATGCCTTCTCTCTCTCGTTGGATAGCACTGACTTCGAGCAATACAACCTTGAGAATGTGATGAGATGTACCAGTTCTGCAGGTGGTAGCTCATCTCTCTGTGCATCCTTTGTTCACCCATGCCTGAGCTGGAAAATTCCAGAATGGGCAGGGTTTTAGGGGTGTTGGCAATGTATATCATGTGCTACCAAGAGTTCGGAGGTCAGTCCCTCGGTAGCTATCCCTTGAGGCTGGTCAGACTGGACTCCGCTGCAGCGCAATTACTAATAAATAACTTGGTTTGTATTCTCTACTGTGTCTCTGACTCCAAAATTTCTTGGATTCGGGTCACTTCCTTCAGTTTGCACCCAAACAGGGACCCCATAGGGCTGACCCATCTCACCCGCAATCGGGTGCAGAGGACGGGGTTGCGTCGGGTTGGATGAGCGGATCGGGGATCCCCAAAAGACAGAACTTAGTTCTTGCAGCTGCCCCGCCTGTCTGATCGGGCGGTGCCTCGTCAGGCGGACATCCCGGCTGGGGTCCTGAAAGGCGAAACCCTTGGATCTGACCGTTTGGTCCGAAGAGTCGGCAGTGGAGAATAACTTTGTTCGACCTGTGTGCACCAGGTGAGTTTGTCTTGATTCTTGGTAAATATGGCGTCATCTTGAATAATCTTGGGTGTGGTCTGGAGACCATTTCTTGGCTTGCTTGAACTTGTTAGGTCTGTGGACCGTTTAGACACAGAGGGTCTGCGGACACTCTACCAGGCAACATAATGAATTTGGTGTACTCTTGAAAATGCCTGGGGCTTGAATATGTCTCTTGGGTGCAGTTTGAGGACTGACTTTTGGTTTCCTTTGTTTGTTGTGGTCTGAGGACCAACTCTTGGTATACTTGCAAATTTATATATTTGCGAATTATTTGTCTTGTACGAATAGTGAACGTGTCTTATATTAAGGCTAGGGGTTGGGTTTTTAGCGTAGTCAGGAAGTGTGGCGCTCAGACTAGTATGCGTGATGTTTAGTGTGGACTTAAGTAGGTACAGTGCTGCCAGGTCGGGGGATTTACCCAATAACCCCCGGAGGTGTGTGAGTAGCAGGACCCACACTAGGAAATGAGCACAGTCCCGGGCACACGTGGTGAGGGTATAACAATAGTATGGCAGTTTTGTTTGGATTACAATAGTAGTGGTCGACACCCGTACAAAGTTGAAAAGTTATTTAATGAAACCACGACTGAATTTAAACAAACAACCAGCCGACATGTGTTTCGTCACTCAGAGTAATCCGGTGACTCTTCAGGGCTGGGAAGGATACAAAAAATGGGGTGAGGGGGTAAACGGAAAACAATAGGAAAAAAAAACACACTAATCGTTGTCATATCAATAGGAACAGGGGGAAAAGTGGATCACCCTAAGTGCATGTGCAGTATGTGTGACAATTGAGGCGCATGGAAATTAGTGACTTTGGTGCTAGTGCCGCTCTCATGGTGTGAACATCATGAAAAGTGCGCGGGAAAAACATATTATATGGAGTAGCGTGACAGGGTCAACATGGTGGGCAAACGTGTACGCGAGTAACGTTATAGATGTCATGTACTGAATCGGACAGGTGATACTAGGCCCAAGATCAGAAAAATTATTGTAGCATGGAGTGTACAACTCTACAATGATGCGTGATATTGTAACTGTAAGCGGTAGTTAGTCTGAAGAAGACAGAGTAATGTCCTAAGGCGGGGAGAAACTCAAAACATAGTACAGGCTGGGAGGGAACTGAAAGAGGAGGAGGTCGAGAAGTGGACGTAGGAGAAGGAGTGGCGGGAAGCCAGGCTAACGACAAGGAGAAGGTGTGTAGTTACCTGAATAGCGTTAGGTAAGAGTGAAGAGAGCATAAACCTGCAAAAAAGAAAATGAATGGATGAGAAAGAGCCCAGGGACGGGAAATCAGAAAAGGGGGATCAAGGAAGAGGGGGGGCCAATGACAGGGAGTGAATGAAGCTCACCGTTGAGCCGGTGATAATTCCAACCCGGCCGGGGGTGAGCGGTGGAAAAGTATGAGGAGGAGGAGGCGCTGCTCCTCGTGGGAGCCTTGCACGGGTTTGCGTGCCGCGTAGTAGCAGAGATGCCTGTGGGCGGTGGAGGCCGCTGCGCAGAGGTAGCCTGCGAGACTTGGAAGGCGGGGCGCCGAACCGTAGGTAAATGCGTCTGAGCTGCAAGAAATGGGAGTGAGAAATCAGGGCTGAGGGAAACGAAGCCGGTGGCGCCAGGTAAAAAGGAGGGTAGACTTACCACAATGAAAGCAAGAAAGTCCAGAAAATATAGGAGGACAGGGCTCGTGTGCCGGGTGGCGGCGGGAGGGGGGATCTGCAAAAGAAGGAGTAAAAGAATGCATGACGGAGCGGGGCTGGTGGGGATGGGAGCGAACAAAAGTGAAAAATCTTACCCAGGAGGAAAATTAATGGCGCTCCACGAGGATGAAGCGTGCCAGGAGGCGGATAAGCCTGTAGGAGGGCGGGAGAGATTGAGAGATGAGAACACGGAGGTAGCGTAGTAGAAGCGGCAGAAAGCAACCGCGAGGAACGCCGCTTACCTGCAATGTGGCTCGGACGCTGCCGGAAGGCGCTGGTGCCGTGTAGCTACTGTACTGCTACTAAGTGGGAGGAGGTGTGTGGTCTATAGCCAGAGGCACTAAATAGACTAGACCACGCCACGAAGCATCACGTGGTCTAGGAGTGTGTGACTGCCATGTTGGGATGGTGGACATGGAACGAGGTAGTGCGCTGAAGATAATAAATTCTGATAGAGACCCATGAAAGGGAAGAAGCTGAGGTGAAGGACTATAATAATAACTACTGAAAAGAGTACAGAGGGGAGGAAGGCTGGTGAAAAAAGGCCCGGAGAAACACCTGGCACGGTATGCCGGTAAAAATAAGAAGCCAGAAAATGATAAAATTGCCTGGGTTAAGCGGCGTAAAAGTAAGGGGCAATGAATGACGAACCACCGACTGAGCCAGACCCACAAGGGATACCGGTGGTGGCCAAAGCGATAAACATCATGAGTTGTGCGCAGGGGAGGAGGGGAGGAGGAGAAAGACACACAAGGGGGAGGCAGAGGGAATGTCCATATTAAGACCTGAGTATGTCGGGGAGCCTGCCAAGGAGGCCCAATGAGACGCCGATGCTGCGGGCATCCCACAGAACAGGGTATGTGGGCAAGAACAAGTAGCAAGAGGATTAAGCCACGTGATGACAAGAGGTAAAAAGATGAAAATGAATGTGTGAAACCAAGCTGGGTAAAAAACCCAGATGACATGCAGTCACAATGGGTGATCAAATGTACAGACTCAGAAAACCAACACAACAGGAAAAAAGCTATATAGCCTTAAAATGCAGTTCAAGGTACGGAGGTCATTCACCCAAAAAATAATGTAACTCATGGTCTGTGTTGAGTCCGTGTTGAACCGTCCGTAGACGCATGATCCATGTGGCTTCCAAGCGTCTCAGCCTCAATTCCCTGTTGCCGCCCCTGGCGCTGACCGCTGCCGTGTCGAATCCAAAGAAGGAGATCCTTTTCTTTGCGCCTTGGTTGGGGCAGGTGGCTGCGTGGATTGCCATAGGATATCTGGTGTCCTGATGCTGCAGGGCTCTGATGTGCTCACCAATGCGTTCTTTCAGTGGTCTGATCGTACTACCGATGTACCAGCGTTTGCAGGCACATTCAAGAATGTATACCACGTACTTGGTGTTGCAGTTGATGTTATGCTTGATTTGGTATTGTTGCTTGTTCACAGCTGTGAAGCTTCTAAAACCGTGTTGGGCTAGTCTACAGACCCCGCAGCAACCGCATTTGAAGAAACCTAGATTGTGGGTGGTGAGCCACGAGGGGCTGGTGCCGGGACTTGGTACGCTAGGGCTGAGTCTTGTTCTAAGTGTTCTGCCTCGTCTGTAGATGATTTGAGGTTTGGGAGGGATGACCTCTCTAAGAGTGGTATCAGCTAGTAGGACGCCCCAGTGTCTGTTGAGGCTTTTCCTCATAGCTAGACCCATGTCGCTGTAGTCGGTGATCAGTCTGACCAGTTGGTCCTGCTCAGTGGTTTTGTGTCGGGTATGTAGTGTTGCCTGCCTATTTATGTTACTGATTCTCTTTTCAGCAGTGCAGATGGTACGAGCCCTGTAGCCTCTAGCCTTGAATCTGTGTTTCATGTTGGTCAAACATTTCTGGAACTCAGATTCCTCGCTACAATTCCTCCTCGCTCTAGTGAATTCACCATAGGGAATTGCTTGTATTTGATGGTGCAGGTGCGAGCTTGCAGCATGGCGGATGGCGTTGCATGATGTTTCCTTTCTATGCAGCCGACTGTGTAGTGTGTCTGACTTGACGTAGATTTCAACATCCAGAAAAGTGACACAGGAGGTGCTGGAGTAGCTTGTGAACCTCATGTTCATGTCATTCGTGTTGAGATATCTGCAGAATTCGTCCAGTTTGTATTGTGATCCAGACCAGAGTAGGAGACAATCATCTATGTATCGTCCCCAGTATATTATGGAGTCTACCCACGGTGCCCCTTTGGTGCTCCAGATCCATTTGGATTCCAGAGCACCCATGTACAGGTTAGCAAAAGAAGGTGAGAACTTGGAGCCCATGGCAACACCCATGTTCTGTTTGTACCAGATGTTGTCATAAATGAAGAAGTTGTTATTCAGGATGATGTCCATCATGGCACCAAGCATCTGAGTATGTTGCCATAAAGTGGCTGGTCTGTTGTGGAGTAGGCCGGTGACGGCTTCCAGCCCTAGTACTGGTTCAATGGTGGTGTATAGGGAAACTACATCTAGGGTAGCTAGGATCATACCAGGTTGCCATTGGACATCCGACAGGATACTTAAAATGTGTTTAGTATCTTGTATGTACGAGGGCAGGTTTCTGACCCACGCTCCAAGGAAGAGGTCCACATATTGTGCGAGTCTTTCCGTAGGTCCGCCAATGCCCGATACTATAGGTCTCCCTGGTGGAAAGGGTACAGACTTGTGTATTTTGGGCAAGGTATAAAGCCAGGGGAATGCAGGCTTGTGGACCTTTAGATAGAGAAGTTCTTGATCATCAATGAGACCCTGCGTATGCCAATCAGATAAGCATTTGTTAATTTTGGTGACAAGTGTGGGCGTGGGGTTGTAGGTGAGCTGTTCATAACATGATGTGTCATGTAGTTGAGACAGGATTTCTGCGTGGTAGTCGGACCGATTCATTATCACTACATTCCCGCCCTTGTCTGCTTCCTTGATTATGATATCTGTGTTGGAACTGAGGTTTTTAAGAGCTGCTCGTTCCTCCCTGCGAAGATTGTCTCTCGTTCTATGCTTGGTTTTCTGTGATTTGTTTTCGTGTCTGTCCATGTCTGTCAAGACTAGGTTGTGGAATGTGTCAACAGCGTTGCCCCCTGGTAGTGTGGGTGTCCATTTGGACTTGATTTTGAGGCCCCTGTTGAGACTAAGGTCTGCCTCTATATCTAAATCTCGGAGAAGATTGTCCATGTTGGTGGGTGTTTCCTCTGAGTCCGTGAGTGATAAAAGTAGGTGTGTGTCCTGAATATCCCTGATACTTTGAGCCCCAGTTGAGTTATCTGAGCAGATCTTACTGATGTTCTTAGTGGTGGATGGAGTACCGTTGAAGTGTTTTTTGATCTTGATACCCCTGACAAACTTAAACAAGTCTATCTTGTGTCTGCAGGTATCCCCCTGCTCATGGGGGTTGAAGCTCAGGCCTCTGCTGAGTAAAGAGATCATTCCACTGTCAAGATGTTGGGAGGAGAGGTTGACTACCTGTATGCCTAGATCTCCTAGGTCTATTTGTTCTTCCCGTTCCTTATATTAAGATGCCTTGTTTGAGCAAAATGTGGTGTTTGGGGTGCCGTTGTAGTTCTGCTGATGCCCGACTGGAGGAAAGACAACCTGCACCTCCGGAAGGTACCCAAACTTTGATATGCACGTGAAGTACGGCATTAGCGCTGTTATGTTTAGCACATTGTGGCACAAATATACGAGGGACAATGCCGAGCTCCAGTGGCCACTAACAGGTACCTTTGATGAACAAAAACTGAATTTCCTGCAGGATAAATTGTTTGCAAAATTTAGTAGGCAGTCGATGTTTGATTCTCTCCAGGTATTGCAAAAGGAAGCTAGGCAAAGGCGCATGCGAGCAGAAATAGAGGCCCAGAGAGGGAAAATGCAGACAGTGACTCAGAAAGCAGTAGCGTATGACAAAGAGAAAATAAAAAAAGGTATAGAGCGTGCTGATAGAAAGTTTCGATTGCAGTGTGACAAATCTTATGTTGCCCGAGAAGAGGGCGATACATTCGTGGAGGAGCTATTAGACTCTCGACCTCCTCCTCCCTATGCCCCACAGAGAATATACCCTGTTGTCCCGATGCCTCCGTCTTCTGCCCCTTCTGCTTCCACTACGGGTTCTTCTGCCCCTGACCCGGCTGCTTTGGCTACGGCACCTCCCATTCTTTCTCTAGCTTCACATGCTACGGATACCATAACTTCAAGTCTCCCTGCTACGCCTATAGTTTCCGCTTATGCTTTCTCTCCATCACTCACACCCTCAAAACAGCCATTGTTACCGCTCGTGCCTGCCCCTCCATCTATTGTGTCTTCCTCAAATGTCTCTTCCCAGACATTGTTGAGCATTGGGATGCCGGTGCGCGGACTGGATGAGGGTAATTGGGCAGCAGCTCAAGAACGAATGGGGCGGGTGCTGATTCGATCCTATGTGGGAAATGAAGAGAAGAAGATGGTGGCGGATCAGGCCGCACAGTGGGCCCGGAGTCTGATTTATAGTGTGGAGGATGTGTGGAGTGTGATGAAAGATTATGACCCGTTTGTGCAGCAGAATGCCCTCAGGCATATGTCAGCCACATTAATAGGGTTGTGGGAACAGTGTTTTAATGGTGTTGCACCTCAAATAATTTATGACATCCGGGACCGTGTGTATGCTGCTGACATGGCTCCTAATGACGTTTTTAGTAATGTTGCCACATTGATTGGTTATCGAGGTAGGTTGTAACAGAAAACACCAACAACAGGGTCCCAGTTTCCGATGAGGGAAGTACATCCTATTTTTCACCCCGAGATACCGGAGCTACGTAATCAGCAGAACGCTGTCGTCAGGCAGCGAGTAGAGGCCCACTTTCAAGAACAATGGGTTTACACTCCATGGAAAAGGAGTGAGGTTTTATCTCTTAAGAGTCAGTTGCCAGATCCTAGGAAAAATCTGACTGCATATTACAAAGAATTGACAGAGGCTGCCTCGTCAACAGTGATGACGTTGGCAGATATTGAGATGTTTTTCGGGTTGTTGGTACCGGTGAATATTTGGACACAGATGCATACACAGGACCATGTCATGGAGTTGAGTGGCACTTGGGACGAGAACAGGGCATGGGATAAAGAGAGGAAGCTAGGTGAGAAGCCTAGGGCTGAGATACTAGCTTTGCCGAATCGTATTATTACCTACATGAATTCCCTCATCCCACCTAGACGGGTAGATTGGGACAAGCTAGCAGCATGTCACCAGAAGAAAGATGAAAGTGTGTCTGATTTTTTCACTAGGTTTGAAGGTGTGCTTTGGGATTTCAGTGGACAGGACTTGTTGATGGAGGGAGATGTCTGATTGTTCGTTAACAGGTTTGTTACAAACCTGCTTCCTGAGATTGCAACTCGGTTACAAGCTTCGGAGAGCACTTGCACTGCCTCCTCCCCTTCAGTGATATTGAGTATGGCACAGTATTATGAGCATAGGGAAAATGAGGAGAAGGAAAAGGTGGAGAAGAAAAATAAAGAGTTGAAGAGGAAAGTGTTGATGCAGCAGGCAGCTAGGGGGAATGGTAGAGGACTTGGTTTCGGTTCTGCTCAACAGTTGCCCCGCACTAACAGGAATAGTGCACCTGTGGGGCCGAATCAATGTGCGTATTGTAAAAAGGAGGGGCATTGGCGAAGTGAGTGCCCGGAATTGTTGCAGAAAGTTGCAGCCCCCAGAGGACGGGCCCTAGAAGATGGGGTCGTGGTGGAGGTGGTCGTGATGGGGTCCAGGCAGATGAGTCTTCGCAGGGTCGTTCTGACCAGAACCATTTTGATGACCCTCGAGGAAGGCAGTACTATCACGATGACTTTGATATGGATGAGGTGACAGGGATGCCCTACAGCTAGGACAGCCAGGGACAGGGTGAGGAACCAGTCCAGATCCCTGTAGATTAGTGTGGGCCTTATGTCACAGCGGATTTGTATGGCTCAGAGAAAAAATTCTGGTGGATACAGGTGCAATGAATAACTCTGTCTCTCGTTCACTGGTCCCCGGGGCAGCTCTGTCTGGCCAAAGTAACGTTTCGGTAGGGTTTTCAGACGTACCGGTCGTGAGCCCCATTTCCAAACCCCTTGCTTTGACTATTGGCCCTTTTACCGTAGATTCGCCTTTTTTACTGACAACAAATTGTGGAAAGTATTTAATGGGACTAGATCTGTTGAAGAAGTTGCACGCTACAATTTCTTGTTCCCCGGATGGTGTCTATATGACGATAGTACCGAATGTGACCAGTACCAAACAGTGTTTTTTCAAAGGTGCGCTGCTTCCCGCTGAATTCAAGGATGTGCCGCTCATGTTGTGGGTCAGAGGTGATACAGATGTAGGATTGTTGCAGATACCTCCGGTCTCTATTAAGGTAAAAGACATTGCTGTGTTGCCTCGTATTCCCCAGTACAAAATACTGCAGGCGCGGGAGCGAGCTCTGTTGCAGATTATACAGGATTTGATTAAGTCAGGGGTTGTTGAGGAGACAGCAGTGAATGTGTGTAATAGCCCCATTCTCCCCATCCTTAAGAAGGCACCCTTGGATTCCCCTGATGCTCATCCTGATGTCTATCGTTTAGTGATTGATTTGCGAGAGGTTAATAAAATAGTGGATCCTCAGTTCCCAGTGGTCCCTGACATCACCTCCCTTCTGACAACGATTCCCTCCACTGCAAAATTATTTTCTGTGATTGATTTGAAAAATGCTTTCTTTAGCATTCCCATTCACCCAGATAGCCGACACCTTTTTGGGTTCACTCTGGCCGGCAGACGTTTCCAATTCTGTTGCGCTCCTCAGGGGTATACTGAAAGTCCTAGCATATATAGTCAAGCTTTAAAAAGCCAATTGGATTCCCTCACGCTTCCCTCAGGTAATGTATTGCTACAGTACGTCGATGACCTGCTGATAGCTTCCGACACTGAAGAAGGTTGCGAAGACGCAACGGTTAAATTATTGCTACATTTGGCACATCACGGACATAAAGTGTCCCTTTCAAAATTCCAATTTTGTCGACAGGAGGTCACCTACTTAGGTCACCTACTGTCGAAAGAGGGAAGGAGGCTTACACCTGAGCGCATTGGTGCCATTGTAAGAGTCCCATCCCTAAGACTCAGAGGGATGTGCGTGCTTTCATAGGCATGACCTCATATTGTCGCCACTGGATTCCTAACTATTCCTTACTAACGAAGCCTCTGTTGCAACTAACAACTAAAGATGTGCATGAACCCTTGCCCTGGATGCCTGAATGTCAACAAGCTTTTGAGCAATTGAAAGTTGCACTTTGCTCTGCGCCTGTGCTTGGTACTCCTGACTATACTAAGCCGTTCGTGTTGTATGTACACGAGACGGCTGGTTGTGCGCTTTCTATCCTAACACAGGCCTTTGGAGGTAAGCAGAGGCCGTGTGCTTACTTTCTGCCCTGCTTGACAACGTCGCGAGAGCCCTCCCGAGCTGTCTAAGAGCGGTTGCGGCCGTGGCTGTCTCTATCCGACAATCGGCAGGGCTCGTCCTTGATACAGATCTCACAGTTATGGTACCCCATGCTGTGGACACACTCTTGAATAAAACGAAGACACAGCACCTTATCAGTGCACGTCTGACTGGTTATGAACTGACCCTCTTCGCACCGCATGTCATTATAACATGATGTGCCACTCTGAACCCAGCCACGTTACTACCCCTCCCTTCTGAAAGTGAAGATGAAGATTACATGATTGTATCTTCTGAACCAAAGAGGAGACAAAGGGACGGGTAGACCTGACTGATGTTTCCTTACCTGACCCACAAGGGGAACTATATGTCGATGGCTCGTGTTTTAAATTACCAGATGGCACCACCACCGCAGCGTATGCTATTACTACGCTGCATACTGTAGTTGAGACATCCTGTGTTCCTTATCAATCGGCCAAAGCTGCAGAGCAAGTTGCCCTCCTACGAGCATGCGAGTTAAGTGAGGGGCTGGCTGTCAATATTTATACTGACAGCAAGTCCGCCTTCGGGGTGGCCCATGATTTTGGGCGACTCTGGGCGGAGAGGAGATTCTTGACTTTGCATGGATTAAAAATCCAGAATGGCCCACTGATACACAGGCTTTTGTCAGCTCTAACACTTCCCAAGATGTTGGCAATAGTGAAGTGCAGTTCCCACAAGGCAGTCACTGATGATGTGGGAAGGGGAAATGCGCTTGCAGATCAGACAGCTAAGGAGACAGCCCGATCTAAAATGAAAAGAATGTTTGTAGCAGGTCCTGCTAGATGGGTACCCGACAATGCGATGTTTGAGGATACATTGGAGAATGTTAAAGAAATCCAGAGTGAGGCAACAATTGAGGAGATAGCAAATTGGCAGGAGAGAACAGGACGTTTAGACGATGATGGGTGATGGACGGACAAGTCAGAGAAGCAAAGATGGATGTTACTGGACGCATATGTACTCCCTGTAGTCACCATGGCGCATGGGCCAGCCCACATTAGTGCGAAGGGAATATGTAAATTGTTAGATCCTTTATGGCAGAACGATAACATTCCTAAAGTAGCTGCTCACCTGGTGAAGTATTGCATGGTCTGTATGATACACAGCCCTGGAAAAGGTACCCCTACACCTTCTGGTAATTTTGCACCACCCTTCTTCCCTTTCGAGGTTCTCCAGATGGATTTCATCGAAATGGAACGAGTCAACAATTGAAAGTATGTATTGGTGGTGGTTTGTGCGTTCAGTAAATGGATTGAGGCTTACCCCACTAAAGAGAACACAGCTATAGCAACGGCGGAGGCCTTAGTTCTTCCCGCGCTTCGGCTTGCCCCGTTTGATTTGTAGTGACAACGGAAGTCACTTCAATTCAAAGGTTATCCAGTTAGTGTGCAATGGTTTGCACGTCAAGCAGAAGTTTCACGCAGCAAACCACCCCCAGTTGGCGGGTTTAGTTGAGAAGTACAATGGTACTCTCAAACTGAAATTGACAAGTTGCTATAGATGTTTGTGAATTTGCTCTAGGAGTCTAAGATAGGTTGTCACAGAAATGTTGGGAGGCAGTAATGTTGTTGACAGTGGCTGAGGGCGAGGTGAAATCCTTGACAATCGAGAAGATCTCCTTGCAGCTTTTGGAGCTTCCTTTCTTCTGTGTACCAGCTGGCCTTCTTGTTTGATCTGCTATGCTTGTTGGGTGTGATGGGTGCGAGGGAGTTCATGCAGTTCTTGATCCAGTTGTTGATGTCCTTGTCAAGGTTGTCTGTAGGGCTAGGTTGGTACATGCTGAGAGCGCTGAGCCAGTCTACTTCTGTGATTTTGCCCCAGCTGTGGCTTGGAATGCTGAACTTCATAGGGGTGGTGACTTGAGGGAGTGGATGATGATGTTGATTTGGAAGTGGATGATGTAGTGGTCAGTCCATGCGAGCAGCATAGTGGAGTTAAATTTGATACTGTTGCTTATGGTGAAAATGGGGTCCAGTGTACTTCCTGTGGTATGTATTGGTTCTGAGATGAACTGGGTGAATCGGATGTTGCTCAAGCTTTTGAGCAATGGTGTGGGGCATAAGTTGTTTCTGTCTTTCAAGTGAAAGTTGAGGTTGTTGTAGAGCATGTAGGCTCTGGAGTCGGTGGTGAGCGGGGTAAACAAGTCGGTGATGAGGTTGGTAAAGGTTAAATTCTGGTCCGGGTGGTTGGTAGGCAAGGGTTCCGGTCAGGGTGATGTTTTTGGAGATTTGCAGCTTGAAGTGCAGGTGTTCCATGAATGGGGTGGCGTTCTCTGTGAATGTTGTGCATTTGATAGATTCCTTGTAGATGATAGCGAGTCCTCCTCCTGGCATGTGAAGGTGGTCATTTTGAGTTAGCTTAGTACTTTTTTTGAAAGACAGGTTTGGTGGGAAACAATTAATGTTACTTCCTCTCCAGCTGGATGATGGGAAATTAAGTGATGTAATTTCTTGTGCAGGAGGATGATGTGAGATCCAGTGATATCACTTTGTGTGTCGATGGGTGATGAGAAATGAAGTCCTCTTGCTTGGCTTTTTCCTTTAAAGACTGCTTAGACAGGAAACCAGTAATGTCACTTCCTGTCCAGATGGATGATGGGAATTTCCGTAATGTCACTTCCTGTGCAGGTGGATGATGGGAGATCCAGTGATGTCACTTCCTGTGCTGATGGGTGATGGGAAACAAAGTCCTCTTGCTTGGCTTCTTCTTTTAAAGACAGTTTTGGTGGGAAACCAGTAATGTTACTTCCTGTCTACATGGAGGATTGTAAATTCAGCCTTGTCACTGCCTATGCAGGTAGATGATGGGAGATCCACTGATGTCACTTCCTGTGCTGATAGGTGATGTGAGTCAGACTCTATGAGTTCTTGGTTGTGTGCCTGTGTCAGTGGCCCTGTGTGAATACATTTTCATGTGTTTCTGAGAGTATGTCTATTGGTACATGAGTGTGTTTCTGTGTTGGGGGCAGAGAATGCATGCCTGTCACAGTGTATTAATGCACTTCTAATAGTTTGTAACTGCATCTATGAGCTTGTGGTGGTGTGCAAATGTGTTTTTGAGCATGTGTATCTGAGTGAGTATCTGTGTCAGTGTGTTCCATTGTGTGCCTCTGAGTGTGAGTCTGCACCTCTGAGTATGTGAGTGAGTCAATGGTAATGTTCGAATGTGTGTCCCAGCGCCTGCCTCTATGTGTGAGTCTGGGCCTATGTCTACATGCATCTGTGGGTGAGAGTCAGTAGCAGTGTCCAAATGTATGTCCTAGTGTGTACTTCTGTGTGTGATTTTAGGCCTGGGCAAAGTTCATGGAGTTCTGCTATGCTGAACTCTGCAAAGTGCTGAAAAAACTCTGCCGCGCTCCACGGAGTTCCACAAGCGTCAGAGTGCGGTAAGTCATGCTGCTCGCGCTGACTTTTAGTGCCGGCTGTAAAAGCAGCACGAACAGCACCACATGCAGCACAAAAGGGCGCTGCTTCTTTCTGCCACTGAAGTAGATATTCTACTCAAGCAGCAGCTTCCTCAATGGAAGCGGCAGGTTTCTTCTCGCGTGTGGTGGCAGCCTGCCGCAACCGCCCGTGTTGAGAAATCTCACCTGGAGCTGGTCTATCATATGATTTTTCTTGTTCGTGCTTGCCAACTTAACATTGACAAGTTGCGCAAGAAGAAAACTCCACACCATGCCGCTTCGCAGATTTTTGCGGAACTCTGCGCCGAGCAGGCAAAACTCTGCAAAATCCGCCAGCAGAGCGGAAATCGTCACCTACCTCTAGTGTAAATCTCTGTCTAAGAGTACTTACTTGAGTGTGTGTCAGTCATGAGTTCATGAGTCCATCTCTGAGACATTGTCGGTGTTTGAATGCCTGAACCTGAGTAAGCCTTTTTCCATGACTCTGCATCAATGCATATGTGAGTCTGTGTCTGTTTCAATATAAAAATGTGTGTCCCTATGTGTATCTCTGTGTGAAAGTCTGTGTCTAGGACTATATGTCTGTCTCAGTCAATGTCAATGAGCAAATGCATGTCCCTGACTGAGCCTCTGTGTGTGTGTGTCCACTTATATGGACATGAGTGAGAGTTTGATTCATTGGCTGTGTTTGAATATGTGTCCCTGTGTGTGTGTTTGTGTGTGTGTGTGTGTTAGAGAGAGTCTGCACTCATGATTACTTGAGTGAGTGACTAAGTTAATGGTAGTGTTCAAATGTGTGTCCCATTGAGTGTCAGTCAGCGAATGTATACAATGTGTATCCTTGTGTGCAATACATCTCTATGTATGAGATTGCAGGTATGCATATGTGACTCAGATTTTGAGTTGAGGTGTGTGAATATGTGCCCTCTTGGGACCTCTGTGTTTGTGCCTGCCCTTATGAGAATGTGAGTGAGTGTCTGAGTCAGTATGTGAATGAGTGTGGGAATCAGTGATGGTGTATAAATGTGTTTCACAGTGTGCACATCTGAGTGTGAGTCTGAGCTGAAGTACTTCAGTGACTGCCTACATCAATGGTGGTGTGTTAATGTGTGATCCAGCCTGAGTGTGATTTTATGCCTCTGAATATAGCAATTTGTGAATGTGAATCATAGTATTTACTTCTGAGTGTGTCTGCACCTATGTATAAATGTTTCAGTGTCCGAGTCAATGACAGTCTACAGATGGATGTCCGTGTATGCGCCTCCAAGTGTGATTCTGTTCCTCTGAGTACATGAGTAAGTGTCTAAGCCAGTGTTGGTGTACAACTTTTTTTCACAGCATGTGCCTTGGAGTGTGAGTGCATGCCTACCTATACATGAGTGAGTTCCTAAGTCAATGGCAGTGTGTAAGTGCATGAACCAGAGTGTGCCTCTGAGAATGAGCCTATAAGCATGTGACTGATGGCTGGGTTTGCCACAGTGTGCAAATAGGTGTCCCAGAATGTGCATCTATGTACAAGTCTTTACCTATGAGTATATGAGGCAGTGGCTCTGTATGTATGCAAGTCCCAGTCTGTGCATCTAAGTATGAGTCTGTGCCTATGACAATCAGAGTCAGTTATGGTATTTAAATGTGTGTGCTTGTGTACACCTCTGTGTGTGACTCTGCCTATGAGTTTGTGAGTACATATCTGACTCAGTGGCTGTGTGCAAATGGTTCTCAATGTGTAAGCCTTTGTGTTCGAGTATGCACCAATGAATTCATGAAAATGTGATAAGTGAATGACAGTGTTCAAATGTGAGAACCAGTGTGTGCCTCTAAGTATCAATCTGTGCCAGTGAGTGCATGAGTGAGTGTCTATGTCAGTGGTAGTATTCAAAGGCAAGTCCAAGTGGAAGTATCTGAGAATGAGTCTGCAACTGTGAGAACATGAGTGAGGGTCTAAGGTAGTGTCAGCCTACAAATTTGTTTTCCAGCGTGCACCTTTGAGTGTGAGTCTGTGCCTAGGTGTATGTGAGTGAGTGAGTGAGTGAGTGAGTGCATATTTGAGGGGTTTGGATGGGTGTCCCCATGTTCATCCATGATTGGGAGTCCTCACTAATGAGTACGATGAGTATGTGAGTGAGTGTATGCGGTCAATGGTGGTATGCAAATGTGTATCCCAGTGGGTTTCTGAATATACATCTGCAGCTGTATGTGAGTGAGTATATAAGTCATTGGTGGTGTGAAAACGTGTATCCCTGTGTGTGCCTTTGTGCTTGAGTCTACACCAATGTGTTTATGAGAACATGTCTGATTCTGGGTTTGTGAAATTGGTTTTTTTCATGTAGGCCTATGTGTCTGAGTCTGTGCCAATTAATTGAAATATGTCTGTTGAGTGAATGACAGTGTGAAGATGTAAGTACCAGTATATGTCTCTTAGTGTGGGTCAGCGCCCACAAGTATGTAAGTTTCAGAGTCAGCAGTAGTGTGCAAATGCGTGTCCCACTGTGTGCCTTTAAGTGTGAGACCTTGCCAATAAGTATGTGAATAAGTGTCTACGTCAGTGGTGGTACATGAATATGTCTCTCAATGTGTGTCTCTGAGTGTAGTTCCGCAGTTATGAGAATGTGATTGACCATCTACGCCAGCAGTGTTGTGCAATTGTGTATCCCAGTGTGTACCTCTGTGTGTGAGTCTGTAACTATTAGTGCATGAATGAGTGTATGAGTCAGTGGTGGTGTGTGAATGTTCCCCTTTGTGTGCCTCTAAGCATGAGTCCATGCCTCTGTGTAAACAAGTGACTTTCAGAGTCACTGGTAGTTTGTGAAGACTTATCCCAGTGCCTGCCTTTAAGTGTCAGTCTGCGCCTATGAGTATGAGTGAGTTGTGCATGAATGTGTCCCACTCTGTGTCTAGACCAGAACCTGCACCAGAAACCAGCATCCTGGTACCGGGTTTGGGGTATCACCCCATATCAGCCTGCTATCTTGAAACCAGTGGCACAGTGAGCCCGGACCCACGTTTGGGCATTCCCGGCGCACTTAGGGTGAGAAATCAAAAGAAACACAAATCATGGACAGAATGCGGAACAAATCAAACATTCACACCCTGTCAAGAGATCTGGGTTAAATGCATCATTAATTTGCTCACCATACCACCCCAGTTTTAACCCAGCCATATGCAAATCAGTCTTGACCCTGCTCCTCATGGGAACAGTCCAGGCCAAACTGCCATGCCAGGTCCTCCCTGGACCAGAAACAAGCATCCTGGAACTGGTTTTGGGGTATCACCCCTCATCAGCCAGGCTAGCTTGAATCCAGTGGCACAGTGAGCCCGGGACAAACATTTGGGCATACCCACCACACTTAGGGTGAGAAAGCAAAAGACACACAAATGATGGACCGAATGCAGAACAAATCAAACTTTCACCCCCATTAAAGAGATATGGGTTAAATCCATCATTCTTTTGCTCACCATGCCACCCCAATTTACACCCAGCCATATGCAAATCAGTCTTGACCCTGCTCCTCATGGGAAAGGTCCAGCCCCAACTGCCAAGCTAGGTCCTCCCTGGACCAGAAACAAGCATCCTGGGACCAGTTTTGGGGTATCACTCCTCATCAGCCTGGCTAGCTTAAATCCAGTGGCACAGTGAGACCGAGACCCACATCTGGACATACTCAGCGCACTTAGGGTGAGAAATCAAAAGACACACAAGTAATGGATGGAATGCAGAACAAATCAAACATTCACCCTCAGTCCAAAGAAAACTAGGCCACAATAAGCCCAGAGCTTATGTCTGGGCATTCCCGGCGCACTTATGGCAAGAAAGCAAAAGACACACAAATGATTTAACGGAATGCGAAACAAATCAAACATTCACCCCTAGTCAAGAGATCTGGGATAAATCCACTGTTCTTTTGCTCACCATGCCATCACAGTTTGGACCCAGCTATTTGCAAATCATTCTTGACCCTGCTCCTCATGGGGACAGTCCAGCCCGAACTGCCAAGCCAGGTCCTCCCCGGACCAGAAACAAGCATCCACAGACCGGTTTTGGGGCATCACCACTCATCAGCCAGGCTAGCTTGAATCCAGTGGCACAGTGAGACTGAGACCCACGTCTGGACATACTCAGCGCACTTAGGGTGAGAAATCAAAAGACACACAAGTGATGGATGGAATGCAGAACAAATCAAACATTCACCCTTAGTCAAAAGAAAACTAGGCCATCCTACTGGTGCGCTGTTGTAGAAGTGCCAGGTGCTCAAGTTGGCTCCTCAAGCAGGAGCGGAGCTGTCAGATCCCATTCCAGGCCACATCAAGGCCTCCAGGCTGCAGCGAGATATGCACGAGCCTCGTCGGGCTGCCCGCAGCCACTAAATCGATGCCATCCAGTTTCAGCTCGAGGAATAGAACAGAGTCCGTAAATTACCTGAAAGGTAAGGTACATGCAGTATCATTACTCAACAAGGTTGACAATCACACCCTTCTATTTGACGGGGCTGGCGCTTCCATAAGAAGCAGCAAAGCAAAAGAATGAATGTGTCTCCTAGTGAAGGCTCCAAACAACTAAAATAGACCACATAATGGCTTTTTTCAGTGTATGTATTGCAATTGTCGAAACTGTATTTTTGCTTCAGTCATTCAAACGCTTGCACCGTTCCTGCTTGCTGAATGTGCAGTAATCCGTCCCCAGGTGACAGTAGTTCTGTGCTCAGGGGTGCAGTGTGAAGGACCATCTTCGCAGCGTTTTGGATAACTTCAAGCCCTGAAACATATCGGAGGACATTTTTATGTCTGGATTAATAGAGCAGCTGCCCACTTCACCAAATGTTAGAAATTCTAGTTTACATTATAGATTGAGTGGGCTTTGGTTCCACCTAGAGGCATATTTCTTTCTAATGCTATTGGCTGATTGGTGTATCACTCTGCCTTATAAAGGGAGCTTGCATTGTGATGCATAAGGGATTATTTTACATCTCAGAAGATCACCTAGTCATCACACGTTAAGTGATGTATCTCATAGTTACATTGTATGGAAAAAGCAATTGTATTTTATTCTTTTTTCACTGCAGTAGGAGTTTCTGTAATGTTTTAATGGGGGCTCAAAATGATAGGTAGAACTTTTGGCATTGACAATTCTTGTTTAAAAATTATTTTATTTCATTCCGATACCCGCCACGCTTTATTGAAAATGTCCTTTTTTCAAGGCAAGATGTAAGTTTCAGCATTTTTGTAGGTATTTTATTTAAAACAAGTATTAATGTTACAATTCACCAGTTATTGGCTATTACAAGATTATTACAACAATGATTCTTTTTCTTTTTAATTACAATATGTTTTTTAAGCAAAAGGCGTCATTTCCATATTAACTTTCTAATTATATTTTTGTGCTTTTACAGTATAATTGTATACAAGTCTTATTTATCGTTTTCTGTCAATTAGATTGAGATTCTCTTTTCAAGCAGTGGTGTTGGCTATTGGCTTATTTTACAGCTGCTGGTCACAGATTTACATGGTATGTAAAGACCGACCAACCTTAAACCTTTTGATGAATATGATGCCCTGGTAACTGCCGCATGTACTTCATCTCCTATTTCTCTAAGCTCCTGTCAGCCAGATGTCACTTGCAATGCAAACACCAGAAAAATACAGAAATGATCATTCCATACATCACCTATGTGTGCAAGAGTCAGTCAAATATCCAATAAAAATTCATGCTGCTCCCAGACATAGAGCAAATATCATACAAATAATATTTAGAATGATTGAAAGGCTTTTGATTTGGAAGTGTATTCTCTTAAGCTAAGTGCTCCTCGAGACCATCTAGAAAATCCAATTGTTCAATTTTAAAATGTTTTCTGCCCAAAATGCATAGAAACACATGGGATTGGATTGCAGACTGGGCGCCTAATGTCAACGAAAAATCTAATTTTGCAAAGGCATTTCCTCAAGCAGTCTCACCAAAATATAGAATTGATAAAATTGTAATGATAATGTTCAGAAGCAGGAGTTTAGCCATTTTGTGTGGAAATACTGAAAGGCTAGCATCTGAGGGAATGTAAAGGAGAACTTTTTATTAACATTACATTTCAGTGTAACCTGCAGAGTGCAAATAGACGCGAATGTGCTTTGCATTTCTTTCTGTCTGCACATGTCTGTGCAGTGCATGCATGCCTAACTGTACATGAATTGCAGGATGCAATCTGGAATTCATATTCGTTTTTCAAAATAAAATTGATTTTCCTACCGGAAGCACACATTCTAAAGCTTTTCTTAACTGTGTTTGGTGGCAGCTGGAAAAAAACCCCATAATAGTAGCATCACTGTATCAATATTTGTAAAACCCGACAGCAAACGTACGTGAATGGGACATCCGACCATGTATCCACTCCAGACCCACCGTAAGAGAGGAGAGGGGGCAAAGACTACATTATGCCCGACGCCACGCTCTATCCAGCGCCCCACACTCCTTTAGCAAAATGCATTCATAGTTTATTTTTATTGAAATTATGCCTGCCCTCTTCATCAATAAAGAGGCAAATTAAGTGGACATGGTAGTAGATGGCGCCAGAATGCATAATTTTTTATTTCCCTGAATACATTTTCTTTTTAATACTTAGAAACAGGTGCTTATAAAACCTAGAAAAGAAAGAGGACGCATCCAGAGAGCCCTGCATTAAGTTTTGACCTAGGTCGTGCAAAGACTTCCAGGAAGTCAGATCCTTTTTAACCTTGGGTTTTTTTCAAGCCAGGTTTCAACATCCTGCATTAGAAGGTTGATTCCTGGGAGTCCATCTTCATCAATCAAGCATCAGTGCCTTCTAGTGAGGTTCCACGACCAGTCCATGCTATCCATTATACTGACCCAAGTCCACTCAAATGGTATGATAGGATCCATCTGCTTTAATGTGTTCTGTTAGAAACTCGGCCATTTTCATCTCTGCTGTTGACTGCCACCTGTTAACTCGGCCTCACCGCCTTATACTCTGCTAAAGTGACATGACTTTGTCTTCCCGGTTCAGATGTATATCTCTGAGCCTGACCTTCCGCCATCTCAGGACTGTCGAAATATTAACAACTGACTGACTGCCTGCAAGCCAATGGCACAGGGAATCCCGTCCTTTAGCTTAGTGGATGGCTATGGAAACTGTGGAGCAAGATAGATCAGTTCCACAATTTAGAAGCACATATCAGTCACTTGAAAGCTGTGTTTACATCTGACTGTTGTGTTGCAGAAACTATGCTTAATTTAGATAAATGTAATGTATCTATTTCCTTGGGCATATCATTTGGTACATGAAAAATTACAGCGTACAGGAACAATTACCTGAAACCAAATATGAATCCACATTTAGCTACTTAGTTGTCATCCATCAAATATTTGATCAGTAAAAGTAGTTGCTTGAGCTTGCCAGAATGAATTAATGGTATATCTATGCCTTTTTTTGGAGAGTAAATAAAGCATACTCCTTCGTCTGTGGAGTCAAAGTTTATTGACAGTGCGTAACCTTGGCAGCCTATGCATTCTATCAGCTCAGGACATACATGATACACAGCCAATAGGCATTTGGTAAGGGTGGCCTAAAACAAATACTATGGGCTAAAGAATGATAATGGATTCAACCCAGATCTGTGACTGGGATGAGTGTCTGAAAAGTTTCAGTGCTCCGTTCATCATCTCCTTGTGTTTGCTTTGTTCGCCCTAAGTTGGCAGGGTATGCCCAGACGTGGGTCCCGGGCTCACTGTGCCACTGGATTCAAGCTGGGCTGGCTGATGAGGGGTGATGCTCCGATACCGGTCCCAGGATGCTTGTTTCCAGCCCAGGGAGGACCTGGCTTGGCAGTTCGGTCTGAACTGTTCCCATGAGGCACAGGGTCAAGACTGATTTGCATATGGCTTGGTTGAAACTGGGGTGGCATGGTGAGCAAAAGAACAATGGATTTAATCCAGATCTATTGACTGGGGGAGAATGTTTGATTTGCTCTGCATTCCGTCCATCATCTGTGTGTCTTTTGCTTTCTTGTCTTAAATGCGCAGGGTAAGCCCAGACCTGGGCCCCCGGCTCACTGTGCCACTGGATTCAAGCTAGCCTGGCTGATGTGGGGTGATGCCCCGAAACTGGTCCCAGGATGCTTGTTCCCGGTCCAGGGAGGACTTGGCTTGGCAGTTCGGTCTGGACTGTTCCCATGAGGCACAGGGTCAAGACTGATTTGCATACGGCTGGGTCTAAATTGCGGTGGCATGGTGAGCAAAAGAACGATGGATTTAACCCAGATCTATTGACTGGGGTAAAATGTTTGATTTGCTCTGCATTCCATCCATCATCTGTGTGTCTTTTGCTTTCTGGCCCGAAGCGCGCCGGGTATGCCCAGACGTGGGTCCCGGGCTCACTGTGCCACTGGATTCAAGTTAGCCTGGCTGATGAGGGGTGATGCCCCGAAACTGGTCTCAGGATGCTTGTTTTCAGTCCAGGGAGGACCTGGCTTGGCAGTTCATGCTGGACTGTTCCCATGAGGCACAGGGCCAAGACTGATTTGCATATGGCTGGGTCTAAACTGGGGTGGCATGGTGAGCAAAAGAATGATGGATTTAACCCAGATCTATTGACTGGGGGAGAATGTTTGATTTGCTCTGCATTCCGTCCATCATCTGTGTGTCTTTTGAATTAATGGTATATCCATGCCTTTTTTGGAGAGTAAATAAAGCATATTCCTTCGTCTGTGGAGTCAAAGTTTATTGACAGTCTGTAACCCAGGCAGCCTATGCATTCTATCAGCTCAGGACATACATGATACACACAAAATAGGCATTTGGTAAGAGTGGCCTAAAACAAATACTATGGGCAAGGCTGGTGCCACTCCCAAAATGAGAACTTAAAACCGGCCGGAAATCGATCTAAAGCATCTTGCGCTGCAGACTGTGTGACCACGGAAAGGAATCGTGAGTCCACTCACTATTCTGCTGCCCGGCACTGCACCTTGGCCTTTGCACCCTCCTGAGGCCAATTTCCTCACATCATTACAGTCGATTGGTTATAGAGGCTCAAAACCTCTTATTTACACTGGAAACCGTGAATGAGACAGCCAAATATGGAAAATTCATATACCAAGCACTGCCACTGCTAAAGGGCAGCTTTCCGGAAAATACATTCCAACTGTGGGGTCCCGCCCGCTCTCCAGCTATGAGCAGCCTAGCACTGAATAAAGACAGCTTCAGCTCGTAACACTTGCTTTTAGCGTAACAGTGCAAAGCACCAATCGTCTTGTTTGTATGAATTGAAACGTTTTGTTCATCCATGAATGAACGACTTAAATTATGTTTTTACGTAGCTTATGAATTTTTTTATGTGATTTTGATGTTTGTAATGGTTTTAAGTTCATTCATTCATACACACACAGTACTCAGTAGATAAGAGGTGAGGTGGTACAGGCTTAATGGCCTCATATTTGTTAGGGAAAATCATATTATATTTATCTCTGTTCAAGATGGGATCCACTTAAGAATCTTTGGGCTCAATTTATAATTTGGTGGTTGGGCCATCCCTGCCAGGGCAACAGAGTAAATTACTCCATCGCCCTGGTGGAGGTCCCGATGACCAAATTTAGAAATGTTCGTCGGGCCGGCAGAGCCGGCAGACATTTCAAGCATTGTCAGGAACCACCATCAAGGATGTTTCTCCCAATGTATTGTTACTTTGCTAAAGGCTCCATCAAGCATGACAAAGCCGTATGGTAAAGTTACAAATTGTTTTCAATTTCTAAAACAAAACCAGTTAGACCTGGCACCATTGGCGTGGGTCTCCCCTGCCTTTTTTGCTTTTGCCTCCTGTGTTTTTGCTGGTCTAGATGCTTTGGGCACTTTGCCACTGCTGTTCAGTGCCAAAGTGCAAGTGCTCCCTTTGTAAATTGGTGTTATGGATTAGTGATTCCATGATTGGCATATTTGATTTACTAGTCAGACCCTAGTACAGTGCACTGTGTGTGCCCAGGGCCTGTAAATCAAATGCTGCTAGTGAGCTGCAGCACTGATTGTGCCACCCTCAGAAGCAGCCTGTAAAATGTAACTCTGGCCTGCCATTGCAGAGCCTGTGTGCAGTCTGGGACTGCCATGTCGACTTGGCAAGTCCACACACTTGCCAGTCCCTAACGTTCCCTTTTTCTTGCATGTTATTCACCCCTAAGGTAGGCCTAAGGCACCCCTGTGGGCAGGGTGCAGTGTATGTGAAAGGTAGGACATGCTCTGATGTGTGTGGCATGTCTTGATAGTGAAATACTGCCAATTTTGTTTTTCACTATTGCAAGGCTACCTTCTCTCATAGGACAGAATGGGGAGTATATTTATAACATCTTATCAACATAACTACCCCTGGGAACAAGGTAGGAAAATAAAGTTTAGTATGCCTGAACTCAGAATGTTAAAACGCATCTTTTAGTGAGGGTGATTTTTCCATTCTGTGTTTGAAAATACCATTTTTAGAAAGTAGGTATTTTCTTGCTTAGCCATCCAGTATGCCTCTGCTAGATTTGTGTATTGCATGTCTGGCTTTTGGATGACAGGGTCTGGGGAGGAGCAGTGACTCCAGAGAGCCTGATGAGTCAGGGCTGGGTTGAATAGACCTGGGCTGCATTTAGAGTAGGGGGAGGAGATTTCCTTTCACCTGAATGGGCCTGGTCTGCCTCCCACACTGCTGTCTCCATCTCCTGCCAGGAAGCTGCACCAGTGAGGACAGAACTGGTTTTGGCTGGGTACAGACACCCTCTGCCTTCAGAGAACAAAGGATTTTTGTGTATAAAAAGAGGGGCCCAGACCCCAGAACTTTAGATCACTTCTGGGAATCAAGAAGAACCTTTGCCAAGGAGAAGAGCCGGAGAAGCTGAGGAGGAATACTGCCCCTGTGCTGTTTGCTGTCTGGGGTTGGCCTGCAGTGGCTAATTGCTGCCAAGGAAATGAGTAAAGGACTTTGCTGCTTGCTTTATCACCTGCTTGAGGAAAAGATCTCCAAGGGCTTGAAATTGAGCTTGCCTCCTGTTCTGAAGTCTCAGGGACACAAAGACTTCACTTCTGCTGTCTCTCTGCATCTGGAACTGCTGTTTCAACTGACACAGAAGGAAATTGCAACACCGACGCTGGCGAGTGATGCTGTAACCTGCACCGAAGCCGCGGGCACCACTTGTGAAGAGCACGACGCACCGCCCCGAATTGCACCATAGGCCCGACGCCTGCTGACGCCGTGCCATATCGACTCCGAAGCCGTCAACGAGGCCGCTGCCTGCACCGGAGCCGAGGACACCGCTCATGATGTCCTCGATGCACAGTCCCGACTCACACCGCAGCCCCGACTTCACCAACGTCAGTGCTTCATCAATGCGAAGCCAATACTCGACGTGGGTGACTCCCGAAACCATCAACACTGCTGTAAGGAACCGACGCCTCACCACCACCGTGACGTCACCTCCCCGCCACAGTAAGGAACCGATGTCTCACCTCCCCTGCACCGCAGTAAGGAACCGAGGCTTCACCTCCCCTGGGGTCGTAAGGAACCGATGCCGCCCGGCACCAACAAAGCATCACCTCCCCGACGCCGTGCACCATCTTTGCTTTCATCAATTCCAAGGTACTGTTCATTGGGGGTCTGCTTGAGTCCGCACCTGACGCCGCGCACTTCGCAGTCAGCGCCGTTCTTTGGGATTTTCCTCTGTCACGACGTCGTAATAACTCCAGGAGGAGTTATTTGTTGCTACAACCTTTAATGGAGTGAATAACCTATTTTTGAGGATAGCTCGATAACTGTATTGTGGAGTTTTGTCGTTTGGACTTGTTTTGGTTTAGATAAAGATTACTTATTTTTCTAAACTGGTGTGGTGTCCATTTGTAGTGTTTTCACTGTATTACTGTATGTGTTCACAAATGCTTTACACACTGCCTCTGAGATGAGCCTGTCTGCTCGTGCCAAGCTACCAAGGGGTGAGCAGGGATTATTTTAGAAGTGTATCTCCCTTACCCTGACTAGAAGCAAGGGTCCCTATTTGGACAAAGGTGCAAACCATTGCCAACTAGAGACCCCCATTTCCAACAAGACCCCAAAGTGGAATTTTGCTTTTGAAAAATAAAAAATGCCACCCTCGCCATGGGAGTTATCTCCCATGGTGATGGGGGCATTTTGTAGTTTTCATTGCCCCTTCCTACCATGGTTTTCCTGGTGATGACAGGATGTGAAAACTGACCTGTATGTCTGCTCATCTAATTTAGGTAGTTGGACATAGAGGGCAACCTCTGACGGTGGCGCTTACTCTGTTGGGCCATTGGAGAGGTATAATCTTGGCAGAGATGGAGTAGTCTCCACCGGCTTCACACCAATGGTCCATCCAGATTTAAATCAGGTGGGCAGACCATTACATTGGCAGAAAGAGAACTCTATTGTTATTGCGAGAGAGTACCATTTCCGCCAACATATAAATCGCCACTCAGTCCCTAACTGCTAAGGACGTTGCTGAACTCTTTTCAGGTGGGTACGGCTGAATAGAGGAAGAGTGCTCATTGCCAATTAGAACGTTATCAGTCAGGTTCGGTATGAACATGCAAATGTTTGGGTTATTGTGATCCTGCTAGGCACGCCCACAGAACAAGTCTCATAGGATATAGTAGCAGTGGAATTTAGCAGCTTTAAGGATATTGGTTAGGATCACATACTTGTACCAGTCTTACTCCTCTTTCAAAACCTGTGCTTGGCTCAATTACATTTATGAACTACCTCGGACCCAGAATAAAAAGAATGGACTTTGCTAGCTACAGAAACACTTTCTAGTGTTTGTCAGAGAAACATTGAAAGTCCATTCATACTTCTGAATTGAATCTCTGATTCTAGGACCCCAATTTAGACCTGGCTTTCATAGCAGGAGACCTCATGGACAGTCACCTATCACTGGCTGGGATGTCAGGGGGATGAGATGCTGAGAAGGTCCTGGAAATATAAGGAGCTGCTGATAAGACCTTACCTGCACCAAGAGGATTGGGTTTAAAAGAGAAAGCCCTGAAGAACTACATCTGAAGGGAGATTCCGAAAAGCTAAAGTTACATTTTTTGACACTCTAAAACTGAGATATCTTCCACATATAACCAAAAGTCCATCAAAATGCCAATCCCTGAAACAAATTTGAGCTGGCAGCATCAGTGGTTGAGCTCACCTCAAGGGGCATTAGAAGGCGATTCAACCCACTGAACTACAGCTACCTTTACTCCTTCCCACCAAATGCCTTCAACCATTTGAACTAGAAATTTGATCTTTACATACCAAAGTTACCAACTGAGCATAGGTTCAGCCTGCTGCCAAGGACAGTGCATCAAATGTCTGCCCAAATGGGAACTTTTCTCAGCTGAAACTCCAATTTGCCTGCATCTGTTTGTCAGAGCAATTTCAAGCCACAAACAACTAGATCCAGCATTGGGAGATGTGCCCGACTTCCTGGCTTAACCTATTGTAACTAGTTTAAACTGTGAGTTCTTCTGGGTCAGAATGTGAACACTCAATAACCCTAAATGCGCTTCAAGGTCCTTGCTTATTAAACTGATTCGGAACTCCTGCCCCACTAACTTCTCCATTTGTGATAAATGTGATATTTGTGCAGATTTACTGGCTTTCCTTGTTAGAAACAATTGTACTACATTTACCCCTTTGATTCACACTTCTGTGGGGACTGCCATAAATATGATGCCTGGTATTAAAGGGGAGCAAGGTACCCTCTGTGAAATGTGTTTACCTCAGTGGACAGATCTACAAGGCACTGTAGGAGTTCAGTTCCTGCTCACATCAAGGGCCTAATTTATAGAATTTTGGTGGAGGGCAGCGCAGCAATTTACCTTGCTGCACTGCCTTATGCGAAAGTGTAAGGGCAGGAATGCATCGTATTTAAGCAATACGGTGCATTCCTATTCTTTCTGCCTGCACTGGTGCCGTTTCGGCAGCCTTGCACCAACATGGGCACCCGTGCACCATGGTGCAAGGGTGCCTCCTTTGTAGGCAGGATTGTTTTAGTGCAGGAAGTTTTTGTGCACCTTCCTGCACAAAAACAATCCAAAGAGGTGCTTCCCTCTTTCTATGTGTGCTCCAGAATGTCAATGCAGCACACACAGAAGAGGAAAAAACAAGGAGGAATAAACATATTCCTCCCCGTTATGCCTCACCTTAGGAGGTATATGGATTTGGCACTTTCGCAGGTTTACATCACTTTGTAAATATGGGACAGCATCAAATTCCATTGGTGCTACATGGGAAAACCCACCGAAACATCCATGGGATGTCTTACAGGCGCAGAGTAAGGCGTCGCAGGAATTTGTGCTGCGTCACTTTACTCATGATTTATGAGACCACGCAGAATGGCTTTTCGTGGCTTCATAAAGCTTTATGAGACCCGAGCATCATGCATGTACCACTTTACGTGGTGCAAAAGGGATGCAGAGCTCTCAAAAAGAAGCTCCCCAGAGTATAACTATTCTCCTCTATAGACAGCCATGACTTCTAAGCTCCATGCCAGACATGCCAGTTCTTTATTAAAATACATGGAACAATAACAGGTGCAAGGGTTGTGAATCTACCTGCCTTACCCCTCATGCAATTGGTAAATTCTCAATAAGGTTGAAAATAAAATGCATGCTGTTGCATAAGTTAAAGACTCTTTGTAACCTGGCAGAGTTGGCTGAGTGCAGTTTCAAAAATCCTTGGTTATCATGAGTGGAGCTCTACTCGGCACACCTGAAAATAAAGATTTGTAACTACTATACTTTGTTATATGATTTTTTTCTTGCCTGAGGCTAGCCATTTATGGGAAACTATTCAGTTTCATCTGTTCCGCCGGGTTTAATAATTTTTAAGTCCAGGATAAAAATGCACAAAGAGTATGAAATGGGATAAAAGGTAATTGCCCAATGTGAGACCCTGTGTGGCATTACGCCACTAACGTGCACTTGAAAACATGGCAAGACGCTAAAAGGCACACCATTAACACTACTGCATGGTTAATATATCATGCTCACCTGTATTGGCATGGTTAGTTGTATATTTGACATTAAAGAAGCCAGTTGTAAATTGTGCCTTGACATTCAGAAAACCCGCTTGCATGGCTATCTGATGTCTGCTCTGCTAAACTGCCTTAGAGAAGCTCAGCAATACTAGTTGGATTGGGTCTTTTGGCTGGGGTCCTGAGTGCTTGAGAAGACTGTAGCAATTCCTGAAGAAGTGAGTAGGTCTGGGTGAAATTTAAATTACGTTGGCATAATTTGCATAATTTTGGGAATTACGCAAAATTCCTGACGTTACACTGATATGCCACTTCATATAATCATGTGCCTTTCTGAGTAAAAATTGACAGTAAATGCACTGAAACAACAGAAGTGGAGCAGCTGTTGTTAGTGTTGCTTTTATTTGTTTGCACAATTTTTTAGCACGAAGTGCATCCTCCTGTCAAAAGTTGATCCGAGTAAGCATTTCATGATCAAATATAGCACAAAATGATAGATTTGCATTTCATGCAATTACGCAGAATATAATTTTGCCATACCTTTGCATAATTATGTGAAAGCAAAAATCCAATTACTTAAGAATTTTTAAAGTTTCTGGCTAAAATAGTGCCAAAAAGCACAAAGCGCCAATTGTGGTTATCTCGTTACTCTAGATCATGGGTACTTGCAAACATTTTCCCAAGGGCCACAAAGTTTAGTCTGTGATGCGACCGAGGGCCGCATTGATGCCAGCAGGGTGGCGGTTGAGGGTTGGGGGTGGGGCAGGGGTGTAGGGGAGGCAAAGCATATACATCTAGGGCCAGATGTACGACTCTTAAAATTTGCGAGTCACAAATTGCGTAGTTTTGCGACTCACAATTTGCGACTCGCAAAACGTAATTTACAACAGTGTCTCAGACACTGTTTGCAATTCCTAATGGGGTCGCAAATTGCCTGCCTTATTAATATTCATGAGGCAGGTGCAATTTGCGACCCCATTGGGAATGGCTAGCACTCCCAGGGATGGTGGTCTGTTTAAAATGTTAACTTGTTGCTGAAATTGTCTCCTAACTATAACAATACTTTAACCTTTGATTTTGTTATGTCATTTCTAAGGTTTTCTTAAAGCACAGTAAAATATAATTACAATTCCTAAATATAATATCACTTTAACCTTTGGCTATTGCAGTAAAAATGTAAATTAATTTTTTATTACCATCCATAATGCCAACCGCAGACTTTGGCCGTGTGCGGTTGGCCGCAGGGCCTAGTCTGTGGCCAGGTTCTGCTTCCAACCCCTGTGGGCATCCAATCTCCTGCCGCATCTGTGACTCTTTCTTTTAACATAGTTTTTATAATTGCATTTTGTGGGCTGAAAAATATTAAAAGAAAGACACAGAGGCTTATTGTTTTTAAAAAAAAAATAAAACCCACCGGTCTTGAGTATTTCTTTTACCATTTTACAACCCCCAAAATGCAATCATAAAAACAACCACAAGAAGCCTTGCACTCCAGCTGAAGAGCATAGATCGCGAACTAGAAGTGCTTTAAAAAGAAAATTTGTTAAGCTCTTCTTTGGTCATGGATTTAATGACCCGGGAGACTGACTGTTTTTCTAATGTTGCTGGAGGGGCTGCTGCACTTCCTGCAGCCTCCCACAACATTAAAAAAAGGCTAGATGGGGGATGCCAGAGAGCCGGTGGACAAGATGGCTGCACTCCTGTGAGGCTCTGTTAGCCCGGGAACAATATCCGCCAAAATCCTCTATTTTTAACGGGGCGAAAATAGCCCAAAACAACATTATGCCCTGCACGGACTCCTGAGGTGCTACTGTGGGAAGTACGGCCTCGCTGGCAATCCTCGCTGCGGCTCTAGCCGTGTTTACCTGGGCACGGCCTGCGGGGAGGAGAAAATGGCAATGCCAGAGATGCACTAGCCGAAGTGGGAGCGCCCAACTCTCCTGACCGTAACTCCTGGGAGGCGATCCCTGCTGCTGCTGCTGTTGGGGGCCGTACACCGACCGATGTTGAGCCTGATGGTGGAGTGAGGCCGGACCGCCGATGCTGGAAGCCACCGCACAGAATCGGGAATGGCTGAGGTAGGCCCGCGGTGGTGACGCACGAGCGCCGGACGCCACCTGCAATGAACCCCCGAGTACTGGCTGGCTGCAACTGGGGAGGTGAGATCCCCCTTCGAGTGACGCGTGGCCGCGGTGCCTGATGGGTCCACTGCCTTTCATCTGTGTGACTGCCGGAGCCCTGGTGGTATCATGGAGGGACCACGGCTGGCGCGTGCCGCTGCACCGACTCGCTGGGCCTCATAAATGGGCCAAAACTGTGAGGGGACGGCCGGCATGAAGCGGCCGATTTCCCGGTGCTCGGAGCTGCCGCGCTGGTGTGCAGGTGAGGACACTGCGTGGATGCGGCGCCGCGGGAGCACGCTGATGACTGACCTGCCTGCCTGAAGACCTGAAGAGGTTGGCCTTATCGAGGGACATTGGGGGCTGCCCAGAGGGAAGGAGCCTGAGCCTGACAAGCAACTAGGCCGTGCTCAGAGAGACCCACCGCAGCTTCAATGGCAGGGGGCAGATGTGAAGATATTGCACCTTCTGATGCTCATTAGACTAGCATGGGGTGGGAAACAGCCCCAAGTGTGATGGCAGATCATGACGCAACCATTCTCTGGCGGGGGCTTCGAAGCCCCAGACATGGAACTATATTTCCTTAGTGCTCAAGCCCACTACGTGGTATACTGGTTCCACCCACCGCCCTTAATGCCACATCTGGCCATCGAGCAGGGATACATGGCGCCTACACCCACAACCTCCTTGCTGAGGACGCGAGTCCCTGGGGAAGGGATAGCACATCATACGGTAACTTGCACCAACTGTGCATGGGAGCACCTTGCCAGAATAGTGGGCAAGTCGACACTATATTCCTCACTTGTGCCCCTCCCACACCTCCCATGTGAGACAGTCACCTATGAGGCTGTATGTCGAGAGATGCTTCACAAAAGAAACCTGCATATTTGGGGTTACCTCTACCAGGGGGGCACATTTAAGGAGAGACAGGAGCTCCTGACTGGAGGTATTCCTATATATAAGATTGAAACATAAACTCAGGGCCAATATCCCAGGATTCCCTAAGGAACCCCCCAATCTCGATACACTGCACACCTTATTTAAAAGAACAGGGCCGGCGCACGCATTGTCCAGCATATACCGAAAAGCGCTATTGGAGAGGACACAGTTGACACATGGGGCTAGGGAGGCATGGGATCATGACCTGGAGCTGCCTATGATGGACGGGCAGTGGACATACTGCTGCACACAGACAGAAGCCATCACAGCGAGCAGTCGCTTACTGATTATACATTTTAAGTTTATACATGGCACCTACTATAACCCCCTGCGGCTGCACAAGTACAAATTAAGAAATGATGATCTCTGTGAAAGATGCCGACAAGAGAGGGCGGTATTCTTGCACCTTGCATGGCAGTGTCATGAAGTTCATAGGTATTGGTGTGATGTGATCTCTGCATTGTCCAAGATGACTGGTACCCCCCTGTCTCAGTCCCCCCTGCTGGCGCTCCTGGGGTATATGGCTGAAATACAACAACCATATAGAAAACTTGCAGCACTGGGTCTGTTGCTGGCTAAGCGGAGGGTGGCATGTAGATGAGGCAGAGGGCGGGCCCCCAAATTCAAGGAATGGCTAACAGATTTTATTTACTGCAAGGATCAATTAACGACCTACGCTGAACTCTTGCCTGCCTCATCTCGCCCCAGGTGGACTATCTGCAGCAACATCTGATTTGAACCTGGATGTGAGCGCTCGGGTACATGAGCTGGGCATTTGGACTCTGACCCCTGTGGGTATGGGAGTAAAGCACAAGATGTTGTGCTCTGTCTAATTGCCTGATGTGCCTCACTGGCCAATTTTGAGGTGCTGGGATGTCCACAATACTGTACCCACGTTATAGAGATGCTCTGTGTTTATTCAACAAGCACCCGTCAATATATTGATGTGATCTGATGTAGACATTATTTCTTAGCATGATATCTGGATATATACATGCCCATTGTCCGTGCTGTGCATTTTTTTATGTGTATCACTGATTTATGTCTTTTTGTCATGAAAGTTTGAAACTTAATTAAAAAAAAAAAATTAAAAAGGCTAGCTGGTGTCCTCCCCATTCTAGTGGAACCACCAAGCTCAAAAATTATGAACAAAAAAGCCCTTACAGGGCATTATGGGTCATACCTTCAAAGAGCAGTGAATAATAAATGAGCGGCTCTTGTGGCTCATTTTTTATTCATTTTTTTGTCCCGGCTCCTGTGGCTCATTTTTATTCATTTTTTTGTCCCAGTGCCCACCTTGGACACTTTTTTTATATTTACTGGGGAGGGTCCCCCTTCCTGAGCCTTCAAAGGTCACAGGGACCCCATCCCCTAGGAACAGTTCTTTTTATGGGGAGAGGGTTGCACTGCCCCTCTCATCAAACCTTTACAGGCCATGGGGATCCCTCTCTCTTTGCCGTATCATTTTTAAAAGGAAGAGGGGGAACACAGCCTCCTTCCAGACCCTTTGTGGGCTGTGAGGACCCAATCCCACAAGGCTTTTTTCTATTTTAAGGGGAGAGACATGCTTAGCCCCCCTCCTGGAGACACTATGGGTGCTGAGCTCCCCATCCCCAGGGTCCACTTTTTAAATTAAAGGCAGAGTGGGGTGCAGCACCCCTCCTCGAGCCACTATGGGCCCGGTGTCCCCATCCCTGGGGGTCTAATGTTGGGGTATGAGAGCAGGGACCCATGGCCCCTGTGTTTCCGCTAGCTCCCCACATGCACCTATCCTTGGTGCAGAGGTATCCACAATTGTGCCCAGACAGCGAGAGCAGGTGTTTGTCAGTAACTGTGGGCAGGTAAACAAATGCCTGTTCCCACCCAGTGGCAGCATTTTTAAAGCTCACGCCGGGTGGCAGCTGACAAGTTTTCCCTGCCCACGCTCTTGCAAGCAGGGAAATGGCATCCCAGGGTGGGTGCCCTGAGACACCACAGCAGAGCCCATCCTGGGTCATGGGGCCTTTCAAGGTTTGGGGAAATGGGGCAGAGCACCCTCTCCCCCTTAATAGGATGCTGAGTTCCCAGGGTCCCTGGGGCAATATTTGGCTTGGGGAGGAGGGCTATGTGTCCCCCTCCTGTTTACTATTTACACCGGGACCTGGTGATGGGGACCTAGCACCTGTGATTTACTCTGTGAGGAGGGCCACACACACTCCCCCTTCCCAATATATACTTCATTTGACCCCCGTGCACTGGACCTCCCCGTGGTTCATTTTACTTTTAGAACAAAATAGCGGCCATCATTTTTTTCCCCCATGATCCCGCCGGAGTACTGTGGGATCGCGGCAAAAACAACAACTTTTAAAAAGCAAGTTTGCCACCAGGTCTACGGGGGCAGGGTATTCCTAACCTTCCCCCTTATATCTTTCTTATTAAACATTTTCAGGACAGAATACTAAGTCCCCGAGTCCTGTAATGGCTGCCGCAACATTTTCTTTCATTTTGCGGCCAGCCATTCAGAGCACTCACTCACACAGAAACCTCATTCCCTTGCGAGGGATGTGGCCCACAGGGAAAAAAATCCTCAGCCGATCAAAATGTTCTATTTTTTTAAGTTGAGCTTGAGGGCCTCTAACGAGAGTCCCTCAAACACAGCAATCCAGATATACAAATATTTTTGTATGTTAATTTTTCAAAAACTAATGAAAGGATTTATACGAAATCACAAAAAGCATGCTATCTGGACACAATCTAGCTTCCAGCCAGATTTGGTGTAATTCCGTTGAGCAGTTTTTGTGCTATCGCATTCCAAAACGGTAAATGGAAAATTCATGGGCATTTTGTGTTTTGGAAATGAGACCCAGAAAAAAGAACGATAAATCTGATCAAACAAAAACTATGTGGGATGAGATCTTAAGGAGGGATTGAGTGGTTCAAGAAGATATAAACAGTACTGCACTGCCCATACCTCCGCAGACTTCGGCAAAACTCACTGTCTTCAATACACTTTATCCTCCTGTGGCCCCTGACTCACTGATCAAGGTCAAAGCCTCCTATCTCTGCATAGGTCGGAAAGCCAATCACGTCTGATGAGAAGAGGTTTAACATACCACCATCCTGAATTCCTCCAGATGAAGGTTGTCACCTGAGGTGAGTCTGACAGCATCCTAGCTGCTGTCATCTTTAAAGGCACATCAGCCTCAATGCCCCAATGTGAGTGCACTCTGTTATGGAAGCCTAACGAATACAAGACTCCCAAAATGATGGCTGTATAGATGATTTCAACAATGACCATTCTCTTCATCAGGTGCTGTTCATAAAGATATTCTTCATAGATCGGTCCTCAACTGCTTCCCCCGATCACCTGCTCTACAGAAATCTGGGCAGAAATAAGAGAGACGAGCAAGAGTATTAAGTGGTCTTCATTTTTTCAGACGCTGTGTAAAAATCACCACTGGCCATCCCATGATACTGGTCACATGTATCAATTCTACCATCCCAGGGAAAGACATGCATGTCAATGCTAGGACGCCAATTAAGGTACCAGCCCTAGTAAGAGGCATCAAACACATCTGGACCCTTTAATATCAGTCCACTTCCTTCATAATCTGTGGGGTAAAGTGGTAGGGGCTTATTTACAAGCCCCTTGCGCCACCGGTGTGTCACTTTTTCCCATATTAAAAGTGACGGACCGGCAGCGCAAGGGGCTTGTAAATAAGCCCCGTAGTGTGGTGGTTGTTGGTCCCTGGTGGCTTGCGTATGCAGTAAGCAATCTTGCACCACCAAGGAACCACCAATTCAAAGTATGCATGGTCCGTCTGAGCAAAATGTACACTCCTGCTAGTGAAACCAAGACTGCACATTTTGACACAGTCTTGAAACTGGCTACCTTAAATCTGGATTGTATCGAATATCACAAATGCCTCCTGTACTGAGACCCAAGTATTTCACACTCTCCTTTAACTCATTTTACTACATATTCATTTTTTTTGCTGTTTGTTGTCATGTTTTAGTGACTCATGTTTGACTTTTGAATCTAAACTTCACTAATCAAGAAGAAAGAATATGTTCCCTTTTCACTGAAAGTTGTCTCGAAATGTTAAACAATATTCACAAATACAAAATAAGCATGCACTTAAATTGTAAGTCTCCATCGGCTTCACTGGCAAATGGAAAACGGGGAATACAAATAAGAACTGTGAGCTTGCTTCATATAATGAATAGATGTTTGATTTAAACCACTCTCCAGTACTGAGAGCTGCCTGCTTCTAGGCCTACTTACCACAAACACAAATAAGACAAATCATGCCTAACAGAAATTTCAGGAAACCGGTATGTACAACTACTGTACACATAAAAGTAGTATTTAGAAAGAAAACTTTTAATGTGGACTGAAACTCCAAAAGGAAATTAAAACTGTGTTTTCTGACAGGAATACATAAAACTTAATATAATTACTTGACTTGATGTCGGCCTTAAATTAAAGCTGGTCCTTCAACAAACACAAATTGCTGTCAGGAGCTTGGCGATGTACTCCTACTTAATTAAAGTAATTGGTTGTGACAAGAGGTGTAGCCTTAATACATACTCAGTTATTTAGAACATTATAAACCACAAGGAAATACAGTCTGCCTTTTATTTTAAATCTAGCTTTAGCGCTACTGAATTATATGAACTGTTGTAGTGAGCAATAGATTAAAAAAGAAAAAGAAAATAGAGACAGAAAATCCCGAAAATTACAGGACCAAAAAAACGTCGCTTTCGCTAAATATTAGCCCATGTATATTGACATTTACCATCCAGTCTGAATCCTAACTTAATGTTGCAGCTTTTAGAAAGAAATTATTTTGAATTATTGCATATCAGTTAAGCATAAACGACAGCTTGGCGTCTTTTTTGGTGGAATCAACATAGAAATTGTATTTTTATTTTTCGTTATTAGCACAACATAGTATACAATTGACGGCTAATACCGTGCACTACTATTTTGTTCTTAGGGTAAACTGGAAGAAACGTAAGTAATCTCCAAATTTAAGTTGGCCACTGCCACCCCTCTATGAGTTTGCTGGTTGTCACACTTATTGCATGTTGTGGATGACCCATGACAAATTTTCATTTATGAGAGAAACAATAACAAACAATGGATCTAGCTAGGAGGCATTTAGGAATCAGTTTTCAGAAAATCCGTCATGGTTGAGCACTCCATTGGCCAAAGCTAAACAACCATAGTTCAATGGTTTAATTTCCAACCATCTTCATCCCAACGTTGCTCATTATACTAAATCTCCCTTAGTCTGTTTCAGTAAAAGGAAAGAGGAAAAAACAAGTACATGCCACTGCAAGTGACATTGTGGGCAGGGTTTTGATTTGTGGTGACATTCTCTTTAAAGAACTTTGCAGACATTTGCAGGAACACAACTATACTTGCTCAATTTCTATTTTACTATTTTTATATTACTGACATAGCCACCTGGGCAAAAGTGTGCTTCAAAATATAATTAATATAATAACAAACGATCATTTTAATCATCCCCACAACCATAATATAATGGTCTTAATGGGCCAAACATCAACGGAATGTTCACATAGCACTGAGGAACAAGACATACAATCCAACCCAACAACTGTGCACTCCACACTAATCACAATACCAATTTAAGTGACACAGTTGTGCATGACAAGGGAGCAATATGAACACTTGCACGGGGAGACAGATGCAGGGACTGTGTCACAAAATGTGTATGCAATGAGCCCAAATATACTCTTGCCCATTTACTCGCCAACTTTACTGATGTCAGAATCTCACCCACTAATGGCCACATAAGTCGCTTTTAAATAACATAACATTTATAGATTATTTGTGGAGTGTGTGACTATGCATATTTTGTGTGAAATCAACCTGCTTGTCATGTGCAATGTGATAAAATGTCATAGATTGAATTAGATTTTGATTTATTCTCCATGGGCATTCACAAAAAGGTTGGGGCATATGCACCAATGAGTGCAGTGAAAAATCAAGGTTTAATTAACATTGGAATATGAGGTTGAAAACATTAAATAAATAACAAACATTCAATTATAGAAAGAATGTTTGATAGTGGATAAGAGACAAATTAACATATTAAAGAAACAGCAAATAGGGATTTACAAGTGGAGAAAGGGCATGGACTACAGTACACTAATAGATGGTGCAGACTGCTAAGGAGAGTAATCATGATGTGAGGAAAAATACATCTAAGAAAGCAAATGCCACATGTTTCAGAACAAATCGTTGAAAGCCACTTCAATACAAATAATACATTTCCAATAGGCATGTGGGAGCGCACACAAGATGGCCGCCAGTCTATACCTCTCTGGCCTTCCCGGACAACTTATCTGGATTTTCTGCAGACCCCTGAACTTATGGTGTGGCCCTGCGACTGATCCTGCTATCTAAGTTGCAGAGGCGTGGTCTGATGAGTAGTTGGACCACTTTCCAATCTTCTCAGACAATATTTTCTTTAACGCCACCACTCCTCATGCAGCTCCATTGCAACTGCCAATTTCTCATATATATTTAATGCCTCATTGGACCTTCTTCTCCTGGGTCATTCTTTAGCTTAATTTTCTGACTGGAATTTCATGAAGGCTGGATACTAAGGAGTAGCTTCCACTGGAGTGTGCATTTACTACTTTAAATAATACTACCCAACTTTTGTGTTGCCTCTTTTTTTTCTCTACAAAAATTCATAGAGCTGTATCAGTATCATGCTAGGGTTTCCATTTCCTTGCCTGGGTTCAGTTGTCAATCTTTATATGACACATTGAGTACCACACAAGTTTTCATAATGGATAATCAGGTCCCCTCCACCTCTAAGTCCTTTGCTACTACCAACCTCATAATAATTCTCGTAAAGGAACGATGGTTAATGCCAATAAAAGGGTGAAGAAGGATTCACCTTTCCCAACAAAATCTCCACTTCCCTAACATTGGAAGAAATTCTCGATTAAATTAAGAATTTAAAGACTTTTGTGGTGGAAACTAATGCAGCCCTTCAATGAACTGAAGAAAACATGGTCAGGATTGGACTCCAGGATATCGGAGGTTGACCAAAGAATTAGAGATGCCCTGGATGTTGTGGCTTAAAACACAAACTGAAGATTTGGAAAACTGCAACAGACAAAATAATTTGAGGATTTATGGAATACCTGAAAGCGCAGAAGTCTCCCACATAATAACATTTCTAAAGCTTCATCTCTGTAAAATTGTTGAATTGAAGGACTCACCTGATCTCAATATACAGCAAGCCTACCAGGTTGGTTCTATGTTCAAATCCGGACCCAATCTCACTCGCCCAAGAGGTATCATTGCTTTTTTCTTCAATACTCAGATCTCATTAGAGTTCTTTCAGCCGCAAAGTAGTGAAAACAAATGCTCTGATCAGGGCAGAAGATCTTCCTCTCTCAAGACATCACCCACACAAAAGCAAACAGACAAAATTAGCATTTGGATTTGCGACCGGCATTAAGTTCAATGAATGTCAGATTTGGTCTCACCCACCCTTGCTTCTTTAAGATCACTTACAAGGACAAAACTTCCACTTTTGATAACCCAGATAATTTGAGACAATTCATTCTTTCCCATAAAGGAGAGGCGATGGATCTTGGCAAGACGTGATCATCTTCATTACAAATGACTTTACTAAAGTCATAATTTCTTACATTGTTTTATTTTTTGAACAATTATTTCTCATTTCTTTTTTACTGCTGTTTAACATTTTCTTCTTTCCTTACAGGTTCCTTGTCTATCCTTGGCCCCTGGATCGACGTGTTCCATGTCTTCATGTCCTTATGTTTGTTTTCCCTCTTCTCAACATGTGTCATTGTCTCATTCATTGTCAGTAAGGGTTTATCCACCTGACCTTATGTCACTCTGTAGTTTTATACACTGCTTTCCATTTGGATTGTTCTCACTTTTTCTTGAATACATTTTACTGTTAAAGTCTTACAGCGTTCTGCCATCTAGTCTTTCTTTAATATGGGGAATTCATGTTTTCTCCTTCTCCTCTTTTTTTCCTTTTTTTCTTCTCCTTTGTCATCTCTTCCTCTTTCTTATCCTTTCTCTTTTATTATCGAAGTTATTTTTATTTTTTGACTTTTTTCACAATTTGATTATATTGTTGGCTTATTTTTTGCAAGTATTGTACGTATCTACATTGTTTTTGTTCTGTCTACAAGTTGTTAACTGTCATATGTTGCCCCTCCTTCTTGACAGTTCAATTTGAGTAATTGATGCATTGTTTCATGGAAAGATATTGTTTCTCTCAAAAAGAGTTGGGTTGGTCAAGTGTTTTGTTCCCCCCGCACACCATAACAAAATGGTGTAATTGTTCTTTTTCATACATCCTTATCTCTTAATGTTGAAACTATAGTTCCCAATGAGGATGGCAGATGGCTGTTATTAACTCTTAAAATTAATAAAATCTAATTTTCTGTTTGCAACGTGTATGGCCCTACAGGTGTTGATTGACAATTTTGGGAAAATGTCTCCACTCAATCACACTCCTGTCGTACTGAAAAGCTTATAGTGAGAGGTGATTGCAGTCAATTCAATCAGTCAATATTTGTAGGGCGCAACTTATCACCCATGAGGGTAACCAGGCCTGGGTTGCTGGGCTTAGTCGAAGAGCCAGGTATTTGTGTCTGTGCCAGGGCGAGGGAAGCTGAACAGAGGTTTCTGGATGATGGTGGAAGTTCAATCAGTCAATCAGGGTTGGTAAAGCACTACTCACCCGTGAGGGTCCCAAGGTGCTACAGGAGGGGGGCCGGCTCCATTGAGTGCTGGGGTCATCTGAAGAGCCTGGTCTTAAGGTCTTTCCTGAACTGGGGCAAAGTGGGAGCTTGCCGGAGGCGGAGGGGAGTTTGTTCCAGGCTTTGTCTGTGAGGTAGGAGAAGGGCTTTCCTCCTGTTCTGGTCTTGTAGATACGTGGAACGGTGGCCAGAGAGAGCCTGGCTGATAGGAGGTGTCTTTTGGGTGCGTGGAAGGAGAGGCGGTTGTTCAGGTACGTGGGTACGGTGTTGTGAAGGGCCTTGTATGCGTGGGCAAGGAGTTTGAAGTTTATTCTTCTTTCGACTGGGAGCCAGTGGAGATTGTGGATGTGTTGAATGATGTGACTGCTATAGGGGATGTGGAGGATCAGTCTGGCTGTGGCGTTCTGGACAGTCTGGAGTTTGCAAAGGAGTTTCTTGTTGATTCCGGCATAGAGAGCATTGCCGTAGTCCAGTCTGCTGCTGATGAGAGCATGCGTGACAGTTTTTTCTGGATTCGGATGGGATCCATCTGAACACCTTTTGAAGCATGTGGATGGTGTTGAAGCAGGTCGAGGATACGGCATTGATCTGGTGGTTCATAGTGAGCGATGAGTCTAGTATGATGCTGAGGTTTCATGTGTGGTCCGTCATGGGTGGGGGGATTTCCAAGGGCAGGGGGCCACCAGGAGTCATCCCATGCAGACTTAGTGGAGTCAAGAATGAGGACTTGTTTTCTCGGAGTTGAGTTTCAGGCAGCTGTTCTTCATCCAGGTGGCGACTGCTTTCATCCGTTCTTGGAAGTTGTGTTTGGTGATGTTTAGGTGGTGGTTCATGTCTGCTGTTCCTTGGTTGTGGAGGGCTTTGTAGGTGTGTGTCAGTAGTTTGAATTGGCAACTTTTCTGGATGGGGAGCCAGTGGAGGTTCCTCAGGTGCTGGATGGTGTGGGTCCATTTGAGCAGGCTGAGGATCAATTTGGCCGCTGAGTTCTGACTCGTCTGGATCCTTCTCATGCGTTCAATGGTGGTTCCTGCATACAGTGCGTTGCCGTCGTCCAAGTAACTGGTAATGAGGGCTTGCATGACTGTTATTCAGGTGATTGTGGGGAGCCATTTGAAGATTCTTTGGGGCATGCAGAGAGTATGGAAACTGGCAGAGGATACTGTGTTGATCTGTCATTTCATGGCGTGTTTTCTGTGCAGGATGATGCAGAGATTTCGGTGTGGTCTTTAGGCGTGGAGGTGGGTCTGAGTTCAGTGGGCCACCAGGTGTCGTTCCAGAGGGAAATATGGTTGCCAAAGATCAGCACTTCAGCCTTGTCTGTGTTGAACTTTAGGCAGTTGTCCTTCATCCAGGCTTCGACGTTCTTCATGCAGTTGTGGAAGTTGGTCTTTGTTGTAGTGGGGTCTGCTGAGAGCAAGAGGAGGAGCTGGGTGTCGTTGGCATAGAATTTGATGTTCATGTCGTGGGTTCTGGGGATGTCGGCTAGAGGCATCATGTAGATGTTGAAGAGGGTGGTGCTGAGGGATGAACCTTGGGGGATGCCGCAGATGGTGCTCTTGATTTGCGAGTGGAAGGGGGAGAGAAAGAATCAATTGACGGATCGTTTCAAAGATAGACATTCCCAAACGATAACTATTCCTAACAAAATGCAACACACTTTCAAAAACTCTATACTCTCCCCTATCTGTGCTGATGCTTGGCATACTTTTCACCCTGATGTAATGGAATTCACATTTCTTCCCCTGTGCACCATTCTAGCTGGAGCATATAATGCATATTTTTAGCTCACAATGTTTTGAGATATATGGTACAGACCAAAATTAGTTCTATCCTTGTTTCTGACCACACCCCTGTTATGGATGACTTTTGATATCTTGCCTGATGACTCACATTCTATTAGATGGAGATTTAATAATGCATTATTATCTGATAATCTTTTCATTGAAAAATAAAAAGATTTTAACAGAATTTTTTTAACTTAATCTTCCTACTGAATCTGCAATCAATTTTATTTGGAACACATTTAAATCAGCAGCTAGAGGTTTTAGTATTGGCTATGTTGCATCTAATAAATGCACCTCAGTCAAAGAAACCACCATTTTACTACAAATATAAAAAGTATTGAATACGAATACTTTTCCTTCAATCGCACTGACACTGTAGCCCGCCTAACTAAAGTTAAATTAGACTTTAACAATAAGTTAGATGAGCATGCAAGTACATCTTTATTAAAATCCAATGCAAAATTTTATGGTGGATGTAATAAATCAGGTAAAATATTAGCCAACTATTTAAAAATTAAAAAACAGAAATCTAAAATAGATGTCATCTCTGACAGCTGTGATAATAGATATTGTATTGATTCAAACATTTTAGAATGTTTTATTGAGTATTATAATCAATTATAAATCCCTGAATATAAGCCATCACAAGACGCATTGGAAGAATTTATGTAGTCTATACCTAAACATCCAGCACACTCAGTTGACCTTTCTTCTTTAGAAATGGCCATAATGGTAGCTGAGATTCACACAGCTATTACTAAATTACCTAAAGATAATGCCCCAGGCCTAGACAGATTTTCTGTCGAATTCTATTCCCACTTTTCTCAAATATTAATCCCAAAACTGCTATTATTAATTCAACACTTTCTGTCGTAAAATGCAGCACAAGGCACAATTGTCGAAGCCGTGCTTTGCTTAATCCCTAAGAAAAACAAGGACCTCTCTCTATGAGGAAATTATAGACCCATTTCCCTAATTAACACGGACTGTAAGATCTTTGCAAAAATCTTCGTGCTACTTATTATGCAAGTCATTCTTGATTTAATTGAAATGGAACAATTCAGATTTGCAAAGGGTAGATATATAACTGATAATTCCAGAACTTTTTTTAACATTATTCACCAAGCATCCAAGAGCCACAACCCACAACAGCCATCCCACTTGACTCTAAAAAAGTCTTTGACAGTTTTCATTGGGATTTTATGTTTCGAGCATTAAAATGGCATGGTTTTAATTCTCAAATATATTAGTTTGCTCTGTTCTGCACCTACCACTTCAGTTTTTGTTACTGGTTTACAATCCCCGTATTTTAATTTGTGTAGAGGCACCCAAAAAGGTTGCCCATTATCACCCTAACTATTTATACTCTCTTTAGAACATTTTTTAGAAAAAACCCATCGCTCCAGTCAGTTTTTGGGAAATAGTCGTGATGACATTGAGATCAAATTTACTGCCTATGTAGATGACATTGTTCTCTTTGTCTCTGACCCTCAAGTAACCATTCCTGAATTCTGTAAGATTTTAAAAGAAAATTCTACTATATCTGAACGGTGACAAATCAGAAGTCATGACTCTTAATAAGCACTGCCTCAAAGAGATGTTTAATGAATCTGGCTTTAAGTGGAGTTCCAAATACATTAAATGTCTTGGGATCCTTTCCGTTAACCCCTTAAAAATACTATCTCTATTAACATTGCGACAGAAACAATCTCTGTGAAATGGATTACCTCTATTTCAAACTTGGTGGGATAGGCTGGACACCGTTGAGCTGATGCTGCTGCCAATAATAAATGTTACTTTATCTATGCTTCCTGTTCATCTCCCAGAATTGTTTTTTAAATTTATAAACAGTCTTTCCTAATTTTACAAAATATCACTCTGATTTTACTTTTAAACAGATTTCGACTTCTCTATCAAATAGGCATAACCCCACTCTATCTGGAACAAATTTGAAATTTTTTATTTGTTCCCTTTTCATTTAGGGATATAGTTTATATTTCTCAACCTCCTAAACCTCTCTTATCCTCCATACATTCATTATCCCTAGCCATATCCATACTTATGCGCACACACCCACCCCTAGAAAATGTTTATTTTCCCCCCATATAGTATAATAAAACCGCATAACAGAATTCTTGTCTCTAAAGACTGGATTAGTAAAAGAATTGTAAGAATTGTAAGTATCAACCACCTTTTCTCAAATGATCATCATCTTACATTTCAAGAATTGCAAAACAAATGTAATTCACCCTCATTCATTGCTTCAAAATATGAACAATTGTAACCTTTAATCATATACCTCTCTTCTTCCCTAGTAGCCCCACAGCAAAATTGTTATGTGTTGTTGATTTCTATAGCACACTAATCACCCAAGAGGGTATCCATGCTCTTGGGCAAGGTGTGCAGGTGTGTGGTCCCAAGGTGCTTATATGAAGGCTCTGATGTGTTGAGAGAGGTCATTCCATGTCTTGGGTGAGATGTAGGAGAAGAAGCGACCTCCAATTTTGCTTTTGCAGATGCAGGGAGTGTGTGCGAGTGAGAGAGAGGCAGAGGATAGGTATCTGGTGGGTTGGTGAAAGGGTATGCAGCTGTTCAGGTATTCTGGTCCTGCATTGTGTAGGGATTTGTCTGTGTGCATGAGAAGTTTTAATTGGCTGTACTTCTCAATAGGGAGCCAATGAAGCTTCCTAAGGTCTGGAGTGATGTGGGTGCAGTGTGGGAGGTCGAGTATGAGTCTTGCGTCTGCATTCTGAATGGTCTGTTATCAGTGTAGGAGTTGTTTGGAGATTCTGGCTTAGAAAGTGTTGCCGTAGTCCAGCCTGCTGGGGTTGTGTGCTTCCGTGATGGTCCGTGATGGCATGCATAGAATCTGAAAGCAACCTCAACATGACTTAAGCCATCATGTTGAGGTTGTCATCTAGGATGATCCCTAGATTTGTTGTGTGGTCTGTGGGTGTTGGTCCTGTTGCCAAAGACAAGTACTTACTTCTTGTCAGAGTTGAGCTTCAGGCAGTTGGTTTGCATCCAGTATCCTATCATGGTCACCCAGTTAGTTCTGGAGGTGTTTGTCTTGTTCGTTAGAGAGGATGAATTGGGTGTCATTGGCATAGGAGATAACGGTAATCGGATGATGTTGGTGAGCAGTGTCATGTATACCTTGAAAAGAGTGCGGCTGAGGGACAATCTCTGTGGGACACTGCATATCAGTTTCTTGGTCACTGATGTGAAGGGTGGCAGCCTGACCCTTTGGGTTCTTCCTGTGCGGAAGGAACAGATCCATTTGAGAGCAGATCCTTGTATGCTAATCTCGTGGAGTCTTCTGATGAGGGTGTTGTGGGAGACAGTGTTAAAGGCTGCGGAGAGGTCGAGAAGGATGAGGGATGCTGTTTCTCCTCAGTCTAGGATGTTTTGCATGTCATCAGTGGCCCCGATGAGTGCTGTTTTGGTGCTGTGGTTCTTTCAGAATTCTGAATGTGTGTTATCTAGAAGATGGTGAAGTTCGTGGTGGGTTGTGAGTTGCTTAATAATGGCCTTCTTAATCCCTTTGGCTGGATAGAGGAGCAGGGAGATGGGTCAGAAGTTGCTCAGTTGATTCAGGTCGGCTGTGGGCTTCTTGCAGGAGTTCATTTTGGCAAGTTTCATTCATCAAGTTGCGGACATGTTGGAGGTGTTGATGAATTGGGTCAGGGTGGTGTTGATCATTGATGTTCCCAGGTTGTAGATATGGTGGGGGCATGAGTCCTTTGGCCCTGAGTGGATGGTCGGGATTATTGCTGCTGTGTCATTTCTGGTGAGGGTTGTCCATTCGGTCAGCTTGAAGTCTTGGTTGCAAGTGGGTAGGTTAGAAATGAGCTCTCTGAGGGTGGGTTTGTGTACAAAGTTGCTGTAGATGCTTGCAATTTTGCTGTGGAAGAAGTTGGATAGGTTGTCACAGAAATGTTGGGAGGAAGCAATGTTGTTGACAGTGACTGAGCGTGAGCTGAAATTCTTGATGATCGTGAAGATCTCCTTGCAGCTGTTGGAGGTTCCTTCAATGAGGTCGCCTAGTGCTTTTTTCTTGGTGTCACTAATTTGCTAGTGAGAGTGTCTGAGGGCAGCCTTGTAGTAGTTCTGTTGGTGGTGTCATGGCTGGCACTCCATTTCCTTTTGAGCTATTTACAGTGTTGTTTTGTGTCCTGGAGGTCTTCTGTGTACCAGCTGGCCTGCTTGTTTGATCTACTATGCTTGTTGGGTTTGATGAGTGCGTGGGAGTCCACGCACGTAATAAATTGGGTTGTTGGATGACTGGGGTGTATGTCCATGTCAAAGAGTCACCAAAATCCTTGTCAGGGTGGGGTACAAGCAAACCCCAAATTAATCTGTGCTCACCCCTTTGGTAGCTTGGCACAGAGCAGTCAGGCTTAAATCAGAGGCAATGTGTAAAGTATTTGTGCAACACTTCAAACAGTAAAACAGTGAAAATACACCAAAAAAAGGAGCCTACAGCACGTTTAGAAACACAGGGTATGCTTTAATACATAAAAAAAATTAAAAAACTGCAAAAATTCCAATTAGTAGAACCGGAGATGTTGAATTTTAAAGTTTATAGTGGAAAATAGCACTAAAAGCCCGAAGCGCCAATTGGGGATATTTGGTTACGCCTGAACAGGACAAATTCACAAGTTCAGGTCGACCGCAATGGAGTGTGGGCTGGCTGAAGATAGAAAATCCTGCTTGCCGGATGTTGTGTGGATCCGGATCAAAGAAGCTCCACGCAGTTGAGTGATGCGTTGGTTCCGAGATGTGCAAGACTGCGGTGCGAGGTCCAGTTGTGTCGACAAGGCTTACTATGTAATGTCCTGGCATCGGGTATGTACAGCGCAGCTGGCGATATGTTGGTTCCAAGGAGCTTCGAGGCTGCAATGTGTTGTCTGATGTTATTGAGTCTCCCGTCGACGAGAGATGCGAGGATTTGGGCTGGAGATACACTGCTCCATCGGAGATGAATCAGTTCCAAGGACTGCAAGGGCGATGTGTGTCTTCAGCAATGGGTCCAATCCACTCAGCAGCAGCAATCTGGTGGTTCTGCTCAGAGATGCACCACTAAGTGAAGAAGATGTGTGGGTTCTGCTCTGGGATGCATCACTCAGCATAGAAGATGTGTTGGTTCCACTGACAAGCAGCTTAGGCCCACTTCCAAGGACCCACGACTGGGGTGGCACCACTTGGCAGGGTAGACTCACAGATGGCAGAGTCCAGGTGCAGGTGCAAGGTTGCTGGAAGCCTGTTATGCCCCTGAAGCTTCAGATCAGGAGGCCAGACAACTAGCCCTTGGAGTTACTCTGGGTTCCAGGTTCAAGAGATGCAGGTCCAGTCCTTCTCATCCAGGCAAGAGGGCAGCAGACAGCAGGACAGCACAGCAAAGCAGGAGTTCAGCAAAGTGTAAGTCAGCAGAGTTGCAGTCCAGCAGAGTGGCAATCCTTTTACAGCACAGCAGTCCTTCTTCCTGGCAGAGTAACCACAGGTCCGAAGTGTACTGAAGTGGTGATGTCTGAGGTACTTCTTTTATATACAGTATTGCCTTTGAAGTAGGGAGAAGCTTTCAGAAGCATTCCTTTGAAGTTCACAGATGCCCTGCATTCCCTACCCTGGCTAGACTCACTACAGGGGGTATGCAGCCTATTCAGGTGTAAGTGAGGCTGGGCCCAGCTCCTTCCTCTAATCCTGCCAGTGATGGCCCATTCAGACACACCTAAGCTCCCATTGTGTGTGGCTGTCAAGGAGAAATACATAAGGCCCAACTGCCAACTGCACCCAGTCATGTGACTGAGAGACAGGATGTAGGCACCAAATGGCTAAGGCAAAGAATGCCAACTTTCTAAAAGTGGTATTTTCAGAATTGTGATTTAAAATCCAACTTCATCATGTTATGATTTTCTATTGTGATTGCAGACACCAAACTTGAATCAGTGATATCTTCCCATTTGAAAATTACAGTTATAAAAGGTAATAAGGCAACTTCAACATTTTGCTATGGGAGAAGTGACTAACAAATTTAGGAGTTTTTCAGTACAAGGACATCTAAAACGTAAAAGTGCATGTCCTGTTTTTTTAAATACATTGTACCCTGCCCACTGGGCTGTCCAGGGTCTTCCTTATGGGTGACTCATATGTATTAAAAAGGAAGGTTAGGGCCTGGCAAAAGATTTATTTTGCCAGGTCGAAATGGCAATTTGGAACTGCACATTTAGGCTCTGCAATGGCAGGCCTGAGACATGTTTAAAGGGCTACTCAAGTGGGTGGCACAATCAGTACTGCAGGCCCACTAGCAGCATTTAAATTACGGGCCTTGTGCACATGTAGTGCATATTACTAGGGACTTAAAACTTAATTAAATATGCTAATTGGGTATCAGCCAATTCCAACCATGTTGTAAGGTGTAGGTAAAAGCACTTAAGCACTGGTTAGCAGTGGTAAAGCGCCTAAAGCCAACAAAACTAATTCATCAAAAAGAGGGGAGGAAGGCAAAGAGTTTGGGTGTGACACTGCAGAAAGGGGCATTTCCAACAGGGCTGTTCTTGATCCAGATGTTAAAGTGTTATGTTCCCAGGTTAGGCCCATGTAGGAAAGCTGCTCATTTCTTACATTGTCCTCTTTTTCACAATAACCTTTCTGCCATGAACTTTTGCACATATTTGCATACACGACAATGTCGGATTAGTTTCTCTGAAACTTCTTTGTTTACACATCTAGCTTCACACAACATTATCACGAAGCCTCGAACATCATGTACACGGCCTCTTTACGCACTATGTACAAATGTCTTTCTATCTTCCTACGCGGGGCGACAGAGCTATCTACATATCCATAACATTGCTAATCTACAGTGTACATCGCAGGGCTGCTTGCTTTTATAAATAATGAGCATCCTGATAGATTAGCAGAGGAGGCACTTCAGCTGACACCGAGGGTCCCTGTATGCTGAGACTTAACCACACAGCGGTGATTCTTGGCACTATACCTACATACACTCTAGGTACACTTAGAGTAGGGTCTGGATAGTAGGCATTTATACACTGTTTTGGCACCATGGTACAGCTGTACATACTATTTACCCTTTTGGTGCTCGTAACCACTTTCATCTGCGAGAAAAGTACGATCTGAGAGTCCTGAGAAACCAGTAAAGAAACCAGTAAAAAAGGGGATTCATAGTAGTAAACAAAATTACCAGGAGAAGTCAATAAAGTATATAAGGCACATAGCATCTAATACAGCTGGAACACCTGGTATTACTATCCCCCTCAAAGAGAGGCCACACCTGGGTAACAAATTAGAGGAAGGGGTTAGAAATAATATCCGACAGCCACTCAGTGTGCCCATATTGTTAGGAACAGAGGACAAAGGGAATAGGTGGCTGTATTTCGAACAGGTGAAAATGGGAAGGGATGGGAAAAAAACGAAGAAGGGGTCGTATTTAAATAGGTCCCATCGCCTTAACTCATTTGCCCATTGTCCCAACTTGAAAGGAATAGGATCAAAAGACCTCTGACAGGTGGGCTTCCAATTAACCATTAATGGAAAAGAGTTTACCAGGGTACAAGTTTATTCAGACCTGGTAAAAATTGCCATAGAGAAGGCAGAGAGAGAGATCTTAAAAGAAGGTATTCGGTTAGTACCCAAAGAAGAAGTAGTGACAGAACATAATGTTCCGCAAAAGAAAGCCTTCCTAAAGCATCATGCAGGACTAGGTAAAAGGCAAGTGAGATTACTAGAAAGAGAAGTCAGATTAGGCTTGGGAAACCTTAATATAGTAATAAATAACTCAGATATAGAGGAATCCTGGAAGAATTGGAGCTATTGTACAAGCCCCGCAGGGCCTTCTCGGCGATTCTTAGAGGAAATTGATGAAAATGGGTTCCTTAGCAACGTAGAATAGGTAATGGGGTTGCCACATGGCATAAAATTGGTCTCTTGGAATATAAATGGACTAGGAAATCAAATAAAGCAAGATCTTATAAATGACCTGGCAAAAAACAATGAGATCATTTGTATCCAAGAGACCTGGCTATGTGGTAATACCCCTGTAGTTGATGGCTTCCGCCAACACTATCGCCCGGCAATAAAATCAAGGTCCGGTCGACCAGCAGGTGGCTTAATGACACTATTATCTACAAAATTAGTGAAAAATGTACTTCAGCTTACTGTAACATGTAAATGGTTGCTTGGTTGTAGGATAGCCCTAATGGTCGCTGATAAAAATAATGAAAATGTGTTGATTTTAAATGTATATATGCAATGGGGCACCCAGGAGGAATATGGTGTCAAAATGGGTCAATTTAAGAATGATATAGATTTATTGTGTGAAATGTATGGTTCGGATATATTCTTGTTGGTGGGAGATTTTAATCACAAACTAAACCCAAAGCAGTTAGACATCTGGTTTATGGAAATTTTGGAGGCTTATGATATAAATCAAGCAAAGTTTCCTGAAAGCCTTTGTTCAACCCATGACGTAAAGTTGGGAAACTACCTAGCGACAAAAAGCCTCTTTTGCTTAAATAGTAGGTCAGACCAAGATTGTCCGGCAAAGAAAACTTTTAAACAGGGGTCACAAATTTGCCCCATAGATTATGTCTTTATGTCAGCATGGAATTTTGCATTAGTAAAAGGCTTCAGGATCAGCAATATAGAAGGCAGTGACCACAATATAATGGAACTGGAGCTAGTAAATCGCCACCAGTCTGCCTGTGACAAAGTAATCATACAACAGATGGACTATCCAAGGCGCATAACAACACGGTTAACAGAAGAATATATAGAAAGGTTAACCAGGCTGCAACAAAATATTGATCTAGGATGTGTGAGTGGCCTAAATTTGGCTTGGTATGTTGAGAAAATAAATCAAGTGGTACAAAGCCTTCGTGGAGAAGTTAGATCTGACGTAAGGGTTACTAAGAGTAAGCAAAACATTCAGGCTAGACAAGGAAAATGGTTTAATACAGACTGCCTAAATAAGAAAAAAGAATTAAGGAGAGAAGAGCGTAGCCTGCGTAAAAAAGTTGACCAGACCAGGGCTGAAAATCTCGTCAAGCTAAAGAGAGATTACACCACGCTAATTTGTAGCACTAAAAGAGCCTATAAGGAAACCTGTTGGGGAAAATTGTTGGAGGCAATCGAATCTAAGAATATACGACAGTTCTGGAAGCTGGTACAATCAGCATCAGAACCTTCGGTTGCCTCAATGAACTGCGTGGTGGAGGAGGGTGCTTGGGAGGACTATTTGCAGGAACTATACACCCCGGGGAGAGAAATTGAAGAGGAGGTATCATGGGACTGGAGTGGTCTGGTAGAAGATCTAAAACCGGATTTTTCAGTAGCAAACGTGCTTAACACGATAAAGACCCTGAACCTAACAAGAGCAGCAGGCCCTGATAACCTATCAGCCTTGATAATAAAATCAAAGTCGTCCTGGTGGGCAGAATTCTTCTCACTTATGTTTTTAGTAATCTTAGAATCTGGGACGATCCCAATAAACTGGAAAGGAGCGATAATCAGGCCGATTCATAAGAAAGGGGATATTTATGCCCCAAAGAATTATAGATTAATTGTCTTACTTGATATCGGTGAAAAGATCTTTGCTAAAATAATATTAGGTAAATTAAAAGATTGGGCAAAACAGGGATCTATTGTTCCAGTTGAACAGGGGGGATTCAAAGAAGGACATTCCACCATAGATCATTGCTTTGCCCTATGGGCATTGGCCCGAAAATCGATCGAGCAAAATGGGAAGCTGTATTGTTGCTTTGTCGATTTTCGGGCAGCTTTTGACTCTGTGGATCATAATTGCCTCTGGGAAGACATGAAAAAATATGGAATCCCGGACGGCATACTGATGATTCTAAAAGAGCTACATAGAGGGAATTGGGCCCAGGTAATTAGAGATACGCAAGGGTCACTGACTCATAAGATAACTGTAGGGAATGGCCTCAGACAGGGGTGCGTTTTGGCCCCCATGTTATTTGCAATCTTCTTAGCAGATCTCCCTGCAGTACTAGAAGTAGAAAGAAGTGCAAGCCCTAGAATGAGCAGAAACAAAGTGTCCTGCCTTCTATATGCAGATGATCTTGTGATCCTTGATCAAACAGAGCTAGGACTCCAAAGGAAACTAAATGTTTTTAAGAATTATTGTGATAGAAAGTTTTTAAAAGTAAATATGGAAAAAACAAAGGTTTTATGCTTTGGGAAGAGAGGTAAGAATTTTAATTGGTTTTTAGGTCAAGACAAACTGGAGATAGTTACAGAATATAGATACTTGGGCCTCTGGTTTGATAGTGCGCTAAAATGGTGTACTCACCTGGAGGCCCAAAATGCGAAAGCCTTCTCGTCAGTCTGTGGCCTGAAAAAATTTAATAAAGAATATGGTGACATGTCACATAGACCTATGTTAAAGGCATTTGAAGCAATGATCCCCCGCAAGTACTGTACGGGGCAGAAGTTCTTTACCTGAGTGGTAAATGCGGGTGGGATCGGGAAGAAGGAAAGATCTTAAAAATGCTACTGTCATTACCAAGCTGCACAATGATCCAAGCTATTAGAACGGAGCTAGGGTTCATAGCATGGAGCGTACAGACCCAAATGTCCTTGGTAAGATTTTGGAAACGCCAGGATCCAGGTGGTGGGCAGAAGGTCTCACAATGGTGCAGAGAGGAGATTCAATCTAGTAGCCTTAGCTGGGCAAAGGATGTAAGAAGAAACCTCCAGAAAATAGCAGTGCGCCTTAAGGTGAGACTTTCGCAGCCATCCCTGGAAGTAGATTTTACAAAGAGAATGCTTAGAGACCAAGGGCAGATATATTCAAGATCGTTGGACCTAGATTATATGAAAGTGAAAAAATCAGTACAGTGGTTAAAAAGCTCATGGGCAAACGAAGCCTGGTTCCCGTACTTGGATATCTTGCCAAATCAAGGGTTAAGACATGAAATTTTAAGGGTCCGAGTTGGTATTAATCCTTGGAAGACGGAAGAAAAAATAAAGGCAGCATTGACTCAAACAGATGGCATTTGTAAATGTGGGTTAGGAATAAGAAATTAAATTTTGCACATATTGCTTGATTGTACATTGGTTTTAGCTATACGGAAATTGTTTTTACGTCCAATATTTTTAAAAAACGAGGTAAGCTCTCGTGCCCAAGCTGTTTGTCTACTTACCGAAATGCCATCTCTAGACATTGCAATTGCAATGGGTAAATTTCTGAAAGCTACAAAAGTTTTTGTAAGGGAGAAATTACAGGAGGGGCATTGTTTCTAAATGTATTTTAGTGTTCTCCCATCAATGAGAGTTTTATGGATTTAGATGCTTTTATAATCTGTGTTTAATGAGTTATGATTGTTTGAGGATGCAATTTTTTTTTTTTTCTAAATGTATTTTAATGATAATTTATTTGTTACAGAATTTATATTGTCACCATTTCCTGGATCCCTATTGTGTTTTGTGTACTGTTTAAAGACTATGGTCTAAATAAACAAAGTTTTCTCTCTCTCTCTCACTTTCATCTGCTTCTGTCTACTGATTCTCGCAGCACATGTATTCTATACAAGAATAACGTTAGTTCAATAAATATATTGAAAACGTCCCACTGTGTATTCTGTATATTTCTCTGGGCCCACGTAAGGCCAAGTGACTGAGCAAAAGGTTCTGATCTGTTTTACGATCCCTGAGAGGTCAGGGTTGTCATGTTCTGTGGTTGGCAGAAACCTTTTGCCACCTGGTAAGGTTAGAGGGGCTTACAGTGGCACTGTGACCTAGCTGGTCTCTAGGCCATCATATTCTGCGGGGGTGCCCGGAATCAGTCTAGGCACCTTGCTCAAAGCTTATGTTGTCCAAACAAATGTGCGGGTCCTACGGATCAGTAGGAACTACAAAACAAAACTTGTTGATGTCCTTTCTAAGGTTGTCTGTGAAGCTAAGCTGATCAGTGCTTCTGTGATTTTGCCCCAGCTGTGGCTTGGATTGCTGAACCAGGTAGGGGTGTTGACTTGAGGTGTTCTGATTTGAAAGTAGAGTGGTTGGTCTATGTGAGCTGTGTGATGGAGTTGTACATGATGCTGTTGCTTGTGGTAAAGGTAGGGTTCAGTGTGCTTCCTGCAGTTTGTGTTGGTTCTGTGATGAGCTAGGTGAGTCTGATGTTGCTCAAGCTTTCAAGGAGTGCTGTGGAGCACAGGTCTTTTCGTTCTTCCAAGTGAAAGTTGAGGTCACAGAGGAGAATGTAGGCTCTATAGTCGATGGTGAGCGAAGTGACAAAGTAGGTGATGAGGTTGGTAAAGGTGGCTCAAGGGCCAGGTAGTGGCTAGGCGAGGGTTCTTTTTATGGTGAAGTTTTTTGAGATTTGCAGCTTGAAGTGCAGTTTTTCCATGAGTGGGCTGGCGTTCTTTTTTGAATGTTGTGCATTTGATGGATTCCTTGTAGATGATAGCGAGTCCTCCTCCTGGCTTGTGAAGGCGATCGTGTAGCCCACTGGGATTGATGTAGTGATGTCAGGAGCTGATGAGAGGTTGAGTCAGGTCTCTGTGATGAAGAGGATGTGGGGTGCATTGCTGCTCAGAGGGTCCCATATTTCGGCTGTGTGTTTGATGATAGATCCTCTGTTGAGAAGCATGCATGCGAGTGGGTGTTGATGTGTGGGTTTCCTGGGGTGTGTAGTGTGGGGTGGGAGTGTAGGCGTTGTTGGTGCTTGTGTGGTGTGTGTGTAGTGAGGGGGTGTTGAGGGTGTTGTTAGTATTTGCATTGGGGTGTGGGTGGATTACTGCTGGAGAACCAACAGTGGGTACAGGTGAAAGCTCCCACCATGGTATGAGGTGTGGTGCTGCAGCAGTTAGGGGAATGGTGTCCAGGGTCTAGAGATCTAAGGAGTGCTGCACAGTATCGCTGGGCAGTGATTAGACCAGGATTTCTGGCACTGGGTGCAGTCCAGGCGCGGATGGATGCGAGAGGCTTTCCTTCGGCGAGCCGGTGCGCCAGTGGCGTGTCCATGTTACAGCTGTTATAAAGTAGGACCTGGAAGTGGGGAGAAGTCCAGTGTGCCATGATGTAATTTCCTGTGCTGATGGGAGGTGGGCAATGATGTTTTCTTGCTTGGCTTCTTCTTTTAATGACAGTTTTTGCGGGGAAACTAGCATTGTCACTTCCTGTCCAGGTGGATGACGGGAAATTCTGTGATGTCACTTCTTCCTGTGCAGGTGGATGATGGGAGATCCGGTGATGTCACTTCCTGTGTTGATGGGTGATGGGAAATTATGTCCTCTTGCTTGGCTTCTTTTATTAGAGATGGTTTTGGTGGCAAAACCAGTAATGTCACTTCCTGTTCAGAAAGATGATGGGAAATTTAGTTATGTGACTTCCTGTGCAGGTAGATGACGAGAGATCCAGTGATGTCACTTCCTGTGCTGATGAGTGAGGGAAATGACTTCCTCTTGCTTTGCATCTTTTTTTAAAGACGTTTTGGCGGTAAAACCAGCAATGTCACTTCCTTTCCAGATGGATGATGGGAAATTCAGTGGTCACTTACTGTGCAGGTGGATGATGGCCACCATGATTGATTTCCTTATCTTATACAGGCTGTCCTCTATGGTCTTTGATTATTTAATTGTAATGTGTATTTCATTTGTTTTAAGTTTTTTCTTTCTTTCTCCTTCTCGTTTTGCTCATTCTTCCTTTTCATATTCTTACTCTATCTTTTTCCCTCATTCAAAACTCTTACAAAATGCTACTTTTCTTATTAACCTCTTTTATTTCTAGGAGACTATGTCTATCCTATTATTTGCTTTTGGGTTTTTCTTCTTATGATATTCATATGTCCTTTTTGATACAGTTGATCACCAAACCCTAATCAACCGTCTGGTGGAATTAGGGGTTAAAGACAGGGCCTTGTCCCTCCTGACCTCCTTCCTCTCAAACAGGAATCAATCAGTGGCCATGGGCTGCTGTGAGCCTTCTCGTTTTACACTTCCTTGCGGGGCCCCTTAGGGATCCTCGCTCAGCCCTATACTATTTAACATTTATCTTTCCAAACTGGCCTCACTAATAAAAAGCTACAACTTCTCACTTACCTCTTACGCTGACAACATGCAATTAGTAGTATCAGCCTTTAACAATGACCCCATAGTGTCCTACTATTTCCAGGACTGTATGAGAGCAATCAGTGCATGGATGACCAGGCACTGTCTGAAGCTCAACTCAGGGACAACTGAGGTTGCACTTTTTGGCAACCTTTTTCCCACCTGGTCCCCATCCTGTTGGCCAGATGAGATGCTCCCCCACCCCTGTGCCCAGAGCCAAGAACATGGACTTTCAAATTGATAACAAGCTAAATTATGGTGCGAGGTATCTGCGGTGATTTCATCAGCCTCCCATACTCTCAGGACGATCAAAAAAAAATTCCCTTCATCCCTGGTAATATTATAAAAACAGTTGTCACTGCTTTAGTACTATCTAAATTACACTATTGCAATGGCCTCTAAATGAAACTTCAAGAAAAACATATCAAAAGTCTTCAGACAGTACATAATGCTGCAGCCAGAATGGTACTGGGACAGTCCAAATTTCACTCAGTATCCTCGAGAAACCGGAAAATTCTTTGGCTTCCTGTTCGAAGCTGTGCCAAATTCAAAGCCCTTTGCTTTGCCCATAAAGCATTACACAATACAGGCCCTGAGTTTCTGAGACTCAATTTCCAATTGTATGCTCCTAACAGACCACTGCGCTCTTTAGGCACCAGAACTCTCTTAAACCCCAGATTCCGGAAGTCTAAGTGGGGTGGAAGAAATTTTGTCACAGGTACAACCAAACTTTGGAACAGCCTCTCCCCACACAGCAGAGCCACCCCCTCCTTGTTTTCCTTTAGGAAGGAACTCAAAACATGGCTTTTGAATAATTAGGGTGTTACAGTTCATGATTCGGTTCAGCTAGCACCAAGAGACCCTAGGGTACATGTGCGCTGTAAAAATTGCAGTAACATAACATAACATTTATATTTGAATCTATTTCAATAAAGTCATTTTCAAAACCAAATATTACTTGTTCCATCATTATTTCTAAAAAAGAAAAATGCTGTTCACTGGTCAGTTTGTGCTGGTGGATGCTGATGGGCACCACTGGCACTTATTTCTGGGTAATGGAACTCATTTTTATAGAACACAGACTTCAATCACACCACCTTCACTACTTAATGTAGAATGCAAAGAAAGCAGCTGACAAAATCAATGTGTGCTTCAGTCGTTGATTCAGTCAGCTTTTTTTTCTGCAAACCTTACATTTTGCCACCAATCGGCCAATGGTGGTTCAGGATTGTTTCCCTTCATACAGATGTGAGGAACTATATACCAGATATGAACTACAGACTTGATGATGTATTCCTCTTAGTCCCAGTCAAATCTTTTTGTGTTTCCAATTAGACCATTTGAAGACCTCTTCCAATTAACTCTAGGAGTCAAAACATAGGTATTTATGACATGTAGACTGAGTGAAAATTGAAAAAAGTATTTCAAATGTGTCTGCAGTGTTTTTTTCTTTTTATTCGTTCACATGTTTTAGTGCACATCTACTCACATATGTCACTCTCACTGCATCGTTCACTGGAGCACCTATAGATTATATTTGTCTGAATTTGTTTTATTCCCCAAAAGACAGTGACTTCTGCCAATATCGATGTGTGTGAATGTTGTTTGTTTCTCCAGGGAACCTCAGGCTTGAGGTTATCTGTTTTTGCTGGCTATTGAAGTATGCACACTTCACCCCTGCTAACCAGTAGTGAAGTGCCTGTGCTCTCACTTCTAACATGGCTGGCAAATTTAACTTCCCTATAAGTACCTAGTGCCTAGTACATGATACCTGGTACAAAGCACACTAGAGGCTCTATGTTAAATGCCACTAGTGGACTGCAGCACATAGTGTGACATCCACTGCAGTAGCAGTGCAAACATGGGTTCAGGCCTATCATTGTAGGCTGACTGAAGCAGCATTTAAACTGCAATTCAACCTGTCAAAATAAAACCATGTAACAGTTCTACACCTTCCTTTTAAATATTAATAAGTATCACCGAAGTAGGCCTTACAGCCCATGTGTGAAGGTGCATGGTATTTAAAAGTAGGATATGTAGAAATGCCATGTTAAAAAGGCCCTGAATAGCATCTAAAACCCATTGTCGCTGTAGCAAAACTGGCTGTTCCATAGAGAAACACTGGGATGCACTATTACATTTAATAATGCTATCTGCAGTTAGGACACAGCTAGAAATTTCATTCTTGGACTCTTTCTAATATTTATTAAGAGACCAGTCCACTGGTGATGTCATAATTTTCTCAAGCCTTGAAGAAGGTTTGAAAACTGCTCCCAGAGCAGAAACAAAGTCCTGGTTGCGTGGAGCTGTTTCTGTTCCTCTGGCAGGACGACCATTTAGGCAGTGCCAGGAACCTGATTAACTTCAAAGGGGCCTCCCCTGTCCCAGACAGATGTCAGATGACACCTGCACAGACCCTGTCTTTAATCCCCCAGTCAGCAATGCTCTGATCAAAGTAGGGAGGGAGCTGCCCGTAGAACTGGTTTGAAGTGACCACAGAGCAGGTGTTGCTAATTTCACTGGGCACACCTCAGGGGTGGGCACACAGGCTCTGCACAATTAGGGTTGGGTTTCACCATCTTGGATTTAGGCAGAGAGAGGCACTGTGGGGTTGTTTGCAGTAGGACACAGAAAAAATGCTGCAAATGTGGGTAGGATAATCTCAGGGAAGCTTTATCTCATTGCTTAGCGACGAGCCGGAAGTCACTCCCATCTAAAAGCTGGTGTCAGGCATAACTGAGGCATCCCTAGAACCCTCTTCAGAACACTACTGGACCTGAGGAAGAACAGAAGATGACTCAACCTGCTGCCTGAGACCTGAGAAGAGCCTTGAAGTAATTGATCTGGTCTCTTTTTTATAACTAGGACCAAGTAGTGGACTCCAAGGGTCATAGGCTGACCTCCAATTCAAGCTACAGGGACACAACAAACCAAGCTACAATAGGCCTTTGCTGAAGATTTTCTGAATATTTCCCATTGACCAGTCCAAGTGGCTCTGCCTTGGACCCTGCTGGTGGCCTCTGCTGGTGTGAGTCTTGACACCAAGTGCTGTTCCTGATGTCCTACAACTGTTGGCTGGATCTGGGTGGGCTTCTCCAACCACTTCTGAAAACCTGGGAATTAGAAAGGCTTTGGCACCAAAGATCTCCTGAGGACTAGGACAAACCTGCCAAACTGATCCGAACAAGGTAGGTTGCCACTCGGGTGAATATTCATGTTTCTCTCACTCTGAACTTTGCCGTAGCAGTGAATCTGTTTCAGCAGGACTTTGCCAAGAAGATATCTAGCCTTGTGGAGCCCACTTCAGCTACAGCCTGTAGCCTTGCCCCCTCTGGAGGAATGCAAGATCCAAAACAGTCACTAAGTATGAACAAAGAAATCTTGACGGGGTGAAGGAGCCAAAAGTATCCGTCCGGCATTGGGACTTTCCTTGGATGAGAAATTTTAGTCTATCCCACTCTGAGCTTATCCTCCAAAAACCAACAGGTTCATGGGGACTTTGTCCAACGGCTATCTGACCCCATGGAGTACTCCTTGGTTACAGCCTGCTGCTTTGCCCCACTGAAGATTTTGGACTTTCAGTTTTGAGACTAAGTTGTAAGGTAAAACCTCATATCGGTTTGAACCTGCACCCTCTCTCCATCACCTCAAATTCTGCCTAGATCCAGTCTACCATGACCAATGGACCACAGTTGGTGCTTAATGCTTTATGACACTATATACTGAACATTTTTATGGTCAGCAGTATTTTCAGGTCTGTACTTCAGGTGGAGTACAGCAGAGCCAGCATAACTGTCATTAGATCCCGCTTTATGGCACTATTTTTATATAACACTTTAAAAGTTAATTGCTCCAGTTCCCATTATTGGATTGCTTTCATTTTGGTGTCAGTTTAATTATTAAAGTGTTCTTTATTTGTCTACATTGTTCTGGGACTTTCCTTGTGTGGTGTTTTGACTTTGTTACTGTTTTGGAACTACATAAATACTTTATACTTTGCCTCTAAGTTAAGCTTGTCTGCTCTGTGCCATACCTACCATTAGGCTGAGCTCAGGTCAATTTAGTGACTTTAGTGGTTCAGCCTGACAATAATTGTATTTAATAGTCAAAGTGGGTCATCAGTCCCCTAAACTAATAAGCCAATTTCATACACCAGTACTAGGTGGTCTTAGAATAATTCAGTAACATGCTAATATATGTCTTTTGAGCTCATCAATGGCAAAGTGGCAGAAGACAATTCATATTATTGACACACATATGGCAGATGCACTCTCCTGGGGATGACCTGAAAAAGGCAACCACCACTGCCCAAAACAGTGCGATGGTGTGCAAAATGTGACAAGCTAAGAAAACCTACAATAATAGAAATGCAGCGTATGGCATCATTCCATCTGTGTGATTGAGGCCCCTTAAGTATGACTTTAAGATTTTGAATGTATGTTATGCAATAACACAGAGATGAAGAAATGATGTGTGTAGTATCATACCACTTAGTTATGAGCCATTAAAAGAAGCATTAGTATGTGGAATTTTAATTTTAATTGTGGTCAGTATACCACGTACAAGGCCCAAGGGTGTTTGGGGGCGTTATATCGAGGCAGAACAAATTAAAAATATTAAAAGGTGGGCAGAAATGAGGCTATGGCTGGGACAACAAAGTTAAAAGAGTGCCCAGCTTTAAAAAATGTATATATACAGTATATTCAAGGCAGCTGGTCTGGAAGAAACAACTTTGATCACAATTAAGTTAAACAGAAAACGGGGGTGAACAAAGGAGGATGAGAAGATAGAGTGGTACTAGCAGAAAGCAGTAGGCAAATTAATATAGGTTGGAGTGGAGACATCTGTCAACCAAAGGTATTTTAGTTTTGATTTAATGGTAGTGATGGAAAGTTTGAGCAAGAGAGGAATAGCGTTCCGTACTTTATGAGCGCAACCAAAGTAGGACAGAATTAGGGATTATTGTTTTTAAATTACAGCGTTCAAGGTGGAGGGCTTCAATGAAACAGAGGAAGTGAAGCCAACAGTTGTGGCTGGCACGACTTGCGGGTGGGGGGCAGGAGGGTCGTACGGGGAGGGGGGGTCACACCAGAGGGTCTAATTTAATAATACAAAAAATATATAATTAAACTTGCTTTTCTGCCGGCCGGATCCCGTGTCTTCCTCTGCTCCTGCTCTGCGGCGTCCGGCAGGAACAGGAAGCAGAAGCAGGCAGCCAGGCTCCCTCCCTCCCCTTACCCAATCACAGTGCTGCAAAGAGCGTTGTGATTGGCCGGGACGCCTCCCAGCCAGGGACTTATGGGGAGGCCATTTTTTCCATGTAGGCTGCATTGCAGCCTGCAAGGAGAAGGGCAGAGTGTGCATGACTGGTTTGGGTGGCCCCAGGGGGCTGACCAAACAGTCTTTGTGCACTCAGGAGTGGGCAGGCACACAATTCCTCCCCTGCCATGCTCTCAGAGCAGCCCCGCCCACCAGTCCGCCTGCAACCAAACATAAAATGCTATTAACTAAAAGTTATTACCATTTTATTTTTCTGCTTCTCGCACTGCGAGAAAGCAGTGGGGCGACGCTCCTCCGCCCTAGTGGAGGAGCCACCCCTGGAAGCCAATCAGGGATTTTAAGTTCTCAGGAAGGAGAGGGTGAGGAGGCAGAATTGAGTACTGTATATACTACACATGCCATTTCGAAGTGCCTTGATTCAATAGGTAGCCAGTGCAGGAAAATATTAGAATAGGAGTGATGTGGATGAAATGGTTGCCTCCAAATACAATACAAGACAAGCTTCAGCTTTCAGATGTTGACATTGGCTCAGCTAATTAAAATACAATTCCTGTAGTAGTGTCTAGGAGTACAGAAGATTGAACCACTGTCTCGAGTTCATGTTTTCAAATAAAGGGCTTTAGATCATTTAGCAGTTTTAAATGAATATGAGAATGCTTTATTATTTCGGTATTCTGACTGTGTAGATTGAGTCTAGAATCAATGAAGGGTCTTAGAGAGATTTGGATCCTGATTAAGATTTTGTCAGACAGAATATTCCATCACAAACATGACAGATTTCTCATTGGCTGCATTACAAGAGCTTTACATCCTATGGAAGTTGTAATATGAAGATGGGCTATCTATCACATATAAATGGTTTAAGGACTCAATATTTGGGCCCTCAAATCATTATAAAGAATCACATAAATATTTTGTTAAGGGTTACTCGATTGGACCAATACCGCCCCAAAAAAGGCATTACAAAGGTTGAGCTTGGATTGCCTAATGAGCCCTTCAGCACATACTACGGACACCGGATATTTATCACATTTGTGATGGTGTACGCCATCCGCCAAACTCTAAATCTGGCCCTTAGTGCATTCAATAACAACTGGTGAGTTATTAAAAAGATTGAAAGAGTCAAGTCAAAATTTTACATGAGTAACAAGAATATGAAGGAGAGGTGAGAAGATTCTCAGAATCTCTGTTTTTAGCAGATGACATGTTAGGTCAGCCTCCAAGACTGATACAATCAGCTCTGGATTACCCACCAGAAGAGACCTTCAAATAAAGTTGGTTGTCATTGGCATGTTACTGTTTGTTGTGCCAGTGCTGTGAAGCAGATCTCTAAGTGGTTCAAGCATACGTTGACGATAAGCCATTATTGAAGTAAGAGGTAAATTATATGAAACCAACAACCTCTATGTCCATTCTACCAGCATGCATCTGGTATATATATATCTTTCGTTTAGTTCACTTTTTCATTTCCGTTGAGTACAACTATTGTGCAGCTCAAGTCCAAAGTTTGTGTCAACAGGTGATGTTAAAGGGGTTGTGAACATTTCACAAGGCAATACATTTCTTTGGAGTTGATACTCACTAAACAGCCACATGCACCTGTGTACTCCAGCATGCAATTATGCAGCACTCGAGATCAGGGAAATATGTCCATAGCAATTTTGGCTGGTCCTGCCACCCACTGGTAAAGGGTGAAGCAACTCTTATTTCAATTTTGATGTTAAATTAGGTAAACCTTTGCAGGAAGAAAATAGAAAAGAGTGAAGGAAAAGAAAATTAGACATATTTAAAGAACAGCGATTAATTCAATCAGTCTATTAAACTGTTTATTATGGAATACCGATTAAAACGATAGATAAAAACTAAATTGTTCAGTGGTGAATATAACTCAATTTAATCAGATATTTCAGGTCATCATGAAATACATAATACGTTCCTCATAAAAAAAATATATATATATGTTTATAATAATACATAGAACAAGATGTGGTAAAAGTTGCCTTAATGAATTACATCAAATTGTAAACAGATATAATTCTAAAAGACCCTAATAAATCGCATATAGCTTCTTTGTACCAGACATCAAGGGCCATGTGTTTACAAATTTGGGGGCATATTAACAAGGCCCGGCGATAAATATTGCAAAGCGCGCTTAGCGCATGCATATTTATCGCTGGCTATCTCTGTAATTTATCGCCCGGTTAGCGCGTTATCAACAACGCGCATCGCCGAGGCGATAAAATTCCAGAGATAGCGTGGATATCGCCGTTTTCCATGGTGGAAAACGGCGATATCCTAGATGATAGGGCCTGTGGTCTTAGCCACAGAATCCACCCCCCATGTTAAGTATGCCTTAGTCAGGAATTTAACAGACGTTAAATTCCTGCGTTAAAGCATACTTAACGCGATTTAAATAATCGCGAACCCTCCTTGATAATATCGCGAAGCAGCCTTCGCGATATTATCCCTGTTTGGTTTCACAGCCACGCCTACTTTGCATCTCATTAGCGATGCAACGTTAGGCGTGCTGGGAACGGGCGCTAAGTCAGCAAAACACGCGATAGCGATGAAATTATTGCCGCTTTTCGCCCGAAAACGGACGCAAAAGCGGCGATAATTTCATATCGCCGCCTTGTTAAGGTGCCCCCTAGTTTCTATTCCCATCCCATCTCAGAATTTTTCATCATGATCAAAAATTGATACATTTGGGAAGCTCTTGGGAGTTTGGCTGGGACAACTCCAATTAGTTCATGTTCAGTGTTTTTACTAGGCCTGAGTAAAATATGTGTAATTTCAGCAAAGGAAGTGGCTAAATAATTCATGGAATTGTGTGTTATTAGGCAAAATGCCAGTGAGGCAGTTAATTTTACAGATTTTTAACAAAATGGAATCTCAATAATGTGGCCTAATTGCGTAATCTTCGACATTTGGAATAAATATATTAAATTAAAATTATTTTGCTGAAGTTTAAATAAAATAATAAAGTCCCATCTAAAGTAAAACAAAATATTGTGCATTGATAATTATTAAAAGTCGTGTATAGAAATAATTAAGAGTAATTTAATTATATTTAATAAAAATTAATGATACATTAAGTTATAAAGTATTAAATGTTAAAATATTTAAAAACTAAATATTAAATATTTATTATTTTTTAGCTAATTTTTAATATCAAATTACACTTATTTCCTATTTTTATCTATTTTAAATAATTTAATTCAATATTTCACAATGGGGTTTTATTTTAAGTACCTACCCCTATTAATTTCTGAAGAAGGTGTTGCTGTAGCAGTGTTTGGCATTAGGTGGAGCTAGACTAACTACAGCTCTAAGTTGAAGTACATTTACAACTGCTTTGGGTTCTTTCTGCCTTTATCAATTTTAGAAGTCAAGTATGTAAATAGGAATGGGCTTACTCCTATGTGGGTGGGGGCACGTCCCACCCTATTTCCCTCCTTACTCCTACCTTAAGCCCGGTTTATCCTCCCTTATCCCCTCCCCTATTGTAGTAAATATTTCCTATTTTCCATCCACTCCCCACTGTCCCTACAACATTTACTACTAAAACGTATACTTGCATGTGTGAAGACTCTGCAGTCTGGGCGGAGATCAGATTACAGAAAAGGTAGGAGAGGCAAAGCTGGAACCTCTGCATGCATGTTTGTGTATAACACTTTGTACTCTGTTCAAATTGCAACAAGAAATTTGGTAAAAAGTTTAGCTGATTTCAATGTCTCTGTAATTTCGTCTCAAATGACGCCAGATACCAAATTTCATCAGCAATATTTAGGTCTACATCTATTAACACAATTAGTGGTACAATAGACTACATAGCATCAATCTGTAGTAATTTAATCAGTTTCTTTTAACATTTGTTAGCAAAACAATGTGCTGTGTTTTTCAAAACAAGTGGGCCATGCAATGATATTGGGTGTGGTTAGGAGACATTCGTCTTTAAATCTTGTTTCTTTGGTGACGGTTTATCGATTGTGAATTACTGTTGTATGCACCTTTTCCCACATGTAATTTCTGATCATTTTGGTTTACTTGCAAACTACACTCCTTTTACCTGACTCAGCAATATAAAGTAGGTCATTGCTTCAGTTTTCAAATGCTCCTAAAAATGTGGAGGACTACAATGACAATCTGAAACGCAGGAACATACTGGCTATATAGAGGGTGTGTTTTAACCCTACATTCCCTCCTTGCAATTGCCCAGCTGGTCTTCTGCAACTGGACTTGCCTGGACCATCAACTGGACCTGTCTGAGCCCTGCTAGCCTCTGCTGGAGTGAGTTTGAGATCCCCAAGAGGTGCGTCCCAGGAACTGAACCCTTGGCTGGCATCAGTCTGAGCTCCTCCCAAGAAGAAAAGGTTAAATTCTGAAGTTTGGGCTCTTTCACAACCGTGAAATCATCTTCATGCTGAGACTTCAGTGAAGACCTATTTTTCACACTACAGCAACCACCAGTGAGGAACTACAATGTGAGATCTGCACTTTGCACTATAGCAATGACTGCCCACGGTGACCCCCAATGTGAAGCTCCAGCAATGACCGTCCATGATGTTCAACTGGCTTTTTACGCTACATTGATAACAACCTGTGCCATCCGGCCTGCTCTTCATGCTACAGTGACAACCATCCATCACCAACTAAAAATGACATAATTGAATCAGTAGAACCAGAGATGTGTAATTTCAAGCATTTCAGCACAAAGCACCACTCGTGTTTATCTGGTCCTGTGAGACCAGGTAAATGTCACAAGTTTAGAATTTTCACGATGCAGTGCAGGTTGGATTCAGGGGCCAGGTTAGCCCACTGAAAAAGTTATCTTCGAAGTCTAGCGCAATGAGTTACGTTCATCATGGCGGAAGATGCGAGGAGCAGAGAGAGCATTGTGGATGATCATCTCTGTAGTGTAAAGAGCAAGCCAGGCGTTGTGGACAGTTGCTGCCAGAGCATAAAGATCCTGTCAGGTGTTGCGGATGGTCTTTGCTGGAACTTCACGGTGGTAGTCTCCATGGGCTGTTGATGTTGTAGGGTGAAGTACAGATCTCATGTTGACGGTTGTTACTGGGAGTCATGGTAGCACAAAGAGTTGGGTTCACCGAAGCTTCGCGGTGGCGGACTGCACGGACAGCAAGATCTTGGCACAAACAGGCCTATTCACATTTGTTAAGAGCCCAAACCACAGGATTTCTCCTTTTCTTCAAGGAGGAGCTCAACTGATGCCACATCAAGGGTTCGGGAACTGGGAGGCACCTCTTGGGGTTCAGGAACTCACTCCAGCAGAGGCCAGCAGGGCTGTAGTAAACATACTGACACCCATAGGCATATTTTAGGAGGGCCTAAGGAATGCCTTGAAAACTTTACCATACAATGATATAGCTGCACATTAAGGCACTGATTAAGATTGGGTTGGTGTTTCTGACCTCTGCACAAAGCCCTATTTGTGAAAGTGTAGGAATTCTGAGTTCTGAAGTTTTTACAGAAACATAAATCCATTCTACTATTGTATATACGGTCATTCCTTACATATTAGCAACTGCGAAACAATATAGCAATATAAACAAAGTAAAAACTATAGATTTTAGGATTCACATTGACAATGTAATTGCAACAAATACAAATCTAGATATAAAATTTAGATGGACCATATTTTTTTCTAAAACTAATTATTCGAATCCCTGGTTACCAAAGGCAGTTTCATTATTCAAAGTATTTCAATATCTTCAGTCTTCTGCCAAAGGAAAATATACATTTTTATATAAAAGCTTTAAATCAGGTAATTATAGCCTGTCAATTCACAATTATATATCCACCTTTTTAGTTCGTTCTTTTTCAAATTCAAATGTCACTTTTAATTATTTTTTCTTTTTTTCATTGAGCCATTTCTTGGTATTGTACTCAAAAGAGCCCTGTTTCATTAGTAATTGCCATTTTTTCATCTGAAACGTTGTCATTTATACATATACGAAAAATAATATTCACATATTTTAGTAGTCTTGTACATCAGTATTTATAGCATCTATCTTTAAAACCATAAACGCTACATGTTCTCAAAGTACACAAGAGCATTGCGAAGGAGGAAGCACAACAGTTATATGCATTTTAATGAGGCCTCTATTAAAATGCATAGCAAACAAAGCTATCAGGATTCGACCATACAATATGTGAGATCACAATACTGTGACAAACTCTCAATGTCATTTTCAGCAGCAAAAATATGTTTAGTGCCAAAAATGTCTTTATGAAGCCTGCCAGGAATTGACAAAAGGAATCCTAGCAGGGGTAAATGACTGAGTTACTTACCTGTTATCTTCATTACTCTGAGTCCTAGTCTTCCATGTCAGTTCTAACATTGTGGGACTCTGCCTCCAGACACTGAGATATCTTATCTATTTAGGCCTTCCTTAAAAAGCTTTCACTTTGCAACTTCCTGACAATCCCATCTCGTAAATGCCTTATAAGGCAGGTTTATCCATTCCCCTTGCTGAAATACCATGCTCTTTAAGGCTCAGTAAAAGCCGACTCATGGGCCAGGAGTTAGGGAACCAAGGACTAAGATGAGGAAGACGAGGAGGATTGAGGGTCATCGAGAAGCAACCTGGTCATTACCTCCTTGTTATTCTTCCTCATCCCAATCCTAACATTGTGAGGATGTACCAAGGTAAATCAGGAGATAAATGGACCAACAAGAAAAGAAAACACACTGGAAATAGCGGGCCTGATTCACAGAACTAACTTACGTCAAAAACGTAAACGTAAACGTAAAGTTAGTACTTTTTAGGTATTCACAGAAGTTAGTAGTCCTAACTTTAGGACTTCTAAATGCCTTCTGTGAATACCGAAAGTCTTAAAGTTAGGATTTTACTTAACTTTACTACTCCTAAACTGAGAAAAATCCTAACTTTCAGACTTTCGGTATTCACAGAAGGCATTTAGGAGTCCTAAAGTTAGGACTACTAACTTCTGTGAATACCTAAAAAGTACTAACTTTACGTTTACGTTTACGTTTTTGACGTAAGTTAGTTCTGTGAATCAAGCCCAGACTATGTCACCAGTGATATTTATTAATCACTGAAATTCAGATACTCAAAAACTGTAGGCGTCTATGACTGACAAAACTTGAGAACCACATTCTGTTGACAGTACACCACCCTGTGAGCGATTTAAAGGTGTGGAAGGATGGCCAGGTAGCAGAATGACATGTGTCTTTCATGGAGGCAATGTATTAGCTCAAGTAGAGCAACACAAGGTATCTATACGCAACTGAAATAACAAAACAAATTCATCAGCTAAGGGCTGCTGAGAATGGACATAAACCATGCCCAGTCAAGCCCAAGTAATAGCTCACAAATAGGAAATCTGCCTCACAAAAAAGAACCTGTATGCTCCAAATAGAAAGGGCCCTGTTAGAAATTGGGTCTCTAGTTGGCAGAGGTTTACACTCTGTCCAAGTAGGGACCACAATCCTAGTTAGGGTAAGCTAACTACATTAAATTAAATTAACCTATGTTCGCCATCTGGTAGCTTGGCACAGAGCAGGCAGGCTTAACTTAAGAGGCAATGTGTAGAGTCTTTGTGCAACACACACACGCACACAGTCACACAATAAAAACACCACAAAAAGACCCCACAGAGTTTTATAAAAATAGAGAATATTTATCTGAGTAAAACATGACTAAAATGACAAAAATCCAATAAGATTAAGTCGAGATATGAATTTTTAAAGAATAAACCAAAAATACTGCTTAGAAGTCACTAGTGGTCAAAAGGTTACTTGATGTCACGAGGGACCGGTACAAATCCAAAGTTCATGCAGACCACGATGGAGGTCAGGCCGGCAACAGGACCCAGACAGTTCCTACTGAAGAGATACCTTGGCTGGAGCAAGTGTCGACGTCAAGGGCCTACTGCGTCATCGTTGAGCTGCGCAAAGAGGGTCCTGCGTCTTTGTCAATCTCAGATTAAGTGAATGCAATGCTCAATGACCACGCAGAGCGTGGTCATTGAGCTGCACAGGCTGTGGATCAGCTGTCATCGACCAGCTTCTGCATCTGCGTCGAAGGGCGGTGTGGTGGAATTTCTCACACAGTTGAGGCAATGCGTAGATTTTTGCAGAAATCCGCTGTAGAACCCACTTTTGAGCCCCATGACTGTATGCCACTGGAGTCAAGCTAGCCTGGCCGATGAGGGGGATGCCCTGAAACTGGTCTCAAGAGGCTTGTGTCCGGTCCAGGCAGGACCTGGCCTGGCAGTTCGGGCTGGACTGTTCCGATAGGGAGCAGGGTCAAGACTGATATGCATTGGCTGGGTTCAAACTGGAAGGGCATGGTGAGCAAAAAAACAACAGATCTAGGCCCAGATCTCAGTACTGGGGGTGAATGTTTGACATTGTTCAGCATTCTGTCCATCAATAGTTCTTTTTGCATTTGTTGCCCTAAGTAGTTTGGATATGCCCAGATGTGGGTACCTGTGCTCTCCATGCCACTGGAGTCAACCTAGGCTGGCTGATGAGGCGTGGTACATCAAAACCGGTCCTAAGATGCTTGTTTCCAGTCCAGGGAGGGCCTAGTCTGGTAGTTCAGGCTGGACTGTTCCCATGGGGAGCAAGGTTAAGAGTGATTTGTATATGGCTGGATCCAAACTGGAATGGCATGGTGAGCAAAAAAATGATGGATTTAAGCCCAGATCTCTGCATTGGGGGTGAATGTTTGAAATTGTTCAGCATTCCGTCCATCATTTGTTCCTTTTGCATTTCTCGTCCTAAGTGGGAAGGGTATGCCCAGACATGGATCCGTGCTCACTACACCACTGGATTCAAGCTAGCCTGGCTGATGCGGGGTGATGTCCCAAAACAGGTCCCAGGATAATTGTTTTCGGTCTACGGAGGACCTGGCTTGGCACTGCAGGGTGGACTGTTCCCATGAGGGATAGGGTCAAAACTGATTTGCATATGGCTGGGTCCAAACTGGAATGGCATGGTGAGCAAAAAACAATAGATTTAGGCCCAGATCTCCATTCTGGGGTTGATTGTTTGGCATTTTTCAGCATTCCATCCATCAATTGTTCTTTTTGCATTTATTGGCCTAAGTGGGATGGGTATGCCCAGACGTGGGTCCCGTGCTCTCCATGCCACTGGAGTCAAGCTAGCCTGGCTGATGAGGGGTGATATCATGAAACCGGTCCCAGGATGCCTGCTTCTGGTCCAGGGAGGACCTGGCTTGGAATTTCGGGCTGGACTGTTCCCATGGGGAGCGGGGTCAAGTCTGATTTGCATGTGGCTGGGTCGAAACTGGAATGGCATGGTGAGCAAATAAATGATGGATTTAGGCCCAGATTTCTGTACTGGGATGAATGTTTGACATTGTTCAGCATTCCGCCCATCAGTTGTTCTTTTTGCAGGACTGGAGGGGGCACCTCAGGCAAAGGTAGGACTCACAGATGGCAGAGTCCATCAGCACCAGCAGGATTGCAGGAAGTCTTTTGTGTCCCTGAGACTTCAACAAACAGGAGGCGAGCCAGTAAGCACTTAGAGACACTCTGGGTTCAGGTGAGATGGGTCCAGTCCTTGTTCTCAGCAGAGCAGAGATCAGCAGGCAGCAGGGCAGCTCAACAAAGCAGAGAAGCAGTTCCTCAGAACAGCCAGTCAAGACAAAGTGGCAATACTTACAGCACAGCAGCCTTTAGCATCAGAGTTCTTCCCAGGTCCCGTACTGTATTCCTTTGGTAGGGTCAGAGCCCCAGACTTATACCCAAAAGTGCCTTTGATGTAGTGGGTAACTTCAAAGTAACTCTTGAAAGTGCATAAGGATCCCTTTCAACCCAGCCCTGTCTGCCAGGCGATCTGTGAGGGGTGAATCAGTCATTTTTATGCAGGCAGGACACTACCTATTGAAGTGTAAGTGTCAGCCCCTCCCATTCCTACCTGCCCAAGAAGGCACATCAGAATGCAGATGAGTGCTCAGAATGCAGATGAGCCTCACATTCCTGTGTTTGTGGTTGTCTAGAAGGAATGCACAAAGTGTAGCTGTCACCCAGCCCAGACTTGTATTGGAGACATGCTGCAGGCACACAGAGCAAAGTTAAGAGCTGAGAAATGTCCACTTTTTAAAAGTGCCATTTCTAAAATAGTAGTGCCAAATCCGACTTTACCACTAAAGATGATTTATCATTACCATTCCAAATATATGAAACATGATTTAGCTACTCCTTTCTAAACAGGAATTGGAACTTAAAAGGGTTTTATGGAATTACCAGTGCTAGCCTATGTGAGCAATAGACCTCACAGTAGTGAAACAGAAATGTTGCTGTTTGTCACTACCAAGACATGTAAAACGTAAAAGTACATATCCTACCTTTTAGTTACATAGCACCCTGACCATAGGGCTGCCTAGGGTCTGCCTTTGGGGTGACCTATGTGTAATGAAAGGGGAGTCTAAGGCTTTGCAAGTGGTGTTAAATGTCAAGTCAAAGTGGCAGTAAACTACACACACAGGCCTTGCAATGGCAGGCCTGAGACACGTTTGAAAGGCTACTTGTGTGGGCAACACAATCCCACTAGTGGCATTTATATTACAGGCCCTGGATATATGGTATACCACTTTACAATGAACTTATGAGTAAATCAAATATGCCAATTAGGTATTTTTCAATGTTACCATAATTTAGGGGAGAAGCACATGCACTTTAGCACCCGTCAGCACTGGTAAAGTGCTCAGAGTCCTAAAGCCAACAAAAAGATAAAGCAAAAAGTGGAGGTAAGCACACAAAAAATTGGGGGAAGACCACCCTAAGGATGACAGGTCTAGCTTTTTTAATGAAGGCATGGGTAGGCAACTCCTGTCTGTGCATTGAGGTAGAACCTCATGATGTTCAGACTGGGATGATGAAGACAGACAAGGAGGTAATAGCTTACAAGTGCAGATTATGCACTAAACTGCAGACAAAGCCACAGTAGTATATGGGAAAAGCACAGGAAATAGCATGTTTAGCCTTGTAGTTTTGTGAGCAACCACAAACTCATTTGTTTGTGGGTATTCACAAACTCAGATCTGACCCTCTCCCACCTTGTATGTGGTCTAAGGTTTAATATAGCTAAGGTTTGTGCAAATATATTTCCAGGAGAAAGTGGAATATCACCACGAAAGGCGGAAAGCATGCAGGGAAAGGGGTGTATCAATGGGGAAAATGTATCCCCATCCAGAAAAATGAAATAAAAGATATACATGTATATTTGTATGTGGGGGCACCATTCCCCCAGTGTTTAAATCAAGGCTGTGTAGAGTTACTGTGAGAACTGTCATCATTGGTGTGGTCTTCCACCAAACCTTTTGTTAACCCCTCCTGTTTTCTGAATTTAATTTTTGTTGGCATTAGGACTGTGCGCTAAAGGGGTTGTGCTCTCTCTTATGACGTGAGACAAGTGGCTTACACCTGCTTGGCATTTTAAAATGACTTATAAGTCCCTAGTATATGGTACTACATGTACCCAGGATGTGTAAATTAAATGCTACTAATGGGCCTGCAGTACTCATTGTGCCACCCACTTGAGAAGTACTTTAAAATATGTCTCAGGCCTGCCATTGTAGTCTGTAGTACAGTTTAATCTGCTATTTCCACATGGCAAAATAAACCTTTTACCATGCCTAAACCTCCTTTGTTAAAACATATGTCACCTATAAGGTAGGCCCTAAACAGCTTAGAGGGCAGGGTGAATTGTGTTTAAAACGTAGGACATGAAGGACAGAGTCAAACTGGCTGAGGAGTACAACATGTTTGGTTCTTTCTCTGCCTGGGCAAAAGTTTCAATGGCGGTTCCAAGGACCTGCTGGCCATTGTCGTCAACAGAGCACCCCCTTCCGAGGGCAAGATTTGCAGAGAGCTGAACTCTCCCCATAGGCTCTACCTTGACCACTAAGATGGTAGTCACTGCCTGAAGCATCTGTTCCTACCCACCAGCAGCTGTGGGCCACAGCCGTGGAAGGAAATTGACTAGAGTAACGATCCCCTGCCTGGGGCTGACTGGGTGGAGGGGGCCTGGTCGGGAGCAGAACAGAGTGAAGCAGGAAGAACTGACGGTGGCCGGGCTAATACAGTGCTGCACAGAGGCTGTGGACTCTCACGGAGCAAAGTTGATCTGATAGAGACCTGGGAGCGAGCTGATGCTGGTACCCTCAGAAGGGCCCTGAGATACAGGAGAAGGAGGTGAGCCCCACCAGGAGGGTGGGATGGAGCACAATGATGACATTGAGAGGCGCCTCTGGAGCCCAGGGGTCCTACTACCTTTAGACTGTCGTGCCTGCACGGAGGACTCTGCAGTGCAGAGGGGGTGACAGAAGAGGACTGCACCCCCATATCAATTGATCAAAGTGAAACGAAGTGGAGAAGGGAGAAAGTGCCTGCAGCTAATGAGCCAGCTGTCCAGATGGGACTTGCTGAAGGGGGGCCTTGACATTGCATGAGCTGATCCCAGCTAGGAGTGGAGGTGACTAGCAGCATAGCACAGGCACCCTTTCTGTAGTTAACACCGGGAGAACATTCAAACTGGATTCTGACCCTGACTGATGAGGTGGGCCTCCTCCCCCCGAACAGGGCTACCCCTTGGTCTCCACTTGTATATCAACTATGAAGACAAAAAAAGACTATTTATAAAGAGTATTCACGACATGTTGACAGGAGAGGACACACAGCAAATGGACCAACACCAGCGGGAGCCCGCCGAGGCGCCTGCTGGACCCTCTATGGAGTGAAGGGGGCCTAGAGGCCCCACTCACTAGACCTTTTATGAAGGACCTCTGCAAAAGCATCAGAGAAGACATCGGCCATCTCTGCAATTATGTTTTGAAAGAGTTACACACCATAAAACAAGATTTTATAGCCCTAGGACACAGAGTCAAATTCCTGAAAGAAACTGGGGATGTGAGAGAAAACGAGCTAAAAGCTGTGGGCCAACAATTGCTTTCCATATGAAATGAAAACGCTGATCTACAATGTCAGCTGGAAGACATGGAGAACCACTCTAGACACCAAAACATCTGATCTGCATTGGGGGGAACCGGAAGTGGCTGAGGCCGACAATATCTAACTATATGTCAAAAAAGGTTTTTCATGTATATTCTCCCCACACTCTGACAGTCATCTGGACTGGACTCACAGATCAAGATTGGTGAGTCGGCAGAATGGTCTTCACATATGTGCACTATTCACCCAAAAAGAGGCATCATGAAAGCAGCACGATCCAGGGCCCAATTGTCTACTCAACTATAGCAGAACTTGTTGGCCCTCACCCTCCAAAAACTATGCTCCATTTAATAGATCAAAACGGGCAAGTGATCCAAGGAAGTTCCATACAGGTGGGGGCATCACTTTTGGCTCAGCTTCCAATGTGAGAGGCAAACCTATCAGGTTCACCAAGCATCTGGGCACAGGAGATCCTAGAGTTGTGCTGTGAGGGGGCAGAAGAGGACTCCCCCATGGGGGATGCAGAAGCCTGGAGCTCCCGCCACCCTGGCCATGCTAGATAGCAACTGTGCACTGCAAGCAAAAAGAGAGCTAGGCAATTGACAGAAGACATAATCTCTGCGTAGAAGCACTGCCCTATCTCAACTCCAAGAACTGAGAGCCTCGACCCCAAGCTGGGACTCATAATCAGTGGCCTACTGAGCGGCTTTATGGCTGGACTTAGATTGGGGAGGCCGATGCTGAGCCAGATTGGTGATATGCCCTGGGACCGGTAGACATAATCAAGAAATGGCAGGTCTACGTGGGTGAGGACCACCTTTGGAGGAATGAAGGAGATACTGGTCACCTTTCAGGAACAAACTTTGGCTCGCCTGATCCTATGGGGGAGGAGTGATGTGCTGTTTGATCTATTTGTTTTTTTCTGGCTTTGAATTGTTAATGGGTTTCTATGCTCTGTGTGATTTTCCTGCTTCCTAGCACCACTCCACGACACCTAAACAGGTAGTTGGCCTTCAGGCAGACAGGCAGTCCTGGCCTTGACTTTGACCTCCATTACGATAACAGGTTATACCCTCTCCGGCTAGTACATACTCCGAGTTTCGTCTATAATGTTGCCTCCTCTTAAGGCTTAAGGTACTGAGCCTCAATGTGAGAGGCTTTAACGCCCCTGTGAAAAAGGAGAGCTGTTTCATCACTCCTGAGGGACTCACGTATATATCCTGCAGGACACACATCTTCTTTGAGGGGACTGGCAGTGATTCTGTTCTCAGTGGTTACCACGACAGGGGGTGTGACAATTCTCCTCTCAGCCTCCTATCCTGAACAGTTGGAGAAACTATAGCAGATGTAACAGGGAGGAGCTGGCACTTAGGCTGCAGATAGGATACTCCTTTTTCACCGTGGCCTCCATATACCCATCAAACAATAAACAAGAGCACTTCAAAGCAAAGCGAGATCTGCACTTTGAGCTACAGGAACGACAGCCCACAGTGACTGCCAACACAAAGATATAACAACAACTGTCCATGATGCCTGAACTTATCTTCGTGCTACAGTGACAACCGTCCATGACACCAGGCCTGCTCTTCATGCTACAGCAATGACCATCCTCGATGCTCTCCCTGTTCTCCATGGCTGACCCCACTATGAACTGGACTCTTCACACCTGACTTTGAGAAAGTAACTCTTTCTGTGGGACTAACCTGGTCCCTGTATCTGGCCTGCACTCCATTGTGGTCGGCCCAAACCTGTGACTTTCCCCCGGTCTAGCATGACCAGAAGACCGCGAGTGGCGCTTTGTGCTTTTAGGCGCTATATATACTTGAAACTTTGAAATTGCATATCGCCTGTTCTATTGATTGAATCTAATTCATTTTTATGTCATTTTATTTATTATATCTTTCCCCTTCTCATCCACTCTTATTCTTTTGGCAAGACAGTGGAAAAGGGGACAGCCAAACATGTATACCACTTACCTGATCCTGAAAAATACAGCCAGTTTGGGCTGTTACCATGTGATGATAAAGCGATGACAATTGTATGTATACATTTTTTTAAATAAAATACTTTGAAATTAAAAAAATGTACTCTTTTTCTCTAAATTGATTTGGGATTTTTCTTGTGTTTTCACTTTATTACTGTTTGTGTGCTGCAAAAATACTTAACACAGTGTCCCTAAGTTAAACCTGACTGCTTTTGTGCCAAGCTACCAGAGGGTTAAGCAAAGGGTAATTTTGTGACTTTTGTGGTTCACCATGACAAGTATTGTGTGTTGTTGCTTCAGAAAGGTTTACAGTCCCTCAATTATTAACCAAACTTCTTACAATTACATATTGAAGAAATGGGAGGGTAGGGAATATGTCACGTCACTTTCAGTAATACATCTGGAAACGTATACCTGGACTAGCATTTCCAGGTGTGCTACTGCAAATATTTTGGAATTTTAAACAGCAATAAATCTGCTTCCATGTGTGGGAGTACTTTTAGCGGTGCAGATTTAGTATAGTTTAATTGCCCCTTTTGTGTCTTTAACGTTGCTGTCCTCTTTAATGGATCTTGAAATGTTTCGATAATTCTTTGGACAGGACATTGCATATTTACCCTTGTAGGCTAGAGAACACCCTCAAACTTGTATGTTTGAGGGTACTCACAAACTCAGATCTGACCCTTTCCCACTTCAGAAGTGGTCAATGTTTTAAAATAGCTAGGGCTTGTGAAATCTGTATCCAGGAGGAGGTGGAACATATCACAACAAAGGAGGAAAATATGTAGGTAAACGGGCTGATCCAAGGGAAAAATCCCCATCCAGAAGAAAAAGTAAAAGAAATAAATGTGCATTTGTACATGGACATCATTTCCCCGGTGCTTAAAAATCTAGGCTGTGTAGAATTACGAAGTGAAGAAATGGGAGGGAAGGGAATGTGTCACATGTTACTTCTTTTGGTACTCCTGAAAACATATACTTGGACTAGCTTTCCAGCTGTGCTACTACAAATATTTATAAATTTAAAAAAGCAATAAATCTGCTTCCATGTGTGGGAGTACTTTTAAGGGTGCAGATTTAGTATTTTTTTAATTGCCCCTTTCTTGTCTGTAATTAGGTTGCTGTCCTCATTAAGCAGTCTTGAAATGTTTAGGTAATTCACTGGGATTTTTGTACTGCATCTAATTGGAAAATCCATATGATACAATTAGATTTTCAGGGTAAGGTTCCTTTCAGAGCGAACATATAGATTATATAAAATACATAGATTGGACCCTGGGGTGTGGGGTCCTCGGGACCGAAAATGGCTTGGGGAGGGGGGCCATGTGCCCTATCTATCTATACATATATTTGTTGGTCGCCACTGGAGAGCTATAATTAGAATTGTGTTTCCATAGGAAATGCCTTTATTGTGTTGCTAATAACTTTGGCGCAGTTTGACGAATTTCCACTAAACTTTCCAAATAATTGCTGCTTTGTTACTAGTTTGCACATGGAAAGTTTCAGGATGATCCATTTAGTGGGGGCCGAGAAAAAGGGGGGTCCCAAAACTTGTTTTTCCCATTTATTTTTCAATAGGAACTTTAGACTCAGCTACAGCCCACACCTCTAAACGTATTTGCACCAAATTTGTCAGAAAGCTAGATCTTGGCCCAAAAAGAGTGTTTTTGTGATTCTATTTAAATCCATTCAGTAGTTTTTGAGCAATTAATGCTCAAAAACTTTGTCTATCCTGGGACGCAGAGCCTAGCGCATACCACAGATCTCCTGCTTAAATCTGATTGTCTTCCTCCCCATCAACCTGGAAGTTGTGGCAACCATCTTAGGACTCTGGACTCAATAGTAAAAAAAAAAAAAAAGGGGAAGGGTAGGGATACTCTAATCCCCTAGGCCTGGAGGTGGTTGCACCAGAGGGACCCAAATGGGGCCAAAAGTTATTATTTATTTAATTTTGCATAAATTTGTGGAGGATCCTCTGGGGCCAAAATGTTAAAAAAGAGGAGGGGTGCTGTGTGGCCCCCTTCCCCAAGCCTTCAAAAGGTCACGGGGACCCCATCCCCCTGGGTTGCCACATTTAGTAAAAGGGAGGGAGCTGCATGGCCCTTCTCCTGAGACTTTAATGGCCCCACCCCGGGGCCAGCTCAGTGACTGTGTCCCTGGGAGCCCACCCCCGGGACACAGTAATTGACCGGCCTGCACTACCATGGTCAGGGAAACATACGTTTGCACCCGTCTGCGGGGACCATGTTTAAAAATCCCACGATATGGAAGCAAGCTTACAAGTCTGCTCCCATCCGAGGGAAGCTTTAAAATTGCTCCTGCCAGCTGGGAGAAGACTTGTGTTCTGTTTCTGTGCCCACACTAAAAAAGAACACAATATTGCTTCTGCCAAGAGGGAGCATGCGAAGATAGCTGCTCCCTCTGATCTGGAGTAATGCTGGCTCATGCACCATGCAGGGAGCTGGCTGCCCCCCCCCCGCAGCCCCCAACATGAAATTTGGTGGGTGCCTTGGGTGGGCACTTGGGCACCCACCTATAAAGTATAAAATGCCCTGGAGGGATGTGTCCCCGGGGCTAAAATACGCTTGGGTAGGGGGCCGCATGCCCTCCTTCCCTGATTAATTGTATTTGGCATTAGGGGATGGTATCCCGGGTCCTAATGAGGCTCAGGAGTGGGCTCAATGACCCTCTCCCCTTTTTTATTGGCTTTCGCCATGGGGGATGGGGGATGGGGTCCCAAGGGCCTATGCAGGCTCATGAGGAGGTTAACCAATATTTCAAAGAAACAAGAGCGACCCATACGTCCTTGTGAACTGGGTGTGCACTTATGCAAAAAAACAACGTTCACAAGGAACTCAATTATCAAAAGAATCTACTATATGCAAGCTTAAGTTTACTTGCTCAGAATTAATCTTCAACCAACATTTTCAATTATGACCTTTCTACTAGGGTTATAATAAAGACACCTAGGAATATCTGTACACACACTTTGAGTGGATACTAAAAAGCTAAAACAGCCCAACACAACCATTTACACTTACTTCAGCCGAGTAAGTAGAATTTTATTATACAACCACAATTTAATCATATATATATATACATTAGTGACACTTTATAAGTGAAAAGTGAACCCCAGTGAAGTGACCATAACCTATCTTGGTGAAAACTAAGTGAAAATATGTGATAGAACAAGGAAAATTGGTTATTGGTAAATATCCAAAGGGCGAGCTGTATACAATGAAACAATGTTTTATTCAGGCTCTTTCCTTTGTCAATGTCGACGGCGTTTCACTTAGTTTTCACCAAGATAGGTTATGGTCACTAATGTATATATATATATGATTAAATTGTGGTTGTATAATAAATTCTACTTACTTCGGCTGAAGTAAGTGTAAATGGTTGTGTTGAGCTGTTTTTAGCTTTTTTAGTATCCACTCAAAGTGTGTGTACAGATATTCCTAGGTGTCTTTATTATAACCCTAGTAGAAAGGTCATAATTGAAAATGTTGGTTGAAGATTAATTCTGAGCAAGTAAACTTAAGCTTGCATATAGTAGATTCTTTTGATAATTGAGTTCCTTGTGAACGTTGTTTTTTTGCATACATGAGGAGGTTAACGTCACCCTCCCCCTTTTTTGTTGAATTTGCCCCGGGCCTAATTAGGCTTGGGGAGCAGTTCTGCTTGCCCCCCTCCCCTTAATATATATATTTTGGCCCCGGGGGATGAGGTCCCTGGACCCAAAAGCCAACCCTATGCCGAGTCGCCAAAGGCTGTGCGTGGGGTTGGCAGCATGCCGGGGGGGGTTGGCTGCCTTCGGGTTGGTTGCTGTAACTATAACTCATGCCCTAAGGTAACTATATCTCGCACCCTGCCAGGCACTGCTAATTAACCCACATATTACATCATTCAGGACATCTTCTAAGACATCATTAATAATATCACTGCAACATTTGCAATTAAATTATTGATATGAAAACTGTGCATACGAGGGGCGAAAGATATAGATACCTTAGAGCACGAGTTATAGTTACCAGAGAAAACTATAACTATAAGTAGTGAATTTCTGTGATGTTTAGATTTAGAGTTTAAAACATTACTTTGTCACTGACCATTTCACCTAACTATAATGCTACTTTAACCTTTGGTTTTTTCAGTGAAAATATATGTATATATAAATATATATTCACTGGAAATATCAATAGTTAAAGTAACGTTATAGTTAGGTGTGATAAAAAGATCTGTTTTTGTTAACAGAAAAACCTTAGAAATTGACTGATTAAACAAAAGGCTAAAGTAACATTCTAGTTAGGTGAATTTGTCAGTGACAACATTAAAGTGTTAAACTAAAAAGAAAAAATCAGAAATTCACCAGTTATAGTTAGCAGAGCTAACTATGACTTGTGCCCCCACCATGCACTGCTTATAACCTCACATATTACATCACTCATAACTTGTTCTATGACATCATTTATGACATTGCTGATGATATCTCAAATGTTGCTGCCAGCCTATCAGAGCTCGAGGAGAGAGCGAGATGCCCAAGGGGGGGAAAAAGCTCCTTTGGCCAATCAGAATGCTCTATTTTCAAATTAGTGATCCCTCAAAACTCTCTATCGAGACTCTCGTGGACCCAACAATTCAAATATACAATTATTTTTTAACCTTAATTTCTCAACAACTACTTAACGGATTTACACCAAATGACAAAAGGCACAAGCTGCGGACCAAGATCTAGCTTCCTGCCCAATGTGGTGCAATTCCATTCAGCAGTTTTTGCTGTAGTCCGTCTTAAAGAAGTCTATGGAAAATGCATGGGAATGGCACGTTTTGGGGAACCCTTTGTTCTCGGCCCCCACTTGATAGATCACTCCGAAACTTTACTTGTACAACCTAGTCAAAAGTAGCACCATTTTTAGAAAGTTTTGTAGAAATTCGTCAAACTGTATCAAAGTTTTTAGCAAAACAAAAAATGCTTTTCCTAACAGCTGACCTGACTATAACTACCTAGTGGATACATATATATTTCCATAGGAAAAGCATTTTTTATTTTGCTAATTACTTTGACACTGTTTGATGAATCTTCACAACATTTTCAAAACTCGTACGCACCTCAGTTCAGCTGCTGTCTGGAAAGTTTCAGGGTGATTAGTTAAGCAGGGGCCAAGAAAAAGGGAGGGTCTCAAAATGTGTTTTCCCATGCAATTTCCCCTAGAGATTTTAGACACGACTACAGCCCGAACCACTAAATGAAATTACACCAAATTTGGCAGAAGGCTAGATCTTGGTCCAGAAAGCGTGCTTTTAGTGAGTTGGTTTAAATCTGTTCAGTAGTTTTTGAGTTTGTTAAGGGAAAACCAAATTAGTATATGTGGAAGTGCGGACCCTCAGTAAATCCAACTGATCTCAAGCTGAGATCTGATTGGCTGCCAACACTTTAGCGAGGAAGTGCTGACAACCATTTTGGAACTCGGACTCATCTAACCCCAAAATCAAAGTCAGAAAATAAAGGAAAAAGGGCAGGCTAGGAATACTCTGATCCCTTGGGCCTGGTGCTTGGGCCCTCAGGGACCCTGCCTAGACCAAAAAGCCTATTTTAAAAAAAAATCACTGTGAAAATCACAGTGGATTCGCAAATTCGTGCACATTTTTAAAAAAAAAGAAGCACAGTCTCCCGCGTTTCCTTGTATTTCAGTCCCCGGACCTGGGTGCATGCAGCCCCTTTCCCATGGCCGATATGGGCCCAGTGGACCACCACCTCCCTGGGGCCAGGCCTATATGCAAATATAATGAGGGTGGCCATCCAGCCTCCATATGTACGCCTTTTAAGGGCCTAGGGATGGCCATCACCCCAGGCCATGGCCAAGAAAGTTTGAATTTATGAGGGGAGCCGCACAGACCTCCCTCTAGGGCCTTTTATGACCTTGGCAATCACCACCTCCCTGGGTCCAAGCTAATTGCAGAAAAAGGTAGTGGGGGCCCCTTCCTTGGTCACTTTGGGCCCCAGGGACCACCTCCCGGAGGCAGGCCCTAGAAAAACAAATGAGTGGGGCCCCCCTTCTGGAGCCATTAATGGCCCTGGGACTACCATGCCCCAGGGCCGTCTCTCTATATCTGTGGATGCCCACTCCTGGGACATAACTGTTCTTGCTTGGTGTGAGCTTTGACAGCTCCCACCAAGCAAGAGAAAACAGTAAGTCCACTCTCAGTGTGTGGGAGCAGGAAAACTGATCCTGCTGGGAGCAGACTTTTCAGCTGTTTTTCTGCCTGCTGTCAAGCAGAAAGGAAAACAGGTGAAAGGATTGCTCCCTCATGCAGGGAGCAGCATTTTTGGCTGCTTCCTGTGTGCAAGAGCAATGCCTGCTCCCGCTGGAGGTGGGGAGCCAGCAGGGACTGCAGTGGCATTAAGGCACTCCCCAGCAGTCCCCAACACTGCACACTGTGTGCACTGGCTGGCTCAAGGGCACCCAGCATCGCAGGGCCAAAATCAGCCCAGGAAGAGGGGCAATGTGGACCACCCTTCCCCGTGAATGGGGAGTGCATTCTTTCTTGTCCAGTCCATGGTTCTCCCTTTACTACGAGTATTCAAATCTACAAAACACTTGGTAGCTCTGCCTGTTTGGCCCCGCCCCATACACCTTAGTAGTATGCAAAGGTCTTCCTACCTTTTGCCAGGAAAATGGACAGCTTAACAAAAGGCCGCCCAGCGTGTTTCCGACTGATTTTGGTGACACGTTCTTGATGCCGAGGAATATAAGGACATCTCCACCAAACAAGGAAGCACTTAATTCATATAGTTAAGAGGAAAGACCATTGTTTGGTGGAGATTTACCTCTTTGTAGTCTCATTGCCTTCTCTATAGGAGGATTCGTGTTATCACAGATTTCTGGATGAAGACGCACAAGGAACAATCTCATTGCCTTGTGGTCCACATATGCAACCGTAGTGTAGAATATGCACTAGACATTTACCCAACGAGGTAGCACTGACTAAATAACAAGTAGAAAGTACATATTTTGTACAAAACTGTGGACTCTTGTTGGATAAAGGGGCAGGTGAGGTTCAGTTCTGGCCCAGTCACTCACACAGCTACTGAGATACCCACATAGACACTTAGATACCCACTCACACATCCATTCTGACACTCACACATCCACTCAAAGACCCATGCAAAACACTCACCCACACACCCATACAGCCACTCAAAAACCCAATAATAGATCCATACAGCCACTTACATACCCAATCACCCACCCACATAACCACTCACATACCAACTCACAGACATACAGCTACTCACACACCAACTCACTCACCCCTACAGCCACTCACACACCTACTTACAGATCCATACAGCTACTCACACACCCATACAGCCACTCACACAACCACTCACACACCCATACATCCACTCACACACTCACATAACCACTCAAACATCCGCTCACAGACCCATAAAGTCAATCAGACACCCACAAAACCACTCACACCCTCACTTAAAGACCGTACAGCTGCTCATACACCCACTCAGACTCATACAGCCACTCACACACCCATTCACAGATCATACAGCCACTTAGAAACCCTCTCAAGCAACCACACATAATCATACAACACTTACAGACCCATTGAGCCACTCACAAACTCACTCACTGACTCAAAATCTACTCACACAACCTCAACACTACTCACACACCCACTCATACCCCCATACAGACATTCACACACTCACTTACACACCCATACTGCCAATCACGTACCCACTCACTGACCCATATAGCTACTAACACACCAACTCACACACCCATAAAACCACCAAACACACACTCACACACATATTTACACACACACTTACAAGCCCATTCAGCCACTCACACACCCATACACTGACCTATACAGCCACTCACACACCTACCTTCAAAGGTTACAGGTTACAGTTAGAAAATAAAATTTAAAAAAACCTTAAAAATTCACAAAAAAAACAAACGTTACAGGGATGTTATAGTTAGCAAACGAAATTACAAAAAACACATCCAGCCACTCAGATGCCCACTCGAACACTGATACAGACAGCCACAAAGTCACTCAGATGACATATGTTAGAAATAGTATCACTGATTAGTAGTATAGAAAGAACAGTAATTTAACCTTCGCAGTAGCTTAGTATATATCTTTAATTCTGAGGAAAATTTACAAAGCACACTCACTGGATGGTGTCATTAATGATGTCATCGGTGATGCCAGTGACCATGTCATGAATTAGGTAATATGTGGGTGCATTGTGGGGGCTTAAGTTATAGTTAGCTCTGGTAACTATGACCCAGGAATTTTTATGGATTTGTGAGAGTGAAATCTGAGCCTAACTATAAAGTTCCAGTAACTTTTGTTTTTTTCAGTGAATAAATATATGCACACACATGTCATTTGAGATGTCATCAGTGATGTGGGTGAGTGAATGATTGTATGAGTGGCTGTATGAATGAGTAAGTGGGTATGTGAGTGGCTCTATGGAGGAGTGAGTGGTTGTGTGAGTACTTGTATGCATCTGTGAATGGTTATGCAAGTGATTGTGTAGGTGACTGAGTGGGTGTATGAGAGGTTGTATAGGGGTGTGAGTGAGAGTGGTTCTGTAGATGATGTCATCACTGATGTCATTTGAGGTATCATCAGTCATGTCATCAGTGATGTCACTGACCGTGTCATGAGTGATGTAATATGTCAGGTCATAAGCAGTATATTGCTCAGGTAACTATAACTGCTGAATTTCTATGGTTTTGTGTGTGTGAAATCTGAGCCTAACTATAACGTCCCTGTAACCTATGCTTTTTTATGTGAATTTATAATGGTTTTTAAATTTCATTTTTGTAACTGTAACCTGTAACCTAGAGGATGGTGTGTGAGTGGCTGCATGTGTTGTAGAGTGGGTGTGAGTGGCAATATGAGTATATGAATGGGTGTGTGATTGGCTATATGGGTCTATGAGTGGGTGTGTAAAGGTTTTGTGGGTCTGTGAGTGGGTGTGCAAGTGTCTGAGTGGATCTGTGAGTAGATGTGAGACTGTCTGAGTGGGTCTGTGAGTGCGTGTGAGAATGCCTGAGTTGGTGCACGAGTGTCTGAGTGGGTCTGTGAGTAGGTGTGAGAGTGTCTGAGTGGGTCTGTCACTGGGTGTGAGAGTGTCTGCGTCAGTCTGTGAGTGGGTGTGTGAGTGTCTGAGTAGGTCTTTGAGTGGGTGTGTGAGTGTCTGAGTGGGTCTATGAGTGGGTGTGAGCATGTCTGAGTGGGATTGTGAGTAGGTGCATGAGTGTCTGATTGGGTCTGTGAGTGGGTGCAAGAGTGTTTGAGTCAGTCTGTGAGTGGGTGTGAGAGTGTCTGAGTGGGTCTCTGAGTGGGTGCATGAGTGTCTGTATGGGTCTGTGAGTGGTTGTGAGTGTATGTGTGGGTCTGTGAGTGGTTGTGAGAGTGTCCCAGTGGGTGTGAGAGTGTCTGAGTAGGTCTGTCAGTGGGTCAGTGAGTTTCTAAGTGTCTCTGTGAATAGGTGTGAGTGTCTGAGTGTGTCTGTGAGTGGGTGTATGAGTGTCTGAGTGGGTCTGTGGGTTGGTGCATGAGAGTCTGAGTGCTCTGTGAGTAGGCATGAGAGTGTCTGAGTGGGTCCCTGGGTGGGTGCATGAGTGTCTGAGTGGGTCTCTGAGTGGCTGCATGAGTGTCTGAGTGGGTGTGTGAGTGGGTGTGAGAGTGTATGAGTAGATCTCTGAGTGGTTGTGTGAGTGGGTCTCTGAGTGGATGCATGAGCATCTGTGTGGATCCATGAGTTTATGTAAGAGTGTCTGTGTGGGTCCGTGAGAGGGTGCTTGAGTAGCTGTGTGGGTCTGTTAATAGGTGGGTATAGGAGTGCCTGTTTGGATCTGTCAGTGGGTGTGTGAGTGGCTGTGTGGGTCTGTCAGTAAGTGTGCGAGTGCTTGATTAGGTCTGTGAATGGGTATATGAGTAGCTGAATGGGTCTGTGAATGGGTGTGTGACTGCCCATGTGGGACTCAGAGTGGGTGTAAAAGTGCCTGCATAGAACTGTGAGTGTGTGTGTGCCTATGTGGGTCTGTGAGTGGGTATGTGAGTTTCTAAGTGGCTCTGTAAGTAGGTGTGAGTGTCTGAGAGATTCATTGAGTGGGTATCTGAGTGAGTTTGTGAGTGGGTGTGCGAGTGTCTGAGTGGGTCTATGGGTGGGTGCATGAGAGTCTGAGTGCTCCATGAGTAGGCATGAGAGTATCTGAGTGGGTCCCTGGGTGGGTGCATGAGTGTCTGAGTGGGTCTCCGAGTGGCTACATGAGTGGCTGCATGAGTGTCTAAGTGGGTCTGTGAGTAGGTGTGAGAGTGTCTGAGTAGATCTCTGAGTGGTTGTGTGAGTAGGTCTCTGAGTGGATGCATGAACATCTATGTGGGTCCATGAGTTTATGTAAGAGTGTCTGTGTGGGTCTGTGAGAGGGTGTTTGAGTAGCTGTGTGGGTCTGTTAATAGGTGGGTATAGGAGTACCTGTGTGGGTCTGTCAGTGGGTGTGTGAGTGGCTGTGTGGGTCTGTCAGTAAGTGTGTGAGTGCTTGAGTGGGTCTGTGAATGGGTCTAAGAGTAGCTGCATGGGTCTGTGAATGGCTGTGTGACTGCCCATGCGGGACTCAGAGTGGGTGTAAAGGTGTCTGCATAGAACTGGGAGTATGTGTGTGAGTGCCTGTGTGGGTCTGTGAGTGGGTGTGTGAATGCCTACATGGGTATGTGAGTGGGTCTGTGAGTATCTGCATGGGTTTGTGAATCTTTGTATCAATGTGCAGGTCTGTGAATGAGTGTGTGAGTGCCTATGTGGGTCTTTGAATACCTGAGTGCGTCTGTGAGTGGGTGTGCAACTGTCTGTGTGGGTCTGTGAGTATATGTATGAGTTCCTGTGGGGGCCTTTGAGTGGGTATGTGAGTGTCTGTGTGGGTCTGTGAGAGGGTCTGTGAGTGGGTGTGTGAGTGTCTGTGTAGACCTCTGAGTGGGTGTGTGAGTGTCTGAGTGGGTCTGTCAGTGGGTGTCTGAGTAACTGTGTGGGTCTGTGAGTGGGTGCATGAGTGTCTGTGTAGGTCGGTGATTATATGTGTGAGTTCCTGCATGGGTCTGTGAGTGGGTTTGTGAAAGCCTGCATAGGTCTATGAGTGGGTGGGTGAGTGCCTATGTCCAACTGGGAGTCAGTCTGAGAGTACCTGCATGGCTCTGTGAGTAGGTGTGTGAATGCCTGCGTAGGTCTGCCAGTAGGTGCGTGACTAGAAAACATAATAGTAGGTCCCTGGGTCTAGTTCAATGTTAAAGTGTTGGGGTATGCCTTTCTTAGGATGATTCACCTCACCCACCCTTAGGTGGCATGCTTCATCATAGGGGATCTCCTCACACTACGAGCCTAGTCATAGTGCAGGCTATGACTAGGCTCGTAGTGCGAGGACCTAAGAAAGTGATACTCCAACACTTTAACATTGAACTAGACCCAGGGGCCTTCTATTGTGTTTTCTAGTTGTATAGTGGGGAATCGTCCCCGTTGGTCTCTAAAATTCCTCTGGTCCTCTTTTTGTGAATTGGGTGCATGACTGCCTGTGCGGGTCTGTAAATGGGTGTGAGAGTACATGTGGGGGTGTCTAAATGTGTCTAAAAGAGGTTTTTTTCCAAAATTCATCAAGATTCGTGGATTTGTCCCGGATTCATACGGGGGTCGCATTGAGCCTCGCGTGGGATCCGTGGATTCCTGAACTGGTAAAAAAATTATATAAATTAAATTCGTACCCAACATAGGTTCCTCTGACACTCCTCTAACACACACTCTAACCTGAGCCTTTTACTCATTTTGCAGATATACTTTAAGACCCCGGGACTGTTCCCTGATACTTAAAATGGCGGCCACTACCTCCCACACAGTGCTGTGGTCTGCCAATCATGGCATTGCTAGTGGTGCATGAATTAATGGATCCACCTTGGGGGATCCGCGGCGGGTTCACATCCCTAGATATACAGAACGTATTTACACCAAATCTCAAAAAGGGCTCTTTCTGGACCAAGAGCTAACTCTCTTAGTGTAATTCAGTCCAGTAGTTCAGGCTGTAGTCATGTTCAAAATCACTATAGGAAAATGTCCCCACCCCTCCTTTTTTTGGCCCTCTCTTGAAGGATCACTCCGAAACTTTCCATCCAGAACTAAACGAACAGAGCCACTTTTTTAGAAAAGTTCATCAAGATTTGTTAAACCGAGCCAAAGTTATAAGCAAGTCAAAAACTGCGTTTCCTATGGAAACTAGGTCCTAACTATAACTACCTAAAGGCAACCACCAGTAGGTAATATATATCTGTATTCACTGAAAAAAATGAAGGTTAAAATGTTGTTATAGCCCTGAAATCAATGGCCATTTATGTGTCTGACTCATGAGGTGCTTCCAACTTGCAGGTTTCAGACACTGTAAAAAAAAAACAGAAGCAAAGCGCATGGCAGTAAGCTGTACAAAGTGGGTTGGGTGGTTGCAGTAGTTAAAGCGCAGGGCTTTGCCACAAGCTAAAACTTGCAGCCAACCCACGCTTTGCATGCTCGACGGCTCTGCACAGCTTAGGTTGTGCAGCTATGGCAGATCAGGCACAGGGCCTAGCCTCAGTCTTGAATCTGTGCCCAACCCCTGCTGCCAAAGGCCATGCGCAGGTGTATTGGGCTGGATTAGTTTTGGAAATAAAGTAAATCATTAAAAAAATGGAATTCACTGAAAACAACATTTAGAAAATGAGTTATGTTTTAGGCCAAAAGCAACTGAATTACAATACTTATGTTTTCACTACACAACAACATAACTCACAGTTGCAGACCATGCAAAAAATGATGGCAGATGTTGATTTCCCATGTTAAATCCAATCGGAAACTCAGAAAAAATGGCTAAATGGAATTTTTGGGCAAAAAAATAGAAATTTACTGATAAAACGTGTTTTTGAGATTTGGTATAAATCCATTCAGCCATTTTCAATAGATGCACATTCAAAGAGGTGCTTGCGTATTTGGGATTGTGACCATATCCTGCAATTTACAAGAAACAGGGGCCCCTGAATTATGGATAATAGCAACGTTTCTAGTTATCCAGAGTACACTCCAGCAACACAATCACAACATTTTAAATTCATGCATGCCAAAAAAGACATTTTGCACCAATTCTGCCTCAAATATGCACTGCATAGCTTTGAGTGGTTGATGGTAAGGATACTCACCTGTTCATGCCAGCTGATAAAGTGCAAGCATGGCTGTGTCCAGGGAATACACTTCATTGATCAAAATGGAGGGGAGCAGAAATCTGATGGGAGACAGAACAGGAAATGATCCAGAAGAAGGACCACTGGCAGGCCCAGAAAAGAACAAGCAGAACATGAAAGAACATGTATGGTTGTCAATGTACTGAGGTAGACTAGCATCTGCTCAGAGGCCCCTGGTCAGGCACAGCTTGAAAGGGGGTTCACCTCCAGTTCAGAAGTGGAGAGCTCCGATTGGGCTACATCATGACCAGTGGCCACGCTGATGACATCAGGTGAGATTCTTTGTCTAATGCGCAAGCATAGTCATAATGTTGGTTGGTACACCGTGATTTGATACACAAGATTCAGGTAGAAGGTGGGAGGGGCATGTTAATTGAAGGAGTTTATACTTCACAAATGTGTTACGGATGGAGTGGGGAGTGAAATTGGTGTATTTATTTTTCTATGTTCCCACCTCCAAGTCATTAAAATCCTTTAAATAGGAACTGAGCATAAACGTTTGTTCCTTAATCATGTAGCTGGGGCCAAAGCTATGTTCACGCTGCAGCCTGGTAGTGGGACTTGGGTACAAGTTTGGTTTCTGAAATGGGCCTTGCATATATCCAGAAACATAATGCACATGATGCGGCAGAGACAAACCACTAGAAGATTTACCAACGCTATCTAGTCCCCTTTATCCTAAGAAGAATGGGTTAAGGCACAATGCAACATAATACATGTCACATTATGACATTGAATGTCAAGGAGATAGGTACCATAGCAAAACGTTATCAGATATATGCCTACTTAAAATGGTGCACAGACAGAATATCGAGTTGGAAATATTGTGATGCAGAAATATCGACAAATGCAAAAGAAACAATTAATGGACGGAATGCGGGCCAATGCAAACATTCACCCCCATTCACAAGGATCTGAGTTTAATCCATCATTCTTTTGCTCACCAAGCCACCCCAGTTTGGACCCAGCCATATGCAAATCAGTCTTGACCCTGTTCCTTATGGGAACAGTCCAGCCCGAACTGCCAAGCCAGGTTCTCCCTGGACCGGAAACAAGCATCCTGGGACCGGTTTCAGGGCATCACCCTTCATCAGCCAGGCTAGCTTGAATCCAGTGATGCAGTGAGCACGGGACCCACGTCTGGGCATACCCTTCCCACTTAGGGCGACAAGTGCAAAAGAAACAATTGATGGACGGAATGCTGGACAATGCAAATGTTCACCCCCAGTCACAAGGATCTGGGTTTAATCCATCATTCTTTTTCTCACCACACCACCCCAGTTTAGACCCACCCATATGCAAATCAGTCTTGGCCCTGTTCCTTATGGGAACAGTCCAGCCTGAACTGCCAAGCCAGGTCCTCCCTGTACCTGAAACAAGCATCCTGGGACCGGTTTCAGGGCATCACCCTTCATCAGCCAGGCTAGCTTGAATCCAGTGGTGCAGTGAGCACGGGACCCACGTCTGGGCATACCCTTCCCACTTAGGGCGACAAGTGCAAAAGAAACAATTGATGGACAGAATGCTGGACAATGCAAACGTTCACCCCCAGTCACAAGGATCTGGGTTTAATCCATCATTCTTTTGCTCACCACACCACCCCAGTTTGGACCCAGCCATATGCAAATCAGTCTTGGCCCTGTTCCTTATGGGAACAGTCCAGCCCGAACTGTCAAGCCAGGTCCTCCCTGGACTGGAAACAAGCATCCTGGGACTGGTTTCAGGGCATCACCCTTCATCAGCCAGGTTAGCTTGAATCCAGTGGTGCAGTGAGCACGGGACCGACGTCTGGGCATACCCTTCCCACTTAGGGCGACAAATGCAAAAGAAACAATTGATGGACGGAATGCTGGACAATGCAAACATTCACCCCCAGTCACAAGGATCTGGGTTTAATCCATCATTCTTTTGCTCACCACACCACCCCAGATTGGACCCAGCCATATGCAAATCAGTCTTGACCCTGTTCCTTATGGGAACAGTCCAGCCCGAACTGCCAAGCCAGGTCCTCCCTGGACCAGAAGCAAGCATCCTGGGACCAGTTTCAGGGCAACAACCTTCATCAGCCAGGCTAGCTTGAATCCAGTGGTACAGTGAGCATGGGACCCACGTCTGGGCATACCCTTCCCACTTAGGGCGACAAATGCAAAAGAAACAATTGATGGACGGAATGCTGGACAATGCAAACATTCACCCCCGGTCACAAGGATCTGGGTTTAATCCATCATTCTTTTGCTCACCACAGCACCCCAGTTTGGACCCAGCCATATGCAAATCAGCCTTGAACCTGTTCCTTATGGGAACAGTCCAGCCTGAACTGCCGAGCCAGGTTCTCCCTGGACCGGAAACACGCATCCTGGGACCGGTTTCAGGGCATCACCCTTCATCAGCCAGGCTAGCTTGAATCCAGTGGTGCAGTGAGCATGGGACCCAAGTCTGGGCATACCCTTTCCACTTAGGGGGACAAATGCAAAAGAAACAATTGATGGACAGAATGCTGGACAATGCAAACATTCACCCCCAGTCACAGGATCTGGGTTTAATCCATCATTCATTTGCTCACCACACCACCCCAGTTTGGACCCAGCCATATGCAAATCAGTCTTGACCCTGTTCCTTATGGGAACAGTCCAGCCCGAACTGCCAAGCCAGGTACTCCCTGGTCCAGAAACAAGCATCCTGGGACCGGTTTCAGGGCATCACCCTTCATCAGCCAGGCTAGCTTGAATCCAGTGGTGCAGTGAGCACGGGAGCCATGTCTGGGCATACCCTTCCCACTTCGGGCAACAAATGCAAAAGAAACAATTGATGGACGGAATGCTGGACAATGCAAATTTTCACCCCCAGTCACAAGGATCTGGGTTTAATCCATCATTCTTTTGCTCACCACACCACCCCAGTTTGGATTTAACCCAGATCCTTGTGACTGGGGGTGAATGTTTGCATCCGTGAGGTAGGGGGTGGAAAGTAATGTATGTTTAATTAATTAATAATTAGTTGATCATTAATATTAATTCATCAATTCAAAAATATTTATGGTAATTGTTTATTTTTATTTTGTGTGTGGGTTTTGGTTTTATAGGGGTAACGTTTGGGGAGTAAATTAATTTTTATCTGTTTTAATTTGTTTTTTAATTAATAATATTTCTTTAATTGATTATTAATTATCTTAAATATGGAGGCACTTTTTAAAAAAACATTTGATGTGTGTAGTGAATTATGTGGTGTTATAGGGTAGGAAATACAAAATATTAAATTTATGTAATAATTAATGTTTTTGATTATAAATAATTTCTAATAAAAATAGTTATTTGTTTGTAAATTATTTAAAAAAATCTTGCTAGGTATTTGTTAGATCTTTTTAACATTATAATATGTTTCTATCTTTTGCAAATGTTTAATATTTATATATATGTTTTCTTTTATTCTTTTTTAAAATCTTTTCTGTTGTAGTTGATATTTTGTTTGTTTTTAATTTTGAACTGACTCCAACGGAATTATTAATAATCCTGGGCATAATACTTCGCTACGCTCACGGAGCATGCAAAGTTTGTGCTACTACGCACTATGCAAAATGCACGTAGCAGAGTGAAAAACTGTGCTAATTGACGTAGCTTAACAGCAGTATAATAAACTCCTACAAATGCTTTGTTAAAGCAATTTTCTATGCTAAAAAGCATATAACCAATTCACAAAAGTGAATTTTGACAATAAAATATCAAGCAATGAGAGAGGTGATGATTTTGGGGTCTCCCTAACCTAGGGGAGGACCAAGCAGATGCCTTGAACACAAAAAGCATATCATGTGAACGATTCAGTGGTGGTCCTTCCTCCTAGGACCACCCCAAGCACAGTTATGGGCAAAAATACAATCCCAACCAAGGCCCTGCAAAGCATTATGGGACGAGATTAGCAGTGGGCAGTGAATATTATAGTGTCCAATATCAAAATAATTCTACAAAGAGCTGCAGTTCAACTAGTCGTTACTAGATGTCCCTCACGAGTCAAATGCAAAAGCATTGAAATTATTAATACATCAAGCTGCAGTTCCACTAGTCGTTACTAGATGTCCCTCACGAGTCAAATGCAAAAGCATTGAAACCCTTTCATGAAGCTTTTGCATTTGACTCGTGAGGGACATCTAGTAACGACTAGTGGAACTGCAGCTCTTTGTAGAATTATTTTGATATTGAATACTATAATATTCACTGCCCACTGCTAATCTCGTCCTATAATGCTTTGCAGGGCCTTTGGTTGGGATTCTATTTTTGCCAATAACTGTGCTTGGGGTGGTCCTAAGAGAATGGGACCACCACCGAATCGTTCAAAAAAGACGTGCTTTTTGTTTTCAAGGCATCTGCTTGGTTCTCTCCCTAGGTTAGGGAGGATCCCAAAATCATCACCTCTCTCACTGCTTGTTAATTTATCGTTTTCACTTTTGTGAAATAACTATATGCATTTTTAGCATATAAAGACAAAGATATTTATTTTATTTTAACTTGTACTGTGCAAGATGCCTTTGGCAATTATTGTACAGCTTTGCTATCCAACACAGTCCCTACTGTTGCACTCACTGGCGTGGGAATAGTAATTTTTACCCCTCCGCTATCCAACACTTTCTCTGCTGTTGCACTCACTGGAGTGGGAATAGTAAGTTTTACCTCTCCACTATCCAACACTTTCTCTGCTGTTGCACACACTGGAGTGGGAATAGTAGTTTTTACCACTCCGCTATCCAACACTTTCCCTACTGTTGCACTCACTTGAGTGGGAATAGTAATTTTTACCCCTCCGCTATCCAACACTTTCCCTACTGTTGCACTCACTGGAGTGGGAATCGTAATTTTTACGCCTCCGCTATCCAATACTTTCCCTAATGTTGCACTCACTGGAGTGGGAATAGTATTTTTTACCCCTTTGCTATCCAACATTTTCCCTACTGTTGCACTCACTGGAGTGGGAATAGTATTTTTTACCCCTTTGCTATCCAACATTTTCCCTACTGTTGCACTCACTGGAGTGGGAATAGTAAGTTTTACCCCTCCGCTATCCAACACTTTCCCTACTGTTGCACTCACTGGAGTGGGAATAGTAATTTTTACCCCTCCGCTATCCAACATTTTCCCTACTGCTGCACTCACTGGAGTGGGAATAGTATTTTTTACCCCTTTGCTATCCAACACTGTCCCTACTGTTGCACTCACTGGCGTGGGAATAGTAATTTTTACCCCTCCGCTATCCAACACTTTCTCTGCTGTTGCACTCACTGGGGTGGGAATAGCAAGTTTTACCTCTCCGCTATGCAACACTTTCCATGCTGTTGCAATCACTGGAGTGGGAATAGTAGTTTTTACCCCTCCGCTATCCAACACTTTCCCTACTGTTGCACTCACTTGAGTGGGAATAGTAATTTTTACCCCTCCGCTATCCAACACTTTCCCTACTGTTGCACTCACTGGAGTGGGAATTGTAATTTTTACCCCTCTGCTATCCAATACTTTCCCTACTGTTGCACTCACTGGAGTGGGAATAGTATTTTTTACCCCTTTGCTATCCAACATTTTCCCTACTGTTGCACTCACTGGAGTGGGAATAGTAAGTTTTACCCCTCCGCTATCCAACACTTTCCCTACTGTTGCACTCACTGGAGTGGGAATAGTAATTTTTACCCCTCCGCTATCAAACACTTTCCCTACTGTTGCACTCACTGGAGTGGGAATAGTATTTTTTACCCCTTTGCTATCCAACACTGTCCCTACTGTTGCACTCACTGGCGTGGGAAAAGTAATTTTTACCCCTCCGCTATCCAACACTTTCCCTACTGTTGCACTCACTGGAGTGGGAATAGTAAGTTTTACCTCCCCGCTATCCAACACTTTCCCTGCTGTTGCACTCACTGGAGTGGGAAATGTCATTTTTACCCCTCCGCTATCCAACATTTTCCCTACTGTTGCACTTACTGGAGTGGGAATATTAAGTTTTACCCCTCCGCTATCCTACACTTCCCTATTGTTGCACTCACTGGAGTGGGAATAGTAATTTTTACCCATCTGCTATCCAACACTTTCCCTACTGTTGCACTCACTGGCGTGGGAATAGTAATTTTTACTCCTCTCCTATCTAACACTTTCCCTACTGTTGCACTCACTGGAGTGGGAATAGTAAGTTTTACCTCTCCGCTATCCAACACTTTCCCTGCTGTTGCACTCACTGGAGTGGGAATAGTAATTTTTTCCCCTCCGCTATCCAACACTTTCCCTACTGTTGCACTCACTGGAGTGGGTATAGTATTTTATACCCCTTTGGTATCCAACGCTGTCCCTACTGTTGCACTCACTGGCGTGGGAATAGTAATTTTTACCCCTCCGCTATCCAACACTTTCCCTACTGTTGCACTCACTGGAGTGGAAATAGTAAGTTTTACCCCTTTGCTATCCAACGTTTTCCCTACTGTTGCACTCACTGGAGTTGGAATAGTAAGCTTTACCCCTCCACTATCCAACACCTTCCCTGCTGTTGCACTCACTGGAGTGGGAATAGTAAGTTTTACCTCTCCGCTATCCAACACTTTCCCTGCTGTTGCACTCACTGGAGTGGGAATAGTAATTTTTACCTATCCGCTATCCAACACTTTCCCTACTGTTGCACTCACTGGCGTGGGAATAGTAATTTTTACTCCTCCCCTATCCAACACTTTCCCTACTGTTGCACTCACTGGAGTGGGAATAGTAATTTTTACCCCTCTGCTATCCAACACTTTCCCTACTGTTGCACTCACTAGAGTGGGAATAGTAATTTTTACCCCTCCGCTATCCAACACTTTCCCTACTGTTGCACACACTGCCGTGGGAGTAGTAATTTTTACTCCTCCGCTATCCAACACTTTCCCTACAGTTGCACTCACTGGAGTGGGAATAGTAATTTTTACCCCTCCGCTATCCAACACTTTCCCTACTGTTGCACTCACTGGAGTGGCTATAGTATTTTATACCCCTTTGCTATCCAACGCTGTCCCTACTGTTGCACTCACTGGCATGGGAATAGTAATTTTTACCCCTCTGCTATCCAACACTTTCCCTACTGTTGCACTCACTGGAGTGGGAATAGTAAGTTTTACCTCTCCGCTATCCAACACTTTTCCTGCTGTTGCACTCACTGGAGTGGGATTAGTCATTTTTACCCCTCCGCTATCCAACATTTTCCCTACTGTTGCACTCACTAGAGTGGTAATAGTAATTGTTACCCCTCCGCTATCCAACACTTTCCCTGCTGTTGCACTCACTGGAGTGGGAATAGTAAGTTTTACCTCTCCGCTATCCAACACTTTCCCTGCTGTTGCACTCACTGGAGTGGGAATAGTCATTTTTAACCCTCCGCTATCCAACATTTTCCCTACTGTTGCACTTACTGGAGTGGGAATATTAAGTTTTTCCCCTCCGCTATCCAACACTTTCCCTACTGTTGCACTCTCTAGAGTGGTAATAGTAATTTTTACCCCTCCGAAATCCAACACTTTCCCTACTGTTGCACTTACTGGCGTGGGAATAGTAATTTTTACTCCTCCACTATCCAAGACTTTCCCTACTGTTGCACTCACTGGAGTGTGAATAGTAATTTTTACCCCTCTGCTATTCAACATTTTCCTTACTGCTGCACTCACTGGAGTGGGAATAGTATTTTTTAGCCCTTTGCTATCCAACACTGTCCCTACTGTTGCACTCACTGGCGTGGGAATTGTAATGTTTACCCCTCCGCTATCCAACACTTTCTCTGCTGTTGCACTCACTGGAGTGGGAATAGCAAGTTTTACCTCTCCGCTAACCAACACTTTCCCTGCTGTTGCACTCACTGGAGTGGGAATAGTAGTTTTTCCCCTCCGCTATCCAACACTTTCCTTACTGTTGCACTCACTTGAGTGGGAATAGTAATTTTTACCCCTCCGCTATCCAACACTTTCCCTACTGTTGCACTCACTGGAGTGGGAATCGTAATTTTTACCCCTCGCTATCCAATACTTTCCCTACTGTTGCACTCACTGGAGTGGGAATAGTATTTTTTACCCCTTTGCTATCCAACATTTTCCCTACTGTTGCACTCACTGGAGTGGGAATAGTAAGTTTTACCCCTCCGCTATCCAACACTTTCCCTACTGTTGCACTCACTGGAGTGGGAATAGTAATTTTTACCCCTCCGCTATCCAACATTTTCTCTACTGCTGCACTCACTGGAGTGGGAATAGTATTTTTTACCCCTTTGCTATGCAACACTGTCCCTACTGTTGCACTAACTGGCGTGGGAATAGTAATGTTTACCCCTCCGCTATCCAACACTTTCTCTGCTGTTGCACTCACTGGAGTGGGAATAGCAAGTTTTACCTCTCCGCTATGCAACACTTTCCCTGCTTTGCAATCACTGGAGTGGGAATAGTAGTTTTTACCCCTCCGCTATCCAACACTTTCCCTACTGTTGCACTCAGTTGAGTGGGAATAGTATTTTTTACCCCTTTGCTATCCAACACTGTCCCTAGTGTTGCACTCACTGGCGTGGGAAAAGTAATTTTTACCCCTCCGCTATCCAACACTTTCTCTACTGTTGCACTCATTGGAGTGGGAATAGTATTTTTACCCCTTTGCTATCCAACATTTTCCCTACTGTTGCACTCACTGGAGTGGGAATAGTAAGTTTTACCCCTCCGCTATCCAACACTTTCCCTACTGTTGCACTCACTGGAGTGGGAATAGTAATTTTTACCCCTCCTCTATCAAACACTTTCCTACTGTTGCACTCACTGGAGTGGGAATAGTAATTTTTACTCCTCCCCTATCCAACACTTTCCCTACTGTTGCACTCACTGGCGTGGGAAAAGTAATTTTTACCCCTCCGCTATCCAACACTTTCCCTACTGTTGCACTCACTGGAGTGGGAATAGTAAGTTTTACCTCTCCGCTATCCAACACTTTCCCTGCTGTTGCACTCACTGGAGTGGGAAAAGTCATTTTTACCCCTCCGCTATCCAACATTTTCCCTACTGTTGCACTTACTGGAGTGGGAATATTAAGTTTTACCCCTCTGCTATCCAACACTTCCCTATTGTTGCACTCACTGGAGTGGGAATAGTAATTTTTACCCATCTTCTATCCAACACTTTCCCTACTGTTGCACTCACTGGCGTGGGAATAGTAATTTTTACTCCTCTCCTATCTAACACTTTCCCTACTGTAGCACTCACTGGAGTGGGAATAGTAAGTTTTACCTCTCCGCTATCCAACACTTTCCCTGCTGTTGCACTCACTGGAGTGGGAATAGTAATTTTTTTCCCCTCCGCTATCCAACACTTTCCCTACTGTTGCACTCACTGTAGTGGGTATAGTATTTTATACCCCTTTGCTATCCAACGCTGTCCCTACTGTTGCACTCACTGGCGTGGGAATAGTAATTTTTACCCCTCCGCTATCCAACACTTTCCCTACTGTTGCACTCACTGGAGTGGGAATAGTAAGTTTTACCTCTCCGCTATCCAACACTTTCCCTACTGTTGCACTCACTGGAGTGGAAATAGTAAGTTTTACCCCTTTGCTATCCAACATTTTCCCTACTGTTGCACTCACTGGAGTTGGAATAGTAAGTTTTACCCCTCCACTATCCAACACCTTCCCTGCTGTTGCACTCACTGGAGTGGGAATAGTAAGTTTTACCTCTCCGCTATCCAACACTTTCCCTGCTGTTGCACTCACTGGAGTGGGAATAGTCATTTTTACCCCTCGCTATCCAACACTTTCCCTACTTTTGCACTCAGTGGAGTGGGAATAGTAAGTTTTACCTCTCCGCTATCCAACACTTTCCCTGCTGTTGCACTCACTGGAGTGGGAATAGTCATTTTTACCCCTCCGCTATCCAACATTTTCCCTACTGTTGCACTTACTGGAGTGGGAATATTAAGTTTTACCCCTCCGCTATCCAACACTTCCCTATTGTTGCACTCACTGGAGTGGGAATAATAATGTTTACCCATCCGCTATCCAACACTTTCCCTACTGTTGCACTCACTGGCGTGGGAAAAGTAATTTTTACTCCTCCCCTATCCAACACTTTCCCTACTGTTGCACTCACTGGAGTGGGAATAGTAAGTTTTACCTCTCCGCTATCCAACACTTTCCCTGCTGTTGCACTCACTTGAGTGGAAATAGTAATTTTTACCCCTCCGCTATCCAACACTTTCCCTACTGTTGCACTCACTGGCGTGGGAATAGTAATTTTTACTCCTCCACTATCCAAGACTTTCCCTACTGTTGCACTTACTGGAGTGTGATTAGTAATTTTTACCCCTCCGCTATCCAACACTTTCCCTACTGTTGCACTCACTGAAGTGGGAATCGTAATTTCTACCCCTCCGCTATCCAATAATTTCCCTACTGTTGCACTCACTGGAGTGGGAATAGTATTTTTACCCCTTTGCTATCCAACATTTTCCCTACTGTTGCACTCACTGGAGTGGGAATAGTAAGTTTTACCCCTCCGCTATCCAACACTTTCCCTACTGTTGCACTCACTGGAGTGGAAATAGTAATTTTTACCCCTCTGCTATCAAACACTTTCCCTACTGTTGCACTAACTGGAGTGGGAATAGTATTTTTTTACCCCTTTGCAATCCAACACTGTCCCTACTGTTGCACTCACTGGCGTGGGAATAGTCATTTTTACCCCTCCGCTATCCAACACTTTCCCTACTTTTGCACTCACTGGAGTGGGAATAGTAAGTTTTACCTCTCCGCTATCCAATACTTTCCCTACTGTTGCACTCACTGGAGTGGGAATAGTCATTTTTACCCCTCCGCTATCCAACATTTTCCATTCTGTTGCACTTACTGGAGTGGGAATATTAAGTTTTACCCCTCCGCTATCCAACACTTCCCTATTGTTGCACTCACTGGAGTGGGAATAGTAATTTTTACCCATCGGCTATCCAACACTTTCCCTACTGTTGCACTCACTGGCGTGGGAATAGTAATTTTTACTCCTCCCCTATCCAACACTTTCCCTACTGTTGCACTCATTGGAGTGGGAATAGTAAGTTTTACCTCTCCGCTATCCAACACTTTCCCTGCTGTTGCACTCACTGGATTGGGAATAGTAATTTTTACCCCTCCGCTATCCAACACTTTCCCTACTGTTGCACTCACTGGATTGGGTATAGTATTTTATACCCCTTTGCTATCCAACGCTGTCCCTACTGTTGCACTCACTGGCGTGGGAATAGTAATTTTTACCCCTCCGCTATCCAACACTTTCCCTACTGTTGCACTCACTGGAGTGGGAATAGTAAGTTTTACCTCTCCGCTATCCAACACTTTCCCTACTGTTGCACTCACTGGAGTGGAAATAGTAAGTTTTACACCTTTGCTATCCAACATTTTCCCTACTGTTGCACTGACTGGAGTTGGAATAGTAAGTTTTACCCCTCCACTATGCAACACCTTCCCTGCTGTTGCACTCACTGGAGTGGGAATAGTAAGTTTTACCTCTCCGCTATCCAACACTTTCCCTTCTGTTGCACTCACTGGAGTGGGAATAGTCATTTTTACCCCTCCGCTATCCAACATTTTCCCTACTGTTGCACTTACTGGAGTGGAAATATTAAGTTTTTCCCCTCCGCTATCCAACACTTCCCTATTGTTGCACTCACTGGAGTGGGAATAGTAATTTTAACCATCCGCTATCCAACACTTTCCCTACTGTTGCACTCACTGGCGTAGGAATAGTAATTTTTACTCCTCCCCTATCCAACACTTTCCCCACTGTTGCACTCACTGGAGTGGAAATAGTATTTTTTACCCTTCCGCTATCCAACACTTTCCCTACTGTTGCACTCACTGGAGTGGGAATAGTAAGTTTTACCCTTTGCTTCCCAACACTTTCCCTGCTGTTGCACTCACTGGAGTGAGAATAGTAAGTTTTACACCTCCGCTATCCAACACTTTCCCTACTGTTGCACTGACTAGAGTGGGAATAGTAATTTTTACCCCTCCGCTATCCAACACTTTCCCTACAGTTGCACTCACTGGAGTGGGAATAGTAATTTTTACCCCTCCACTATCCAACACTTTCCCTACTGTTGCACTCACTGGAGTGGCTATAGTATTTTATACCCCTTTGCTATCCAACGCTGTCCCTACTGTTGCACTCACTGGCATGGGAATAGTAATTTTTACCCCTCCGCTATCCAACAATTTCCCTACTGTTGCACTCACTGGAGTGGAATAGTAAGTTTTACCTCTCTGCTATCCAACACTTTCCCTGCTGTTGCACTCACTGGAGTGGGAATAGTCATTTTTACCCCTCCGCTATCCAACATTTTCCCTACTGTTGCACTCACTAGAGTGGCAATAGTCATTTTTACCCCTGCGCTATCCAACACTTTCCCTGCTGTTGCACTCACTGGAGTGGGAATAGTAAGTTTTACCTCTCCGCTATCCAACACTTTCCCTGCTGTTGCACTCACTGGAGTGGGAATAGTCATTTTTAACCCTCCGCTATCCAACACTTTCCCTACTGTTGCACGTACTGGCGTGGGAATAGTAATTTTTACTCCTCCACTATCCAAGACTTTCCCTACTGTTGCACTCACTGGAGTGTGAATAGTAATTTTTACCCCTCTGCTATCCAACATTTTCCTTACTGCTGCACTCACTGGAGTGGGAATAGTATTTTTTACCCCTTTGCTATCCAACACTGTCCCTACTGTTGCACTCACTGGCGTGGGAATTGTAATGTTTACCCCTCCGCTATCCAACACTTTCTCTGCTGTTGCACACACTGGAGTGGGAATAGCAAGTTTTACCTCTCCGCTATCCAACACTTTCCCTGCTGTTGCACTCACTGGAGTGGGAATAGTAGTTTTTCCCCTACGCTATCCAACACTTTCCCTACTGTTGCTCTCACTTGAGTGGGAATTGTAATTTTTACCCCTCCGCTATCCAACACTTTCCCTACTGTTGCACTCACTGGAGTGGGAATCGTAATTTTTACCCCTCCGCTATCCAATACTTTCCCTACTGTTGCACTCACTGGAGTGGGAATAGTATTTTTTACCCCTTTGCTATCCAACATTTTCCCTACTGTTGCACTCACTGGAGTGGGAATAGTAAGTTTTACCCCTCCGCTCTCCAACACTTTCCCTACTGTTGCACTCACTGGAGTGGGAATAGTAATTTTTACCCCTCCGCTATCCAACATTTTCCCTACTGCTGCACTCACTGGAGTGGGAATAGTATTTTTTACCCCTTTGCTATCCAACACTGTCCCTACTGTTGCACTCACTGGCGTGGGAATAGTAATTTTTACCCCTCCGCTATCCAACACTTTCTCTGCTGTTGCACTCACTGGAGTGGGAATAGCAAGTTTTACCTCTCCGCTATGCAACACTTTCCCTGCTGTTGCAATCACTGGAGTGGGAATAGTAGTTTTTACCCCTCCGCTATCCAACACTTTCCCTACTGTTGCACTCACTTGAGTGGGAATAGTAATTTTTACCCCTCCGCTATCCAACACTTTCCCTACTGTTGCACTCACTGGAGTGGGAATTGTAATTTTTACCCTTCCGCTATCCAATACTTTCCCTACTGTTGCACTCACTGGAGTGGGAATAGTATTTTTTACCCCTTTGCTATCCAACATTTTCCCTACTGTTGCACTCACTGGAGTGGGAATAGTAAGTTTTACCCCTCCGCTATCCAACACTTTCCCTACTGTTGCACTCACTGGAGTGGGAATAGTAATTTTTACCCCTCCGCTATCAAACACTTTCCCTACTGTTGCACTCACTGGAGTGGGAATAGTATTTTTACCCCTTTGCTATCCAACACTGTCCCTACTGTTGCACTCACTGGAGTGGGAATAGTAAGTTTTACCTCCCGCTATCCAACACTTTCCCTGCTGTTGCACTCACTGGAGTGGGAAATGTCATTTTTACCCCTCCGCTATCCAACATTTTCCCTACTGTTGCACTTACTGGAGTGGGAATATCAAGTTTTACCCCTCCGCTATCCAACACTTCCCTATTGTTGCACTCACTGGAGTGGGAATAGTAATTTTTACCCATCTGCTATCCAACACTTTCCCTACTGTTGCACTCACTGGCGTGGGAATAGTAATTTTTACTCCTCTCCTATCTAACACTTTCCCTACTGTTGCACTCACTGGAGTGGGAATAGTAAGTTTTACCTCTCCGCTATCCAACACTTTCCCTGCTGTTGCACTCACTGGAGTGGGAATAGTAATTTTTTTCCCCTCCGCTATCCAACACTTTCCCTACTGTTGCACTCACTGGAGTAGGTATAGTATTTTATACCCCTTTGCTATCCAACGCTGTCCCTACTGTTGCACTCACTGGCGTGGGAATAGTAATTTTTACCCCTCCGCTATCCAGCACTTTCCCTACTGTTGCACTCACTGGAGTGGGAATAGTAAATTTTACCTCTCCGCTATCCAACACTTTCCCTACTGTTGCACTCACTGGAGTGGAAATAGTAAGTTTTACCCCTTTGCTATCCAACGTTTTCCCTACTGTTGCACTCACTGGAGTTGGAATAGTAAGTTTTACCCCTCCACTATCCAACACCTTCCCTGCTGTTGCACTCACTGGAGTGGGAATAGTAAGTTTTACCTCTCCGCTATCCAACACTTTCCCTGCTGTTGCACTCACTGGAGTGGGAATAGTAATTTTTACCCATCCGCTATCCAACACTTTCCCTACTGTTGCACTCACTGGCGTGGGAATAGTAATTTTTACTCCTCCCCTATCCAACGCTGTCCCTACTGTTGCACTGACTGGTGTGGGAATAGTAAGTTTTACCTCTCCGCTATCCAACACTTTCCCTACTGTTGCACTCACTGGAGTGGAAATAGTTAGTTTTACACCTTTGCTATCCAACATTTTCCCTACTGTTGCACTGACTGGAGTTGGAATAGTAAGTTTTACCCCTCCACTATGCAACACCTTCCCTGCTGTTGCACTCACTGGAGTGGGAATAGTAAGTTTTACCTCTCGGCTATCCAACACTTTCCCTTCTGTTGCACTCACTGGAGTGGGAATAGTCATTTTTACCCCTCCGCTATCCAACATTTTCCCTACTGTTGCACTTACTGGAGTGGAAATATTAAGTTTTTCCCCGCCGCTATCCAACACTTCCCTATTGTTGCACTCACTGGAGTGGGAATAGTAATTTTTACCCATCCGCTATCCAACACTTTCCCTACTGTTGCACTCACTGGCGTAGGAATAGTAATTTTTACTCCATCCCTATCCAACACTTTCCCTACTGTTGCACTCACTGGAGTGGAAATAGTATTTTTTACCCTTCCGCTATCCAACACTTTCCCTACTGTTGCACTCACTGGAGTGGGAATAGTAAGTTTTACCCCTTTGCTTCCCAACACTTTCCCTGCTGTTGCACTCACTGGAGTGAGAATAGTAAGTTTTACCCCTCCGCTATCCAACACTTTCCCTACTGTTGCACTCACTAGAGTGGGAATAGTAATTTTTACCCCTCCGCTATCCAACACTTTCCCTACTGTTGCACTCACTGCCGTGGGAGTAGTAATTTTTACCCCTCCGCTATCCAACACTTTCCCTACTGTTGCACTCACTGGAGTTGCTATAGTATTTTATACCCCTTTGCTATCCAACGCTGTCCCTACTGTTGCACTCACTGGCATGGGAATAGTAATTTTTACCCCTCTGCTATCCAACACTTTCCCTACTGTTGCACTCACTGGAGTGGGAATAGTAAGTTTTACCTCTCCACTATCCAACACTTTCCCTGCTGTTGCACTCACTGGAGTGGGAATAGTAATTTTTACCCCTCCGCTATCCAACATTTTCCCTACTGTTGCACTCACTAGAGTGGTAATAGTAATTTTTACCCCTCCGCTATCCAACACTTTCCCTACTGTTGCACTTACTGGAGTGGGAATAGTAATTTTTACTCCTCCACTATCCAAGACTTTCCCTACTGTTGCACTCACTGGAGTGTGAATAGTAATTTTTACCCCTCTGCTATCCAACATTTTCCTTACTGCTGCACTCACTGGAGTGGGAATAGTATTTTTAGCCCTTTGCTATCCAACACTGTCCCTACTGTTGCACTCACTGGAGTGGGAATATTAAGTTTTTCCCCTCCGCTATCCAACACTTTCCCTACTGTTGCACTCTCTAGAGTGGTAATAGTAATTTTTACCCCTCCGAAATCCAACACTTTCCCTACTGTTGCACTTACTGGAGTGGGAATAGTAATTTTTACTCCTCCACTATCCAAGACTTTCCCTACTGTTGCACTCACTGGCGTGGGAATTGTAATGTTTACCCCTCCGCTATCCAACACTTTCTCTGCTGTTGCACTCACTGGAGTGGGAATAGCAAGTTTTACCTCTCCGCTATCCAACACTTTCCCTACTGTTGCACTCACTTGAGTGGGAATAGTAATTTTTACCCCTCCGCTATCCAACACTTTCCCTACTATTGCACTCACTGGAGTGGGAATCGTAATTTTTACCCCTCCGCTATCCAATACTTTCCCTACTGTTGCACTCACTGGAGTGGGAATAGTATTTTTACCCCTTTGCTATCCAACATTTTCCCTACTGTTGCACTCACTGGAGTGGGAATAGTAAGTTTTACCCCTCCACTATCCAACACTTTCCCTACTGTTGCACTCACTGGAGTGGGAATAGTAATTTTTACCCCTCCACTATCCAACATTTTCCCTACTGCTGCACTCACTGGAGTGGGAATAGTATTTTTTACCCCTTTGCTATCCAACACTGTCCCTACTGTTGCACTAACTGGCGTGGGAATAGTAATTTTTACCCCTCCGCTATCCAACACTTTCCCTACTGTTGCACTCACTTGAGTGGGAATAGTAATTTTACCCCTCCGCTATCCAACACTTTCCCTACTGTTGCACTCACTGGAGTGGGAATCGTAATTTTTACCCCTCCGCTATCCAATACTTTCCCTACTGTTGCACTCACTGGAGTGGGAATAGTATTTTTACCCCTTTGCTATCCAACATTTTCCCTACTGTTGCACTCACTGGAGTGGGAATAGTAAGTTTTACCCCTCCACTATCCAACACTTTCCCTACTGTTGCACTCACTGGAGTGGGAATAGTAATTTTTACCCCTCCACTATCCAACATTTTCCCTACTGCTGCACTCACTGGAGTGGGAATAGTATTTTTTACCCCTTTGCTATCCAACACTGTCCCTACTGTTGCACTAACTGGCGTGGGAATAGTAATTTTTACCCCTCCGCTATCCAACACTTTCTCTGCTGTTGCACTCACTGGAGTGGGAATAGCAAGTTTTACCTCTCCGCTATGCAACACTTTCCCTGCTGTTGCAATCACTGGAGTGGGAATAGTAGTTTTTACCCCTCCGCTATCCAACACTTTCCCTACTGTTGCACTCACTTGAGTGGGAATAGTATTTTTTACCCCTTTGCTATCCAACACTGTCCCTAGTGTTGCACTCACTGTTGTGGGAAAAGTAATTTTTACCCCTCCGCTATCCAACACTTTCCCTACTGTTGCACTCATTGGAGTGGGAATAGTATTTTTTACACCTTTGCTATCCAACATTTTCCCTACTGTTGCACTCACTGGAGTGGGAATAGTAAGTTTTACCCCTCCGCTATCCAACACTTTCACTACTGTTGCACTCACTGGAGTGGGAATAGTAATTTTTACCCCTCCGCTATCAAACACTTTCCCTACTGTTGCACTCACTCGAGTGGGAATAGTATTTTTTACCCCTTTGCTATCCAACACTGTCCCTACTGTTGCACTCACTGGCGTGGGAAAAGTAATTTTTACCCCTCCGCTATCCAACACTTTCCCTACTGTTGCACTCACTGGAGTGGGAATAGTAAGTTTTACCTCTCCGCTATCCAACACTTTCCCTGCTGTTGCACTCACTGGAGTGGGAAAAGTCATTTTTTACCCCTCCGCTATCCAACATTTTCCCTACTGTTGCACTTACTGGAGTGGGAATATTAAGTTTTACCCCTCTGCTATCCAACACTTCCCTATTGTTGCACTCACTGGAGTGGGAATAGTAATTTTTACCCATCTGCTATCCAACACTTTCCCTACTGTTGCACTCACTGGCGAGGGAATAGTAATTTTTACTCCTCTCCTATCTAACACTTTCCCTACTGTAGCACTCACTGGAGTGGGAATAGTAAGTTTTACCTCTCCGCTATCCAATACTTTCCCTACTGTTGCACTCACTGGAGTGGGAATAGTATTTTTTACCCCTTTGCTATCCAACACTTTCCCTGCTGTTGCACTCACTGGAGTGAGAATAGTAAGTTTTACCCCTCCGCTATCCAACACTTTCCCTACTGTTGCACTCACTGGAGTGGGAATTGTAATTTTTACCCCTCCGCTATCCAATACTTTCCCTACTGTTGCACTCACTGGAGTGGGAATAGTATTTTTTACCCCTTTGCTATCCAACATTTTCCCTACTGTTGCACTCACTGGAGTGGGAATAGTAAGTTTTACCCCTCCGCTATCCAACACTTTCCCTACTGTTGCACTCACTGGAGTGGGAATAGTAATTTTTACCCCTCCGCTATCAAACACTTTCCCTACTGTTGCACTCACTGGAGTGGGAATAGTATTTTTTACCCCTTTGCTATCCAACACTGTCCCTACTGTTGCACTCACTGGAGTGGGAATAGGAAGTTTTACCTCCCCGCTATCCAACACTTTCCCTGCTGTTGCACTCACTGGAGTGGGAAATGTCATTTTTACCCCTCCGCTATCCAACATTTTCCCTACTGTTGCACTTACTGGAGTGGGAATATCAAGTTTTACCCCTCCGCTATCCAACACTTTCCTATTGTTGCACTCACTGGAGTGGGAATAGTAATTTTTACCCATCTGCTATCCAACACTTTCCCTACTGTTGCACTCACTGGCGTGGGAATAGTAATTTTTACTCCTCTCCTATCTAACACTTTCCCTACTGTTGCACTCACTGGAGTGGGAATAGTAAGTTTTACCTCTCCGCTATCCAACACTTTCCCTGCTGTTGCACTCACTGGAGTGGGAATAGTAATTTTTTTCCCCTCCGCTATCCAACACTTTCCCTACTGTTGCACTCACTGGAGTAGGTATAGTATTTTATACCCCTTTGCTATCCAACGCTGTCCCTACTGTTGCACTCACTGGCGTGGGAATAGTAATTTTTACCCCTCCGCTATCCAACACTTTCCCTACTGTTGCACTCACTGGAGTGGGAATAGTAAGTTTTACCTCTCCGCTATCCAACACTTTCCCTACTGTTGCACTCACTGGAGTGGAAATAGTAAGTTTTACCCCTTTGCTATCCAACGTTTTCCCTACTGTTGCACTCACTGGAGTTGGAATAGTAAGTTTTACCCCTCCACTATCCAACACCTTCCCTGCTGTTGCACTCACTGGAGTGGGAATAGTAAGTTTTACCTCTCCGCTATCCAACACTTTCCCTGCTGTTGCACTCACTGGAGTGGGAATAGTAATTTTTACCCATCCGCTATCCAACACTTTCCCTACTGTTGCACTCACTGGCGTGGGAATAGTAATTTTTACTCCTCCCCTATCCAACACTTTCCCTACTGTTGCACTCACTGGAGTGGGAATAGTAAGTTTTACCTCTCCGCTATCCAACACTTTCCCTGCTGTTGCACTCACTGGAGTGGGAATAGTAATTTTTACCCCTCCGCTATCCAACACTTTCCCTACTGTTGCACTCACTGGAGTGGGTATAGTATTTTATACCCCTTTGCTATCCAACGCTGTCCCTACTGTTGCACTGACTGGAGTTGGAATAGTAAGTTTTACCCCTCCACTATGCAACACCTTCCCTGCTGTTGCACTCACTGGAGTGGGAATAGTAAGTTTTACATCTCCGCTATCCAACACTTTCCCTTCTGTTGCACTCACTGGAGTGGGAATAGTCATTTTTACCCCTCCGCTATCCAACATTTTCCCTACTGTTGCACCTACTGGAGTGGAAATATTAAGTTTTTCCCCGCCGCTATCCAACACTTCCCTATTGTTGCACTCACTGGAGTGGGAATAGTAATTTTTACCCATCCGCTATCCAACACTTTCCCTACTGTTGCACTCACTGGCGTAGGAATAGTAATTTTTACTCCATCCCTATCCAACACTTTCCCTACTGTTGCACTCACTGGAGTGGAAATAGTATTTTTACCCTTCCGCTATCCAACACTTTCCCTACTGTTGCACTCACTGGAGTGGGAATAGTAAGTTTTACCCCTTTGCTTCCCAACACTTTCCCTGCTGTTGCACTCACTGGAGTGAGAATAGTAAGTTTTACCCCTCCGCTATCCAACACTTTCCCTACTGTTGCACTCACTAGAGTGGGAATAGTAATTTTTACCCCTCCGCTATCCAACACTTTCCCTACTGTTGCACTCACTGCCTTGGGAGTAGCAATTTTTACTCCTCCGCTATCCAACACTTTCCCTACAGTTGCACTCACTGGAGTGGGAATAGTAATTTTTACCCCTCCGCTATCCAACACTTTCCCTACTGTTGCACTCACTGGAGTTGCTATAGTATTTTATACCCCTTTGCTATCCAACGCTGTCCCTACTGTTGCACTCACTGGCATGGGAATAGTAATTTTTACCCCTCTGCTATCCAACACTTTCCCTACTGTTGCACTCACTGGAGTGGGAATAGTAAGTTTTACCTCTCCGCTATCCAACACTTTCCCTGCTGTTGCACTCACTGGAGTGGGAATAGTCATTTTTACCCCTCCGCTATCCAACATTTTCCCTACTGTTGCACTCACTAGAGTGGTAATAGTAATTTTTACCCCTCCGCTATCCAACACTTTCCCTACTGTTGCACTTACTGGAGTGGGAATAGTAATTTTTACTCCTCCACTATCCAAGACTTTCCCTACTGTTGCACTCACTGGAGTGTGAATAGTAATTTTTACCCCTCTGCTATCCAACATTTTCCTTACTGCTGCACTCACTGGAGTGGGAATAGTATTTTTTAGCCCTTTGCTATCCAACACTGTCCCTACTGTTGCACTCACTGGAGTGGGAATATTAAGTTTTTCCCCTCCGCTATCCAACACTTTCCCTACTGTTGCACTCTCTAGAGTGGTAATAGTAATTTTTACCCCTCCGAAATCCAACACTTTCCCTACTGTTGCACTTACTGGAGTGGGAATAGTAATTTTTACTCCTCCACTATCCAAGACTTTCCCTACTGTTGCACTCACTGGCGTGGGAATTGTAATGTTTACCCCTCCGCTATCCAACACTTTCTCTGCTGTTGCACTCACTGGAGTGGGAATAGCAAGTTTTACCTCTCCGCTATCCAACACTTTCCCTACTGTTGCACTCACTTGAGTGGGAATAGTAATTTTTACCCCTCCGCTATCCAACACTTTCCCTACTGTTGCACTCACTGGAGTGGGAATCGTAATTTTTACCCCTCCGCTATCCAATACTTTCCCTACTGTTGCACTCACTGGAGTGGGAATAGTATTTTTACCCCTTTGCTATCCAACATTTTCCCTACTGTTGCACTCACTGGAGTGGGAATAGTAAGTTTTACCCCTCCACTATCCAACACTTTCCCTACTGTTGCACTCACTGGAGTGGGAATAGTAATTTTACCCCTCCACTATCCAACATTTTCCCTACTGCTGCACTCACTGGAGTGGGAATAGTATTTTTACCCCTTTGCTATCCAACACTGTCCCTACTGTTGCACTAACTGGCGTGGGAATAGTAATTTTTACCCCTCCGCTATCCAACACTTTCTCTGCTGTTGCACTCACTGGAGTGGGAATAGCAAGTTTTACCTCTCCGCTATGCAACACTTTCCCTGCTGTTGCAATCACTGGAGTGGGAATAGTAGTTTTTACCCCTCCGCTATCCAACACTTTCCCTACTGTTGCACTCATTGGAGTGGGAATAGTATTTTTACACCTTTGCTATCCAACATTTTCCCTACTGTTGCACTCACTGGAGTGGGAATAGTAAGTTTTACCCTCCGCTATCCAACACTTTCACTACTGTTGCACTCACTGGAGTGGGAATAGTAATTTTTACCCCTCCGCTATCAAACACTTTCCCTACTGTTGCACTCACTGGAGTAGGAATAGTATTTTTTACCCCTTTGCTATCCAACACTGTCCCTACTGTTGCACTCACTGGCGTGGGAAAAGTAATTTTTACCCCTCCGCTATCCAACACTTTCCCTACTGTTGCACTCACTGGAGTGGGAATAGTAAGTTTTACCTCTCCGCTATCCAACACTTTCCCTGCTGTTGCACTCACTGGAGTGGGAAAAGTCATTTTTTACCCCTCCGCTATCCAACATTTTCCCTACTGTTGCACTTACTGGAGTGGGAATATTAAGTTTTACCCCTCTGCTATCCAACACTTCCCTATTGTTGCACTCACTGGAGTGGGAATAGTAATTTTTACCCATCTGCTATCCAACACTTTCCCTACTGTTGCACTCACTGGCGTGGGAATAGTAATTTTTACTCCTCTCCTATCTAACACTTTCCCTACTGTAGCACTCACTGGAGTGGGAATAGTAAGTTTTACCTCTCCGCTATCCAACACTTTCCCTGCTGTTGCACTCACTGGAGTGGGAATAGTAATTTTTTTCCCCTCCGCTATCCAACACTTTCCCTACTGTTGCACTCACTGGAGTGGGAATAGTAAGTTTTACCTCTCCGCTATCCAACACTTTCGCTACTGTGGAAATAGTAAGTTTTACCCCTTTGCTATCCAACATTTTCCCTACTGTTGCACTCACTGGAGTTGGAATAGTAAGTTTTACCCCTCCACTATCCAACACCTTCCCTGCTGTTGCACTCACTGGAGTGGGAATAGTAAGTTTTACTTCTCCGCTATCCAACACTTTCCCTGCTGTTGCACTCACTGGAGTGGGAATAGTCATTTTTACCCCTCTGCTATCCAACATTTTCCCTACTGTTGCACTTACTGGAGTGGGAATATTAAGTTTTTCCCCTCTGCTATCCAACACTTTCCCTACTGTTGCACTCACTAGAGTGGTAATAGTAAGTTTTTACCCCTCTGCTATCCAACACTTTCCCTACTGTTGCACTCACTGGTGTGGGAATAGTAATTTCTACTCCTCCACTATCCAAGACTTTCCCTACTGTTGCACTTACTGGAGTATGATTAGTAATTTTTACCCCTCCGCTATCCAACACTTTCCCTACTGTTGCACTCACTGGAGTGGGAATCGTAATTTTTACCCCTCCGCTATCCAATACTTTCCCTACTGTTGCACTCACTGGAGTGGGAATAGTATTTTGTATCCCTTTGCTATCCAACATTTTACCTACTGTTGCACTCACTGGAGTGGGAATAGTAAGTTTTACCCCTCTGCTATCCAACACTTTCCCTACTGTTGCACTCACTGGAGTGGGAATAGTAATTTTTACCCCTCTGCTATCAAACACTTTCCCTACTGTTGCACTCACTGGAGTGGGAATAGTATTTTTACCCCTTTGCAATCCAACACTGTCCCTACTGTTGCACTCACTGGCGTGGGAATAGTCATTTTTACCCCTCCGCTATCCAACACTTTCCCTACTGTTGCACTCACTGGAGTGGGAATAGTAAGTTTTACCTCTCCGCTATCCAACACTTTCCCTGCTGTTGCACTGACTGGAGTGGGAATAGTCATTTTTACCCCTCCGCTATCCAACACTTCCCTATTGTTGCACTCACTGCAGTGGGTATAGTAATTTTTACCCATCCGCTATCCAACACTTTCCCTACTGTTGCACTCACTGGTGTGGGAATAGTAATTTTTACCCCTTTGCTATCCATCACTGTCCCTACTGTTGCACTCACTGGCGTGGGAATTGTAATGTTTACCCCTCCGCTATCCAACACTTTCTCTGCTGTTGCACTCACTGGAGTGGGAACAGCAAGTTTTACCTCTCCGCTATCCAACACTTTCCCTGCTCTTGCACTCACTGGAGTGAGAATAGTAAGTTTTACCTCTCCGCTATCCAACACTTTCCCTACTGTTGCACTCACTGGAGTGGAAATAGTAAGTTTTACACCTTTGCTATCCAACATTTTCCCTACTGTTGCACTGACTGGAGTTGGAATAGTAAGTTTTACCCCTCCACTATGCAACACCTTCCCTGCTGTTGCACTCACTGGAGTGGGAATAGTAAGTTTTACCTCTCCGCTATCCAACACTTTCCCTTCTGTTGCACTCACTGGAGTGGGAATAGTCATTTTTACCCCTCCGCTATCCAACATTTTCCCTACTGTTGCACTTACTGGAGTGGAAATATTAAGTTTTTCCCTCCGCTATCCAACACTTCCCTATTGTTGCACTCACTGGAGTGGGAATAGTAATTTTTACCCATCCGCTATCCAACACTTTCCCTACTGTTGCACTCACTGGCGTAGGAATAGTAATTTTTACTCCTCCCTATCCAACACTTTCCCTACTGTTGCACTCACTGGAGTGGAAATAGTATTTTTACCGTTCCGCTATCCAACACTTTCCCTACTGTTGCACTCACTGGAGTGGGAATAGTAAGTTTTACCCCTTTGCTTCCCAACACTTTCCCTGCTGTTGCACTCACTGGAGTGAGAATAGTAAGTTTTACCCCTCCGCTATCCAACACTTTCCCTACTGTTGCACTCACTAGAGTGGGAATAGTAATTTTTACCCCTCCGCTATCCAACATTTTCCCTACTGTTGCACTGACTGGAGTTGGAATAGTAAGTTTTACCCCTGCACTATGCAACACCTTCCCTGCTGTTGCACTCACTGGAGTGGGAATAGTAAGTTTTACCTCTCCGCTATCCAACACTTTCCCTTCTGTTGCACTCACTGGAGTGGGAATAGTCATTTTTACCCCTCCACTATCCAACATTTTCCCTACTGTTGCACTTACTGCAGTGGAAATATTAAGTTTTTCCCCTCCGCTATCCAACACTTCCCTATTGTTGCACTCACTGGAGTGGGAATAGTAATTTTTACCCATCCGCTATCCAACACTTTCCCTGCTGTTGCACTCACTGGAGTGGGAATAGTCATTTTTAACCCTCCGCTATCCAACATTTTCCCTACTGTTGCACTTACTGGAGTGGGAATATTAAGTTTTTCCCCTCCGCTATCCAACACTTTCCCTACTGTTGCACTCTCTAGAGTGGTAATAGTAATTGTTACCCCTCCGAAATCCAACACTTTCCCTACTGTTGCACTTACTGGCGTGGGAATAGTAATTTTTACTCCTCCACTATCCAAGACTTTCCCTACTGTTGCACTCACTGGAGTGTGAATAGAAATTTTTACCCCTCTGCTATCCAACATTTTCCTTACTGCTGCACTCACTGGAGTGGGAATAGTATTTTTTACCCCTTTGCTATCCAACACTGTCCCTACTGTTGCACTCACTGGCGTGGGAATTGTAATGTTTACCCCTCCGCTATCCAACACTTTCTCTGCTGTTTCACTCACTGGAGTGGGAATAGCAAGTTTTACCTCTCCGCTATCCAACACTTTCCCTGCTGTTGCACTCACTGGACTGGGAATAGTAGTTTTTCCCCTCCGCTATCCAACACTTTCCCTACTGTTGCACTCACTTGAGTGGGAATAGTAATTTTTACCCCTCCGCTAACCAACACTTTCCCTACTGTTGCACTCACTGGAGTGGGAATAGTATTTTTACTCCTTTGCTATCCAACATTTTCCCTACTGTTGCACTCACTGGAGTGGGAATAGTAAGTTTTACCCCTCCGCTATCCAACACTTTCCCTACTGTTGCACTCACTGTAGTGGGAATAGTCATTTTTAACCCTCCGCTATCCAACATTTTCCCTACTGTTGCACTTACTGGAGTGGAAATATTAAGTTTTTCCCCTCCGCTATCCAACACTTCCCTATTGTTGCACTCACTGGAGTGGGAATAGTAATTTTTACCCATCCGCTATCCAACACTTTCCCTACTGTTGCACTCACTGGCGTAGGAATAGTAATTTTTACTCCTCCCCTATCCAACACTTTCCCTACTGTTGCACTGACTGGAGTGGAAATAGTATTTTTTACCCTTCCGCTATCCAACACTTTCCCTACTGTTGCACTCACTGGAGTGGGAATAGTACATTTTACCCCTTTGCTTCCCAACACTTTCCCTGCTGTTGCACTCACTGGAGTGAGAATAGTAAGTTTTACCCCTCCGCTATCCAACACTTTCCCTAATGTTGCACTCACTAGAGTGGGAATAGTAATTTTTACCCCTCCGCTATCCAACACTTTCCCTACTGTTGCACTCACTGCCGTGGGAGTAGTAATTTTTACTCCTCCGCTATCCAACACTTTCCCTACAGTTGCACTCACTGGAGTGGGAATAGTAATTTTACCCCTCCGCTATCCAACACTTTCCCTACTGTTGCACTCACTGGAGTGGCTATAGTATTTTATACCCATTTGCTATCCAACGCTGTCCCTACTGTTGCACTCACTGGCATGGGAATAGTAATTTTTACCCCTCCGCTATCCAACACTTTCCCTACTGTTGCACTCACTGGAGTGGAAATAGTAAGTTTTACACCTTTGCTATCCAACATTTTCCCTACTGTTGCACTGACTGGAATTGGAATAGTAAGTTTTACCCCTCCACTATGCAACACCTTCCCTGCTGTTGCACTCACTGGAGTGGGAATAGTAAGTTTTACCTCTCCGCTATCCAACACTTTCCCTTCTGTTGCACTCACTGGAGTGGGAATAGTCATTTTTACCCCTCCGCTATCCAACATTTTCCCTACTGTTGCACTTACTGGAGTGGAAATATTAAGTTTTTCCCCTCCGCTATCCAACACTTCCCTATTGTTGCACTCACTGGAGTGGGAATAGTAATTTTTACCCATCCGCTATCCAACAGTTTCCCTACTGTTGCACTCACTGGCGTAGGAATAGTAATTTTTACTCCTCCCCTATCCAACACTTTCCCTACTGTTGCACTCACTGGAGTGGAAATAGTATTTTTTACCGTTCCGCTATCCAACACTTTCCCTACTGTTGCACTCACTGGAGTGGGAATAGTAAGTTTTACCCCTTTGCTTCCCAACACTTTCCCTGCTGTTGCACACACTGGAGTGAGAATAGTAAGTTTTACCCCTCCGCTATCCAACACTTTCCCTACTGTTGCACTCACTAGAGTGGGAATAGTAATTTTTACCCCTCCGCTATCCAACATTTTCCCTACTGTTGCACTGACTGGAGTTGGAATAGTAAGTTTTACCCCTCCACTATGCAACACCTTCCCTGCTGTTGCACTCACTGGAGTGGGAATAGTAAGTTTTACCTCTCCGCTATCCAACACTTTCCCTTCTGTTGCACTCACTGGAGTGGGAATAGTCATTTTTACCCCTCCACTATCCAACATTTTCCCTACTGTTGCACATACTGGAGTGGAAATATTAAGTTTTTCCCCTCCGCTATCCAACACTTCCCTATTGTTGCACTCACTGGAGTGGGAATAGTAATTTTTACCCATCCGCTATCCAACACTTTCCCTGCTGTTGCACTCACTGGAGTGGGAATAGTCATTTTTAACCCTCCGCTATCCAATATTTTCCCTACTGTTGCACTTACTGGAGTGGTAATATTAAGTTTTTCCCCTCCGCTATCCAACACTTTCCCTACTGTTGCACTCTCTAGAGTGGTAATAGTAATTTTTACCCCTCCGAAATCCAACACTTTCCCTACTGTTGCACTTACTGGCGTGGGAATAGTAATTTTTACTCCTCCACTATCCAAGACTTTCCCTACTGTTGCACTCACTGGAGTGTGAATAGAAATTTTTACCCCTCTGCTATCCAACATTTTCCTTACTGCTGCACTCACTGGAGTGGGAATAGTATTTTTTACCCCTTTGCTATCCAACACTGTCCCTACTGTTGCACTCACTGGTGTGGGAATTGTAATGTTTACCCCTCCGCTATCCAACACTTTCTCTGCTGTTGCACTCACTGGAGTGGGAATAGCAAGTTTTACCTCTCCGCTATCCAACACTTTCCCTGCTGTTGCACTCACTGGAGTGGGAATAGTAGTTTTTCCCCTCTGCTATCCAACACTTTCCCTACTGTTGCACTCACTTGAGTGGGAATAGTAATATTTACCCCTCCGCTATCCAACACTTTCCCTACTGTTGCACTCACTGGAGTGGGAATAGTATTTTTTACCCCTTTGCTATCCAACATTTTCCCTACTGTTGCACTCACAGGAGTGGGAATAGTAAGTTTTACCCCTCCGCTATCCAACACTTTCCCTACTGTTGCACTCACTGTAGTGGGAATAGTCATTTTTACCCCTCCGCTATCCAACATTTTCCCTACTGTTGCACTTACTGGAGTGGAAATATTAAGTTTTTCCCCTCCGCTATCCAACACTTCCCTATTTTTGCACTCACTGGAGTGGGAATAGTAAGTTTTACCCCTCCGCTATCCAACACTTTCCCTACTGTTGCACTCACTGGTGTAGGAATAGTAATTTTTACTCCTCCCCTATCCAACACTTTCCCTACTGTTGCACTGACTGGAGTGGAAATAGTATTTTTTACCCTTCCGCTATCCAACACTTTCCCTACTGTTGCACTCACTGGAGTGGGAATAGTACGTTTTACCCCTTTGCTTCCCAACACTTTCCCTGCTGTTGCACTCACTGGAGTGAGAATAGTAAGTTTTACCCCTCCGCTATCCAACACTTTCCCTACTGTTGCACTCACTAGAGTGGGAATAGTAATTTTTACCCCTCCGCTATCCAACACTTTCCCTACTGTTGCACTCACTGCCGTGGGAGTAGTAATTTTTACTCCTCCGCTATCCAACACTTTCCCTACAGTTGCACTCACTGGAGTGGGAATAGTAATTTTTACCCCTCCGCTATCCAACACTTTCCCTACTGTTGCACTCAGTGGAGTGGCTATAGTATTTTATACCCCTTTGCTATCCAACGCTGTCCCTACTGTTGCACTCACTGGCATGGGAATAGTAATTTTTACCCCTCCGCTATCCAACACTTTCCCTACTGTTGCACTCACTGGAGTGGGAATAGTAATTTTTACCCCTCCGCTATCCAACACTTTCCCTGCTGTTGCACTCACTGGAGTCGGAATAGTAAGTTTTACCTCTCCGCTATCCAACACTTTCCCTGCTGTTGCACTCACTGGAGTGGGAATAGTAATTTTTAACCCTCCGCTATCCAACATTTTCCCTACTGTTGCACTTACTGGAGTGGGAATATTAAGTTTTTCCCCTCCGCTATCCAACACTTTCCCTACTGTTGTACTCTCTAGAGTGGTAATAGTAATTTTTACCCCTCCGAAATCCAACACTTTCCCTACTGTTGCACTTACTGGCGTGGGAATAGTAATTTTTACTCCTCCACTATCCAAGACTTTCCCTACTGTTGCACTCACTGGAGTGTGAATAGTAATTTTACCCCTCTGCTATCCAATATTTTCCTTACTGCTGCACTCACTGGAGTGGGAATAGTATTTTTACCCCTTTGCTATCCAACACTGTCCCTACTGTTGCACTCACTGGCGTGGGAATTGTAATGTTTACCCCTCCGCTATCCAACACTTTCTCTGCTGTTGCACTCACTGGAGTGGGAATAGCAAGTTTTACCTCTCCGCTATCCAACACTTTCCCTGCTGTTGCACTCACTGGAGTGGGAATAGTAGTTTTTCCCCTCCGCTATCCAACACTTTCCCTACTGTTGCACTCACTTGAGTGGGAATAGTAATTTTTACCCCTTTGCTATCCAACACTTTCCCTACTGTTGCACTCACTGGAGTGGGAATCGAAATTTTTACCCCTCCGCTATCCAATACTTTCCCTACTGTTGCACTCACTGGAGTGGGAATAGTATTTTTACCCCTTTTCTATCCAACATTTTCCCTACTGTTGCACTCACTGGAGTGGGAATAGTAAGTTTTACCCCTCCGCTATCCAACACTTTCCCTACTGTTGCACTCACTGTAGTGGGAATAGTAATGTTTACCCCTCCGCTATCCAACATTTTCCCTACTGCTGCACTCACTGGAGTGGGAATAGTATTTTTTACCCCTTTGCTATCCAACACTGTCCCTACTGTTGCACTCACTGGCGTGGGAATAGTAATTTTTACCCCTCCGCTATCCAACACTTTCTCTGCTGTTGCACTCACTGGAGTGGGAATAGCAAGTTTTACCTCTCTGCTATGCAACACTTTCCCTGTTGTTGCAATCACTGGAGTGGAAATAGTAGTTTTTACCCCTCCGCTATCCAACACTTTCCCTACTGTTGCACTCACTTGAGTGGGAATAGTATTGTTTACCCCTTTGCTATCCAACACTGTCCCTACTGTTGCACTCACTGGCGTGGAAAAAGTAATTTTTACCCCTCCGCTATCCAACACTTTCCCTACTGTTGCACTCACTGGAGTGGGAATAGTATTTTTTACCCCTTTGCTATCCAACATTTTCCCTACTGTTGCACTCACTGGAGTGGGAATAGCAAGTTTTACCCCTCCGCTATCCAACACTTTCCCTACTGTTGCACTCACTGGAGTGGGAATAGTAATTTTTACCCCTCCACTATCAAACACTTTCCCTACTGTTGCACTCACTGGAGTGGGAATAGTATTTTTTACCCCTTTGCTATCCAACACTGTCCCTACTGTTGCACTCACTGGCGTGGGAAAAGTAATTTTTACCCCTCCGCTATCCAATACTTTCCCTACTGTTGCACTCACTGGAGTGGGAATAGTAAGTTTTACCTCTCCGCTATCCAACACTTTCCCTGCTGTTGCACTCACTGGAGTGGGAATAGTCATTTTTACCCCTCCGCTATCCAACATTTTCCCTACTGTTGCACTTACTGGAGTGGGAATATTAAGTTTTACCCCTCCGCTATCCAACACTTCCCTATTGTTGCACTCACTGGAGTGGGAATAGTAATTTTTACCCATCTGCTATCCAACACTTTCCCTGCTGTTGCACTCACTGGAGTGGGAATAGTAAGTTTTACCTCTCCGCTATCCAACACTTTCCCTGCTGTTGCACTCACTGGAGTGGGAATAGTCATTTTTACCCCTGCGCTATCCAACATTTTCCCTAATGTTGCACTTACTGGAGTGGGAATATTAAGTTTTTCCCCTCCGCTATCCAACACTTTCCCTACTGTTGCACTCACTAGAGTGGTAATAGTTAGTTTTTACCCCTCCGCTATCCAACACTTTCCCTACTGTTGCACTCACTGGCTTGGGAATAGTAATTTCTACTCCTCCACTATCCAATACTTTCCCTACTGTTGCACTTACTGGAGTGTGATTAGTAATTTTTACCCCTCCGCTATCCAACACTTTCCCTACTGTTGCACTCACTGGAGTGGGAATAGTAATTTTTACCCCTCCGCTATCCAACATTTTCCCTACTGCTGCACTCACTGGAGTGGGAATAGTATTTTTACCCCTTTGCTATCCAACACTGTCCCTACTGTTGCACTCACTGGCGTGGGAATAGTAATTTTACCCCTCCGCTATCCAACACTTTCTCTGCTGTTGCACTCACTGGAGTGGGAATAGCAAGTTTTACCTCTCCGCTATGCAACACTTTCCCTGTTGTTGCAATCACTGGAGTGGAAATAGTAGTTTTTACCCCTCCGCTATCCAACACTTTCCCTACTGTTGCACTCACTTGAGTGGGAATAGTATTTTTTACCCCTTTGCTATCCAACACTGTCCCTACTGTTGCACTCACTGGCGTGGGAAAAGTAATTTTTACCCCTCCGCTATCCAACACTTCCCCTACTGTTGCACTCACTGGAGTGGGAATAGTATTTTTTACCCCTTTGCTATCCAACATTTTCCCTACTGTTGCACTCACTGGAGTGGGAATAGTAAGTTTTACCCCTCCACTATCCAACACTTTCCCTACTGTTGCACTCACTGGAGTGGGAATAGTAATTTTTACCCCTCCACTATCAAACACTTTCCCTACTGTTGCACTCACTGGAGTGGGAATAGTATTTTTACCCCTTTGCTATCCAACACTGTCCCTACTGTTGCACTCACTGGCATGGGAAAAGTAATTTTTACCCTCCGCTATCCAATACTTTCCCTACTGTAGCAATCACTGGAGTGGGAATAGTAAGTTTTACCTCTCCGCTATCCAACACTTTCCCTGCTGTTGCACTCACTGGAGTGGGAAAAGTCATTTTTTACCACTCCGCTATCCAACATTTTCCCTACTGTTGCACTTACTGAGGTGGGAATATTAAGTTTTACCCCTCCGCTATCCAACACTTCCCTATTGTTGCACTCACTGGAGTGGGAATAGTAATTTTTACCCATCTGCTATCCAACACTTTCCCTACTGTTGCACTCACTGGCGTGGGAATAGTAATTTTTAATCCTCTCCTATCTAACACTTTCCCTACTGTTGCACTCACTGGAGTGGGAATAGTAAGTTTTACCTCTCCGCTATCCAACACTTTCCCTGCTGTTGCACTCACTGGAGTGGGAATAGTAATTATTTTCCCCTCCGCTATCCAACACTTTCCCTACTGTTGCACTCACTGGAGTGGGTATAGTATTTTATACCCCTTTGCTATCTAACGCTGTCCCTACTGTTGCACTTACTGGCGTGGGAATAGTAATTTTTACCCCTCCGCTATCCAACACTTTCCCTACTGTTGCACTCACTGTAGTGGGAATAGTAAGTTTTACCTCTCCGCTATCCAACACTTTCCCTACTGTTGCACTCACTGGAGTGGAAATAGTAAGTTTTACCCCTTTGCTATCCAACATTTTCCCTACTGTTGCACTCACTGGAGTTGGAATAGTAAGTTTTACCCCTCCACTATCCAACACCTTCCCTGCTGTTGCACTCACTGGAGTGGGAATAGTAAGTTTTACCTCTCGACTATCCAACACTTTCCCTGCTGTTGCACTCACTGGAGTGGGAATAGTCATTTTTACCCCTCCGCTATCCAACATTTTCCCTACTGTTGCACTTACTGGAGTGGGAATATTAAGTTTTTCCCCTCCGCTATCCAACACTTTCCCTACTGTTGCACTCACTAGAGTGGTAATAGTAAGTTTTTACCCCTCCACTATCCAAGACTTTCCCTACTGTTGCACTTACTGGAGTGTGATTAGTAATTTTTACCCCTCCGCTATCCAACACTTTCCCTACTGTTGCACTCACTGGAGTGGGAATCGTAATTTTTACCCCTCCGCTATCCAATACTTTCCCTACTGTTGCACTCACTGGAGTGAGAATAGTATTTTTTATCCCTTTGCTATCCAACATTTTCCCTACTGTTGCACTCACTGGAGTGGGAATAGTAAGTTTTACCCCTCTGCTATCCAACAATTTCCCTACTGTTGCACTCACTGGAGTGGGAATAGTAATTTTTACCCCTCTGCTATCAAACACTTTCCCTACTGTTGCACTCACTGGAGTTGGAATAGTATTTTTACCCCTTTGCAATCCAACACTGTCCCTACTGTTGCACTCACTGGCGTGGGAATAGTCATTTTTACCCCTCCGCTATCCAACACTTTCCCTACTGTTGCACAAACTGGAGTGGGAATAGTAAGTTTTACCTCTCCGCTATCCAACACTTTCCCTGCTGTTGCACTCACTGGAGTGGGAATAGTCATTTTTACCCCTCCGCTATCCAACATTTTCCCTACTGTTGCACTTACTGGAGTGGGAATATTAAGTTTTACCCCTCCGCTATCCAACACTTCCCTATTGTTGTACTCACTGGAGTGGGTATAGGAATTTTTACCCATCCGCTATCCAACACTTTCCCTACTGTTGCACTCACTGGTGTGGGAATAGTAATTTTTACTCCTCCCCTATCCAACACTTTCCCTACTGTTGCACTCACTGGAGTGGGAACAGTAAGTTTTACCTCTCCGCAATCCAACACTTTCCCTGCTGTTGCACTCACTGGCATGGGAATAGTAATGTTTACTCCTCCACTATCCAAGACTTTCCCTACTGTTGCACTCACTGGATTGTGAATAGTAATTTTTACCCCTCTGCTATCCAACATTTTCCTTACTGCTGCACTCACTGGAGTGGGAATAGTATTTTTTACCCCTTTGCTATCCAACACTGTCCCTACTGTTGCACTCACTGGCGTGGGAATTGTAATGTTTACCTCTCCGCTATCCAACACTTTCTCTGCTGTTGCACTCACTGGAGTGGGAATAGCAAGTTTTACCTCTCCGCTATCCAACACTTTCCCTGCTGTTGCACTCACTGGAGTGGGAATCGTAATTTTTACCCCTCCGCCATCCAATACTTTCCCTACTGTTGCACTCACTGGAGTGGGAATAGCAAGTTTTACCTCTCCGCTATGCAACACTTTCCCTGCTGTTGCACTCACTGGAGTGGGAATAGTAGTTTTTACCCCTCCGCTATCCAACACTTTCCCTACTGTTGCACTCACTTGAGTGGGAATAGTAATTTTTACCCCTCCGCTATCCAACACTTTCCCTACTGTTGCACTCATTGGAGTGGGAATCGTAATTTTAACCCCTCTGATATCCAATACTTTCCCTACTGTTGCACTCACTGGAGTGGGAATAGTATTTTTTACCCCTTTGCTATCCAACATTTTCGCTACTGTTGCACTCACTGGAGTGGGAATAGTATGTTTTACCCCTCCGCTATCCAACACTTTCCCTACTGTTGCACTCACTGGAGTGGGAATAGTAATTTTTACCCCTCCGCTATCAAACACTTTCCCTACTGTTGCACTCACTGGAGTGGGAATAGTATTTTTACCCCTTTGCTATCCAACACTGTCCCTACTGTTGCACTCACTGGTGTGGGAATAGTAATTTTTACCCCTCCGCTATCCAACACTTTCCCTACTGTTGCACTGACTGGAGTGGGAATATTAAGTTTTACCCCTCTGCTATCCAACACTTCCCTATTGTTGCACTCACTGGAGTGGGAATAGTAATTTTTACCCATCTGCTATCCAACACTTTCCCTACTGTTGCACTCACTGGCGTGGGAATAGTAATGTTTACTCCTCTCCTATCTAACACTTTCCCTACTGTTGCACTCACTGGAGTGGGAATAGTAAGTTTTACCTCTCCGCTATCCAACACTTTCCCTGCTGTTGCACTCACTGGAGTGGGAATAGTAATTTTTTTCCCCTCCGCTATCCAACACTTTCCCTACTGTTGCACTCACTGGAGTGGGTATAGTATTTTATACCCCTTTGCTATCCAACGCTGTCCCTACTGTTGCACTCACTGGCGTGGGAATAGTAATTTTTACCCCTCCGCTATCCAACACTTTCCCTACTGTTGCACTCACTGGAGTGGGAATAGTAAGTTTTACCTCTCCACTATCCAACACTGTCCCTACTGTTGCACTCACCGGAGTGGAAATAGTAAGTTTTACCCCTTTGCTATCCAACGCTTTCCCTACTGTTGCACTCACTGGAGTTGGAATAGTAAGTTTTACCCCTCCACTATCCAACACCTTCCCTGCTGTTGCACTCACTGGAGTGGGAATAGTAAGTTTTACCTCTCCGCTATCCAACACTTTCCCTGCTGTTGCACTCACTGGAGTGGGAATAGTCATTTTTACCCCTCCGCTATCCAACATTTTCCCTACTGTTGCACTTACTGGAGTGGGAATATTAAGTTTTTCCCTCCGCTATCCAACACTTTCCCTACTGTTGCACTCACTAGAGTGGTAATAGTAAGTTTTTACCCCTCCGCTATCCAACACTTTCCCTACTGTTGCACTCACTGGCTTGGGAATAGTAATTTCTACTCCTCCACTATCCAAGACTTTCCCTACTGTTGCACTTACTGGAGTGTGATTAGTAATTTTTACCCCTCCGCTATCCAACACTTTCCCTACTGTTGCACTCACTGGAGTGGGAATCGTAATTTTTACCCCTCCGCTATCCAATACTTTCCCTACTGTTGCACTCACTGGAGTGGGAATAGTATTTTTATCCCTTTGCTATCCAACATTTTCCCTACTGTTGCACTTACTGGAGTGGGAATATTAAGTTTTACCCCTCCGCTATCCAACACTTCCCTATTGTTGCACTCATTGGAGTAGGTATAGGAATTTTTACCCATCCGCTATCCAACACTTTCCCTACTGTTGCACTCACTGGTGTGGGAATAGTAATTTTTACTCCTCCCCTATCCAACACTTTCCCTACTGTTGCACTCACTGGAGTGGGAATAGTAAGTTTTACCTCTCCGCAATCCAACACTTTCCCTGCTGTTGCACTCACTGGCATGGGAATAGTAATGTTTACTCCTCCACTATCCAAGACTTTCCCTACTGTTGCACTCACTGGATTGTGAATAGTAATTTTTACCCCTCTGCTATCCAACATTTTCCTTACTGCTGCACTCACTGGAGTGGGAATAGTATTTTTTACCCCTTTGCTATCCAACACTGTCCCTACTGTTGCACTCACTGGCGTGGGAATTGTAATGTTTACCTCTCCGCTATCCAACACTTTCTCTGCTGTTGCACTCACTGGAGTGGGAATAGCAAGTTTTACCTCTCCGCTATCCAACACTTTCCCTGCTGTTGCACTCACTGGAGTGGGAATTGTAATTTTTACCCCTCCGCCATCCAATACTTTCCCTACTGTTGCACTCACTGGAGTGGGAATAGCAAGTTTTACCTCTCCGCTATGCAACACTTTCCCTGCTGTTGCACTCACTGGAGTGGGAATAGTAGTTTTTACCCCTCCGCTATCCAACACTTTCCCTACTGTTGCACTCACTTGAGTGGGAATAGTAATTTTTACCCCTCCGCTATCCAACACTTTCCCTACTGTTGCACTCATTGGAGTGGGAATCGTAATTTTTACCCCTCTGATATCCAATACTTTCCCTACTGTTGCACTCACTGGAGTGGGAATAGTATTTTTACCCCTTTGCTATCCAACATTTTCGCTACTGTTGCACTCACTGGAGTGGGAATAGTATGTTTTACCCCTCCGCTATCCAACACTTTCCCTACTGTTGCACTCACTGGAGTGGGAATAGTAATTTTTACCCCTCCGCTATCAAACACTTTCCCTACTGTTGCACTCACTGGAGTGGGAATAGTATTTTTTACCCCTTTGCTATCCAACACTGTCCCTACTGTTGCACTCACTGGTGTGGGAATAGTAATTTTTACCCCTCCGCTATCCAACACTTTCCCTACTGTTGCACTGACTGGAGTGGGAATATTAAGTTTTACCCCTCCGCTATCCAACACTTCCCTATTATTTTTACTCCTCTCCTATCTAAAACACTTTCCCTACTGTTGCACTCACTGGAGTGGGAATAGTAAGTTTTACCTCTCATCTATCCAACACTTTCCCTGCTGTTGCACTCACTGGAGTGGGAATAGTAATTTTTTTCCCCTCCGCTATCCAACACTTTCCCTACTGTTGCACTCACTGGAGTGGGTATAGTATTTTATACCCCTTTGCTATCCAACGCTGTCCCTACTGTTGCACTCACTGGCGTGGGAATAGTAATTTTTACCCCTCCGCTATCCAACACTTTCCATACTGTTGCACTCACTGGAGTGGGAATAGTAAGTTTTACCTCTCCACTATCCAACACTGTCCCTACTGTTGCACTCACCGGAGTGGAAATAGTAAGTTTTACCCCTTTGCTATCCAACGTTTTCCCTACTGTTGCACTCACTGGAGTTGGAATAGTAAGTTTTACCCCTCCACTATCCAACACCTTCCCTGCTGTTGCACTCACTGGAGTGGGAATAGTAAGTTTTACCTCTCCGCTATCCAACACTTTCCCTGCTGTTGCACTCACTGGAGTGGGAATAGTCATTTTTACCCCTACGCTATCCAACATTTTCCCTACTGTTGCACTTACTGGAGTGGGAATATTAAGTTTTTCCCCTCCGCTATCCAACACTTTCCCTACTGTTGCACTCACTAGAGTGGTAATAGTAAGTTTTTACCCCTCCGCTATCCAACACTTTCCCTACTGTTGCACTCACTGGCGTGGGAATAGTAATTTCTACTCCTCCACTATCCAAGACTTTCCCTACTGTTGCACTTACTGGAGTGTGATTAGTAATTTTTACCCCTCCGCTATCCAGCACTTTCCCTACTGTTGCACTCACTGGAGTGGGAATCGTAATTTTTACCCCTCCGCTATCCAATACTTTCCCTACTGTTGCCCTCACTGGAGTGGGAATAGTATTTTTTATCCCTTTGCTATCCAACATTTTCCCTACTGTTGCACTCACTGGAGTGGGAATAGTAAGTTTTACCCCTCCGCTATCCAACACTTTCCCTACTGTTGCACTCACTGGAGTGGGAATAGTAATTTTTACCCCTCTGCTATCAAACACTTTCCCTACTGTTGCACTCACTGGAGTGGGAATAGTATTTTTACCCCTTTGCAATCCAACACTTTCCCTACTGTTGCACTCACTGGACTGGGAATAGTCATTTTTACCCCTCCGCTATCCAACACTTTCACTACTGTTGCACTCACTGGAGTGGGAATAGTAAGTTTTACCTCTCCGCTATCCAACACTTTCCCTGCTGTTGCACTCACTGGAGTGGGAATAGTCATTTTTACCCCTCCGCTATCCAACATTTTCCCTACTTTTGCACTCACTGGAGTGGGAATATTAAGTTTTACCCCTCCGCTATCCAACACTTCCCTATTGTTGCACTCACTGGAGTGGGAATAGTAATGTTTAGCCATCCGCTATCCAACACTTTCCCTACTGTTGCACTCACTGGCGTGGGAATAGTAATTTTTACTCCTCCCCTATCCAACACTTTCCCTACTGTTGCACTCACTGGAGTGGGAATAGTAAGTTTTACCTCTCCGCTATCCAACACTTTCCCTGCTGTTGCACTCACTGGAGTGGGAATAGCAATTTTTACCCCTCCGCTATCCAACACATTCCCTACTTTTGCACTCACTGGAGTGGGTATAGTATTTTATACCCCTTTGCTATCCAACCCTATCCCTACTGTTGCACTCACTGGTGTGGGAATAGTAATTTTTACCCCTCCGCTATCCAACACTTTCCCTACTGTTGCACTCACTGGAGTGGGAATAGTAAGTTTTAACTCTCCGCTATCCAACACTTTCCCTACTGTTGCACTCACTGGAGTGGAAATAGTAAGTTTTACCCCTTTGCTATCCAACATTTTCCCTACTGTTGCACTCACTGGAGTTGGAATAGTAAGTTTTACCCCTCCACTATCCAACACCTTCCCTGCTGTTGCACTCACTGGAGTGGGAATAGTAAGTTTTACCTCTCCGCTATCCAACACTTTCCCTGCTGTTGCACTCACTGGAGTGGGAATAGTAAGTTTTACCTCTCCGCTATCTAACACTTCCCTATTGTTGCACTCACTGGAGTGGGAATAGTAATTTTTACCCATCCGCTATCCAACACTTTCCCTACTGTTGCACTCACTGGCGTGGGAATAGTAATTTTTACTCCTCCCCTACCCAACACTTTCCCTACTGTTGCACTCACTGGAGTAGGAATAGTAAGTTTTATCTCTCCGCTATCCAACACTTTCCCTGCTTTTGCACTCACTGGAGTGGGAATAGTTATTTTTACCCCTCCGCTATCCAACACTTTCCCTACTGTTGCACTCACTGGAGTGGGTATAGTATTTTATACCCCTTTGCTATCCAACGCTGTCCCTACTGTTGCACTCACTGGCATGGGAATAGTAATTTTTACCCCTCCGCTTTCCAACACTTTCCCTACTGTTGCACTCACTGGAGTGGGAATAGTAAGTTTTACCCCTCCGTTATCCAACATTTTCCCTACTGTTGCACTTACTGGAGTGGAAATATTAAGTTTTTCCCCTCCGCTATCCAACACTTCCCTATTGTTGCACTCACTGGAGTGGGAATAGTAATTTTTACCCATCCGCTATCCAACACTTTCCCTACTGTTGCACTCACTGGCGTAGGAATAGTAATTTTTACTCCTCCCCTATCCAACACTTTCCCTACTGTTGCACTCACTGGAGTGGAAATAGTATTTTTTACCCTTCCGCTATCCAACACTTTCCCTACTGTTGCACTCAATGGAGTGGGAATAGTAAGTTTTACCCCTTTGCTTCCCAACACTTTCCCTGCTGTTGCACTCACTGGAGTGAGAATAGTAAGTTTTACCCCTCCGCTACCCAACACTTTCCCTACTGTTGCACTCACTAGAGTGGGAATAGTAATTTTTACCCCTCCGCTATCCACCACTTTCCCTACTGTTGCACTCACTGCCGTGGGAGTAGTAATTTTTACTCCTCCGCTATCCAACACTTTCCCTACAGTTGCACTCACTGGAGTGGGAATAGTAATTTTTACCCCTCCGCTATCCAACGCTGTCCCTACTGTTGCACTCACTGGCATGGGATTAGTAATTTTTACCCCTCCGCTATCCAACACTTTCCCTACTGTTGCACTCACTGGAGTGGGAATAGTAAGTTTTACCTCTCCGCTATCCAACACTTTCCCTGCTGTTGCACTCACTGGAGTGGGAATAGTAATTTTTACCCTTCCGCTATCCAACATTTTCCCTACTGTTGCACTTACTGGAGTGGGAATAGTTATTTTTACCCCTCCGCTATCCAACACTTTCCCTACTGTTGCACTCACTGGAGTGGAAATAGTAAGTTTTGCCCCTTTGCTATCCAATATTTTCCCTACTGTTGCACTCACTGGCGTTGAAATAGTAAGTTTTACCCCTCCACTATCCAACACCTTCCCTGCTGTTGCACTCACTGGAGTGGGAATAGTAGGGTTTAACCTCTCCGCTATCCAACACTTTCCCTGCTGTTGCACTCACTGGAGTGGGAATAGTAATTTTTACCCCTCCGCTATACAACATTTTCCCTACTGTTGCACTAACTGTAGTGGGAATAGTAATTTTTACCCCTCCGCTATTCAACACTTTCCCTACTGTTGCACTCACTGGAGTGGGAATAGTAATTTTTACCCCTCCGCTTTTCAACACTTTCCCTACTGTTGCACTCAGTGGAGGGGGAATAGTTATTTTTACCCCTTTACTATCCAACACTTTCCCTACTGTTACACCCAATGGAGTGCAAAATGTAATTTTAAAGACTATTACATAATTTACTGTTTTAATTTATAATAGAATGTTATTTTTTATTAGATTCTCTTTCTAGAAGGAAGCAGGAGGGAGTTCTCACTTTGTTCGAATATATATATATATATATTCACTGAAAAAACCGTAGGTTTCAGGCACGTTATAGTTACAAATTAGCATTTTAAAAACCTTTGAAATTCACTGAAAAAACCATAGGTTTCAGACACGTTATAGTTAGAAATTAGCATTTAAAAACCTTTGAAATTCACTGAAAAAAACAGAGGTTTTAGGGACAGTTATAGTTAGTTGGACATTGCACTCGTACAAAACCCGTGAAATTCCCCCGTTATAGTTAGTTCAGCTAACTATAACTCGCGCCCCGCAATGCACTGCTGATGACGTCACATATTACATCACTCATGACATGGTCAGTGACATCACTGATGACATCACTGATGACATCTCAAATGACATCACTGATGACATCATCCAGTGACTGTGTGTTTCTGTAAAGTTTAAATATGTTTAATATATATAGGGAAAGGCGTATTGAAGAATGAGTGGGTGTATAAGTGTCTGAATGGATGATTTAGTACATGCGTGACTGACTCTACAAGTGAGTGATTAAACGTATCTTACTGAATGCATGGGTTAGTGACTAAACTGTGTGAATGTCTGTATCCGTCTGTTGGTGTGTAAGTGGATGCATGGATTTGCGAATAGCTACATGAGTGTCTATATGGGTTATTTATTGGTTCTATGAGTATCTGTATGGGTGCCTGAGTGTTTGTGTGGATGGGGTGTGTGCGACTGTGCATAGATGTGTGAGTGGGTGATTCACTTGGTGGATGGTTTCAAGAGTGCATCTGTGATAGACTGTATGGGTGGGTAAGTGTGTGTAAGAGTGTGTTAGTGAGTGAATGTATGTCCCAGTGGTACATGTGTGAGTAACTAAATATGTGAAAGGCAGTATATATGTGTATTGGAGTATATAAATAGCTATAAGCGAGAGTGAGTGATTGTGATAGTGGCTGTATGGATGAGTGTGTGCTTGTATCAGTGATTGTATAAGAGCGTAACAATGTGCTAGTATTTGTATGATTAAGTGAGCTGGTGTGTGTATAACTGTATAGGTGAGTAAATGGCAGTGTGTTTAATTATTTGCATGACTGACTAGGTGTGTGAGTACCTCTATGGATGAGTGGCGGTGTTTGAGTGTCTATATAGGAGTAAGAGTGCATATGATAGTCCTGTACTGAGTGACCATAAGTATGAGTGACTGTACGGGTGAGTGAGTGGATGTGTGTGTGTAGACCTAAGAATCAGTGAGTGGGTATGTAGTTATTGGTGTTGGAGTGTCTATGGTTTTGCGAATGGCACTCTGTAATTTAGATTGGGTGTATCAAAGGTTATATTAGGGTGTGAGGAGCTGCATCAGATTATCACGTGGATGATGTCATCAGTGATGTCATTTGAGATGTCATCAGTGATGTCATCAGTGATGTCACTGACCATGTCATGAGTGATGTAATATGTGACGTCATCAGCAGTGCATTATGGGGCGCGAGTTATAGTTAGCTGAACTAACTATAACGGGGAATTTCACGGGTTTTGTACGAGTGCAATGTCCAACTAACTATAACTGTCCCTAAAACCTCTGTTTTTTTCAGTGAATTTCAAAGGTTTTTTAAATGCTAATTTCTAACTATAACGTGTCTGAAACCTATGGTTTTTTCAGTGAATTTCAAAGGTTTTTAAAATGCTAATTTGTAACTATAACGTGCCTGAAACCTACGGTTTTTTCAGTGAATTTCAAAGGTTTTTTAAATGACAATTTTTAAATGTATTAATTTTTATATTAATTTTTTTCATACTGATTTACTACATTTTTAGAAACAATTTCTTTTACATATTTTATTTTTTAAATTACATTGTAATTACATTATACATTACATTACAAAAAATACTTTCTCAGAATGAATTACTTTAGTTTAAATACTTTGCACATAGGCAATAGACTTTTAAGTACAGTAGTTACAGTTGTTGCAATGGGCAACACATTTTCAAACACAATGCAACATTCAGCTCAATGTGAATTTCTAGTTAAATGCAATTAGTTACTTTATGGATTACTTTTCTAACCACAGGACTGGATCCTAGATTCAGTCCTGGTACATCTCCTGTAAACAGTTGAGTAAAAGCGTTTTGGTTACAGTCGTGATTTTTAAGGAATATTATTGTATTTTAAAAGTTGACACTTAGAAACTTTTTCTCATAGAATCACCAATGTTATCCTATGGAAGGAAATTCACTTAGCAGGTAAAAACTGTTATCATTACTTTTTCTTACTCAGTGTTGGATCCTGGATCCAGCACTGGTGCATCTCCTGTAAACAGTTGAAAGAATGCGTTTAAGTCATACAGGCGATTTTTAAGGAATATTTGTAGTTTGTGAAAATCGACACTTTGAAACTTTTCTGCTGAAAACCAGACAATGGATTCCTATGGAAGAAAATATAAGTTACTGGTAAGTACGGTTAAAATTACTTTTCAGGACCAGTACTGGGCTGAAAGATACAGCACTGAGGTCTCTCCTTATAACAGGTGAGTAAATCGGAATTCGTATTTCGGCTGATTTTAGAGGAATATTTGTATGTTTCAAAAATCAACACAGAAACTTTTTCAGCAAAAAGCAGGCAATGATATCCTATGGAAGGAAATTCAAGTTACTGGTAAGTACGGTTAAAATTACTTTTGAGGATCAGTACTGGGCTGAAAGATGCAGCACTGAGGTCTCTCCTGATAACAGGTGAGTAAATCGGAATTCGTATTTTGGCTGATTTTAGAGGAATATTTTAAAGTTCCAAAACTCCACACTTAGAAGAATTTCCAAGTGAAACCAGTCAATGTTAGCCTATGAAGGAAATTCAAGTTACCGGTAAGTACGGTTAAAATTACTTTTCAGGACCAGTACTGGGCTGAAAGATGCAGCACTGAGGTCTCTCCTGATAACAGGTGAGTAAATCGGAATTCGTATTTCGGCTGATTTTAGAGGAATATTTTAAAGTTCCAAAACTCCACACTTAGAAGAATTTCCAAGTGAAACCAGTCAATGTTAGCCTATGGAAGGAAATTCAAGTTACTGGTAAGTACGGTTAAAATTACTTTTCAGGACCAGTACTGGGCTGAAAGATGCAGCACTGAGGTCTCTCCTGATAACAGGTGAGTAAATCTGAATTCGGATTTCGGCTGATTTTAGAGGAATATTTGTATGTTTCAAAAATCAACACTTAGAAACTTTTTCAGCAAAAAGCAGTCAATGATATGCTATGGAAGGAAATTCAAGTTACTGGTAAGTACGGTTAAAATTACTTTTGAGGATCAGTACTGGGCTGAAAGATGCAGCACTGAGGTCTCTCCTGATAGCAGGTGAGTAAATCGGAATTCGTATTTCGGCTGATTTTAGAGGAATATTTTAAAGTTCCAAAACTCCACACTTAGAAGAATTTCCAAGTGAAACCAGTCAATGTTAGCCTATGAAGGAAATTCAAGTTACCGGTAAGTACGGTTAAAATTACTTTTCAGGACCAGTACTGGGCTGAAAGATGCAGCACTGAGGTCTCTCCTGATAGCAGGTGAGTAAATCGGAATTTGTATTTCGGCTGATTTTAGAGGAATATTTTAAAGTTCCAAAACTCCACACTTAGAAGAATTTCCAAGTGAAACCAGTCAATGTTAGCCTATGAAGGAAATTCAAGTTACCGGTAAGTACGGTTAAAATTACTTTTGAGGATCAGTACTGGGCTGAAAGATGCAGCACTGAGGTCTCTCCTGATAACAGGTGAGTAAATCGGAATTCGGATTTCGGCTGATTTTAGAGGAATATTTGCACAATGGTGAAGGGAGGGGCGGGGCCTGAGGTGACATCTGTGCAAACGCGCCCCGTGGTGCGTTTTAAGTTGGGGGATTAAGTCCCCTTGAATCATGAGGGTCCCTACGGGCCAACTAGCCCACCAGGAACCTCCAGTATGCGCCAGGGGCTGCGTTGCAGAGACATGTACAGAGGCCACACCCCTTTTACACCTCTCTGCAACGCAGCTCTGTGGCGCTTTCTGGACGTACCTGTTGGGCTAGTTGGCCCTCAGGGACCCTCAGGATTGAAGAGGATTTAATTCCCCATCTTAAAACGCGCCACGGGGCCTGTTTGCACACATGTCACCTGAAGCCCCGCCCCTCCCTTCACCACTGTGCAAACGCGCCCGTGGCGCGTTTTAAGTCGGGGGATTAACTCCCCTTGAATCCTGAGGGTCCCTGGGGTGCAACTAGCCCACCATATACCTCCAAAAGCGCCATAGAGCTGCGTTGCAGAGAGGTGTAAAGGGGCGTGGCCTCTGTACACCTCTCTGCAAGGCAGCTCCCTGGTGCATACTGGAGGTTCCTGGTGGGCTAGTTGGCCCCAGGGACCCCCAGTATTCAAGGGGAATGCGTTCCTCTCTGCAAACGCGCCAGGGGGCGCGTTTGCAGAGTGGTGAAGGAAGGGGCGGGGCCTGCGGGCCCGATCGTTTTTTGGGGAGGGGGCCGCATGGCCCCCTCCCGGGCCACTACTTGCCCCGGGGACCCCATCCCCCGGGGCTGGCCCTCTCGTTGGGGACTGTGGGGGTCCCCAATCCCCCACAGTCCCGCCGGCTCCCGTGTCCTACGGGAGCCGGCATTGCTTTACACATGGGGAGCAGCTAACATGCTGCTCCCCATGTGGAAAGCAATCGGCTTTGGATATTGGAAGAGAGAGCAGGTTTCCTGCTCTCTCTTCCAATATCCAAAGCAGTTTGCAATGACAGGACGGGAGCCGCGAGGCTCCCGTCCTGTCATTGCAAACAGCAGTGTCCCGGGGGTAGGCACCCCGGGACACTGCAGGAGCCGGCCCTGGGGGTGGTGGTCCCCAGGGCCATCAAGGGCTCCAGGAGGGGGCCGCGCGGCCCCCTCCCATTCAGTGCACAGCCCCGGGGAGGTGGTGGTCCCCGGGCTCTGGGGGTCCAAAACGGACCCCCATTGTAATTTTTCTTAGTGCCCCGGGAGGTGGTGGTCTCGGGCGTGTGGGGGCTGGAGCCCCCACACAGGTTTTTAATTAAATAAAAGAAGCCCCGGGAGGTGGTGGTCCTCGGGGCTGCGGGAGGGCTCAGAGCCCTCCCGCACCATTCTACATAAAGCCCCGGGGGTGGTGGTCCCCGGGCTTGAGGGCCCTTAGAGGCCCCCCACACATAAAATTAACCCCCCAGCATGCCCCCGGGACTTGGCCCACCCGGGGGCCACTACATCGAAGCGCGGGAGACCGCGCTTCGATTTTTTTTTTCGGCAGGGTTCGCGCTCCTGAGCGCATCCTGCCGATTTAAAAAAAAAAAAAAATTTTTTGCCCAGGGGTCCTTGTGGGACCCCCTGAGCAGACCTAGGGGTCAGGGTGTTTCTACCCTGCTCCCTTTGTGCGCTTTGCGCACTTGTTTCTGTCCCTCGGTTCTACCGAGGGATAAAATGGCTGCCAACACTTCCTGATTTGGAGTGTTGACAGCCAATTAACATAAAGCTCGTGCTCGGGAGGATCCGCGGCCCTAGATATATATATCTTTTTACTTTTCATTTTCTCAGCAACTACTGAACGGATTTACACCATTTAACAAAAGGGTTCTTTCTGAACCAAGAACTACCTCTTTGCCAAATTTGGTGTAATTCCGTTCAGCAGTTCGGGCTGTAGCCGTGTCTAAAGTTTCCTATGGAAAATTGCATGGGGAAAACGCGTTTTGGGACCCCCTTTTTCTCGGCCCCCGCTTGACGAATCCCCCGAGACTTTCAGGGTAGGAGCGGACCGGAGCGCCCCACAAAGTTTGAAAATTTTGCGAAGATACGTCAACCGGCAAGAGAGTTATTTCAAATAGAATGTCGCGGATTTCCTATGGATAATAGGTTGTAACTATAACTATCTACTGGCGACCGCCAGTAGATAATATACATATATTTAGTAACACACTTTGTCGTGCTTCGCCGATCCTCCTCCCAAAACGACGCCGGTGCCAGCAGCGGTGACGACAACCACGTTAATTATTTCCAAAGACAGTTATACTTCCTGTACTCCGTAAATATAACAGCGACACTCCAAAGGATAGCACAATTACACTTTATTGTGCCCACAACAATGCGTTTCGGCGATGCCTTTTTCAAGTTTGATGGCCTGTGCCCAACTTCCCATAGAAATACAGGTCATGGTGCATGGAAACAAAAGACAAACTATGCGTTTCATTAATCGCATTATCGATTGCATTGAAATTCATGAAATTACATAAAATGTCTTGTAAATACATTACATTATCGTCAGTTCATTATCAGCGACAAAATATATATATACAAGTGCGCAGGAAAATTATATAATAATAAAGGTGCATTCAAAAATTGTCTAAATCTCAATCATTAAAGCACTTCCACCAACGAACCGCCATTCGCGGAGCCATTGCAATATCAGTCAGTTGGCTTAGTAACTCCTAAATCACGGAGGGTGACGCAGTCAACTTTCAAGTCGCTAATGCTTTGGCTTTGGTCCCAGAGCTGGACAAGCCACACGAATTACCGAAAATTATTGCACAGGCTTATAAAACCATTGGCCACAATAGTTTGCGGGTTAAGCCTTTTGCTAAAACGCAGGCTCAATCGCACCCACAACCAAAACCTCAGTCTGAGAAAGAAGAGAAACCGTTCTTTACTAAAAAAGAACTGGAAGTTGAAGAAACAGGGTAAGCAACAATCAAAACCAGGGTCGCGTGCTGCATCCCCGGTTTCCATATCTTCTGAACGCACTTATGATTTACGCAACAGAGCGAGAATTAAATCTCCCGATAGATTTCAAGTCCCTGATCCGCGTTCCCCTCGTTCTTCACAGGCACCATCGACCTCCCAGACTGGTGGAGGAGATCGCCAAGATAGAGGCAGGGGTCGTGAGGCCCCACAGGGATGAGACCAACCTCTACAACAAGGCCGAGGGAAACCAGAAGAATTTCCACGTTCACGCCCACAGTTTCACAAGAAAAAAGTTGCAGCATTAACAGCGAGGTATGCCACAGACGGTGAGAACGAGACTCCTGAATTGGATGTGGGCAGTGACGCTGCTAGACAGCGCCGCGGAAGTTACCATAGTGCGGGAGGCACTGCGTCCTCATGTGGAGACGACAGCAACTGATACATTCATTACTGTCGAGACATCTGACACCCGAGTGGCACCCCCTGACAGACTATATACCATTGTCATTCAAATTGAAGGTGATATTGAGCGTGTTATTAAAGGGATTTTTTGGGAAAATCTGACCTCTTCTTACGACATTTTGTTGGCAGAGACGGATTGGCCGCCCCCATTCGTACTTGCTGCTCGTAGGGGGGAGGAGGTCATCCTTCCGAGCTTTTCTCGTCATGTCCCCAAGGACAAAGCGGAAGCTCTCGCAGCTGAATGGGCTGGGGCCCTGGCTCCGGCGCTATATCATAACCACGTGGGCTGGGATGAAGATTCTCCACCCCATGAAATACCCTTGCGGTCTCTGCCACAGCCCCAACCCCAATATCCCCTCCGGCGGGAAGCTAAAGGTCCCGTTTCTGACTTCCTGACACAGTTAGAATATCAAGGAGTAATTGAAACATGCTTATCACACATGAATAATCCCCTTTTTGCGGTTTCTAAACCTGATGGGTCATACCGTTTGGTTTTGAATTACCAACATTTGAACTCTCATTGTCGGACCTTTGCGGTACAAAATACCCACAGTTCTGCGCTTGTAGACAGTCTTGTGTGCAAAAAATATAAAACGACACTTGACCTATCCAATGGATTTTACACGCACAATTTGTCCCCGGAGTGCAGCCAATGGAGTGCTTTCACTTCCGGTGGAAAACAGATTAAATTTCGGCGTTTGCCCATGGGCTACAGGAACAGCCCTGGAGTCTTCGCCGCCCGTGTTGTCTCTTTGTTGGACAGTATAGACCCAGATGAGTATTCGTACGTCGACGATATCTATCTGACAGACGACGAATTATGGCCGCATCTTTCCCGTGTGGACCGCATTATTCTTGAATTTGCGGTCCTAGGATACAAATTTAATTTTGCCAAATCACACATCGCAGAATTCACTGTTTTGTTTTTGGGCTATGAGCTCAACAATGAAGGTAGGGGCTTAGCTCCCCATTTCTTGGAGAAGTGTGCACTTTTGCGCCCTCCAACGACCCTGAAGAAACTTCAGTCTTTACCGGGATTTTTAAACGTTGGGCGTTCTTACATTCCCGAATATGCCCAGCGTATCAAGCCGCTCAATGCCTTGATACAACCTAACTTTTCGAAGTCATGCTGGCTTCCTGAGCATTCCTCTATACTGCACTCTTTGCAGTCTGATCTACTTGAATCTAAATTCTTGTTGACTCGTGATAACCACACAAACCTTGTGATTAGAATTGTGCCAGGGGCAGTGGGTTTCACGTACTTAACGTTTAATGAAGGTGACACAGTACCTATTGCATACAAATCGCATCTTTACACTTCAGCGGAGTTGCGCTTTTTCACTGTGGAGAAAGTTTTGACTGCAGTGCAAATGGCGATTCTAAAGGAACCCGCACTGGCACAGGGAAAACGCATTATGGTGGTAACACCATATCCTGCCCTTGAGGCAGTGACGAAGGCCAGTGTACCGAACTCTAAGGCTTTGCACCCCCGTTGGATACAATGGGCTACATCTCTGACGTCCCCGGATGTCACTTTTATCTTTGATTCCTCTCTTCAGACACAGGAGTTCTTACAGTATGAATTTGTTCATCCTCCTCCTCTGTCTTTGCTGCCGCTTGAGGAGTACAAATGTATCATTTACACCGATGGTTCGACGCAACCGGCCACGGGTTCTAAGCATGCTTATTCCGCAGCATGTGCTATTGTTGCAGGTACTATGGTGAACGGTGAGTTCAAATCGAGTGTAGTGCACACACAGGCACTAGGAGACAGTACCGCACAATTGGCCGAGCTGCGTGCTTTGGTGCTCGCACTTGAGTTTGCGAATCCAGACGTGATGACTCTTATTGTGTGCGATTCTTACTACTGTGTTCAATCCTTCAATGACAACTTATTCTTTTGGTCTCAAAACGACTATAGAGATGCTAAAGGCAGCACAATTAAGCATAAAATGCTTTGGGTTTGAGTGGCAGATCTTAAACAACGTCTGCCTCTCACACAGGTGATTCACACTCTTGGCCACCAGCTTGTGGGCGCACACGCGGTCGGTAACAGTTTGGCAGATGAAGCTGCCAAATATGCAGTAGCCACGTGCGCAGTAGTAGCAGTTACAAGATCCATGACAAAAATAGATAATGAGATTTTGGCAGCTATTGCTGCAACAAAGGAAGGTGCTAAGTACCCACGGGGTTTCCCTTCCAAGTACTCTTATCACTTAGGTCCCGAACAGGTTCCTTACGCAAGAATTCCAGACGTTGGTGATCGGCTGATTCCCAACGCGGACCGCAGGACTTCCTTGATAACGGCCGCACACGAAGGCTTGGCTTCAGCCCATGCTAGTGTGTCTGCGACTGTTTCCATCTTGCAGCAGCGTTACTAGTGGCGTGGTTTATATAAACAAACCCATACTTATGTACTTTCTTGCGACGTTTGTCAGCAAATTAAGCCTTCGACGGTTACACGACCACCACAAACACAGCTCTGCATTTCAAACAAACCTTTTGGGTGTGTTTACCTTGATCACTGCGGTCCATTTTCTTCTGACACTGCATATAAATACATCTTAGTTGCAGTAGATTCGTGCACACGTTTCATCTGGGTTTGGCCACAACGAAGTACTGACGCTCGAAATGTCATCAGGGATTTGCGTGTCTTTGTGGGAATTTTTGCCTGTGGCACCTTCCATTCCAACCAAGGTCCAGCGTTCGCCTCTAAGGCGTACAAGGACGCAATGAGGTCACTGGGGGTGCGGGTGCAATTTTCATCTCCATATAGACCTGAGGGCAATTCGATTGAGGAGCGAATCAACCGTGACTTAAAGCAATACTTGACAGCTACAGTCTTAGGTACTGGCAGGAACTGGCTGGCCCACTTGTATAGCGTGCAACGTGCACTTAATAATCTCCCTAGAAGATCTCTGGGTTGGCGGACCCCATACGACATGCTCTTTGGCATACAAATGTTTGTGCCAGACCTTGATGGTCTAGACATGGCGGCAACTGCTGCAATCTTTGACGTAGATAATCATTCTACTATGTTGCAGGACTTACAAGAGACCTGTGACAAACTTGCAAACGAACACTTGCCTTCAGCCACTGACGCTGCGCTGCAGATTCCGGTTGCCGGCTGGCTTCTGAAGGTTGGAGATCTGGTCCGAGAGAAGGTGGAGAACAAAAAAGAGTTTGGCCCCTCTTATCGTGCACCGGTTCCAGTTCTTGGCTTGAAGGGTACTCGTACAGTCATCTTACCACCGCTTCCTGGTCGCAAAGACATCAGATACATCTCAGTGGACAATGTCAAGCTACAACATCTGGCCGATCCTGAATAGCGTGACACCTGCGGTATCATGTCCAGCCATTTCAAGGACTCCTGTTTGTGGCCTTCCACCTTACACAGACACTGATGTTGCCATTGAGATGGTCGATTTGCCTGATCGCCTGCTCCACTTCCCGGCTTCCTCCTGCAACGAGGAGACCGAGTATGCATACCCCGCCAACGAGTCGGTGGCTCATTTACCTATCACACCACTGAGCCCAACCCGTTTTTCCTTTGATTCGGCTTCCACCTCATCACTTATCCCGTCCAGCTTCAGTATTTTTATATCCTGGTTCAGAGACAATTTTTTGGTCCCACCATGGACATACATCTGGTTGGTACTATTCCTGATTTTCCTGTTCATGTCCATTGGCTTTGTGACAGTTTTTTTCTTGCTCATCAATGGTCACTATTTGCCAGAACGCTCTGCAGTGAACTGTGTCGCTGGAACTTTGGCTCCGCATTCTTCCTCTCACATCATGAAGTGTGACCACACATTTGTGAACATTTCAGCTTTCCCAGTCACTGATGGCATCGTATGGGATGCAGTAAATTTCCAAATTCATGGACCAACCGAGATTATTAATGTACTGAATGTCCTCCGTGTTTCCATGGGTGATGTGGTGAAAAGTAATGTTCATTCTGACGATTGGGATGTGCATGCCGTTGAATCGTTATTCTCTGATTTGAAATATTATGCTGCTTTTAATGCTGAAGATTTGTACTTAAATTCTGCAAGTTATGCTGATTTATATTGATACCAGCATTGGGGCAACCATTTTCTCCAAAAACCAAGTACTCTTCGGGGTTCTTTTAATTACACCCAATGGGAACATTGTCCGACCCCTTTACCAGGTAGCTCCCAAACACTTAAAAGTAAGTTTACTTACTTTACAGACTTTGATAGCTCAAACCCTGGGTCCTATTATTTTAAATTGAACACTGCGTCCACTCAGAAGGTCATGTTGACCCACACCAAATTGCTATATTCGAGTTCCTTTTTGAACGCATTAGCCGTGGGTGGTTATGAGCACTGGCAGGACACCATTGACTTAAAATCTGTTTGGGGCACCAAATCATGGCAGGTACGCGGTACGGAAGACTTACACCGTGCTTGCCTAATCCCGGCCCAGATTTTATTTTTAAATAGTACGATCTTTCAAACAACCTGTTGGGGTTTGGCTACTTCCAAACAATTGAATGCACCCTCCATTCCCGTATTGTCTTCCACTCCCAACGAGAGCTTGCATTTCAATATTTCCCTTGTAAATTTGCAAGCTTTGTTTCAAAATAATTCCTTTCATATTTCTACGATTGTACACTCACCCTGGTTGGCTTGGCCCGTGGCATCAAATGCCTGCCAACTACGTTTACATGACTCTGCTCCTGGTTACAAACAGGATAAGCCAGATCCGAGGTTTTCTGACTCTCGTACTGTTACAACATATTTTGTTGGTAAATTGTGTAAACAGTCGTTGCAGCACTCTTCATTAGATTCTGTAAAACAACATTTATCACTCCTATCAGGCACCATTGATCTGTCTGATTTTGTTCTAGGGCCTCGTGGTCCTAGACCTAAAAGATTTATATATGAGACTTACAATGAACTCTGGAAGCTTTCGCAAATTGAAGCTGCTTCCCGTTTATGGGAAATCGATCAGGCAAATCTAGAAAAAGTGCTTCCTGTTGTTGACAATAGTATTAATACCCTGTCTTCCCGCATTTACACATTAGAAAATATTATTTCATCTGTTGTTGATATTGTACAGGATGATGTGTCTGTGTTATATCATGGTCAGAATCAATTGCATTCAGTAATGCAGTTTGCGTGGACGTTGCAGACATTGAAGATGGGCAAGGTTCCATGGCATTTTTTAAACACGTCTGCCTTGTTCTTGCCATTTAATTTAACTGAAAAACAGCAATTCATGTCCATGAAAGATGCAACATACACTCTCTTGCATATCGAAAAGATAGAGCTGTTACCATTCTCTGTGGCGGAGACTGACTCTGCGGTTTGGCTAGTACACGGGGTTATCGCTTTGCCTTTTTATTTGTTTGAGTTCAGCTCCTGCATGAAACATTATCCTGTTGGTCGGTTTCAACCTTTAGGCAGTGCCTTCTTGCATGAACTTTGGTCCCTACCTTTCATGTACAGATGCCTGAGGGACGGAAAGGAGGTCTTTCTCACAGGGGAGTCTTGCGATTCTACAGTGGGTCGTTCCCTAATTGGTAAACACATTAAATTGCACGGGGCTTGTAATGTTTCTGCTCCAAATCTTGTTTATGTTTTGAAGGGCATTCCGGCTCCTGTTATATCACCTACTTTCACTGTGCTTGCAAATGGTAGCTTTCTGCTTCTGAATAATCAGGACTGCTGTGGAATGCAGGCAGGCATCCCCTACATTGTAACGGTTTCCCACCGTGTTGTGTGCTGCAAAAATGTGTTTTTTCCACCCCCGCACGACATGTTAGATAGTTCCATTTGGCCTTCCATACCCACGTTGAAGGCGGATTTCAATAAATTGAGCAGAATAAAGGCGCTATTATTAAACCAGGAGGTTGTGCTCACTTCCGCACGGGAGACCTTCGTCCTCCAGGTGGCTAGTACCCACAGTGAGATACAGGCTCTTTTGAACACAAACCTCCCACAACATTTCGGTGAACTGATTCACTGCGTTTTCAATGCTTCTAATACCAAAGGTCTTGTGCACTTTTTTAAAGTTGTGGGCTCTGGCCTTGTTACTTCCTTTCAAACTATATTTGGTGTAATTCCGGCTTTTATTCATTCTATTTTTTCCAGCGTCTTTGGCGCCTTCCCATTGCTCCTAGCCTTAGCTGCTGGGATATTATTTTTATTTTGTTTGCTGCGCGATGGCTGCACTTCCTGGGGGCCTACTCGACCAAGGTCGACTCCAGATGCTCCGTGAACGCATGCTCATCAGCTTCGGCATCCTACCATTGGCGACACTCGGTGTGTCCTATAGACTTTCTTTTCGCTTTGCGTATTTCACTTGCGTGCAACCTGTGTTGTCTTGCTTACGATGTCCTTTCTCTTGGTCCTTGGATGTTTGCCTCTCCAATACGTCTCAGTCGGACCCGGATTTTGGCCAGTTGATGGGCCCCTTAGTGGCCCATGAACAGGAATGTTCCGGCACTGGATTGATGGCGCGTGCGGCTGAACTTGGAGTTTTGGCGCAATGGGATATCTGGGCGGCTGCTCAGAATCTCCTACAACGAAGTTATATTGAGTATCACGCAAGTTGTCCCGCAATGCTGATCACTGCTCCCTATTATGAGGAACATGAATGCAGTTTTGATTTGTTGAACTGGATGGCATCTCTTTTTTCAGACGATGCCAATGATGTCCTCTTGGAAGGTGTGGCAGTTTTCTGCACCTACACTCTATTGGATTAGGGGCCTTCGCTTTCAGCGAACTGCATTTCTGGATTTTTTTCATTTTTTCTTAGTGCCCTGATTTATGGCCCTATCTGGAATTTTTTTGTCCTGAACTTTTTTCATTCACTGTCCTTCATGGGGACTTTTCGTAAATGGACGTTTACATTCTGCTCCATCTATTTGAACTCTGTTTTCGTCCCATATCTTGGCCTATGGCCTGACCAGGGGAGGGTGTAGTGTGGTTTGTGGCCTCATTGCCTTTTTTGCACACGTTACTCTGTGACTTTGTTTTTCCAGACTCTGCTTGTGCCCGGCTATATTAGAACTGTCTGCCTTTTTGCCTTTCACCTTTTCTCATGTTCCCTGTGGGTTTCGTCTACACACCATGTATAAGGTCGAAAAACAACGTCCCTTGTTATTGCTGATCTGGTCAGCCCCTCGCACTTAGACATAACACGAAATACAGCTGCACTGGAGAAATTTGTGTGCTTTTAATATTGTGATCTCCCTGTTGGTGGCACATGGAGAAAAACCTTTCCAGGGAGAAGAGTTGTGCTTGTCTGATGATGTAAACCTTGCATCTAGATATTGAGGTATGGGGGTCCGCCTGACAAAGCCCAAAGGTCTTCTATTTTTATAATAAACTAGTTAATAGCACGGGGAAGGTGGTAAGGCCATTTAGCCCTATATCCACTGTCTTTATAAAATGCTGTCCCCGTTTTTATTTCATGGAATTGTAACCATGCTTATTATTTTATTGTTATGCATTATGCTGATAGTACTGGCACGTGTACTTTATCTTAGAGCACGATAGTTGAAATAAACATTTTAAACTATACTGTGTCTCTTATTACGCACGTTGTGGACAAATATGAGTGAGTAATGAAAGAGTGTTCTTGCTACCGCGATTCCTGAGAGAGACCATGTTCTGGGTTGTCTAATCATTGGTAGCTTCGCTGTAGTACGGAGAACGAATGAGATGCTAAAGCTAGTCGGATTGGGATTGTGGGTACTAAGGTGCATGGTTGGTACACCACTATACACCGAGGTCCTATTATCTTGTGCATAGCTCTGTATATGGGCAGAATCCCCACAACAAGAGCTCCGCACTGACTCAGGGTTGGGATCCATGCAGTCACTCACACCCCAAGTCACACTTCAAAGAATACTCACCCCAACTTGCTGCTGATGGGCCCTGAACCGTGCATCCAGCTCTGGCTGTGTCACTGCCAAGATGCGGGACATTAGTGGTGTCATGGTCCTGCGTGCCAACCTGCCACTCCGAGGGAGCACCCCCAGCATCATTTCTGCCTCGGTTTTGCTCAGCCGGAGTTAGGAGTCCTAACTTTACTACTCCTAAACTGAGACAAATCCTAACTTTAAGACTTTCGGTATTCACAGGAGGCATTTAGGAGTCCTAAAGTTAGGAGTCCTAACTTTACAACTCCTAAACTGAGAAAAATCCTAACTTTAAGACTTTCGGTATTCACAGAAGGCATTTAGGAGTCCTAAAGTTAGGACAACTAACTTCTGTGAATACCGAAATGAGTAAGTGCCTTCTATGAATACCAAAATGAGTAAGTGCCTTCTGTGAATACCAAAATGGTAGTAAGTTTAGGATTTTGTCTTAAGTTAGTTCTGTGAATCGGGCCCAACATGTATGATGATGGACACAGTACCTGGTCATCTCATACACATGCAGAGTGCCAGCACACAAACCAATGTGAAGAAGACCCTCATCTGTGATGCAGTATGTGATTGAGCAATACACACAATTCATTTGAAATGATGTGTCGGGGCAGACTCACTGTGTCCAACACTACACACCCCTCAATGTCCTTGGCCAGTGAATGGCTACCTGTGTCATGGAGGTCACATTTAGGGCCATGATCTGACATTCTCACACTCTTCTCACAAGGTGGAGGCCTGTCTCGTGTAATCCTCAGGCCTAAGATAGCTCATTGAGAAATATGGTGGCGGACAACACATATGTTTCACTCAGTCCATTTACTGATGGGTCCCTTTATAATTGTGCAGTTACTGTGCAGGCCAGGGGGACTCACACTGAGGTTAAACGTGGGCCATCCGAAATTTCACATGCATGTACAATATGAGAGGGCAAACAGTGCCTACACATGCGAGACAGAACACATTATTTATTTATTTATTTTTTAAATATCTTTATTGTATTTCTTTTGTTTTTTTTTCCCGGTTATACAAACATGTAATGGTTATTCATAATTGCATTGAGTCATATATGAACACATAGTGTTAAATGGTACATATGGTTGTTATTGTTATTGTTAGAAAAACTTATACATCGCACGATTACCCTGAGGTGTCCTGGCGCTTGCTGCGGTCCTCCCATCTTTCATGGATTACTGCCAGATTGGTGTTCAGAACAGCCATGTTTTCAACGCCTTCCTAAAAGCCAGCAGATCATTAAAACTTCTCAGATAAAAGGAAGCTCGTTCCACGCCTTAGCTGCGCCAGCAGTAAAGCTTCTACCTCCCCATCTAACTTTCTTTGTAGGTGGAACTACTACTAATTTTGCTCCTGATGAGCGTAGAGATCTTTGGGCACATACCACTGAAATTGTTGTTTCAGATGGGCAGAGCCTGTGCCTTGAAGAGCTCGGAAAACTAAACAGAGTGTTTTAAAAAGGACTCGTTTTTTAACGGGCAGCCAATGAAATTTTTTGATTGCACTCGAGATTGATGCAAATTTCGAGGTTCCAGTGAGCAATCTGGCTGCTGTGTTTTGCAGCATCTGAAGTTTTTGTATACCGCGCTCCTGCATATTTAGGTATAGACTATTACAATAATCTAGTCTTGACATAATCAAGGCTGTAACCACTGTGCGCTGGCTATCTGCTGGCAGGAGAGGCAGAATTTTCCTCGTAATCCTGAGAATATTTGATGTGGCAGAAACTACGGCATTGACTTGGCCGCACATGTCAAGATGTTCATCAATTACCACCCCCAGGTTTTTGACTTTCCTGGAGGGTATTGGTAACGTCCCCATTGAATTTGGCCACCAACTTGGGGTCCAGAAATTAACATTATTCCCAAACAGGATGACCTCTGTTTTGCTCGCATTAAGTTTTAAGCAATTTTGCGTCATCCAGCCTCCTATTGCCTCCATACAATCCTGGAGCCTTTCACCGGTTGCTTTCTCCTGTCCTGGTTGGAGGGATACCACAATTTGATTATCATCGGCATATGATGTAAGACAAAAGCCGAATGACTCAATCAGGGGGGCCAAGGAGGATACATAAATATTAAAAAGCATAGGTCTCAATGATGACCCCTGAGGAACTCCACAAGGGAGAGAGAAAGGTTTTGAGACAAACTCACCTAAAGCGACTATCTGTAGTCTATCCGAGAGGAAGTATTTAATGAGAGTCCAGGCTTTATCCTGCACTCCGCAGGCCAACAAACGGTCCATCAATACTCCATGGTGGACCGTATCGAAGGCTGCAGAGAGATCAAGCAGGATCAATGCAGCCTTTCCTCCCCGATCCAACGCTCTCCTAATCTCTTCCGTGGATTTAAGAAGAGCAGTTTCCGTACTGTGCCCTTCCCTGAACCCAAATTGAGTGGGGTCCAGAAACTTGGCCTCACGTAGATAAGTGCTCAGTTCAATATTCATATGTTTCTCAATCAATTTGGATGGCAAAGGGAGGCGTGAAATGGGGCGAAAGCTGTTTGGGTCTTTCATATCCAAACTTGGCTTTTTTAAAAGTGGCATGACAGATGCGGTTTTCCACACTTTAGGAAAATGCCCTTCCGAAAACATAACATTGAATAAAGGAGTGAGTGTCATGGCTATAGGTACAGAAGCCAGTTGTGCCACTGCCACTGGGCAGGGGTCATAAGGTGAGCCTGATTTGGCTGACAAGAGAAGCTTCAGTGTTTCTGTGAAAGATATTGATGCAAATTTATCCATACTGGGCTTTGAATCTAGCCCCACTTTGTGGCCCTGTGTTAAGACTTCTGATCCGCTGCCACCTGGACCCTTAAAGGTGCTAAAAATAGTTTCCACCTTTGCCTGGAAAAATGTTGCGATTTCTTCGCATAGTTCCTGGCTTGTATTAATAGTTGCTGATTGTGGATGAGCCAGCCTAGTTACTACTTTAAAAGTTCTTTTGGTGAATTAAGAGCTAGATTAATTTGTCCAGCAAAGAATTCTCGCTTCGTCTTGAACAGTAGCTGTTTATAAAATAGGAGGCCTTGTTTATATATTGTTCTCTCGGCTGGTCGGTACTCCTTCCTCCAAGACCGTTCCAACTGTTTGCATTTCAGTTTTTGTGCCCTCAATTCCTGAGAATACCACTGGGCTGTAGGATGTGCCCTTTTAGGAATGAGTGCTTTCTTGGGGGCTAGAGTATAACAGGCATCCTCTACCCAGGCCGTATATGCGGAAGAAGCTTCCTCCACATCTATGGGCAGAACTCTCTGAGTTGAAAGTAAAAGCTCTGTTAGCTCTTTCCCTCCCACTTTATTCCAGGCTCTAATTTCCTTATGTTTCTTAGGGAGATGGTCCATTCCCTGGTGGTCTTGGACTGCCAGCTCAAATAAAACAGCTACGTGATCCGACCATACTAGAGGCAACAATCCAGTGACAGAAAGATATGGGTGATTTGAGAAAATCCCATCCAACGTGTGCCCTGCCATGTGGGTAGGTCCGTTTACTTGTTGTCTTAGCCCTGCGCTATTCATCAGATCTAAGAGGTTTGTCGTGTCTATATCAGAGGCTGCCTCCAAATGAAAATTAAAGTCTCCCAGTATCGTGTAGGAGTCTGAGCTCAAGCCCTCCTCCAGTAAGTTGCTCACCAGAGATATAAACGGGCTTCTAGGACCAGGTGGTCTATATACTAGGATTCCCTTGAACGTATGGTGGTGGGAGAGGTTAAGAGAAAGGACAATGCTTCATATGAGGTATTAGAGACTGTTTCAAAAGTCGCTTTAATTGAACTATGATAAATTACTGCTAGTCCCCCTCCTTTCCTGAGGGGTCTATTGACTGTATGGCATAAGAAGCCGGGGGCGTTGCCTTCACTAAGTCTGGACCAGATGCCTCATCTGTCCAGGTTTCTGTGATAAAAACTAATTTAGTTTTACCATCCTCTATTAAGGCTGCACACTCAACACTGTGCTTTACCAGTGAGCGTGCATTCAGCAATAAGCACTTTATTGGGGTTCGCAATACAGTTACAAATGCAAGGCACATTAATTTCTTTTTCCATATAACATCATAGTTAAAACAATTGCGCTCCCTGTCCTTTGCATTCCATGTCACTTCCGTAGTCACAGGTAGTGTCGCCTATGTGCCACACAGTCATTAAAAGCACGGCTGCGACCAGTTACAGTTAGTCAATGCTCAATTATAAATTACATTGGGGCGGCTCATAAAGGGTCACTTCCACTTGCAACCAAGGGGTCTATGGATTGTGCTAATAAGATATATGTATTCTAATCTATCAAACTATTAACTCAACTAAACTGCCATCAAGAACTCATCACAGCTGGGTCGGGGTATGTGCGACTTATGCGTATTATGATCCAGTAGCTCGCTGGGGTGGCGTGTCGGCTCATGCGCGCAGTCAGAGACCTAGATCAGCAGGCGTGCGATTAATACCATGGGTGTTGCTCGTGTCTGTGAATGCAGGCTGTGCCCCAGTATAATTATAGGTCACAGCTGGTGCATGAGATACAATACATCTACGGGTCTATGGCTGCAGTGTTCTCCTTAGCTTCCTGTGAAGAGGCAGTGCTGTCTACTCTGTCTCCTTGTGTGAATGCCGTGAGGATGGTGTCCCAGGACTGCGCTATCGGGTACTTGCGTAGTCTCGCAGTCTCCTCCCGATGCAGTGTTGTGCTTTCTGCTTGTGCCCATACCGTGAGGGATTTTACCCAACTGTCTATTACTGGGGAGGCGCCATGCTTCCATCTCTTTGTAATGAGGCGTTTAGCCACAATCAATCCCAAATCTCAGAATCTGGAGGTGACCCTGTTCTTCTTGGATCTAGTATACAGGCCCAATATACAGACCTCCCACGAGTGTGCCAGTGGTACATCTGTGCATTGCGTGAGCACTGCGATGACCGCAGACCAGTAGGCATTGAGAAAGGTGCAGGACCATAGCATATGTAGGAGATCTGCATTTATGTGTTGACACCGCGGACACATAGAAGTGGCGGTGTTAAAATACCTATTCATTTTGTCCGGCGAGAGATATGCCCTCTGTATTATGTACGTTTGTATGAGTTTAAATTTCGAGCTCCTTGGTATGTATGAGGGACTGGCGAGTATTATGCCCCATTCCTTCTCTGTCCATGGTTGCCCTCTGTCTGTTTCCCACCTCTCCCGGAGGCTCGACATGGGTTTGAGTGTATGTGTAAGTAGAGCCTCTATTAGCCAGTGTACTATATGCGAGCCTGCGCCCATGATATGTAAGTACTGCAGCAGCAAGTGTGTTTCTGCCTCAGTCATTATGTCTCCCCACGCTACTGTCAAGGACCTCACAATGGAGTTATGTAGAAGGAATTGTCCTGCCGGTAACTCATAGTCCGCCGTCAGTGTCTCGAAAGAGAGCAGGGAGCCGTCAGTGTAAAGGTCGCCCAGTGTCTCTAAGCCTGCCCCGTGCCAGTGCTCGAGTGCCCCGTCAGAAGTGCCCGTCCTCCCCCTGGGCGTCCCCGTGAGCGGTATCAGTGGGGCATAGGGGGTCACGCCCAGGGTAAGGTTTAGACCTCTCCTGTAGCATCTGTGCGCCAGTGCCAGGCATATCTGGGGTGGGCATGGGAGACGAGCAGTGGGGTGAAACAAGTGGTAAATCTGAGATTTAGACCACGGCTGCTGCATGCCAGCCGTATCATCCAACCCTGCCCCGCTTAACCATCTCGTTACCCACTGTAGCTGGGCCGCTAGATAATACAGTGCCATATTTGGAACTGCCAGCCCACCATGGCTGGCGGGGGCATATAATTTCCACAGCGCAACCCGGGGCCTACCCTTATTACAGATTAGGTCACGAAACAAGCATTCCAATTCTCGAAATATTTTGGCCGGGACACAGACCGGGAGGTTCGAAAAATAGTATAGCAGTTTTGGTAGTATTATCATTTTTGTCAGTGTTATGCGGCCCATGACACTTAACGGAAGAGTCTTCCAAAAGTGTACCTGAGCTCTAACCGCGGAGATTGCTCTAATTAGGTTTCCTTCCAATATATCATTGGGGGACCGATACATAAAGACGCCAAGGTAACGAAACGTGGTTGGGTACCAGGCAAGGGTGGAGTTATTTATAGACACGTTTATTTCCGCTGTGCTGTCACTGAATGGGTAAGCTCCCGATTTAGCCCAGTTTACCCGGAGTCCCGACATTTTCTCAAAGTCCCTGAGGGTATCTGCTATTGTCGTGGGGATGGCATGTAGGTCTCGTATGTACAACAGCAGGTCGTCTGCATATAAAGAGACAGCGTGTATTCCGTCTCCCAATCGTATGCCCCATTCGTCACCAGTCTGTCGGAGTAGCGACGCTAGTGGCTCCATGGCTAGGGAGAAAAGTAATGGGGACAGGGGGCAACCCTGTCGCGTGCCCCTTCTCACCTGAATAGTGTCTGAAATAAGCCATACTGTCTGGACTCTGATGGTGGGGCATCGATAGAGTAATTGGATCATACTCATGTAGTGGTCCCCTAACTCGTATTTACTTAACACCTCTGCCAGGTAAGGCCATTCCAGGGAATCAAAAGCCTTCTCCAAATCTAGCACTAGACAGCCAGATCGCGGCCATCCATGTAGCGCGTATTTCTCTACCCTGAAAAACCTATGGATATTGAGGGAGGTACTTCTAGTGGGGACGAAACCATTCAGGTCCGGGTGAACCAGTGTTTTTACCAACGGGGCTAGGCTATTATTGACGCGAAAATTTTATAATCGGTGTTTAAGAGGGCTAGTGGACGATAGGATCCCAGGGATGCAGGGTCTCTACCGGGTTTGGGGTGAGAGATCAGCAGCGCTTCATTTTGTGTGTCAGTAAGAGTAGAGTCGTCTACAGCAGCCTCATATACCTTCAGCAACTGTGGTGCTAGTATGTGTGCATAGGCCTTGTAAAACTCTGCCGGTAGGCCATCAGGTCCCGGCGTATTACCGTTCGACAACAAAAATATACTCTCCCTAACTTCCTCAAGGAGAACAGGGTCATTCAGTTCCGCTCTCTGTTCGCAAGTGGAGTGTGGCAGGGCAATCTCCGCGAGGTAGGCATGCACGTCAGTTGAAGTGGCCTGCATGTGAGACTTGTATAATGCCGCGTAGTGCATTGTGAACTCGCTGTGTATGTCCTGCTGTGAGTATACTGTAACACCCTGTGGAGTGCGTAGCGATGTCACCGGCGCTGTCGCCTCATCCTGGCGTATTAACCACGTCAGTAATTTGCCCGCTTTGTCCCCCATGTGGTGTGTCCGTGCTGAGTGCGCTGCATAGTTAAGGCATCGGAGCCGTTCCAACAATCGAGCATGTTCCTCCCTGTTCTGTGTTAGCAATCCAGTGGAGCCCTCGACCGCCTCCCTCTCACTAGCTGCCAGTTTCTTCTCTAGGGTCGTGAGATCTTTTGCTAGGTGTACTCGCATTCCTGCCTGTGCTCCCAAGCAGTGTCCCCTTGCGACCACCTTGAAAGCGTCCCACTCTAATAATGGCGTTGAAGCCATGTCTGCGTTTTCCTCAAAGTACTGTGCTATTGTAGTTGCCAATATGTCACGGAATGGTGCGTCAAGCAGGGTGTCAGGTTGTAGGCGCCAGATGGGGATCGGCGGCGTGCTGCCCATCCACTCTAGTTCCAGCACGTGTGGGTTATGGTCCGAATGTGTCCGTCCCGGATATTGCGACGCGGAGACAGTCGATAACAGGTCGTCAGAGACCATGAATCGATCTAATCGTACATGGAGGCCGTGTGCTCCCGTATAGTAGGAGTACATTCTATCTTGTGGATTTCTATGTCTCCATGCATCTGTCAAGTGCCATTGCATTGGCCAGTTATTTAGCGCTTTCATTGCGGCATGTGTGGTCGTGCCCGGTAGGGGGGGAAGGAACGGTCTAGTGAAACATCAAGGACGCTATTGTAGTCACCTCCCAACACCATGGGGGTCTCATGCCATGCGGCCAACTTGTGAGACATAGTTTCGAAAAAGGAGGCCTGGTCAGAGTTTGGTGCATATAATGACGCTATGACCACCGGTCTGCCATCTAGTATGCCTTTCACTATCACATAGCGACCCTCTGCATCTATTAAGGAATCCAAGGTTCGAAAGGGAGTCCCTGGCCGCACCCATATCAAGACTCCTCTAGCAAACGCTGAGTAGCCTGTGGCATATAGCTGTGCTCTCCATCTTCTGTGCAGCTGCATCACCTCTGACTTAGGCAAGTGTGTCTCTTGGAGGAGGACTATTTGTATGTTATGTCTTTTAAGGTATGAATAAATGAGATACCTGCGCAAAGGGCTATGTATACCCCGCACATTCCAAGTTGCTATTCTAATTGGGGCCATGGTATTCGGTTAAAGTTATTGTGTAAGGCTGTATCGAGCTAACAGCTGTGGAAAGTTGGAGCGTTGCGGCTGAAGACGGTTGTTGTCGCTGCAGCACCATCGAGCTAAGTCTCTAATTAACACATCCTAGCTTGTGAATGATGGTATAACAAACATAAACTATATTCAAGAATACCAAAAGGGCGAGTATGCAACAGGCAATCGTCCAAACAGTTAGTGAAAGTAACATTTAACCAATGTCTAGGGGGGTTACTGTGCGCAACAAGCTGTAAGTGTCGGGCTATAGGGATTGTGCCTCAGCAGCGTCCCACCCTCCAGCTAGGTATGTGTGAAGAAGCTAAACTCAAATATGATGTTCCCTTTGGGGGGGAAGAGAAAGCAGGCGTCCCCCATACGTTAACACTTAGGTACATTTTGGCTGTGACTCCCGCCTCCCGCCTCTGTCGGCATCCTCGGCTGCAGTACAACATTTCTACATCTGTGAGCAAATAATTATACTAGGTGGCCTAAGGCAAACATGTGATACTTGCGTGCATGACGTCACAGCTCTGTCATTGCCAGATAGGGAAGTCCAAAAGAAAGAAAGAGAAAGCGGGACTAAGCAATGTCATCAGAGGTCTGCGGGGTGACCTGAGGTAGTTCGCATGAGTCCTGTGAGGCCGGGAAACCAACTGAGAGTTCGTCGTTGCTGGCCTGTCTATGTTGGCTAGAAGTCGAGGTGGTTTCATCTTCTTGTGACCTGCCGATGATCGCGGCCGCCTGGAGGGCCCTGCGGTGGTCGTTTAAAATCTGATCCCGATCTGGCCAGAGTGCTTGAGAGGCTTGGAGTTGTTTCCGTTTCTTCTCCCTTCGACAATGGCCTGAAGAGGCGCCGGGGGCAGCGTCCCTTGTGCCAGCGGTCTGGGCTCTGGTGCCCGTTGAATCATACGTGTCGAGCCAGTCCTCCGCCCCCTCTGAAGTATTAAAGAAGTGAGTCTTTCCGCTCGCAACGACTCTCAATTTCGCAGGGAACATCAAGGAATACTTGAGATTATATTGTCGAAGCTGCCTCTTCACCACCATGTATGAGTACCGTTGCTTCTGTACTTGCAGCGTGTAATCTGGGAAAAACATGACTTTATGATTGTCAACCTGTATATCTTGCAATTTCCTCGTTTCCTGAAGTAAAGCATCCCTGTCTCTGTAGTTCAGTAAGTGGATTAGGAGCGGTCTTGGATTGGAGCCCGGAGACGGGGGCCTGGCCGGCACTCTGTGATCTCTTTCGATGACGAAATGCGGAGAGAGTGTTTCCTCGGGCAGCAGCATGCGGAGCCAGGACTCGACATGGGCACGGGGTCTCTACCTTCTGTCCCCTCCGGCAGGCCCACCACTCGGACGTTGTTACACCGGGCCCGGCCTTCGGCATCCTCGGCTTTATCTTCCAAGTACTCCACATGATTCAGAGGGCCCTGAATGTGCTTATCCGCCGCGTCTGCCCGCGGGGAAATGTCAGCAATAGCGGTTTCAATAGTGGTGGTGCGATCCGTGAGCTTTCGATGATCCACGCAGATTAAGGTTAGGTCGATGGCCACCTTGTCAATCTTGTCTTCCAGAGAAGTGCGGGTTTGGTTCAGCGTTTCACCCAGTTTCTCCACCGCCGCCAGCACGGCGTCTAGCTTACTGGACATCGTGTCAGGCGATCCCACCTCCGCCATCTTGTCCGCTTGGGCTCAGGTCTGCGGGGGTGGGGCCAGTGTGCCCCCAATATCAGATTTCATGCGGCCTCCACGCGACATGAGTCTCAGGGCGTCCGAGTGGGAGGTCCAGCAGCAGGCAGGGCAACACCGTGACTGTCGCAGGCAGACAGTTGTTTCCATGCAAAACGTAGGACATGTAGGTGGAGGCCGCCGCTCCAGTGATTTCTAGGCCTCCCTACTACTGTGGCTCACCGCGTGTACGTGAGGCCCCTCTGGTCCCAGGGTGGCACTTGATGGGTTTTGTGCCGGTCCACGGCTGGGCCTTCCTGTGGGGTGTTTTATCCCTGCCCCTACATTTTCACCATTGCCGATGCCTCCCACCATCAGGCGCCCCCTCCCGTCTTGTAAAAGCGCCACCGCACCTCGTGTCCAGTCGTGGGCGATATCACTTCTCTCTTCCCATGTCACCAGACAGGTAAGGAAACGTTTGCTTGCTGGGAAGGGCGAACTTCCTGAGCCACTCAGCACAAGCGGCGCGTGAGGCAAGAGCGCTGAATCTGTAGCACGCCAGCGGGCGTGTGACTGTGCAGGCACGCAGGTATTTGAAAGTGATGATCCGCCACACAGTGACACCGCACCGCGAGGAGCCCTCCGGTCAGCGGCAGATGAAGTGTGACCAGGTTCGGCGGCGGCAGGAGATTCCGGCGTTTCTGCTGCAAACTACGCCACTGTGCAAGGCCTACTGGGCGGGGCCTGCCTGCGGACTTGCGTGATGATGATCACCCCCGAAGCGGCAGCAATCTGCCGGGCGTCCCCGGAGCTTGTGGAGCGCGGCGCGGAAATCTTCATCCGCCGCTGCCACAACCCTCACCAGGGCATCGGGTGCACCTCAGGTGTTGACAGAAAGGCACCCGGTCCCAGCGGATGCATATAGACGGAGATATGCAGCTGGAGAGGAGAGCCGCCAACGGAGCTCTACACAAGCACGTCCGTCTCCATTGCTGCGTAGCCTCGCCCCTCGCGAGACAGAACACATTATGATAACAATGGAAGGATGATATCTTCAAATTAAATTTATCTGATGTGTCATAGGTGAATTGCCACCAGGAGTGTTACACTCAGGCATTTTACTCTTGTGCATAATGCACACATATCCATGGGTGCAATATGAAAACTGTACACACATTCTTCTGTACCCTCTGGACGAAATACATTTGTAATGTCACAAATGAGCATGTGAAAACCTAATGGACTATGACATCACATAGCACAGGCAATGTTTGTTCAGACTTCGATTGTCAAAACCAGCAGTGTTACTGTATGGCTGCAAAAACACTGCATGTCCCTCCCATCCTACAATGCAGCCATGGATCCGTGGAAACAAGGCTACAAACCCCATTGACATGAAGTTAGCATGCTAGCAGTGTTTCACACATTTATATTACCCAGTCTCAGACAAATGTTCATATTTTCATTGCTGAAGAAGGGCTGTAGAAATGTCCATGTTGCCATCCTTCCCAAATACTCAAGTGCAATTCTTACTGGGCCATGTAGGGAGCACGGTAGATGAAAAATAAGGATGCATGCACGTCAACTTGCACACACAGGCACATACTACTGCAGAGCAACATCATGTGAGCACTCTGAGCACTCTCAGACTTTCACTCTGAAACACTTACCAGTACATCTGGCGCACCATATAGCCTCCCATACTGTGAAAGGACCTTGTCCACCAGGACCTCCAGCTCCTCTGTGGTAAAGGGACGGGCCCTGATGTTCTCAGTTCTCGCCATCACTGGGTCCAGCAGACAGGAACAGCAGCAGTTGGTGGTGAAGAATGGCAGGCAGCAGTGTCTGAATCCAATTGAAATGTGTGGCTCTCTCAGATTTATAGGCCCCTGGGGATGTTTCAGAGGTACTCTGCTGCTGCAATTGGTCTGCCCGGTTTGCCTCTCTCAAATCCATCCAATGACCGGACCCACGGTAGCGGAACACGCCTACAGTGAGTTTCAAAATTGTATTTCGCGACCGCGGTTCCCATTGGCTGCAATGGCATGGGCATTGGCGGTGGCACACCGCGGGGGCAAGGCGGTCACTACCGCAATAGTGCATCTTTCAAATGTAACTAATGCCCGGGCCCGCGGTAGTGGAGCACGCCTACCGCGGGTTTCAAATGTGTAATCCACTAGCACGACCGCGGTTCCCATTGGCTGCAATGGCATGGGCATTGGGGGTGGCACACCGCGGGGGCCAGGCGGTCGCTCCCGCAATCGTTCATCTTTCAAATGTAACCAATGACCGGGCCCGCAGTAGCGGAGCACGGCTACCGCAGGTTTTAAATGTGTAATCCACTAGCACGACCGTGGTTCCCATTGGCTGCAATGGCATGGGCATTGGCGGTGGCCCAACGCAGGGGCCAGGTGGTCGCTACCGCAATCGTGCATCTTTCAAATGTAACCAATTCCTGGGCCCGTGGTAGCAGAGCATGCCTACCGCGGGTTTCAAATGTGTAATTCACTAGCACGACCGCGGTACCCATTGGCTGCAATGGCATGGGCATTGGCGGTGGCACACCCCGGGGGCCAGGCGGTCGCTACCGCAATCGTGCATCTTTCAAATGTAACCAATGCCTGGGCCTGCAGTGGTGGAGCACACCTACCGTGGGTTTCAAATGTGTAATCCACTAGCACGACTGCGGTTCCCATTGGCGGCATGGGCATTGGCGGTGGCACTAGGCGGGGGCCAGGCGGTCCCTACCGCGAGTTTACATTTTTCAATTGTGGCCAACGACCGTGATTGCGGTGGCGGAGCACGCATACCGCACCTATGGACACATCATGCTCTGGCAATGGCAATGGGCACATCTCATCATGAAACACTAGACACTTACAATGTATGATGCCACCTGATTGCTAAATTCAATGCTAGTGTGACATTGAACTCACTGATGACTACACGTGCCATGTCAGTGCACATGATTACATGCATTGTCATCTACTTCCTCACATGTCACATATGATATTTGTGGGCATGTACACAGATTTGGTGTGTAATGGACTCTCATATTTGTGAAGATGTCAATGTGTGAGATGACTAATCAACCCACAGTAATGATGGACTGACTACATAATGTGCCTATTTCACTGTGTATATAGCTAAATTCATGTTGATAGTTGATCAGCTTACACACACTGTGCTCATGGTGTATAAAAGTTGTGCTCTGTGCAACTTAAGCAAGAAGGAGTGGCAGGTTCATCAGCTGCATAGACGTCAGCAGTGTTGCTGTTTCAAACATGTGCTGTGTCAACTACTCCCAGGGCTGGTGACACAAGATGTAGAAATTTACCATTTTCCATTCACATAGTCAGATTCATGTACTACTACATGTGATCAAGGTGTCTCTGCATGTGACTTGTGCATTAAGCTGTTGTTACAGTCCAGTCCTTGTTGGAGCTGCGTCAGTCACGATGTAAGCTGTTTGACACATCTCATTTGTGAATTAATTGACATGTGTCCCCTTTCATTTTATGTAGGAGACAACCAAATGTGCATCGGCCGTTCCCAGTGCTGGCGAACATGGAGGATGAGGACATCATTCGGAAGTTCCGTTTGGATCGCCTCACACTTCAAGAGCTATGTGGTCAGTTGGAGCCCCATCTGAGGCTCACAGAACCTGTCCGACTGCTTTAAAACCAACAGTCAAGGTGATGCCTGCCCTGCACTTCTTTGCTACTGGTTCTTTTCAGTACACGGTGGCCATCGCCGGTGGGATGTCTCAGGCCATGTTTAGCATGGTGCTACGTGATGTCCTGTCCGCAATGATGACACACAAGGACTGCTACATCCACTTCCCAAGGAGACATGAATTGGCATGTGTGAAGGGGGATTTCTATGACCTGGGACACATACCGAATGTTGTTGGGGCCATTGACTGCACACATGTTGGCCTAGTTCCAACACAGGCACGTGAGCACATCTACCGGAATAGGAAACATTTCCATTCCATTAATGTGCAAGTGGTGTGCCAAGCAGATATGATCATCTCCCATATCTGTGCCAAATTCCCCGGGTCTGCACATGACTCCTACATTCTGCGGAACAGCATCATTCCACAATTGATGGCAAATCTGCATCCGGAGCGTGCATGGCTTGTTGGTGAGTACGCAGCGTCAAGTAGTGTTCTGTATGTGTGACATGCTGTACTCACTTACTGTTTGTATCACTAAATTGCACTCTGTGTCTCACACCTAGGTGACTCGTCGTATCCCAACCGGCCTTGGTTGCTGAGCCCACTAAGGAATCCCTGGAGCCCGGGTGAAGTCTGCTACAATGATGACGTCGTGTGGTGGAGCATGCTTTTGGGCTTCTGAAGTCTAGATTCCGGTGTCTGGACAAGAGCGGAGGTGCACTACTCTACTCTCCCCAAAAGGTGTGTCAGATCATCGTTGCATGCTGCATGCTTGACAACCTGGCCTTGCACAAAGAGGTCCCCCTACTCCTGGAGGATGATGAGCAGCAGATACCACCCCCTGCAAACTCACACATGCCCAGTGACGACGATAGTGGAGAAGAGGAAGGTGTTGACCTGCATCAACAGCTCATCGACAACTACTTCCCTTGAGTGTAAGTGACATTGTACAACAGTGACATTGTCTGTTGTCTTTGATGGTAGTGGCAATGCATAGAAGTACTTTTTGACTGCTGGCTGTTGTTGGCTCTGTGATAATGGCTGATGTGTGTGGCACAGGGTATATTTGTCCATATACGTCATGTCTCTGTTGATGTTGTTGCTCATTGTTATGTATGCTGGTACTTGTACGTTGTTGACTAGTGGTGTGTATAAGCTGTAATGGCATCACCTGACTAGTGAATGTCATTCTCTTGTGTCTTTCTAGGTTCCTTCACCCTCTCAATGCCTCGTCACAATCAGAGCTTGTGGTACATTGGAATCTGAGTTGACATTGTCCATACTGTGATAAACATGGAGCTGACACAAAGACATGGGTGTGTAAAGAGTGTTTATTTACAATGTGTATTTGTGCCAGAGGAGTGATCATGTGCAAAATTGTGCTAAGTGATATAATGAGTTGTCAGTGATGGTAAATGAGACAAATAGAGTAGTCACCACATTGATGTGGTCACACAGTCCAACAGACTCCTCCCATCATCATGGCAATGTGGGTAAGGATAGTCAACAAAGTCAATGTCAATGGGAACACAGGTGCCATCATGGCTGGCTCAGTGATTGCCTCTGGATGGTGCATTGCCACGGGATCCTCCCCTGGTGTTTCTCGGACGTCCCCTCCTGCGTTTGGCAGGGGGGTCTCTGCTGCAGGCTCAGCGGTGTCTGAGGAGTCATTTTGGCGCAGCTCACCCCTCTCTGTGGCCGCAGCTGAGGTGGTGGGAATATCAGCAGGTGGCCCACTGGAGGGGGGGTTGAGCCGTCATTTGGGCCGCATGTCTGTCCCTCCGAACACACACTAGCTGGCCCATGTGGTCCACAATTTGGCCCATGCGTGTGTCCACGGACCTCAGCAGCAGGCGGAGCTTACGCACTTCTTCCACAACCTGGCCCATCTGTCCCTGGTTCTGTTCGTATGCCCCAAGGACTCTTGCGATGGGGGCCAGGGCTTCGGTCTCAGTGTCCTCCTGTATTTGTCCCCCAGTTGCCCTCCCACCTGCCCTGCTGACACGGACCTGTGGCGGTGGCACTCGACGCACCCGCACACTCTCCCTGGCATCCTCGGATTGTGTGGTGGTGTTGCTAACCACAGAGGCATGGAGAGTATTGCAGGCAGCAGTGGTGATGGTGGTGGTGGAGGCCACACAGGTCGTCGTAGCAGGGGTCAGCGCTGTTGTCAGTTGCTGTGGTGGTGGGGACAATGAGGGCCTGAGACGTGGTGCGCCCTGGCACTCCAGATGGGCCAGGTTGTTGCTTCTCATCCGATAAATGTAGGGAGTCAGCATCCGAGAGTTCATGTTCCGGGGGGGAGACAGGCTCTGCAGGTTGGTGGTGTTTTCCGCAGCAGTTGCTTGTGGATCTCCTGTTGAACAGAGGTTAAATGGTCATTGAAGTGCACTCCACTAGCTTGGTGTTAGACTTTTGGATGTTACATTTGATACACCAAAAACTTTACTTTGCAATCACTTGGTATGGCTGCAAGATACTGAGCATCATATATGATGTTGAGGTACATACATTACTTGCACATGGTGTGACATGTAAATTGAAACCATGTGCCACGTACAGATTGAGTGATTGCAAGGACATGTCATCATCTGACAACTTGCGGCACAGCAACTTTATGCGTCTTTTTTGATTGCTCATCATGGAATCAATTTCAGCTAGACAAGAACTAGCCTTTGTAATGTTATACATACCTTTTTCATATCATGTACTTCGCTATGTTTGTCAGATTGACCATGCATGTTTTGTGTTCATATGGGCCTTCATGCTCTGACACCATGGCACTTACACATTGCATTCTGTGCTGTGCATGATTGTGCCATGAATTACTTTCACATGTGACTTGGTGAGTCAAAGTTTTATTTCTGTGACAGTTACGTGCGCTTTGCTGTCTGCACACTGGATGTATCTTTTGGATCTATGCCAAGTTGGCTGACATGTGAGTGCTGGTGTGGTCATATGGCTCCATGCATTTTGAGAAGGATGGCAGGGTTCATGCACTTACTACCTACCTGTTAGGTGAAGGTGAGCAATGCAATGGCTACCACATGGTTGTGGGTGGGGGAGTGCTCCATCCTGGTCAGCTGTGGGACAGGGGGCCTGGTGGGAGTTGTAGTGCTGTCTTCCCACCCACACACACACCTCTCCCTGTTAAGCAGGCTACCTACCTGTTAGGTGAAGGTGAGCAATGCAATGGCTACCACATGGTTGTGGGTGGGGGCAGTGCTCCATCCTGGTCAGCTGTGGGACAGAGGGCCTGGTGGGAGTTGTAGTGCTGGCTTCCCACCCACACACACACCCCTCCCTGTTAAGCAGGCTACCTACCTGTTAGGTGAAGGTGAGCAATGCAATGGCTACCACATGGTTGTGGGTGGGGGGAGTGCTCCATCCTGGTCAGCTGTGGGACAGGGGGCCTGGTGGGAGTTGTAGTACTGGCTTTCTACCCACACACACCCCTCCCTGTTGAGAAGGCTACCTACCTGTAAGTTTGAGTAGTGCAATGCAATGGCTACCACATGGTTGTGGGTGGGGGAGTGCTCCATCCTGGTCAGCTGTGGGACAGGGGGCCTGGTGGGAGCTGTAGTGCTGGCTTTCCACTCACACCCCCCTCCCTGTTGAGAAGGCTACCTACCTGTAAGTTTCAGTAGTGCAATGCAATGGCTACCACATGGTTGTGGGTGGGGGGAGTGCTCCATCCTGGTCAGCTGTGGGACAGGGGGCCTGGTGGGAGTTGTAGTGCTGGCTTCCCACCCACACACACCCCTCCCTGTTGAGAAAGCTACCTACCTGTTAGGTTAAGGTGAGCAATGCAATGGCTACCACATGGTTGTGGGTGGGGGGAGTGCTCCATCCTGGTCAGCTGTGGGACAGGGGGCCTGGTGGGAGTTGTAGTGACAGCTGCCTGTACAAATGCCCACATGGAAATGTTGCTGGCTACCTTTGGGGTGATTCAGAGGAAGGGAATGTTAAATCTGTGAGACACGTGTTGGGAAGAGTATGTGGTACGTTGGTGCATTTATGCTTAGGAAGTGTAGCTTTCTAGTTGTGTGAGACAGTACATTGCAGTGTAATGGGGGACATTTGTTGGTACTTACCAGCCTCCACTCCCCCGGGTATTCTTATGAGACTCTCTGGATGCAGTATGGCAAGCACCTTCTCCTCCCATTCGTTGAATGTCAGTGGTGGAATGGGAGGGCCACCGCCAGTCCTCTGAGCCAGCTCATGGTTCTTGTTGGCACGCTCATTCACCCTGGTCTTGAGGTCATGCCACCTCCTCCTGATGTCTTTCAGGGTGCGTGGGGTGGTCCCTACTGCATTGACTTTGTTGAATATCCTTGCCCACATTTGATTTTTTCTGGCTACTGGTGTCTGTTGGACCATGCTTCCAAACAAATGTGGTTCTACTCTGATTATCTCATCTACCATGACTGACAACTCATTGTCAGTGAATTTGGGCGTCTTCCTCTGTGCCATGGTGTGTGATGTGCAAATGGGTGAGAAGTGCAGGTGTGGAGGTGGTTGAGGTGATGTGTGTGGTGTGTGTGTGGTTGTGATTGTGTGTTGTGTGCAGATTTGCCTCTCCTTGGTGCTTTGGGGTTGGGCCCTTCAGTGCTGGAGTTGTGCAAAGGATTGTGGGCAGGGAAGGGGCTGGTTTTATACGCAGCTATGTGGGTGGGTCAAAATGGAGTATTCATGTCAGGTCTTTTGTGTGGGTTGACCTGGGATTTGTATTTTTTTTTGCCATGTGGATGTGTCATTGGGGTGTCTTTGGTGTTTTTTTGGGCTGAGACAGATTTATAGCCACACTTGGTAGCCTTGTTGTGTGGTTGCTTTCGACCACCATTACTCTTCCGGAGCGACCGGGGCAGTCGGGATACAACAGTGCTTCTGCAAGCTCTCCCATTCATCAATTGTTGCGATTGCGGCAGTCGGAAACAACTGATCGTTCCGCTGTCACAGCAACCGTATCCTAATTTCAAGTGTGGTCAATCCGCTGGTCGAACTGAGGTTTTGGGACTTTCCGCAGCTAATCCGACCGCCGAGGACGGATTTTCACCTGCTCCGCACGGTCCTGGCGGAGTTTTGTGGAATCTTTCCGCCGCGGTCGGATTTTTCAGGCAGTTCATCCTAATCTGACTGCCGGTTTTCCCGCGGTACATGCGGACGGTTAATTTCCGCTACCACGGCGGTCGGAATGGTTTTCCCACCGCCATCCTAATCGGCCCCTAAGTCCATGGAGCGACTTGCCTGCTTGTTTCATGAAAGGGGATGAGAATGGGGCTTAGGTGAACTAGAGAGGTGGCTTAAAATTAGGCTATATACATATGATATGCTGCTGTACCTGCGGAATGAAATCACTGGGCTAGACGGACTGACGTCCACCACGAAGGATATTAGTGGGTATTCAGGATTGAAATGAAATTGGACGGAGTTATGTAATTTTCCAATCAGAGTGCTATCTGCCCATGAATAGAGCCAGTTGTCCCCTGCTTGATACTCAAGGGTGGATGGCTATCATTCTGATGAACACCTAAATGCTCATAATCTTGGTAGGACTTTGACGCTTATACGCCAAGCTATTTCCTTTTGGACTAGATTGCCCCTGAGCCTGCTGATAGTTTGGTGATTACTAATAAGCTGGCACTGCCCAGACTTATGTCATCCTTTTTGGCTTTACTGGACCTATTGCAAGGTGCTTTTTTAAAGAGAGTTACATGGGGTGTTGATAACTTTGAAATGGGGCACTGGGAGACGGGGAGCTGGATTACAAATAACCCAAAGGCCCATGAATGAAGGGAGACTGGGCATCTTACAATTTGAAGCATGCTACTTAGCAGGTTAGTTGCAGTGGTTGCAAGGTGGTTGTACACCTGGGATAATCCCAAAAGGGATGACTCACAAAATGCATTACATGGAAGTATGGGTTGCTGTTGGCCTTGAACAAATGTAGTTTTCAGATACCTAAACTCTTGAGAGTGGTTAACTGCTCTAGGATGAGATGTGTGAGACAGGGACTGGGTAATTCACCATACACACCCGCATTGTTTCTGTGGTTTCGCCCAAGTTTAACAGAGACCACACACATACATGATAGACGCCCATGGTCTGAGGAAGAAATTTGCACAAATGGAGACCAGTACAAACATGGCACTCTACACACTTTTAATATGTGAGGCTTATCACATCACTCGAGGCCATTTGCAGTTTACTTCTAGCACATGGGTATGGGAAGAAAGCTGTAACATTGCTACAGAAGTAATACTGCGGCTATACTTGTCGGAGAGAACAAATTTATGGATCAGGTGGACGGCCACAATTTGACAAGAGATAGCACAGGTTTGGTGGCAAAGATGTCTAGAATACACAGCTACAGTGTTCAGAAACTCACGCTTTAAGTGCACCCAATTGAATTACCTGACCACACATACCTCGCCTCTGAGCACATAGGGAAAATGTACAGGGGAGCCGATGCAGGTGGCCCTAGGTCTTGAACACCAGTGACAAACTTTTTTCATATGGTAAGGGAATGCTCTATGATTCAGAAGTTTTGGGGTGATATAAACAAGACGATTAAAGATAATATTGACACAATTGAAATTGACTCCGCTCTCGTATCTGCTGGGGCAATTCATGCGCAATAAAGATAATAAGCACACCTCTAGGTTTTTGGACTTGGCGTTAGTGTTGGCAAAGAGGCGTACAGCCATGTCTTGGAAAGGATTCAGTGCAGCTATTATGAAAGTGTGGCGAGGATGTAGATAAATGGGCCAATATTGAAATTGCAACAAGGGTTAAGATATGGAAACAGACAGGAAGAGGCACGTCACATAATTCATGGGATTCTTTTTGTATAAATACCCACTCCGAGGCACACAATTCATAGTATCCAATGCGGAATGTAGAACGGCCAGGAGATATTGTACGGCCAGATGGAGGAAACAATGCATTGGCACTGCTTTTCCCTTTTCTCGGTAATAACAGGCTTTTAGAATTTGCAGAGACAGTATGTGGCTGTGTTGAGAGACGGCATGGGTTTATGTCTGATCGAGATGGGATATTAAGTAGCAAGTAACCACTGGTTTGTGTATAAAGTTAATTTTCAATTCCTGTGACCTTGGCTGCTTTAATCTTTTTTTTTAACAAGTCAATTCCCTTTCCATTGTTACCCATCGGATATGTCTCACTGTATGCATGGCTGTGTTCATGCATCTTTTACTGTACCCAAATCTCTCCAATCTTTCCAAATCTCCTCCTTAAGAGTCATTCCTTACATGTTTGCTTTCTATTTTATATTTATGCATTTCAGTAAGCAATCATAAGTCGCAAATATGTTTTACAGCTGTAGAAATGTGTCCTAGTCACAAATATGTAATAATAAAAAGTGGTGTCAATTTTTTTATTTTCTGCTGTCATGCAAGAATATTAACTGTTGTTAAAAATTATAAAGATCTTTACAAAAAATGCACCTTTAATTAAGTTAATGCTTCTTGTTTAATACCATCTACCAGGGCAAGGATAACAAATTATACCCTTTTTACTATGGTCATCTCAATTTAACAAGGGCTTTATCATTCTGTTATGATGGCACAATTATGTTGCACGCTGACCTGAGATTACAAAGGTATGCAAATTGGTGGATTTTAACAGTGAGTGTAGAAACACCTATTTTACTATATGCAGATGATGCAGACCTTCTTACTCTTACCCAGCACTGATTACACACTTCACAAGTTATTAGAAAAAGAAGCCATTGATAATCAATGTGTCCAAGATTAAATCAATGATCCTAAAGCCGGATGCCAAGCCAAAATAATAATTTGCTATTTTTAACCCCCCCTCCTCCCATGGAACTAGAGGCCTTGTTTGACTATCTTGGCATCCGTTTTGACAGTAAGGTAAAATGGTCCCAGGACAGAAATAAGACTGTCTTAATATTGAGGCAAACTACTGATGCTATTGTGAGGTATAACCAGAAGTTTGGTGCTCAATCCCAATCTACTTTGGTACATATGTATCGCCTCAATCCTCTGATAGCGCCAAATTATGGGGCCATACCTTGACTCTGCAAAAAGTTGAAAAACAATTTTTGCAATCTCTTGTAAATTTTGGGCCGGTGCCTGGCCATTCTATGCGTGGACAAGGAATCACCTCTCTCTCTTATAATATTTCCCCAGTGCCAATATTATACTAGGTTCAATTGCAAAGGACCAAACAGGCAGTTATTTATCTGAAATATCAGATGGAGATTATGTGCTCTGACACAGGAACCTCAGTACTATAATTAAAGCATATAGCGAGGACACTGAAGCTCCTTGAACTTGGAGAGTTACAGCAGAACCCCTCTAGCATTAGTTAAGATTTGCCCAAGAGACAAAAAAAAAGCAAATGGACTGTACAGGATAAAAGAAACTCATAACAGTGTAAAGAGGGGCTCTCTGGTACATAACTTTCTTCTTTTATAAAAGCCATGCTGGTTTTGAGCCATACAAGGACAAGATATATCCTGAATTCATAGGTGTTAATTCACCAAATACTAGTGATAGGGGAAGTGACATTACATATCCTTCGACCCTAATTACATCATAGGAAGTGACATCATATGATATTTGACCCTGATTTTTCCAGGAAGGCATATTACATATGACCCTAACATCAAAACAATTGACACCAATGAAGCTCCAAAATAAGTGCATAATTAGTATAAAAGCATAACACAGACAAATGTCTGTTTCAAATACCACCTATATTATAGCGCTGACTTGATCTTTGAAAGTTCTGGGGCATAATACTTGCTCGGAATTAACATGAGCAAGCAAAGCAAATAAGCCAGGCATTGTCAGACATTATCTAGGGGTACCCCCCACCCAATGGGGTGAAATTGTGCATTTTACCATCCAATTTTCACAAAAATGTATTAAAATACTCTAGGCGCTGAATGGGCACTCATTAATTATTCAAATCCTTTCATGGTGTGCCAAGTCAATGAAACCTGACGTTCCTTAGGAATTGACCTAGTTTTTTTTCAAAATGTGGTATGAGTGCATACATTTGTCAAACATTACCTCTGTTGTGCTAGAGCCAGCATTTTGTCATGGGTGTCACCCTGCCATATACCAGGTTGTCCACTTTTATGATAATTATGACCTCCTTTTTATTAGTACTTGCCTTTTGCCATTGGGGTCCACAGGCCAAGACTTTCCTCAAGCATGCCAGTAGTTTTCCACAAGTGCCCTATATTCCATGAATTTCCTCTAGTATGCTAGTACCAGTATTTTACCATTAGTGCTCTTTATTCCAAGAACAATCCCCTGTGTGCCAGTGCTAGTATTTTGTCACAGATGTCTGTTGTGCTAAAACGTTGCTGCAAGTATGCCCACACCAGTATTTTACCCTGGGTGTCTCTATAACAAAATAATTACCTTCATTATGCCAGGGACACTGACAAACTTGCAAGCATCACATTCACATTCTCGCTCACACTCACACTCATTCTCTCACTCACTCTCACTCTATTACATCTCCTTACACTCATTCTTATTCACTCTCACTCACTTGCATTCACTCTTAATCTAACTAACTCATATGTACTGACACTCAATCCTATGTTTACTAATGCTTTGCACTGGGTTTGCATCACTTTTGTAACATAAACCAAGTGCCAAGTATTAAGGTTGCACTTACTCACCCACCCAAGGCAGCATTTGTGTTAGTTAGCATCCTAATATAACCCAAAGTTGTCCTACGCACTGTTTTGTGTTACTTTGCGTCAAGGGAGTATTCCATGGGTGGCGCATGAGCATTCTCATGCAACCACCGATGGGTTTCAATGGAAATCCTTATCTACAAACATTGGTAGACAGAAATTGTTGCCAAAATCTTACGCTTCCTTGAGGCAGGCGTAACGAGGAGAAATATTTACATTCCACCTTGTTTTCCAAATTTGCATGTGTTCTGCATTATAGAGCAAACACACAAAGTGGGAGAAGCCTTGAAGCATAGTTTTGTAGTGGAAGGGACGACTTCAAGTACAAAACATGTGCTTCAGAGAACATACACACCCTTATACTATGGAGCATGGGTGTGTGCATTGGTGTATGGCTCACAAAAATGTGCCAGTACACAGGGAGAGAAAGATACACCATATTTTAGTACATATGACACATTTGTTTGTCTCTCCCTTTGCTGTAAGACAGTACAGCAACTTTGTTGCAGCATTGCCTTGTGTCAAAGAATAGCAAATCTCACACAATCTCACTCACTACCTGTCACAGAGTCTCACTCACTTTCATTTACATATACATGGTTACACATATATTCACAATATCTCACATAAATACACTCTCACCTGCAAGCACGTACACAACATACATTTAAAAACATTTTCACCCACCATAGCTGCCAAAGGTTCTGTTCCAGGTAGTGATCTGTTTTTAATTACATTAATAGTGAACAATAGAATATTATTCACTATTAGTATAATGAAAAATGGGCAGTAAATAAGGAATTCAGAACCACTCATCTGTTCCTGGCACTGATTTGGCCACCTCTGAGGCCAGGAGTCACGAAGGCAGTGCCAGGGGTCACAACTGCGACCCCTGGTGACCCCTAAATGATGTCCATGCAAGTGTGTCACACTCTATATATCAAGTTCAGTGTCGGCTTTCTTCCCATTACATCTTGTACTGTGAAATGGGGAAAAAAGAAAGCTAATAACAATTATTGTTACTGCGATACTTGGAATATTGAGTATATTACACATGATTTCATGCACCTGTAACACTAATTCCTTCAGGAAATGGTTCTGACCCAGAATGATTCATGTAATGTCACTAACTGTGAGGATGCTCTATTTCTATGCCTTAGCACCAACAAAGAAGTTATATAAGTTATATGCCATGTAGTGGCAGCTTACATCTGGGCTGCATGCGTTAGAACCAGTAGATTTAAGAGAAAATATTATATATATATTTGTTTTTGTTTTAGAATTATAATTTTAATGATAGCCTTAGGCAAGCAAGTGTGATTATTTATGAAAGAGCTTGGATATTACAATTTGTGGAATCCTATGGCTTTGAATGGGTTTTTCATCATAAGGATTGCTTTGTTTTCTCTCTTTTCATGTCTATTTTATTGTCTTGCTCTATTCAGTGATTTGATGGATACTTTTTATCTTTAGTATATATTGTTAAGTCTTATGCCAAAATAAATAAATACATATTTTTTAAAGCAGTTGGTTAAGGGTTTTGTTTTGAGTTAACAAATGTACATTTGCATTACATATATAGTGCTTTAAGCTCCTATGGCAAGAAATCACATTTACTTCCACAGTAGATTCGAGAAAATGAATCTCTGCTCTCAGCCGGGTAGGTATCCTCTGAAACTAATGTTAGCTTTCGATTTGATGCAACAATTATTTTTTGACAGGTTTTGATGCTTCAATCATGCTGCAGTTCAGCTTGATGGGCGGTGGATTTTTGTATAAAAATATAAAGATACAACGCTTTTGGAAGTATAACCCTGGGAGTCCATCGAAAATAGCTGTCAACATGCAATCCATAAACAGTATCCAAGCAACAAACGCAATTTAGAGCTTAGGCTGTAATAGGAAATGCCCCAAATGCAGCTATTGGTTTACTCTGGTAACCAAACTACATACTTTTTCATTTTACTCTGCAACTGTGGTTCAGAATAGTGGTGATAAATGATGTATTTAAAACAGATAATGTCCTTTAAGGTATGAGGTTATTTGGAGGGTTGTCATTATCTGTATTTCATACAGCAGTATCTTCACTGAGAGAGGTGCAGGCCATAACAAAATAGTGGCACTGTATAATGTCAGGGAGTAACCAGGATCACATTGCTAGTAAGAACAGCTTTTATACACAAAATACATTATTCAGTCTTTTTATTAAAACCTGTAGTAAAGACCATAATTACAAATAGTCTTGTAAATGAGTCAGTTCTTACCCCCCTCCACCCTAGAGAAACCTAAATGTCTGTGCTTAGCAGCTGAAATATCCAGATGAATGTAAATAGATCAGTGGTGTTCCAGCACCTCTCATAAGTCCTATAAATCTTGTAACTGTTCTTACCAATCCCACAGGGATTAAGTAGCCACTAATAATGAAGGTCCTAGAAATTAAGAGGAAAAGGATCAGCCTGGCAAAAAGCAAGTTTTCACTTTTTCCCCAATGTAATGAGACCCTATTGGACCTGGCCCGCTCTAAAGGGTCACTCCCAAACCTTTTACCTACCTCCTCATATTTTTCACTGTATTCGTTTTTGCTGGCCTTAGAACTCTGTGCATTTTTAGCACAGCTAAAGTGCTTGTGCCCTTTCCTTAAAACCTGTTAAGATTGGCTTATACTCAATTGCCATATTTAATTTACTTATAATCCCCTAGTAAATTGGCACTACGTGTGCCTAGGAGCTGTAAATGTAATGCTACTAGTAGGTTTGCAGCCCTTATTATGCCACCCCTTAAGTAGCTCTTAAAGCATGCCTCAGACCTGCCATTGCAGCCTGTGTGTGTTGACTTTTATAATGCCATGTCGACCTGGCAAAATAGACCTGTTTGCCAGACCCAAACCTTCCCAGAGGACAGGACGCAATGTATTTAAGAAGTAGGACATGTACTGTCACGTTTTACATGTCCTGGTAGTGAAACACTCTTAAATTCTTTTTCACTACTTCAAGGCCTACCACTCCCATACAATGACATTGGAATTACCTTATTACATTTTATAAGAATAATTTCCAAATCGGAAAAGGTACCTGGTTCATGTTTGGTGTCTCTGGAATCCTAATTTAAAATCCTAACTTACGGTGAAGTCGGATTTTAAATTACAATTCTGAAATTGTCACTTTTAGAAAGTTGCGATTTTCTTGCCTTAGCCATTTGGTGCCTCTAGCTTGTCTCTGGGTCAGATGATGGGGTGTGGGTGACAGTTGGGCTTTGTGTATTCCTCCTAGACAGCCACACACAATGGGGAGCTTAGGTGTGACTGGATGGGTCATCACTGGCAGGATGTGAGGGAGGAGCTGGGCATAGACCCACTTACACTTGAATGGGCTGTGTCCTGCCTCCATACTAAGGAATATACAGCCCCTGTAGTTAGTCTGGAGCCAGGACCCGGAAGGCAGGGCATCTGTGCACTTCAAAGCCCTGCCTATAAAAGCTTCTCTCCATTTCAAAGGCACAACTGTGTATAAATACTGGTTCTCAGACACCTTTAATTCAGTGCATTTCTGGGCCTGTGGATACTCTGCCAGGAAGAACGACTGCTGTGCTGCTACAAGAAATGCCACTCTTCTGGACAGCTGCCCTGAAGGTACTGCTGCCCTGCTGTGCTGACTTGCTACCTGCTGCCCTCTGGCCTAGGGAAGAAGAACTGGACCTGCAACTTCATCTTGAACCAGGACCCCAAAGTGACTCCAAAGGCTAGTCTGCTGGCCTCCTGATCTGAGCCTCAGGGACATAAAAATTCTCCCTAAACATCTGCTGGACCCAGCTGCAGGGAGTTCCTTACCCCAAAGTGGTGCTCTCAGGTCCTAGACCCTTGGTGTGTCTCAAGGGCTCCTAAATCAAACTTTTAGGCTCTTCATGACCGCGAACAGGCCTGTTCGCACTGAGACAGCGCCTCTCGCACCGAAATCCAGTGCAAGCTGCAACTAGGCTGTTTCTTTACACAGCAGTATCGACCACCTGTGGGGAACCACCAATACAAAGCACCAGCTCATCTGTCCGAGAAACACAGCCTGTTCTTCGCGCCATGCCGACAACTTCCTGCAATGCTCTCCTTGCTCTCCGCGACCCTCTCCAACATGAACGGGACTCTTGGCACAAAACTTGAGAAGGTAAACCTTCAGTGGGACTAATGTGGGACTGTATCTGACCCGAGGTCCATCGCGGTTGGCCTGAACATTTGATTTTGGGCCGGTCCAGTGCAACCAGATAGACGCAGTTGGCGCTTTCTGCTTTTAGGTGCAATTTTTCAGGTTATTCTTTAAAAATTCATAACTCCGGTTCTACAGATTGGATTTTTGTCGCTTTGGTCTTGATTTATTTATTAAATTAAGCGCTATTGTTCTAACCTGGTGTGGGATCTTTTTGTGTGGTGTTTTCAATGTTTTACTGTTTGAAATGTTGTACAGATACTTTACATATTGCCTCTGAGTTAAGTTTAACTGCTCTGTGCCAAGCTACCAGGGGGTTGAGCACAGGTTAATTTCGGGTTGCTTGTGCCTTACCCTAACTAGGATTGTGGTTGCTGCTTGACCAGGGCTCGCACCCCAGTCAACCAGTAACCCAATTTCTACCTGACCCCATCTGCTCCCATACGCAGGTGTGGGTTCAATTGCATTCACAACAGGAATTATTGCTGTTCCAGCATTAAAGAGCACTGTGCCAATATTGTCAGACGTCAAACAATAACCTCTAGAGACATGAATTCTACACCTTAAAATCAGTTGAATACTAGATCATATTCTGTTGGTTGCGTTTTAGCTTCCTTATTCTTTTTAATGTGTCAATTCCCTTTCCACTGTTACACATCTGATTTGCCTCACTGCATGTATGGCTCTGTTCATGAACCTTTTACTGTGCCCAAGTCTCGCCAGGCTAACCAGATCACCTCCTTAACAGACATTGTTTGCATGTTTATTTGCTAAATAATTTTGCTATGCATTTGAGAATCATACAGCAACACTATTGCTATCTTGATAAGACATTGTTATGTTAAGTGCCTTTGTAAAGTGCACCATCACCTGCGAGGGTATCCTGGTGCTGAGCAGGTGTGTGTGCCTAGCCCCGTCTATGGTAGGTTGATTAATTGAAAAGCCAGGTCTTTAGCTTCTTGAAGAATTCAGTAAGATAGGAGGAGGACTGGGTTGATTTAGACCAAGGTCACGGCTACCTTGTCCCATTTAGAGATGTGAAAACCATAGGGTTTGCATCAAAAAAACCTAAGTTGACTCTGCCGGTGGCAACCCTTGAGCCGGTGGTCTGCCCACCAGAGGACCACTAGATCATAGAGGCTGTCACCTGCCCAATTAGGGCAGGAGTCGATTATTAGATTTTCTAGCTCAACCATCGTGGCTCGCCTGGGGTCAACAGGCATGGATGTCAGTGAATTGCCCAGATGTTCTGAGACAAACCTCTCTGTACTTTGGGGGCTTGATTGCTTGCTTTGCACTGCATTGAGAGCTTGCTTGTAAATAAACAAGCTGAAATGTCACGCTGGGTGAAAAAACGTGTATCACGCTCAGTATTTCACTGAGACTACAGCACAGACAAATGTTTCACGGTAGGTTAACAGGTACCTCCCAGACAGGCTATGATCTCAAAAGTGGGTGTGTGGTCTTCCAACTGGGAGTAGAGGCCACAGCCTCGGGAAACCTGGCCAGCCATTCGGACACCAGCCGATCCTCAGATGTGGCGATATGGTCCTCAGAAATCATATGCTACACTACAGTCACTCTCAAATACATTCAAAGAAATCACAGTGCTTTCTTGACCAAAATAGCCAACAAGTAACCACCTAGTGTGATAACTTGGATGTAGCTCATCAGCAATTGACAGCCGACAAGCTTTGATAGCCCATTCATCATTATTTGACCATCATTTGTACTTCCATTCAGTCTGAATTAGCACTATGTTTCATGTTTGCATGCAATATTATTCGGCTTCCATTTTTGTTAGGGATACTTGCGTACACGTGTTTCATTTCTGCGACATATAACTTTGGGACGAGAACTTAGGGCCACGCCTTTTCAGTTTGCTTTTCTTTAAAATGCTGTAGTGTAACAGAGTGCCTGTCATTGTTTCGAGATGCAACTAACCCTGGCAGATGACAGGGCCCTGTCATATCAGTGGGCTAGCCTTTAACCTATGTCGGTACTGAACTAAGGGCCAGATGTACGAAGTATTTTTGCATGCGCAAACGGGTTTGAGACCATGTACAAACCCTAATTAGTGAGTCGCAATTTATTTGCTACTCGCTAATTAGGATTTGCGACCCGCTATTAGGAAGGGGCGTTTCAAAGGCGTCCCTTCCTAATAGCAAGTCTGAGCCCTATGCAATTGCGGTCGCAAAACAGTCGCAATTTACCACCTACTTCAAGTAGGTAGTAAAGCATTCGCAATCAGGAAGGGGTGCCCAGGGAACCCCTTCCCCTTTGGGAATGCATGGGAAAATATTTTTTACGGGCAGGCAGTGGTCCCAGGGACCACTGCCTGCCCTTAAAAAATGAAACGAAAACGTTTCATTTATTTCTTTTTAAATGCATCCCGTTTTACTTTAAGGAAAACGGGCTGCATTTAAAAAATAAATTGCTTGATTTAAAAGCAGTCCCAGACATGGAGGTCTGCTGAGCCCAGCAGGCGCCCATCCCTGGGAGGGCCTGCCATTCCCAATGTGGTCGCAAATTGCTGGTGGTTCATTAATATTCATGAGCCTCGCTTTTTTCAACCCCATTGGGAATCGCTAACAGTGTCTCTGACACTGTTGTACTTTTGCGACTCGCAAATTGCGACTCGCAAGTTTTTCGCAATTTGCGTGTCGCAAAAGCAAATGGCCGTAAATCTGGCCCTAAGGCTCTGCCAAAGTTCATAGGAAAGAGGTATTCGTCTTTCACCAAGTACCTTTGCTGATTAATAGAGAATCATAAACCCGATGGTAAGTAAATGTCAGCTAACGGATAATATCATGATGCAAAAGTAGCATCCTCGGTGCAGATAATTAAGAAGCATATAGAGATATGATAGAAAAACACTCGCCCAAATTCTCTAAGAAGGCATTTTATTTCCCCCCAAAACATAACGTCAAATGTGAAAACTATCTGCAAACCTTTCTGTCTTACTGGTGTTTTTTTTTCCGTTAGTACTATGATGGCACTTATGGTATGTGGTGCTATGTACATAATTAATTAACCCAAAACCAAACTGAACAATAGGATGGCATGATTTCTGTGAAATATGCTACTTTCTTTCCTCATGTTCACTAATGTACTATCTTTCATCAATGATATGCATGTGTATCTGCTTGTGTCCCGTATGTGTGCTTCTAAGATAGCTTGGTGTGTTAATACTGTGAGCATAAAACTCAGTACCTGGTAGCCACAGGTTTGATTCCCAGTGAGAGTGGTACAGCCTTTCATCTATACTAGGTTGATAGATTAATGTTAGTTAAGGTGTATCTACTTTGGTACAAAAGAGCAAAGTCTAATGTTACACGTGTACTCACTTACATGTAAACATAACACCTTATGCTACCTCTGCCGACTTATGAAGAATTTGGGGACAGCTGAAGAGTCATCAGATTTCTTTATGATTCATCTGCGACTCCTATTGTCTTATAAACATTTTAATAAACATATCATGTTGCTGAGATCTTGTATAAGTGTGACATATCTAACCAAAGTCTCCCTTTACCTGACAATTTGACAATCAATGTTCCAAGCTCTGTAATCATACTACCCTGTATTTAAGAGAAAATCAGGCAATGTAAATTCCCCCACCAAACAAGATCTTTACTCATGCGCGGCTGGTTCAGGTAAGAGTGGTGGGGCAGGGGGAAGTCGACAGACGACGGAATACGTGAAATAAAATAAAACAATTATTAAAACCACTTACCTTGCACTTGCCGTATCACTGACTGCGGCTAATGGGCTACCAAGAGTTTCTCCCACTAATTCCCAGGGCCATTGTAGACTTTCTGGCTCCAACCCAGCAGAAAAGAACACAAGTGTAGACCCTAACATACAGGAGGGTTCCCACTTGAATAGGGGACTAAATAGTGAAGGATCCGAGCACCTCCAGTGAATAGTCATCTTCGATTTCGAGTTTCTATTATTTTTCTGCAGTAATTCAAACTGGAAATCCTGAAAGAGGAGGTGGCATTGGTGTGAAAGAATAGGATTATGTGTAGGAAATTCTCCAATCATTACCTAGTGAATAGGATAAGATTGGCACCTCATAACCCCTTCCTCAGAAATGTATTGGACGTTGAAAGACAAAACATGGAAACAGTGGGAAAGCTGGAAATAAAAGAAGACCCAAGGACTCCTGACTCCTGCTGATACACAGGGACTGGAACTGCTCTACAAGCGTCAAATGGCTGGCCTTCTGCTTGCATGCTGAGGGGATGAAAAAAGAAGATGGTTCCCTTTTTTTTGGAGCAATTATTTCTACTGACATGAATAAAGCACAAAAAAACAACAAAAGATACGAGGACATGCAAGTCCAACAGGGATCCATAATGTGATACAATTGGTGAGCGCGATACGGACACCGAAGCGAAATATTATGAACATAGGAATAGGAAAGGAAAGACCGAAGGTAATGTTTTGACTTGGTTAACCCATTTGTTGTATCTGACCTCTGCCCCAACCCTGTAAGCCTTAAATTGCAAGTAAGTCCCTGTCAAACACAAACTGATATTTTAATTGGCGCTTTACATTTTCTAACCACTCTTTGAAAATTTAAAAATGAATATTTCCAGTTCCCCTTTTAATCGTTATGGTGTCCTTTTGCTCATTACATTTTTTTATATATATTTCTCAACTGATTTGGGAATTTTATTATGCGGTTTGTTTTCATAACTTTAACTTTGTTGGTGCCACTTGTACTTAACACTCATTTATCTTAGGAATTGCATTATGCTTGTGCAGCAGCTACTAACGGTCAAGCAGAGTTTCACTGAAAACTGTGCTGAGACCTAATAAGGGTGCGTTCAGGTGTTAAGGGAGCCTCTTCCCAAATTAATAACCCACTTTTTGACACACTAGGTAGAAGGAACAATTCTGCAAACATACCCAAATATACATGCTCCTTACAGACGAACAATTATATAGAAACGTCATGATAATTTTTGGATTCTATCTAAAATCATCAAAGAGAGCTCATGGTATATTGGTTCAAATGACAGTTATTACATCAGAGACCATTACAATGGGAGTCATTACAAAGAGGTTTTTCCATCAGGAGTGCCATTACATTGTATGCCATTACATTTGGAGTATTTTACTTCACATAGCTTTACATCTCAACTCTGTTACTTCTCAGTAAGTAAAGTACTTTGAACCGCTTATATTTTAACTTATATATTTCAGGTTTAATATCTATATCTATCTATCTATCTACAAATATATATATATATATATATATATATATATATATATATATATATATATATATATATATATACATATAAAAACCACGCTGCGTTCTTCTCCAAATAAACAGCTGCTGAGGACAACAAATTGCTTTTCAAAGCGGTATTTAGTTCAGTGATCAGACCAGCTCAGCGCGTGCCGGGACAACTCCCTGTGAACAAGGGAGTTGTCCCGAAACGCGTCGAGCTGGTCTGATCACGGAATAAAATACCGCTTTGAAAAGCAATTTGTTGTCCTCAGCAGCTGTTTATTTGGAAAGAACGCAGCGTGGTTTTTGATGTTTAGAGGTTTGCCCCTCGCTGAGGACCGCCGTTGAAAGTGGAAGGAGAAAGGCAACGGCAGTGCGGCTGCACTGCTTAGCTGTTTGATATATATATATATATATATATATATATATATATATATATATATATATATATATATATATATATAGACAGCACTGCTTCTTCCGTCCCACTCAGCCCATGGTAGTTGGAGCGTGTGCCAGCGAAGCCCACCGGGCATGTAGATACAGCGACAACAAGTAAAACGCTCTTCAGGGGATCAGTTTTCCAGGCTAGATTTTATTCCAGACTGGAATAAAATCTAGCCCGGAAAACTGATCCCCTGAGAGAGCGTTTTACTTGTTGTCGCAGTATATGTATATATATATATATATATATATATATATATATATATATATATATAAAGAGAGAGCTAGATAAATAAAAAGATAGATAGCTAGAACATTAATTTACATTTATATACTAAATATATCACATATAATATATTAATATACATAGTAATTCGATATATGTTTTAAGTTTTTTAATTTAATTGGCCGTGATGAATCTCGAGTGAGGGTGAAACGCGTTGCCATAATAAATTTGTTTAAAATCTAAGCTGCGGAGTTTGAGACTTACTGGTTTTATGGACTAACGCCAGGTTTTTTTTTTATATATATATATATACACAAACATATATATATATATATATATATATGTGTATATATATATATATATATATATATATATTATCTACTGGCGGTCGCAGTAGATAGTTATAGTTAGGACCTATTTTCCATAGGAAATCCGCGACATTCTATTTGAAATAACTCTTGCGTCGGTTGACGAATCTTGCGAAATTTTCAAACTTTATGGCCCGCTCCGGTCCGCTCCTACCCTGAAAGTCTCAGGGTGATTCGTCAAGCGGGGGCCGAGAAAAAGGGGGTCCCAAAACGTGTTTTCCCCATTCATTTTCCCATAGGAAACTTTAGACACGGCTACAGCCCGAACTGCTGAACGGAATTACACCAAATTTGGCAAAGAGGTAGTTCTTGGTTCAGAAAGAACCCTTTTTGTTAAATGGTGTAAATCTGTTCAGTAGTTCCTGTGAAAATCAAAATGAAAATCACATATATATCTATGGCCGCGTCGGATTCGCGCACCCTGAGCGCACCCTGCGCGCACCGTCCCGATCACGAGCTGCATGTTAATTGGCTTTCAAGTGGCTGTCAACACTCCAAATCAGGAAGTGTTGGCAGCCATTTTGTCCCTCGGTAGAACCGAGGGACAGAAACAAGTGCGCAAAGCGCAAAAAGGGGGCAGGGTAGAAACACCCTGACCCCCTAGGTCTGCTCAGGGGGTCCCACAAGGACCCCCTGGGCAGAAAAAAGCATTTTTTTTAAATCGGCAGGATGCGCTCAGGGTGCGCGGATCCTGCCGATTAGAAAAAAAACCCAGAAGAAACAAGTGCGCAAAATGCACAAAGGGGGCAGGGTAGAAACACCCTGACCCCCTAGGTCTGCTCAGGGGGTCCCACAAGGACCCCCTGGGCAGAAAAAAGCTTTTTTTTTTTTTTTAAATCGGCGGGATGCGCTCAGGGTGCGCGGATCCCGCGGAGAAAAAAAAAAACGAAGCGCGGTCTCCCGCGCTTCGTTGTTAATTGGCCCCCGGGTGGGCCTAGTCCCGGGGGCATGCAGGGGTTTCTTTTTAATATGTGGGGACCGTCACCCCCCAGGGCTTAAAAAAAATAATGGTGCGGGAGGGCTCTTTGCCCTCCCGCTGCCCCGGGGACCGCCACCTCCCCGGGGCTTCTTTTTTAAAATGTTTTAACCTGTGTGGGGGGCTCCAGCCCCCCCACACGCATCGGGGACCGCCACCTCCCCTGGGGCACTAAGAAAATTAAAATGGGGGTCCGTTTTGGACCCCCGAAGCCCCGGAGACCACCACCTCCCCGGGGCTTTCTAGATGTGGGGAAGGGGGCCGCGCGGCCCCCCTCTTGGAGCCTGTGGTGGCCCTGGGGACCGCCACCCCCCAGGGCCAGCTCCTGCAGTGTCCCGGGGTGCCTACCCCCGGGACACTGCTGTTTGCAATGACAGGACGGGAGCCTGCTCTCGCTTCCAATGTGGAAAAGCAATGCCGGCTCCCGTAGGACACGGGGAGCCGGCGGGACTGTGGGGGGTTTGGGGACCCCCCCACAGTCCCCAACGAGAGGCCAGGCCCCGGGGGATGGGGTCCCCGGGGCCATAAGTGGCCAGGGAGGGGGGCCACGCAGCCCCCTCCCCTAAAAAAAAATATAAAAAAATATTTAAAGGCCGGCCCCGGGGATGGGGTCCCCGGGGCCTTAAATGGCCTGAGGAGGGGGCCACGCAGCCCCCTCCAAATTTTTAATTAAAAAAGAGGGCTTGCCCCGGGGGATGGGGTCCCCGGGGCCAATACAGGCCCAGGGAAGGGGGGCCACGCGGCCCCCTTCCCGTTTTTTAAAATTTTATTTAAAAAAAAAAAAAAACTCCTCAGGCCCCGGGGGATGGGGTCCCCGGGGCAAAAAGTGGCTGAGGGAAGGGGGGCCACGCAGCCCCCCTCCCAATCAAAAAAAAAAAAAAAAAGACCGGCATCGTGCCGGAGGCCCCGCCCCCCTCCCTGCAGCAGTCTGCAAACGCGCCCCCTGGCGCGTTTTGAGAAGGGGAAGTAATTCCCCTTGAATACTGGGGGACCCTGGGGGCAAACTAGCCCACCAGAAACCTCCAGTATGCACCAGGGGGCTGCGTTGCAGAGAGGTGTACAGAGGCCACGCCCCTTTTACACCTCTCTGCAACGCAGCTCTGTGGCGCTTTTGGAAGTACATGGTGGGCTAGTTGGACTCCAGGGACCCTCAGGATTCAAGGGGACTTAATCCCCCAACTTAAAATGCGCCACGGGGCGCGTTTGCACAGTGGTGAAGGGAGGGGGCGGGGCTTCAGGTGACATGTGTGCAAACAGGTTTCTTCTTTCATCAAAGTAAGCCATGTTTACCATTCACAAAATATGTTTCTACACTTTCTATCATTTCATGGAAGTAACATTAAGTCACAGGGTGGAATGCTAGGGAAAAAGTGTTCACATTGAACAAACCGACAAAACTGATGGTTTCTGCAATAGTGCATAGGTATTTTAAATTGTTTACTATTACTCTATATATAATTTGACACACTGAAATCCTTTTGCATTAGCATGAATTGAAATTCTCAAATTAATTCCATGATTTCTCCTGGAAATCCACGACTGTGGCAGAATATCGGTAACACTCTTTAAGACCTTTATGAATTACAATATCTTGTAATTCTACACGGAGACAAATGTAAACCTACAGCTGTATAGTCACAAATTTGTTTGAGAATCCATCCCAGGCACTGCCTGAATTTTCCAACATATTTTTCATATCTTTATGTTGGCAATATTACCTATAATGGGAAATGCATTCATTGTTCATTAGCAGTACCAAATGTGTTATTGTTTTGGGTATGTTTCTTGATATTAAAATTGTTTACTGCTGCTAAATGTAAACTTTTCTCTGGGAATACCCAGCTGCTTTGCGCCAATGCCACCAGGGTTAAGCGTAGGTTTTGTAATTGAAGCTGTGTTTTGACCTAGGGTCCCAAAATTCAAAGTGCTTTTGTGGTCACAACATCTGCAAGGAACGGGCCTTTGGGACTGCAAAATAAGGTACTTCTCGAGTTAGGAAAGTATTTCTGACTCGCAAAGTGCCTTTTGCTATTTATTCCAAATTGCAAAGAGGCTGGGGGAGGGGGGATTATGAAAGAGACATCCCCCACCATTGTGAGTCCCAAAACTATATGTCAAAGCTTTCCCACTTCAATCGCTGTCACGAAATTTTGACAGATTACTAACACATAATATGACGTGATAACCCATTAGCAATGTGAAAGCTGTTGTCCTGGGACAGCTTTCACCTTTTCAATGTTGTCAGGCAGTGTCAGAGGAAGCAGCCCCCTACCTCAATAGTACCACACTTTATTACAGGACAGCACATAGTGGGGCATATTCACAAGGAGCTATCGCCGAATTAACGGCACTTTATCGCAGCCAAAGTCGTGATAAATTTACCCCCCCCATTCACAAGCTGGTGTTAACAGCCCACAGCACCAGTTTACCCGCGATAGCAGCCGCAAAAAACATCGCCACAGAGGACCCTCGCAAATATCGCTAATGAGATGCAGAGTAGGCGTTCCCGTGACAAAAGCAGAGACAACAGCACACCTCAACATTCACAACGACCAGCCACATCCGCGACAAAAACACAAAACAGGCGATAAGGCGCGTTAGCACCAGGAAATCTACACCTGCTCTGACCTGGTGTAAACCCGGATGGCAGCCAGCACCAGAAAAGGGAGCACAGCCCAGGGCCACAACCGAAGGGCAACAGATGCCATGGAGCCAAACATCATGCAGCCCGGACACCCAAGAGGCCCACAACACCCACCCCACCACCCCAGGACCCCATCCCACACCCGGAACACCCCCCGGACCAACACAGACGCAGCGCAGACAAAGACAGCGGAACCCCAGGAAACGTACCAGCCGCACAGACCCAACATTTGACAATGTCACCTTCCACTACAGGCTGAAAGGGACAACCAACCTACGCATCCTGACCATCATCGCCTAACAGGCCTACGGCAACAACACAGCGGACAACCAACATCCCACCCCACACAAAGCTGATGGCGTGGCTGCACCTGTTGGCCCCTGGGACCCCCATCCAACACCCGCCAGAGTCGGAGGAGTCTCACAGCCAGCCACATACAAGTCCCTCACACCTGTCCTGGACATCACCATCACCCTGGTACCCCAGTCCCCATACGTACAACCAAAGGCGCAGGATCCGCTGGAGACCAAACAAGGACCATACGCCATAGCAGGATGCACGCACGTGTTGGGGGCAACACACAGCACACATGTACTACCTGTGCCCCCTGGTGACACAGCACAAAATCACCGCAACAGGAAGCACACGTCTCACACCAATATGCAGTCAACAACAGAACACTGTGGAACACCCAACAATGTCGCCTTCAAATACACAGCCAGTGTGCATGATACCTACATCCTCCGACAGTCCATCATCAACCAGCGTTCCCAGGATGGCAACAAGGGAAATGTACAGCCCCTTGGCAATATACAAATGAACATCCCACACACGTCAACACCAAAACCATGCAACTCACAACTCTGGCAATGCACACGTCACAAAATCACATACAACAGGCACAACAATATGCCCACCCACCAGACACGACAGAACAACTTACAATGTCCACATGGGCAAGCCCTGAAAATGAGCCAGCAACGGCATGGCACCCCAGCCACATACTAGCCGAATGTGGGGAGAGGTGGCAACCAGGCATGTGTGAAGGATGCAGTAGAACCATGATTGGGAAAGTACACAATGCCAACAGTGCCGGAGATGTGCTGGACACCTCGCAGTATGCAGAACACACCCATATCCATGGCGACATACACCGCTTGCGTATGGAGTGTAGTGGACAGTGGACGCCACCATGTCACCATAGCCAGTGGGGGTCCTCGCGGAAATGTTGCCTGTTACGCCCCTCCCCTAAGCATCAGTGGAGTGGGATGGCCCAGCGTACGCCACGCCAGCGTAGGGGTGTTAATAAAAACCACGTAGGCCTGGGCGTGGTCCACTTCCGGAAAGACCCACGTCTCTGCCAGGGCGGCACCTCCCACCTCGCCACGAGGCCGACACCATCCTCGTGAGCGATGCCGTGCGCCTGCCGGACCCCGGCACGCTGGTCCACGAACCCGTCAGACCAGCCCCTGCGCAGCCAGGCCACACTGATCACCTTCCGACACTGGCGTGTGTCAAGGAGGGCCCACCACGTGCCGGCGCAAGCCACAAGCCTGAGGCCCGAGACCTTGGCAGCCACCTCAGACCATCACGGCCACCACGACACCGGCCTGCTTTATTCCCTTTTCGTTGACGTACTCCACTGCCGCCCCCGGACTACTCTTCGGACCAGTAGGTCCCACATGTGGAACTGTGTCTTGAGTCATGAATGGCAGTGACCCCATATCCCGGCCAGCGGCCACAGCACCAGACCCCCCCAGTTCAGTGAGGCATAGTTCCATATGGGCATCTTGCGACACGTGGTGCCACTAACCCTGTTCAATGCCAGCCTGCCACACGTGGTGCCACTAACTCTGTTCAATGCCAGCCTGCTACACGTGGTGCCACTAACCCTGTTCAATGCCAGCCTGCTACACGTGGTGCACCCTGTTCAACGCCAGCCTGCTACACGTGGTGCCACTGAACCTGAACTACGCAGGCCGGTGGGGCCATCCAACCTATGCCGGCGACACAAGGGGAATGGGCCGTGCTGACCGCTGCCTCAGGCCTACACCACGGTCAGGTAGGTCACACATTTGGAACTGAGTCTTGATTACACCATGGCAGTGAACATTATTTAAGGCAGAGAACTATTCACCATACACCCTTCGATGTGGTGGCAACAAGTCTGTGCATGGCATCACAACCACAAGTGTCTGTGGGCCTACGCGGACCACTGCCCTCGGCCTACGCTGCGCTCGAGTGGGATCACAGAATTGGAACTGTACATCGGTAATTCAAAAGGCTGAATACATGTCTACGCACGCACGGAGGGGCGTAAGAGGATGACGCGTTGCAGGCCGGAGGGAACAGGATCATCATCACGGAGGTGATTGAACACTACCGACAACTGCCACTGTGTCACTAACTCTGTGCCCCGTGAGCCAATGACAGGTGGCTGTGGGCCCATGCTGACCGCTGCCTCCGGCCTACACTGCGGTCCAGTAGGTCACAGAGACTTGATTTGGCAATGTTGGAGTTCACATCTGTGTACCGGCATCATCGCAGACTGCATCCCTCTGAGCACCTGTGCCACTAAGTGTGTTCCCCGACATTCATGGACACTCACTGGTCGTACATTGGTGGCGTTTGTGTCAATGGAATAGGGGCTAGTTTTCATCCTCATGTAGCTGATCCCGAATTGTTGGTGACAACGAGGGTTGCGCTTTCCACTCCTCAATTTGCTGCTTCCGGATAACATCAGACCTTCCACATCATGCCCTGGAGGACACCTTCCACTGTCCCCCGCAACACTCTGCAACATACACCTCGGACATTGATGGGGACCCGCTCAGGTCGCATGGCCCATCTGACTGCACCTCAAGTCACCGTCCCGTGGCTGGGTGCCTGTGCCGGCGCAGTGCATCCGGGGCCACTAACTCTGTGCTGGTCACGCCTGGGACCCCTTCTTCTGAGACATTGAATGGCCTCTGTAGCGATGGTCTTGGGGTCATCAACGCCATGTGTCTGTGGCCCTGCGCTGTCCGCCTCCTCCGGCCCCAACTGCGGGCCACAAGGGCCCACACATGGCATCGAGTCTTGACCGGCCCGGACGTCGCATCACCGCAGGAGGCACACGCCACCACGGCAAGGACCACCTCCAACCGCCATCTGCCAGAGTCGAAAGGGTGGTCCTGACAGACCTACGGAGTTGCCCAAACCTTTCATGGATGCCATCATCGGCCTGCTGCCCTGCTCAGCACTCCAGGTGCCAGTGACTCAGTGCACCGCAAGCCATTGTCCGTTACTGATTGAGTTTTGTGCTGTTGTGAGGTTGCGCAGCAATGTCACCTCATGCAGTGTGGAAGACCTGGGACCATGAGGAGGAGGATGTGTCAAGTGTGCGGACGGGAGAAGGCACAGACAATGGGAGAGCAGGTGGCAGCAGCCCCAAGGCAGGAATGCAGACTGGTGGCGGTAGTCAAGCTACACACCCGGATCTGATACTGGGTATTGCGCTGTGGACTGCGGATGCAACTGTCACCTCAGGCACTGTGGGAGACCTGGGACGTTGATGAGGAAGTTGATGCAGGTGTACCACACCCCACTGCATCTGCATCAGGACTAACCCAAAGGGACACAATCCTAGCAATTCCTTCACATGAGCGCGCTCTTCTCTAGTGCCCCTACCTCAGTGCACTGCAACTCACGGAACGTCCAGACTGAATATTGGGTGACCTCTGTCCTTACTCCGGATCCCTCCATGTTGCTCTGCAATTGACTCTGTTATGCTGGTGTTTTCTGTTTCCATTGCACTGGTGTCCACTGTTCAGGTTGTTGCCAGCACCAAACACTCCGTGCGGGCTGGCCTATACTCACCCCACACACATCCAGTACAGGCGTCACTGTACATGTGGCCCTGCCAATAAAGGGGCCGGGCGCACGTGCCCGTAGCCAGTTCAACATGATATGTGCATGTGTCTCCGTGGAGGTGTGGGTCTCCTTTGTGGGGTGTAGGTGGTCCCTGAAGGGTATTGGACACCCACGTAAGTGTTCTACTTCGCATTCCATGGGTTAGGCAACACCCTCACCTGTTGGGCCACCTCCTTTTGGCGTTCGGCCACCTGGCATTGGGGTGCCATGTGTGGGTGGGTGACGTGTTGTGAGGCAGCCGTGATTGCGGGTGCTTCATGCTGTGTGGTCTGTTGCAGAGTCTGAGTTCTCCTCTGAGTAGCTTGTCTGCCCTGGTCCTGGTGGTGGGTTGTGTGGGATGTCCATGGGCTGTTGTAGGGTGTCGGGGTGTAGTGTTCGTCTCGGGCATCACTGATGGGTTGTCTGTTGAGACCTGCTGGAGGTGTTGTTTGTCCCTCTGCATCGTGAAGGGGAGGTGCATGTTGGCATTGTGTTGGCGCCTTGTTCTTGTCGACATGCAGACTGTGTGACAATGTACATTGTGACTGTTTGGGCGGTGGTGGCTATTTCAGTTGGGGCAGTGTACATTTGGCCTACATAGCTGATGTGGGGTTGTAGGGGTAGATGTGCATCTCACAGTTCCCTGCTCTGTCCAATGTGATTGTTCTGTTTCTGCGCCTGGGTGGACCCAGTTGTGTCCCCTGTTCTGCAGTGTGGGTGTTGCACTTTGTGCCACATTGTCATGGTATGTGCTGTGATTGCTATGTGTGTGTGCTGCAGTGTGCTACGGGGATGGGGGACATGTCCCTGGGTACTTGTGGATGTGCAGTGTGCTACACCTCATTGTGCATGTGTGGCATTGTGCCCATCACCCCCGTCCCCCAGTCCTTGTTGGATCCTCACCCTGTTGTTGTTGTGTCAGGTCCTGTTGAGCTGTGTCCGTACTCCCTACTCCTTGCACCCTCTCCACACTGATGACTGTGGCCTGGCTTTCCTCCTGCTCCTCCTGTGTTGCTGGACTGCCACCTCCTGTCGCCGTTGCTGCCTTCCTGTTGGCAGTGGGTTTGTGCCTGGTTTAGGTTGTCACGTCCTGGCAGAGCCTCTTGGCCTCCTGGATTGGCCTCCTGGGCTCTGCGACTGCATTCCAGGCGGTCTGCTTGTGGGTCATTTGCTGGTAGTGTTCTGTCGCCTCCGTGGCCTTGGTCTTGTTTTCCTGCGGTCTGCACCCCGTCTTCCTCTCCATTTTCTCCTTGGCCTTCCCCGACCCACTTGTTCCTTGCTGGTGGTCTTTGGGGGTTGTGGGGTTCGCGTTGCCCTCTGCGCTTGGTCAGGGTGCATGGATGTCGCTACGTGCTTTGGCTTGTTTCTGGTGTGTTGTGCCTGTGGTTTTTATGGTGCAATTGCCCACCAGACGCGTGGGAGTTGCAGGCCTCAGGCTGCTTTTCGCAGCTTTTTGTACCGCGATTGGCCTCATCGCATGATTTCTCGCATTCACGTTTCGCATTTTTTGGGCATGGTGTTGATTTACACGCTGGCATTTGACGCATTATCTGGTGACTATCGCATGCTACCGCCTTGTTGTGAATCCTACGTTGACACGGGGTTATTTTCCCGTGATAGGCTGCGTTATTGGAAGTTGCGTTACGCTACTCTTGCAGAAGTTATCACACGTTCTTGTGAATATACCACAATGTGTGTAATTCTCTAGAGCGCCAGTTCCCTTCAACCAATCACCCTTCAAGTCATTAGCTTCAATAAATCAATCAATCAGGGGTTGGTAAAGTGCAGCTACTCACCCATCAGGGTCTCAAGGCGCTGGGGGGAAGTGGGTAGGGTGGCTCCGTTGAGTGCTGGGGTCATCCGAAGAGCCAGATCTTGAGGTCCTTCCTGAACTGGAGCAGTGTGGGGACTTGCCGGAGGTGGAGGTCATTCCAGGCCTTGGCTGTGAGGTAGGAGGAGGACTTTCCTCACCTTCTGGTCTTGTAGATGCGTGGGACGGTAGCCAGAGAAAGGTCAGCTGATCGGAGGTGTCTATTGGGTGCGTGGAAGGAGAGGCAGTTGTATAGGTATACTCGTCCGATGTTGCGGAGGACCTTGTATGCGTGAGGGAGGAGCTTGAAGGATATTCTTCTTTCGATGGGGAGCCAGTGGAGATCGCGGAGGTGTTGGGTGATGTGGTTGTGACGGGGGATGTCCAGGATCAGTCTGGCTTACGGTGTTTTGGACGGTCTGGAGTTTGCAAAGTAGTTTCTTGTTGATTCCGCAATAGAGAGCGTTGCTGTATTCCAGTCTGCTACTGATGAGTGCGTGCGTGACCGTTTTGCTGGATTCAGGTGGGATACGTCTGAAAGTCTTTCGGAGTATGCGGTGGGTGTTGAAGCAGGCTGAGGACACAGCGTTGATCTGACGGTTCATCATGAACAATGAGTCAGAGGAAGCAGTGCCTGCCCTCTTCCAATACCCTTCCTGCAATCCAAATTTAGCCCCTATTTTAAAAAAAAACACATTGACCCACAGGGAATGGGAATGCAAGGATTAAGGTATACTGTCCCTCACAGTCCCCCATCCTTCCACTCATAGGGATTTGCAGAGGTTCGCAAAATGCATCTCGCACACTGATGAGGGAGGAGCTTTGGTGACCTCCTGCAAATGTGCATTTTGCCACCTGGCTGATTAGTGTATCAGTTACATTGCAAAATGGCAGACATTTCTAATTCGTCGGTCCCTAGATCACTAACTTAGTGCGACCCTTCCCCGTAATTAATAACCCAGAATAACACACTTCATGTTTGAAGCAGTCTATAAACTGCACTGAAGAGCAGCACAGGAATTTTCATGGGGTGCGCTGCAGAATACATGATTCCAGCCAGTGAATGAGTGTCCCTGCACCAAAGCAGCCTCCTTGCTTGTAGAGGTGAATTACTTTCTTATCTCGGAATATGTTTCTTCAAAAGATTATGAAATGTTCAACATTTTGCTTCAGTAAAGAATTATAGACGACAAATTCTGGATTAAGAACACAGCCTAACAATTCATACAGCTCAGATAAGCACTGGGTGCGTTTATTGTATTTTTTAGCTTAAAAATGTCCATTGGCCAGTCGTTGGTACAAATGCAACTAATAAGAGGACTATTCAAAGTAATGATAAGGGTTTTTTTGACACAGCAATGCTGTAAAATTTCCCATTTAATAGAATGTTTATCATAATTTGAATCAGCCTGTTATCTTGACCCAACATACACGAGACTTCTTGATCTTAAAAAGGAAACACCCTGTAAAATATTGTGCTCAAGTAATGAGGATTTAAAGTACATTTCTCGCACTTAAAGCATTTTTATCTCAAATCCTATTACAGTGCGTCCATTATCCTCGTATGAAGATTGGAGCATGATATATGGTTGCTTTATGGTGGCGCTCATAGAATGCGTGTGTTGTGTGGTTCACTCAAAGGGCATTGTCTGTGAAACAAACTGCATGAAGTGAATTGTAGCGATTTCTTTAAGTGTTTGGAAATCGGCCTGCAGTTTCCGTCACATACTTTTTTGACTGACTGATTAAATGCCATGTTTTTGTCCTATGTGAATCACAATTGACAATGACATTCAGGGCCCGATTCCGATTCGGTCGCAATTTCCGCAGCCGCATTTGCATTAGTTTGGCGTGTGACAATTAACATAAGAAAATTTGCATCCAAGTTTGAGGTTGACATCTTGGAATGGGAACAACATGTCAATAGGATATTATTCTTTATTGGGTTGTGCAAACAGCAAATATACGTATTTGCTACTGCGATTTGCCGCATGTTTCAAGGGGGCATAAATCCTGAGGACAACACCCTGATTTGCTTCAAAACTTTAATGGCATTTTGATTGCAACCCGGAGTTTGTGCCAAAACGGGACTTCCCGTTCCATTGTGATCAGGCCTTAGAAGTAAATCAAAATGTATGATCTTAGAGAGGATCTGGAAAAAAAATCTGCAGCAAGAAGCACATTGGGTTCATATAAACAAAAAATGAAGCCCCAATGTTAGGGAAACAAATCGTTTCTATAACAAGTCAGGTATGGGAGTGTGTGTTGGAGTGTGCACCTCGTGCAGTCTAGAGAACAGTGTACTAAGTAAAACCTGTAGGCAATTAGTGCAGCTCATACCACTACCACCAGAGCTTGATGACTGCTAGGAAAGCCGCAAACCCTTCATGAACCTCATGGAAACCATTTAAAATATTAAACCGGAAGAGGAGCCGTGAACAGGCCAGACAGAGATATGAACTGGAATTATTAGGACACTCATGCACATCGGCACACAGACAACTTTATAAGTGATATTTGCATACCGCATTACAAAGCAGTGTGGTCTGAAGGCAAAAGACTACGATCAAAAAGTCCATATATACACCATGAATTGCTGCTAGAGTGACATGAGTTTACAAGGAATACAATGATAATGGCTACTACACAAATCCTAAAAGAATATGAAATTCAAAAGTTGTATTGTACCAATAAATTACAATTTGTAAAGTGATTTGAGATCGAAATAACGGCATACAATGACATCCAGAACCTCAAAATCATGAAATCCCCCAAAAAAACGGAAGAGTAGTAAATAAATAACAAATCTGCAAAATGTGACTGCGAGTAGGGATTACCATAAAGTGACATACAAATAGCAATTTGCAAAATATATGTGTGAACTATTCACAAAGTGCGAATAATCGCAAAAATTGAAAATTGCACTCGCAAGTTACTATCGAGTGTAAGCAGGTAGTAACCAAGCGCAAACAATAAAAGGAGAAAAAAATAAAACACAATCTTTCAAAAAGCCAGTCCTAAGTGCATGTGTTTGTCCGGATCCCGGCAGATGAGAAGGAGAAGAAGGGAGAGAATATTCAGGCAAGGAGTTCCACTCTCTGAACAAGTAGAAGAGGAGATACATTACAGAAGCCTGTTAAGTACGCAGGCAATTTTACTCCTCACAAAACAGCAAACGCATGTGCTAAGCAGCCACATGCAGTGCAGCTAGGCCATCTCTACCTACATATGTACAGATGATGTATTTGCTACACATGCTAGCTTCGAGAACTGATTAAGGGATAGTAACTGTGGTTCGTGGTAGTACCTGATCTAGGATATTTTCAAACGCCTTGGAAGATATGTTCACCCACATAGGTTTTTTCCATATATTCCTGCTGCATAGCAGGACACCTAGTGCAATTGCACAGAATTGCACAGTTCCCAAATGGCATTACTTGTGTGACTGGCACTTACAGCTTTATTTGCCCAGTATAAGAAATCGGGTTCTCAGTTACGGGGTTTGACTACCCACCTTAAATAAGAAACATAATCCTTGTCAGGGTGAACCACAAAAGTCACTAAATTATCTTGAGTTCAACCCCTTGGTAGGTATGGCACAGAGCAGACAGGCTTAACTTAGGGCAATGTGTAAAGTATTTATTGAGTCCCAAAAACAGTAATAAAGTTAAAACATAAAACAATAAAAATCCCAAACTAATTTAGAAAAATAGAGAGTATTTTAATAAATGAATAAAATGACACCAAAATGTCAAAAATCCAATAAGGGGAACCAGAGACATGATTTTTTAAGGTTTAAATTAATAATAACACCAAATAACTTTTAGCACTAAATGCAGTGAACTGGTCGTGGTAGGCCGGGACCAGAGACTCGTCATACTTTAAGCATTTGCCTCGATGTTCGTCAGCTCCAGACCTCATAAGTGAGGCAAGTCTACCTGAGTGCCCAAGTCAAACATCCAACTCTTCTCTAAAGATGCTAGATGAAGGTGCCCCTCCTCTACCTCATACAATCTAGATCTCGAAGACTGCTGCAAGCACCTCAACAACTCATCAAGGAGTTATTATGCACAAAAAAGATCCGCACCCACTATCTATTGTTTTTCCAAATAATGGCTGTTCTAATCAAACAAAATTAATTAATTGCAATCCTGGATTCGAACATTATTTAGTTAACGTAGTTTGCTTCCAGAATTCTCAAGTTCATTAAAGTTTCTTCAGACATGTCGTGTGTCGATAATTCTTTATTGACAGTATGCAAAAATATTCACATCAAAGTAGCCAAAAATCACGTTTCGTCTCTTTTCTGGAGACGTCTTCAGGGCTTTGTCCTTTTAGAGAAACGTTTCTCAAAACATCTGCTCACATTGATTTGTCCAGAAAGGTCCTTAATTATTGAAATAGAGGTCTTTGTTTTGAGACAGGAAAATTCAAGACCAGCAACTTTATCATTTTAGCCCATGTCGGCAATTGAACCAGATCAGTAATATTCAGTGTGTGTGCACCGTCTCCGGGTTTAGAGTCCATTATTATGTGTATATATGTATATGTTTGTTCGTACTTTTTATTTAACAATTGGTGAGATTTTGTGTCCTGTTTTTGTATGTACGAGGCCTCTAGTGGTCCTCAGCTGACCCCTTACAAGTATTACATAATCTGTTGGGTGTCGCTGAGTGCGGTTAACACAGTTTGTGACGCAGTGCGTTCAGTTAATGGTTGCATGCTGAGGAATAAAGACGTGCAAAACAGAGCTCCATGTGTGGCGTGGTCCATTACATGCTCCATGGCTAGGGAGGACGCTACAGTAGCATTTATTCCAAACTAGATGCAACATCTGTAGATGTTGGTTCCTGAACAATTGATCAGAACATTTCTATACAGAAAGAAAACATAAGGGATCATTTATAGTTGAGTGTGTGTATTTCCATGCACTGCTTATGACCTCACATATTATATCACTCCTGACTTTTTCCATCACATTATTGATAACATCAATGCAACACCTGAAATTACATAATTGACAACAACTTTGTGCATGGCAGTCGGTTATGGTTACGCCTGTGTTTCCATAGGAAAAGCATTTTTGGGTTTGCTTTTGGAGTCGTTTGGTGAGTCCATGATGAAGAGTGCATCCGCTGACCATTGACATGGTACTATTGAATACAACTTTCTTTCAGTTTAATGTATATATTACACTGTGGCAGTCACCATTGTGTAGTTATAGTTAGAACCAAAGGCCAGATGTACGAATCATTTTTCGGGTCACAAATGGGCCGATTCTGTGATTACGAAAATTCCTTGTCAAATATACAAAATGCTATCCGGTAACTTGTTACTGAATCGCAATTTGCATTTGTGCTTTGGTATTTGGAAGGGTAGTGTTTTGAGCGTCCATTCCAAATACCGAATTGGTATAGTATATATTACTGTTTTGCAACCAAACTCCGGTCGCAAAACAGTAATACTTTATGAAAGTGGTGGTAACTCACTTGCACATTTTGAGAATGTTGAAATTATTTTTTTAAGAGCAGGCAGTGGTCCCTGGGCCACTGCATGCTCTTAAAAATGAAAGTTCAAAGTTTAATTTTTTTCTTTTTAAATGCATGGGCTGCATTTAAACCAAAAAAATGCTTTATTAAATAGCAATCACAGACACAGTGGTCTGCTGACCTCAGCCGGCCACCAACCCTGTGATCGCTGCGATTCCTATTGGGTCGCAAAATGCAAATTACCTAATAAATTTTCATGAGGTAAGCCAATTTGCGACGCACTAGGAATTGCTATTTGGCAATAAAAAAGGTTCATACATCAGGAATTCTGATTTCCTAATTGTGATTCAGAGATAATCTCATTACAAAATCGGTATTCCTAATGTTGGTACATCTTTCCCCAAGTTACCAAAGGAACCGTATTTTTGGGTTTACTTATAACTTGGGTGCCTTTTAATGAATATTCACTAAACTTTCCCAAAAAAAAATCATTCATCTGAGCTCCTTCCTTGAAAGTTTCGGTATGATCTGTCAAGCCAGAAAAAAGGGGATCCTAAACTACAATTTTCCTAGGGGAATTTTAGACACCACTACAACCAATACGGCTGAACAAAAATACTCCAAATTTGGCTGAAAGCTAGTTCTTTACCCAGAAAGTGTGCTTTTATTGATTCAGTGTAAAACCATTTAGAAGTTTTTGGGAAATCAAGCTTAAAAATATATAGATGTCTGGATGTTTGAGTTCACTTGACTCTTGTGAGAGCCTCGCAGGCACGCAACTTCAAATATAAGAGAGATCTGATTGACTGAGGGAGTTTTTTTCCAAACGGCCGCCTCGCTCCCACGAGTTCTGTCGGAGATCACCCTCTGGTTGGCTGGTCGCAACATGAAAGAGAAATGTTGCAGCTGCCATTACTCGGTCCCCATGTCCTGAAAATGAAAAAATAAGGAATAAGGGGGCAGGGTAGGGGTACCTTGAACCCTTGTACTATGTGAGGGGCTTCCCAGAAGAACCCCCGGGGCCAAATAAAAAAATAAATTGGGGTTGCTGCAACCATATGGGACTCTCACAGGAGCCAGATCCCCTCTTCCAGCGAGACTTCTGAGGGAGCTCAGAGGGTCGCGCTGGCTCCCATGAGAGTCCCGCAGATCGGGAAACCATTTTGAAAAAAAGTGGCCTGTCTGTTTGTGTTGGGTTGGCTGCATATGGTTGGTTGGACCTGTGGCCTACCCCACTCTGCGCATGGCCAAAGCTGTGCGCAGTAGGGAATGCCGAGGGTGGTTGGGTGAGGTGCCTCGCCAAAAAGCAGGACCTGCAAACCCCAGGCAGTGCACAGCTGCCCTTGCCACTCAGTTTTGTAATCAATTATGTCATTTCAGATGTTGTAAGGATGTTATCAATAATGTGTCAGGAACATGCCATGAGTAATGTAATATGTGAGGTCATTAGCAGTGCATTGAAATGACATTAACTGGTGAATTCCAGTGTTTTTTTTAGTTTATAATGTTACGTTTAAACTGACATTTTCACTTAACTTTAACATTACATTAAGCATTGTTTTTTTCATTGAGTTTCTGACTTTTTTTCATGCAAAGTAAGATATTATTACCATACCTAACTCTATTACATATTTTTTTCAGTGAATTTCTAGTTTGTTTTAACCTAATTTAATATTTTATTTCCATACATATCTATGCCACTCCCCACCACACATGGCCTGCAGCAAGGCTCTTAATCCAACCTTCCACACAGAGTCTTTGGCCTTGCCACCGCTGCCTCATTAAAAATATGGTAGTGGTATTGCTGTCAAACTCAGGGTGTCCTGGAGAGCACTATGGAGCTGTGCTACAGCCAGGGATTATGGATAACTAAAGAAAAAGGAAAAATAGACAAACATGGGACAAAATAGGAAAATAAATGCACTTGGGTATAAAAAGTGGAAATACAACTCATAAAAGGGGAGGGGTGGATAATGGAGTGGATAGAGGTGGATGGGACTAGGAAATAGGGGAGCACAAGTTATAGCTAGACAGGAGCAAGTTTGATTATAAAAAATGATCAGTGCGTGTGCATTGTGGCTTGAAATTTTGCACTATGTTTTAACACAAAATATATCTCTTGTGTAAATTTTTAACGTGCTGTAGAAGCATTTTGCATAATTATGCATAATTTTGCATATTTTTAAATTTTAATTAAGCAAATTACACAATGCTGGACTTGGTTCTCTCTGCAGGGTCATCTCCAAACCTTTTGCCTTCTCCCTCCTGTTTTCTGAACCCATTTGTGTTGGCTTTTAGGACTCTGCACTAACCAGTGCTAAAGTGCTTGTGCTCTTTCCTTTAAACATAGTGAAATTGGCTTACACCCAATTGGCACATTTAAATTACCTGTAAGTCCCCAGTCAGGGGGATACTACATGTTTTCAGGGTCTGTAAATTAAATGCTTCTAGTGGGCCTGCAGCACTCATTGTGCCACCCACCTAAGTAGCATTTTAAACATGTTTCAGGCCTGCCATTGCAGCCTTTGTGTGCAATTTTAAACTGCCATTTCAACCTGGCAAAATAAGCCTTTTGCCAGGCCATAATTTTCTTTCTAGAATACGTAAGCCTCCAGCAGGGTAGGCCCTAAGCAACCCCTAAGGCAGGAGGCAATGTATTTAAAATGCTGGACATGTATCTGTAACTTTTGTCCTGGAAGTGAAAAGCTCTTAAATTCATTTTTCACTACTGCAAGGCCTGCCTCTGCCACAGGATAACATTGGATTACCTTATTACATTTAATACACTTAATTAACTTTTGATTGAGAGAAGGTGGGAATGTCATGTTTGGTATCTAAAGAAGTGTAATTTAAAACCCTGTGTAATGGTAAATGTGGATTTTAAGTCACAATTACGGATATGCCACTTTTAGAAAGTTGGTATTTTCTGTCCTAACCATTTGGTGTTTGCACCCTCAATCCTGGGTCATGTGATTAGGTGTAGCTGGAAGTTGGTCTTTGTGTATTGCTGCCAGTCATTGAGGCAAAGGGGGAATAGGTGTTGGCAGGATGGACCATCTCTGACTTGATCGGGGACAGAGCTGTCACCTACCACACTTGCACATCACAAAGGCTCTGCCTTAGCACACTCACAAAGGGTTTGACACTCGTCTTTTGTGGCCCCAGACAAACTGGGGCCAGGGCAGGGAAGCACTAGGTTCCAAGCACTTCTGGGGGTGGAAACCTCAAGAACCTTCTCCTACTTGGAGCCTGTTAGAGCTCCCAGGGTATTTAATGCATGCCGTGGCAAGGACGCGCTGGTCCGAGTTATAATGCTGCTATTTGGACTGTGACATTGCTAAAGTGTTTTTAAGGATTTTTATGTGCTTTTAACTTCTGTGTTCACTGCCACACCTGTTTTTCATCAATCTGTGGTGACTTTACTGATACTAGCTGCCTTGCTCTGAATAGTTCACGGGGAACTAATCAGAGACAGATCCTGGTAGAGCTCCCAGGGTATTAAATGCATGTCGTGGCATGAACGCACAGTGGACACATGCAGCCGGCACACCAAAGGCAAGCCTGTCTGTGCCCGTCCGTGCCTGGATGGTGCCAGAGGCCAGGCACCCTGCCCCCCTTAATTCTCACAGGTTAACCTACTCTTTGAGTGATCTGTATGCACTTAGGACTTTCCCCGGCCCTGCAGTGAACATGGTTGGGCTCCAGATGGGCTACCTTTTCAATGTAAGACTTGTGGTTTTGAGGCCAGCCCTACTTTGTCCACAACCAGGCTGCCGCCCCTGACAATAGAATATAAGTTTCTTAGTCTTAATTGGAGCTCTTTGGTCAAACATCATGCTGAAGTCATTGATCTTGTTCAAGACCACGCCCCAGACATTTTGTTTCCCACAGAGACCCTGGTTGACCCAGGTCTCTGTGGCTAAACCTGCCCTAGTGCTTCCTCCCCGGCTACCATCTGAAGAAGTTCAATAGAACTAGTGGCAGAGGAAGTGGCATTGCAGTGATATACAGAGAGAGCTACCTATGCAGTTTTACCCTTTGTAACATCTCTGACTGCGAAAGCAGCCATTTCAAATATGCTTCGAAAAGCAATTTTACCCTATTGGGGATCTTAATCTATCATCCTCCTGGACCATCTAGGGCCTTTAGGGAGGCACTGATCAATCTCACTGCCTCACTGTCTTTTAAATCTTCTAATTTTAACATCTTGGGATATCTTAATCTCCATTTGGAAGCCAGCCAAGAGAGTGTTATTGTCAATTTTATTGACGATCTTGTTGTGTGTCAGTTAATTCAATTAGTCTCTGGTGCCCACTCACGCAGCCGGTCACCTCCTAGATACAGTATTTTCTAATCTCTGCTCCATGAGGGTAGCAGCCCCTCTCCCCATGCCCTGAACTGATCATTATATGATTTTGATGTCCATTCATCTGCCCTGTCCGAGGCAGACACCTGGTCTGGACCTGATCTTCAAACACCCATGTCACAAGCTTAATTTTCAAACATTTGGAGATTTTATTCAGACTCGCTCAGTTGGCCCCTACTGTAGAGGCAGCGAATAACTCTCTACATTCTTTACTGACTTCAGCCTTGGACACTTTCATTCATGCTAGACCTGTCCGTGGTAGAAAATAGCAGGCGACCCCCTGGTTTAACCAAATCTGTATTTCTACTGAAAAACATTGTAAGGCCTTAGAATGCTCTTGAAGGAAATCTTATGATCCTTCTCTAAAAACACAATACAGAGCAGCTATTAAGTCTTACCATAAACAGATTTGGAAATCCAGGGCAGACTATTTTGCGAATAAAGTAAGGAGCAGCAACAATCTTGCAAAAGAAATTTGCAACCTTTTAAATAGTCTTACAAAACCAATACTTTCAGCAGACCCACTGAAACCTCCAATACTCATTGGGAGAAGCTAGCAGAATATTTTACTGGCAAGATAGATGATATTTATCGGAATCTTTCTCCCAGTGCTACCACCATGAGGCCAGATGGCTTCATTAGCACTGCCCGCCCTTTCTCAATTGTCTATCCCCTCTGCGTTTATCTGAGCTACATACTCTATGTAGCCAAGTCAAATCAGGCTCACCCGCGGACCCATTTAAGCCAGATGTGTTCCTCAAACTTCAGGATTTTCTGCTCCCACCCTGCCTAGAACTGATCAATCAATCTTTGGCATCAGCATCTGTACCTGGTCCATGGAAGCATGCCACGGTCTTCCCCCTCCCGAAGAAACCTTCTTTGGATGCTTCCAAACCTGAACATTTTTGTCCCATCTCTCTCCTGCCTTTTCTCACTTAGGTAGCAGAGAAACATGTTCCTAACTAAGTTCCTAGTAGAGAACCAGATTCCAGACACCTCTCAGAATGGCTTTAGGCTGATGCTGTCAGGGTGCACCAGTCCGGTGTACACTGACTGCCGGCATCCGTACGAGAGAGGAGCGGGGACAACGAGAACTACAACTCCAGGCATTCTTCCTGACGGGGACGTTCTGCGTGAACAGGACGTAACGTCAGGGACCTCGGATATAGTCAAGGATTGTGAGCGGGAAGCTGCCGATTATTTTGTGTATCCCGGCCCACTTGCAGTTCCTATCCTCCGTGAGCAAGTTGTGGTACGGGTGCTCTGTGCACCATCGTTTACTTATTATCCGTATTCCTTGGTTATGACTCCAGCGGATCGTGTTGTTTCGCTTCTGTCTCTTCCATTGGCGAGATTCGCGTTTGCTGCGATCACATGCGGAGGAGAGTGCTGAGTACTTTGCCTGTTTGTCTGCCTTCCTTCCCTGTTGGAGAGACCTGCAATTTCGGCAGTCTCATGCAGGGAAGAATCAAAGTGACAAGTTCATTGTCGATTCCAATTTAGCGCGCACGCTCTCGTTACTGTAAGAGTGGGGAGCGCATTGTTTTGGCTTAAGTGCCTGGTCTTCGTTGACAACCTCAAGCGGAGACATTAGAATTGAGGTGTTCTTTTCATAGCGATTTGGTTCGTGATTCTTGGATTAAAGAGACTAATCCTCATAAACTTTCAGAGGGCTAGGAGGACATACTTTGCACAGTATTCCATGTGTTTCTCTTTCCACATGGGAGCGGAGTGATTTACATGATCAGGCTAGCAATGACTGTTCAGTTGGCTTGTCGTATGGAACTCCCTTACTCATGTTACATGGTTCATGCATACAAATGAAATCCCATCAAAGTGGAATAAGTACTAGGAAAGAGATTGAGCTATGGTTTTTCTTTTACATGTTCTTTCGTTTCTTGATTATAGGAGAGATTAGTAGGGGGTGTCCAGGAAGACAACTGCCTTTGCAAGATAAGCTTTCAAGCACTTAGACGGGGTAGGTGGGCTTGTGTCTCATACCTCTTTTTGGTAAAAGTATTATTGCTGTATGAAAGATCTCACCTTAATTGTTATTTCTTCATGACAGTTTTCGTGTTGGGATTCTGAAAACACCCTCTCATCTCTCCTGATAAAGCTCCTTCTTTCCTTTACAGGTAGCGTTATACAGTCAGTCCAAATGCGCCTATGATTAGTATTGTAGAATCTGTAGGTGTTATGTATTGAGGGAAAGCATTATTTACGGTGTTCTTATTTTTTGTCATTCTCAGATCTCCCTCCCTGCAGTTCCTACCCTTTCCTTCCCTCGCTTGACTATCTCGCTAGTCCGTGTTAAGATATCATTCCGGACTTGGGGCAGTTGAGAGGTGGACCCCTCTGAGCATCAGCACAATCCTGAGGATTACATCGGGGAATCCTGACAGATGCATAGCACTGAATCCGCACTTCTTGCGGTGACGGAACAACTTTGTAGCACTCTAGATGAAGCCAGATCCACAGCTTTATTTTTGCTCGACTTAAGAGCTGTGGTTGATATGATGTCCCATAAAATCCTGCTCCAGCACCTACAGGATATTGGCATTGGTGGATCTGTACTGTCTTGGTTCACCTCCTTCCTTTCAGACCTATCTTTCCAGGTTATTCCCCCCACAGATCCCAATTGCATGATCTGCACCACAGCGTTCCCCAGGGCTCATCTCTGAGCCCTACTTTGTTTGATATTTCTACTCAACCTTTGGCTCAGGTCGTGAAATCCTTGGGTTTTGAGCTGATGTCTTATGTGGATGACACCCAGCTTGTGCTTTCCTTCTCTGACAACCCCAGGTCAAACCTGGCCAATTTTCTAAAGGGAATGCTTGCTTTCGCAAAGTGTATGGATGCCAACTGCTTACGTCTGATCACGAACAAAACAGAAATTCTCATATTAGGAAAACAATACCTACGCGATCACTGGTGCCCCCCTCCCTCACTTGGGTCCCCCCCCTTCAACCCAAGACTGCTGTAAAAAATCTAGGCGTCTGGGTGGATAACACCTTAACCTTTGAACCGCAGGCAGAATCAGTGGCAGGCACATGTTTTGGGCTTTTGCAAACTCTCAAGCCCATTCTCAACCCTTCCACCCACCAAATCATCATTCAGGCAGCTATTTTTATCTCAGTAAGACTATTGCAATATTCTATACTTGGGAGTCAACAAGTCAGTGGTTAGAAGACTCCAGCAGGCTCAAAATGCCGCTGCCAGACTGCTGTTTTTCCTTCCAAAATTTTGCCCTGCCTCTGGTCTCCTTTGTAAACTCCATTGCTCCCGGTGTAGAAGCATGTGCACTTCAAAACCCTGTGTACTGCACATAAGATCTTGCTTTCCCAGGGGGCCCTCATTTTGTCTAACCTGCTATACCTGTATCGTACCTCATGCCCCCTATAATCAGCCAACCTTAACCTGGCTACTGCCTCTTGTGTCAAGAGAGTAAGAGCGGGAGGCTGCTCATTTTGTGGAAAAGCCCCAGCTCTCTCGAATGCACTTCCCCCTTCCATCAGGAACATCCAGAACCACTTGTCATTCAGGAAAAGACTCTGAAGACCTGGCTTTTCTTCTCTTAGGATTCTTTTCTTTTGGGTATCCTCTTCTCTGGCCGTTGCTGCAGTTGGTTTTTTACTTCTGGACTCGCGCTGGGAAGATCCATCTCTGGGGTAGCTACGCGCTTTATAAATTTTATAACATAATATTAAATAACATACTGCAAAGCTGGCAGCAGGTATAAATATTGGACCCTCAGACCCAACTCTCCAGAACACCTCTGGACCTGTGGAAGACTCAGAAGGACTACTGTGCTGTTCTACTGAAAAAAGGACTGTTACTCTGCTGTCTTGCTGCCTGAGTGAAACCAACTACACCTGCATCTTGAACCCAGCACCCCAGAGTGACTCCAAGGGTTTGTGGCTGGCCTCCTGATCAGAGTCTTGGGGACAGAAAATGATCCAATCTCCTTCAACCCAGCACCTGGACTCTGTCTGTTGTGAATCTTGCTCTCCATGTGGTGCCAACCCAGCCCTGGAACCTTAGAAGCAGGCCTGAAGGTGGCCTGCCAGCCCAGCTGTGGTCCAAGCTGAACCGATGCAGCGTGACGCACCCTCAAAGCAGGACCCTGCAGCTCTTTGGAACTGCTGCTGCACAGGATCTCGTATCGCAGCCCTGCAACTCCACGAAACCGCTGCTGGGCAATGCATCCTTGATGCAGGACCTTGCATCGCAGCCCCGCAGCTCTCCAGAATTACCACTATGTGACGCATCCTCAATGCAGGACTTCACATTGCAGCCTTCAGTCCATCGTAACCACCACAAAACATCCTCCATGAGGGTTCTTGCAATGCTTCAGAACCCAGATTTAAGGTACTTTGTTCAGTGGGCCTAACCGTGCTCCTTCGTGGTCGGTCTGAGCTTGTGACTTTGTCACAGTCCAGCCCGACCAGATAACCACAGTTGGGGCTTGGTGCTTCTAGGCACTATTTTAACCTAAAGCTTTAAAATTGCATATCTCCAGTTTTACTATTTGGATTTTTGTCATTTTGTTTTCAAATATTTTATTATATTTATTTCTATTTTTCTAAATTGCTGTGAGATTTTTCTTGTGTAGTGTTTTCACTTTATTACTGTTTGTGTACTGCATACGTACTTTGCACCTTGCTCTAAGATTAGCCTGACTGCTTTTGTGCCAAGCTACTAGAGGGTCAGACATAGGTTAATTTGGGGTTGCTTGTGTTTCACCCTGATAAGAATTGTGGTGGCTGCTGGAATAGTGTTTCACCCCCCCAACCAGTAACCCATTTTCCTACACCCCCCCTCAACCAAAAATCTAATTTCTCACAAAGCATCTTTTGGCTTTTTCTATTAAGTGCAAGGCCTTGCGTATATTATCAGAAATCTGGCAATTTCTTATGAACCCTGACTGGTCTAGGTCAATTTAAAAAGGCATGCAGCGTTTCAGTCTGTTCACCAGCACACTCAAATAGATTTTCAGGTCTGAGTTATGAAGTCTATTGGCTGCACATTTTCTTTATACCTACCGATTTTGTGAATCAAAGCTATTTCTGCATTACAAATATACTCGGTCGCACATCCAGTGTTGTGAAAAGTTTTAAAAAACCTGGTCATTAGGAGGGTCACCAGGAAGACAAAGAATTTGCAATTCTTGGTAGTCAGGCCAGCTGGATCAGGAGCTTTATAAGGCAGGAGATTTTTCATGATCGTCTCTAATTCTTCACTAGTAATCTCCCTCTCCAGATCAGTTTTCACATCCTGCAGTACAACGGGCAGTTGCATAGGAGTCAAACTGTCAGTTATGACATTCTAGGCAGGGGATTGGCTTTGGTCAAGCGTCTGATAACATTGTATGAATGCTTCATTTGTCTTAGTTTCCACCTCAGTCAATACACCTCCCTGGTAATTGACATTAGGTATTCGTGGGGCATCTTCGCTCTTTGCAGTCGGGCATCAAAGAGCTTGTCAGCGTTAATTCCTTTCTCTGTTTTATGTTTTTTATTTGTTAGTCCTCTTTCACCATCAGATGAAAAACTATTCTGGACGCCCATTCATCTGCACCTACTTCTGCCGGAGGCTGCCTTGTAAAGAAGTTCCCTCGCCTTAGCTATCCGGCCTCCCTGTGTTAATCATTGGACCCGATTGCCTTCATTTTTTATATTGAGCCGACTGGACCTTGACTCTTTCATTTGGATGACTTTCACTATGCAGCATGGAGATTTCATCTAGGGCAGTTAGCCATTCCTGAACCAAGGAAGGTGCGGGTGGCAAGCATTTAATACAGATTTCTCTTCTCACAAGTATTAGGTAAACAAACTAGTTGTTTCAAATTTATTAGTTGGCTATCTGTACCATATCTAATCGAATTTTCGCTTACCTCCACTTTACTCTTCATAATTAGGAAAAACACAGCACCTACCACCATCTAGTAGTTCTGAAGCTTTGGGCAACTCACAAACATGTGAACATCATTATCCCGGTTTTCTCAACATTTCCAACATCTTGTGTCCTGCTTCCTTCTGATTTGTGCCAGTTTTCCTGGTGTCCAGTAAATTCAATACAAAGTATAGACATTATTTTTCTTTAATACAGCAGGTTTTACAGTGGTGTAGAGAAGTTTCAAGGATACTTGCCATAAGTTGTTCTGCTCCAATGCTGGGAAGTGTCCACCCCAAGGATGCTCCGGAATCATCTTTTTCAGATCATCAGTTTCCACCAGTTCATGATATGACAGAGAGACTTCTTTAGGCAGCGAGTGGGATCTCGTACTCTTTCTTCATATTTCCTCATCCTTCTCCCGCCACTTTTGACTCTCCCACCATGAACTTAACTGGCAGTACTTAATCCTAGATATTTCTGTGTCTGTTTGTTCTTTTATAGCTTTGCATGAAATGAGTTTGGTGCCATCTTTCAACCGACCCCAATATTCCTGCTTTCAAAATCAGACATCTTAAACCATCATCTAACATACCAAGCAAACTATGAATAACAATCGGTATCTAATCATTTTCTGATTTTACGCCACACTGCCATGAAGGACACCAGCACTTTCAGACATACTTTGTTGTAATTTGGGAGTCCTGAAATTATGCAAGAACCCTATTCTACCTGATTCACAGATCAAGGACCTGTACAACCTCCCACTCCAGGCATCATTCTCATCCGCCAATGGCAGACCGCAGTTCTTAAACTGGATGGCGTGGCAATACATTTTGAAAATGCCAATCCACCCTTCTCCAGCTTCCTCACCAATTACCTCCAAGCTAGCCTAGGATCATTTGACACCAAGGTGAAAGATACAAACTTTCCTTGTATCTTGTTTACCAACTCCTTTGCAAATACTAATGGCATATTATGAAACATCAATTTTGGCATAATGACCATGTTAACCAAATTCACCCTACCATAAATAGTCAGGTGGAAATGCTCCCATTTGTGCAGCAGAACGTTTATCTCATTCACTACTGCATTTATGTTGGCCTTTGGAATCACCTCTATCTTCTGAATGACCTCAATCCCCAAGTATCTGACCTAAGATCAAGCCTGTGGGCTCTGTACACAGCCCCCGTATATACCACACCATAATCTCAGTTTTAGATTTATTTATTGCATTGCTGGACAGAGCACTACACTTTTCTATCAGTAGCTCCATTCAGGACAAAGTTATATCCAGATCGCTTTTGTATAGTATAATACAATTGCTGTTTGCACATTTGTATACAAGCACTATGCACGGTCGCTTTATGATTTTATTGTACTGCCTTCTAATCGTTATAAGAGGATATTGTCCTGCGAAACTGCACTGGCAGTCTGTAGACGATAAGTCCTTTAACGCTGCTGAGGTAAAGAAAATTATAAGCTTATAGCCAATTGTTTTTACCTTGGTGTTTTTTTAAAAAATATATCTTTATTCAGTTTAAAAAAAACAAAAAAAAACTAAAAAAAACACCCTACCCAGACCTTCCCACCACCCTCCCCTGTCAGACAGGAATACATACAAATTCATTATTCATTATTCATTATAACATTATCTATCGTCTTATTCCATAATATAATCCATTATGCATTTCTATAACTGTTACATACATCACTATCAAAATACTACTGAACATAGTGTTATCAGGAATAAGTAATAATCTTCCGCTACTTACAGGCTACTTTGGGATTGCACCAGTCTAGTAGGGGGGTCCAGATCTTCACCCCTCTTCTACGTAGTTTCCTACCCTTCCGTTTATAAATGGCAGCTTCCATATTGGAGATTGCTAACAGCCTGGCTAATCATTGCTGAAAAGATGGGGCCATAGGGTCCAACCATACGGAGGCTATGCACATTCTTAAAACTGCCATAGCAATAAAAATAAGTTCATGACCTATTCTTGCATTGCTAGGATCTGCCGCCCCTAGTAAAATAACGTCACTAGACAGTACTATTTCAGTTTGGAGTACTTCGGTCAGGAATTTCCCTATCTCTTTCCTTAATGCTGTTAGTTCGTCACATGTGGAGAAGATATGTATGCTGTCAGCATTAAATAGCATACATCTTGGGCAGAATGTCCCCTTACCACTCCCCCACTTAGCGATTTTATCTGGCGTATAATATAAAAAAAAACATGTTTTAAAAAACTGTGCTTGTAATTTCGTAGACATGAGGATAGATTGTGACATCAAGTAAGCATAATTAAACTCATCATTAGACATTCCCACTTTTTCCTGCCACTTCTGTGATATTTTCTCCATATCATCAGGAAATACCGCATTAATAAGAGAATATATTTCTCCAATAGTACTTATTTTAATGTGAATTAATTTCTCCACAATTCTGACTTTCTCGAATTGTGCCCTACCCCCACCTCCCGTGACAAAAAATCTCTAATTTGGAGGTATTTAAAAAGTCCCGCCAGTCCAGCTTAAAATCTTTTTTAATTCTTCAAAGGATTGTATCCCTGTAGAGGAGAGGAGACAGCCTATCTGAACAATTCTCGCCTCTTTCCATTTATGCATATAGCTACCTCTGAAGATGTCCGGGAGGATTGGGTTGTCACTTTAGCGCGGTATAGAACGAGATTCGCCCTATACCGAGCATTCTTCTTACTGACTTCCATACCTTAAACCCACTACATAACGTTTTATATCTAACTTTTTTATGGTAACTGTCATGCAGATGACGCCAGAAATATCCTCTACTCTCACTGCCTAGAACCAGTTGGAAAATAGAAGGTGTGCTGTCCCCTGGTGCCTCCTCCTCCCCCACATTCTGTATTAACTCTCTGCTATATAATAAAACGGAGGCACAGTAGTATGCTTTTAAGGTTGGGAGTGCTAACCCTCCCCTATCCTTAGAAAGGGTGAGGAATTTATAGGCCCGCCGAGGTTGCGAATACTCCCAAATAAAGCTAGAAAACATGCGCTCTATTGATTTTAACCATTGAGTTAAAAATTCTAGGCATATCGCTCTGAATAGATATAGAATTTTAGGAAAAAACACCATCTTCACAACGTTGACTCTGCCAATTATAGAGAGATGCAAATTGTCTAGGCGTTGGAGATCTCTCTGCATTATATCTATCATTGGTTTTAGATTTATTTTAACCATATTATCAAGTTTGGATGAGATGCAAACTCCTAAATATGTAGCCTTTTCTAATACACGAATGTCATTCATATTAGCTTTGTTATTCAATACTATCTGAGTTTTCCCTTGGTTCAATGCATATCCGGAGACTTGTCCAAAATTCTTGGCCTCGTTTTCAATGGCTGTCATGGCCGTATTAGGATCGGCAGTTACCACAGCTATATCGTCTGCGTAAGCCAGGGATTTGGTGGGATAATCCTGTGACCATATAGGTTTTATTTCCCTGTTTCCTTCAAGTCTACGAATGAAGGGGTCAATGTATATTGCAAATAACAATGGTGAACATGGACAGCCCTGTCGTGTTCCGCGGGATATTGTAAATTCCTTAGATAAAATACCATTCACCATTACTGCCTCTATTGGATTAATATACATTTTTTGTACTGCCTGGATATACCCATCCTTGATTCCAACCCTGCACATGGCAGCCCACAGATATTGCCAGGAGACCCTAGCAAAGGCCTTCTCGGCATCTAGTAGAACCAGTGCCATAGGGTCTCCTGCAACATCCATACTGTCAAATAACGTGATCACTCTTTGGATATGATTTATAGTGGATCTCCCTGGCACAAAACCATGTTGGCATTTGGCAATTACTTTATAGATGATGGGTGCAATTCTATTAGCCAGGACTTTCGAGTAAATCTTTGAGTCGGCGTTAATAAGAGTGATAGGTCGATATGAACCTAATTGTTCAGGAGGCTTGTTCTTTTTTGGAAAAATAACTATTTTAGCCCTAGACCAGGAGCTTGGAGGCTGGCCACCCTTAAAAATATGTATAATGAGGTCTGTAAAAATACTTCTGATTTGATCTATAAAGGTGACATAGAATTCAGATGGAATGCAATCCATTCCGGTTGCTTTCCCTTTTGCCAAACTTTTGATTATCGTTACAATTTCTTCTGCGTTAGGTACATCCTCTAAGATTGCCTGATCTTCAGGATCAAATTTTTCGTTTACTACATTATCTAGATACCCTTCAATATCTAATTGTCCACCCCCTACCTCTGCAGTATATAAGTCCCGATAAAATCCCCAAAAAGCATCTCTTATAAGTTCAGGGTCAGTTATTTGACCTAACAGAGGATCACATATCTCTCGTATCAGATTTGAAGAGTTCTGTTGCCTTGTACATACGGCAAGTTGGTGGCCGATTTGTTCATTCACCTCATACACCATTTCCTTTTGAGATAAAGCTTTTTAACAGCTTTATCAGTAAAACTGTTGGTAATTGCTGCCTTAGCGATTGCAACCTGACTTTGTACTTTTGACACTTCCTCTGCCCCATTATTTGCTGTTGTCGCCCTTACCAATTCCTCTTCGGCCAGCCTTAGATTCCCCTGAAGTACCATCAAAGATTCCCTAGCCAGTTTATTGGCATTTAATGAGAATCGTAGTGTTTCCCCACGAACTTCCGCTTTTAGGGCATCCCAAACTACTTCAATTGACGTGCTCCCTAGATTATCAGCTAAAAAGTTCAGGATCCACTCTCTCATGTGTGCACAGTACTCATCATCTAAAAGCAGGGACTTCTCGAATGTCCAGGACCTTGTTGGTAAATAACCCGTTCCTATTTCTAAAGTGCAAATTAATGGATTGTGATCCGATAGGACACGTGGCAGCTTCTCCATTCGGCATTTTGATTTCAATGAGTTAGAAATAAGTATGTAGTCAATTCTTACATGGGTGAGATGCGGGTTGGAAAAAAAGTATACCCTGGATCATTGGGTTTTAAAGTCTGCCAACCATCCACTAAACCATGTGTGTGACACATATTCTTCAATGCCCTAAACACTTTAGGTTTACGGCCAACATATTGCCAACCCTCTTTCATAGACCAATCATTAGGAAGGTTAATGTTAAAATCACCGCAGATCATTAAGGGTAGTGGCCAGTGCGTAAGTTCATTTGAAATCTCATCAAATACCGTCGGATCATCACTATTGCTTCCATATATTGCGCAGAGCATTATCTTTTGCCCACTCCCATATTGGCATTCCGTAATTGCCCAGCGACCAAATTTGTCTGCTTTAGATCGACTAAACACAGGCCCACTCCCTTTGGCTAAAATAGCTACCCCACGAACCCTAGCACCCTGTGTCATTGCACAAATCAACCTAAACCCAAGAGTTTTTAAAATGTGTGTTTGTGAACCTTCTATGTGTGTTTCTTGCAAGCAGACAATATTAGCACCCAATGCTTGTAGTCCTACTGCTACTTTTTGCCTCTTTTTTATATCGTTTAGACCGCACATATTCATGGACATAAATCTTAACACTCCCATCTGGTTAAATCGTGCATTCCGGATAAACCTTCATGCTCAATATTTTGCGCAACCCGTTTGTCACCAAATATCCTGATATTAACAACATACCAGGTTAAACCAGAATTGTTTCTCCTATCCTTTTTAACTGCCTGTCTGACACCCTTCGCCCCCTCCCTCTCCCACCCCTCCACCCTCCACCAATTTTAGAGGTTACCTGGCCAAACCAAGGCCAGGGGTTTGACATCCGAGGGAACTGAGCCCCGCGCGCCTGCCAGATCTCCCCCCCCACCCAATGTAATCCCTTCTGTGTCTAAGAACAAGAAAAAAACATATTTAACCTATATGAACAAAGATAACAAAAAATTATTGAGATCCGTGTCTGTGACAATGCAGCTACACAATTCTCTTAATCAGGGCAGGATATAGAACATTATGAACATTATATTATTGCTGCCACTACTTATTCCCAGTAACTTCCTCTAAATATGCTTTGGCCTGTATCTCTGAAACAAAACTGCGTGTGGTCCCCTTAAATACAATCTTTAGTCTAGCAGGGTTCTGAAGGTACACATCAGCTCCAAGTTTTTGAAAAGGGGCAAAGAGCTGCCTTAGTCTCCATCTGTGTTCGACTGTGGCATGGCAAAAGTCAGGTCTAGTGAAAAAGGTTATTCCGTCAAAGGACCGTCTACTTGTGGGTCTAGCCAAATCATAGAGAGTTTGACGGAGGAGAAAGTTCCCAAAGAACAAAAGCATGGCACGAGGGTGTTGCTGCGTTGACGAAGGGCGTTTGGCCGGGGACAGAGGGAATCTGTGTGCTCGCTGAACTTCTTTTTCCCAGTACCAGGAGTGTAATTCTGGAAAAGCTCCTTTGAGAAACGTGATCATAAAGCTTCTGGGATCATCCCATTCCACACGTTCCGGGATCCCTAGGATGCGGAGATTGTTGCGCCGCTGCCTATTTTCCTGCTCCTCCATCTTCCACATAAGATCTTTGACAACACTCTCGTGTTCGTCTCTTTGCGTTTTTAATGTGGCTACATCTTTTTCTAGATGCTCCGTCCTTTCCTCCACAGAAGCCAACCGATCTGCATTTTTGGCACAAGTTTTACCGACCCTCCTGACAGCCCCTTGCAGTTTCTTGGCAGCCAAGCGTGATCTACGGCTGTCAGCTTTAGCTTCCTCCTGGAAACTCTTGATAGATTGAAGAACAACTGCCAGAGCTGGTTCGCTCTTTGACCCTCCATGGTCTCCACTTTTGTTGCTACCTATAATTGTTTGATTGCCACTTGAGGCACCCATGGAGTCAGATAATATTGTGAGCTGAGTATCAGTATAGTCCCACCTCTGATCTGTTGCACTTCCTTTGTCAGAGAATTCATGTTTTTTTTGGCGACCCCCATTTTTCTTTTTTTGCAATTTTTTCAAACCATGTTTATTTTTCTGAGGGTCCGTATTAGAGCTACTATACCATTTATGCCCATCTTCCCCACTTGACACAGAAATGCTTATATCTGACAGCTCTGATTCATCTGTTAATGAGTAGAACTTTTCTTGATTGTCAGGCGTTTTGAGTGAGTGGCTTTGGAACGCATCGCTTGCAACTTGTAGTGTTGCTACAGTTTCTGCATTTCCTTCAGTGATATTTGCACCATCACTTGAGTTGCTGATTTTACTGCTGAGTCTTACAGTCTTGTCCACAAAGCTACCCTCATCTGTCTGGGTCAAAGGTGCAGAATGTACCTCAAAGCTTATTTTATCCACCAGATCTGCAGGAAAGGGAGTGCCTGGAAGCCCAGGTTCATAGAATGCAGCTGGCAACTTTTGATCAGACAGTGCACCTTCAATCTGCTCCACCGCCTCTGCTGCCACACTCGAAGCTTCTTCTAAAGACTTGGGCCCGGGCCCCTCCGTTGCACCAAAACTGCTGGTGATTAAAGGTTAAGAGTAACTGGGTTCTTTGTATGATTTAGCTGGACCTTTTTTTGTAATTTCCGTAGTTTCTGAGTGATTTTCACCCGTGGTTTTATCAATGCTCTCCCCCTTTTCCCTTTTCTCCTCCCCGCTTTTACTTCTAGCGCCCAGGGTGTCAAACCTTTTCTGCCGGGTGGCTGCTAGCGCTGTGCTGGGCTGTGAGGCTGCGTGCGTTTGGGAGTTAAGTGAGGAAGCATTCTTTCCTTTACCCGCTTTCACCCCCGTGCCAGCCATCCTTACTTGTTTGTAGTGATCCCGGCTGTTGCAACAAAGTATCACTGAGGCGTTTTTCCGGAAAGCGACGTGCTGCCCAAAACGCTGTGTACTCCAAGAAGCTTTCCGCTTGTCAGGAAATGCGCTGTGGATCACCGATGAGCTCCTGCGTTTTGGCCGCGCTGGTGAGTGATCACGCAGGTCAGGGGGAATCCAGGAAACCCGATCCGTGCAGGCGTCCTCGAGGCTGGGGAGAGGTGAGAGCATGTATCTTCCAACGTAGATAAGAAATACTTGTAAACCCCGGAGAAGGTTTTTCCGCTGCATTACTCTTGTTTTACTGCATTCTTAACTTTGAAGGCATACAGAGCATATAGAGCAGTCACTAGGGGTTCCGATCAGTGGAGCATCGCGGCGGAGATGTCACTCGGACGCCATCTTGCCTCCTAATGTCAGCCGGATGACCCTACCTTGGTGTTTTTAATGAAATATACATCTTAAAGTACCTTCCACACTAGTATTTGTTGCACCTTGCACAGCCACTTTATGAATCTATTATATTATCTTTTCCGCCTGGAGGAATGTTGATTAAGTACATGAGGTGATTAAGATATCCTTCGCAAGAGGTGTTGATAAATTGTAATTTTAATCCAGAAGCTGTGATGATTTTTGCTATTTTGTTTATATAGATTTTTTGAAAATGAGTTTGATATGTATTATGTTTTATGTATCAGGTGCTAGTGTGTGTCTTATTGTATTTGGTTGTGTGCACTTTGATGGTTATTCATAACCGAATAAAGTACTTTACTACTACTACTACTATAGTATAATATCTGCATAAAATTCTATTTTACTCATGAGTTGCCCACTTTTAAAAGGAACAATACCGTCATCCTCCCTAAATAGCTGGGCAAGGGGCACTACATATACATAAAACAAAAGTGATGACATCACTCATCCTTGCCGTGTCCCCCTAGCAATTGATATTTTCCTAGAATCTACCATTCACTAAGATGTGAGCACAGGTGACGTTATATAGATTTTTACACTTCCTACGAAACTTTGGGACAAGTCCACTGCGCTCATGGTTTCCCACAAATACACCCAGCTCACTCTGCCAAATGCTTCAGCTGCATCAATCAGTATCAACACAAAGGGGGCTTGTGTTTTCTATTGCCATATCGATTGAGGATATCAGTAGATGAGTTCAATCATGTAATTGTCAGCCTGGGAAAAAACCCTTATGGTCAGTATGAATAACCTGCTTTTTTATTGTGGCCAATCAATTAGCTAAAATTCCTGCGTATATTTTATAATCGCTGTTTAAAAGCGAGATAGGCATGTACGATTCTACCCCCCCTGGGGGTTTTATTTGGCTTTAGGATTAAGGTGATATTTACTTCACTTCATCACTCTGGCACATCTATTCCCTTACTACAAATGTTATTGAATAACTGATGCCAAATTGAGACCATAACTTCCTTCAGCTCCTTGTACAGTTCAACTGGAATGCTACCTATCCTGCCAATTTCCCAAAAGATGATTTATTCATCTGATGCAGGAGCTCTTCTGATGTAAATCCTGTAGCAGGTAAGATTTATCTTCTTCCACTAGACAAGAGAGATTTTTTTTATCAACAAGCCACTTTCATATTTCTTGGCTACTCATTGACATTCGTCTGAGTATAGGGATTGAAAATGTATTACAGACTAAAGCCTTTATCTCATCTCAATTATGTGTTATACCACCATTGCTATCAGAAGCAAGATCCACTATTTCATTCCTCATCCTCTCTGACCTGGCTTTCCATGCCAACAGTTGCCCACATTTCTCCCCATACTCAAAATACCTTAATCTACTGACTAACCATTCATTCTGATTCTCTTTTCAAGTATTGCATTAATAAGTTCTTGCTGCTCCCTTATTTTCTGCATCAACACCTGTTTGTTCTCTTGGGTGGCAGCCCTCTATTCATTCTCTAGCTCTGTAGCTTTTTCTTCTGCGTTCCTAAGTTCCTCCCTTCAATTCCTCTTTCTATAACTGGCCAACTTACATAGCATACCCCATGCAAATGCATTATAGGTGTCCCATTCTATGCCTATACCAGCCGTTTTCTCATTCTGCTTAAAAAACTAAACAGACTCATTCTTTAATTCTCCCAGAAAGCTCTCCTCTAAAACAAGAGCTCTATCCACTGTCCATCTTACACATGAGCTCTCTTCAGGGAATTATAGGGCCAGGAACACATCAGAATGATCTGAACAGTGTGCTGGAATATGACTTACTTTGTCAATCAAGATGTTCTCAATCAAGAAGTAATCTATCCAGGAATCATGTAATACTTCTTACTCTTGAACATATACCCTCTCGTCCTGCCCACTGACATCCTCCATATATCACCTAACCCAAAAGTCTGGATTATTGCCATCAATGCCTCCCCCGCCATCCTATGAATCACTGCTCTGCTTTTACTGGATCTATCTAGGTACTCATTAAGGGCAACAATGAAATCTCCCTGTGGTAACTGGGTATTTAGTGGTATGGCATGTTAGGTATGACATAGAAAATGTGATGAGGGAATGTGGAATGGGGTGAGGAGAAGGGATTGGAGGAAAGCTGTGAGACATGAGACTGTTGGATGGAATCTTCCTCTACAAATAAAGAATGTATAGTCTTAATACTACTTCAGCATCTTTCATGTTCTTTTGATGCTACACTGATGAAGAGGATAGGATGAGGAGGATCTAAATACCCACTAGAAGAAACTTTCTTTACATGGTGGTGAAGGCAGCAGCTGATCTTGGTTTATTTACTCAAGAGTCAGGTGAGGCCAAATTAACTCTGCATTTTCTTTTGCCCTATGTAGGTACTATTTCATGGTGAATGAGCAGCTATTTTAATGAAGGGTTGGACAAAACTAATTTGGTAAACTTTCTCATGAGGCTGTGTATGACAGGAATGTGCATGTTTCCTGCAAGCCTGATAAAGGTCTTGGCCTGACAGAAGCCCTGCAGTTGTGTGTCCTTCCATCATGGCATTATTAAACTATGTATTACTTGAACTTTGCAATGGCTCTTGGCCTGACAGTGGCCCCATGTCCATTGCCTTGAAACGGCTTCCAACCTGACTGTGGTCTCACTGCTGCACGCGCTGTCTGTGTGGCATTGGAAAGTCTTGAGGCTCAACTGTTCTGGTTGGATGTGTGAGTCTTCTGGCACTTGGTAACAGCTATCTGCCTGACAGCAGCCCCGCAGCTGCATGCTTGCACTTTCTTTGTGGCAATGGAATGCCTTGCGACTCAACAGGAATTTGCTAATTGAATGCGCAAGTCTTCTGGATGCTTTCCATCTTAAGCATACATCGCTCCATCACTTGTTCACTCTACTGGGACGTCGCAGGCATCAGACTGTGGAGCACTGACCTACAAGATTGCCTCTCATTTTCAGGAGCGAGTGTGTGTGAAAAAGTGGCCTCTTTCTGCATGGTTGCCCCCACTTTTTGCTGAACTGCTGATGTGCTTTGAATGAGTGTGCCCTGGGCTCCTGCTAATCAGGTACCCAGGGCCTATGTTCTTTCCCTAAAACTGCATTGAAACCAAAACCCAATTGGCATCCCTGGCCACAGGTCAGCCCCTGGTAAATGGTACCACAGGTACCCAGGGCACTGTGACCAGGGAAGGCCTCTAAGGGCTGCAGCACTTATTGTGCCACCCTTAGAGGCCCTGTACCATTCACACTCACACACTGCCTTTGCAGGCTGCGTGTCTTGGTGCAGAACAAAGTGAAGAGTCGACATGGCACACATCCCTGTGTGCCATGCCTACAACCCACTGCCCTGGCATAGATCAGTCACCCTCTAGCTGGGTGCACTATACCAGTGGTGAGGGTACAGGTGCATGAGCCCTGTACCCCTACAGTGTCTAAGTCCATTCTTAGACATTGTAAGTGCAGTGCTGCCATTAAGAGTATATGGTGCTGGGAGTTTGTCATTACGAACTCCACAGCACCATAATGGCTACACTGAAAACTGAGAAGTTTGGTAATAAACTTCTAAGCACATTAAACCCACACTGATGCCAGTGTGGGATTTAATGAAAAATGCACACAGAGGGCATCTTAGAGATTCCCCCTGAAAAACGACCTCCCACTAGTGTCCTGGCTGAGTAGCTTCTTTCAGCTGCCACCACCAGACATGTTTCTGGAACCCTGGGTCGAGAGCCTGCTGCTCTTGGGGACCTGAAACAATGCACATCCTGGGACGAGGTGCTAAGCCTCCTCCCACAGGATAGGCAGGGTCCACGAAGGGGAAGCTTCAAAGGCTTGCTGCCTTTGTGAGCTTCCCCAGGCCACTTGCTGCTTTCAGCAACTGGTCCCCAGTGGTTCTGACCCCCACTTTGAGCGGGAGAAGCAGCGGGGAAAACAAGTGAGGAAGAGAGGTGTGCCCACCTCTGCCAACTCCACCCCTCAGGTGGGGTAGGCGAGGTGAAGCACAACTCCCAGTCCCTGCCATCTTGCATATGGGGGACCCAGCCAACCAGGGAGAGTCATATGCCCCCCGCCCACTGGAAGGTGGCATAATAGGGGGTGTACCCACCCCAGGGAAGGGACACATTGGTCCCAACCTTTTACCTACCAGCAACGCCCCTAAATCTAGTATTTAGGGGCACCCCTGAACCTTGCTTCCTCAGACAAGAAACCAGAAGAAGAAAAGAAGAAGAAGGACCAAACAGCCGTGCCACAGCTAACAAGAGGAGGACGCCCACTGACTTGGCCCCAGCCCTACCGGCCTGTCCCCACCTTGAACCTGCTCCAGTGAAATTCCGGTGTGTCCAGCAGCCAGCAACCTCGAGAAACCCGGAGGACCTGCCTGCCTTCCATCCCAAAGACTCTGTCTCCCGTGAACACCGGATTTGTTCATCAACAGACTCCAGCTCCGCAAGGATCCGCAGGTCTGCACCACTATGCACCCGGCGCCCACGGCCTGAGTTCGAGTGGCCCAACACCAAGAGGAGGTCTCCCCGGTGATCCTGACCTGAGATCCAGTGATCCCTGACCTGGCTCAAGCCTCCAGCCAACGCCTGCAGCCTCAAACAGGAAGGTCCCCCAACCGCGACCAGGAGCTGGTAAGAAGATCCGACCCTAAAGGCACCCCTGCACCGGACGCCACGGCCTTGGGTGGCCCAACCGACGGTGCCTAACCAACCCCCAACATCCCAACTTACCTCTCCAAGTGGTGCTGGCACCCAGAAGACCTTCGTACCCGAGCCTGCAGTGTGTTTGCAAACCGAAGACTCCCCATTGAAAGCTACAGGGCATCCGACGCCAAAACAGCACTCTGCACCCGGCCGCCCCAGTGCCGCTGAGGGTGCACTCTTTTTGTGCTGGCCTAAACCCCCATTTGCCCTGAGCTTAAGTCCAGGAGCTTTGCTCCCACAACCCAGTGGCCTGCTCGTCAGCAGCCACCAACCGGAGGCCCCTATCCCCCATTGGATAACATTGGGCCTCAGCACTCTGCACCCGGCCGCCCTAGTGCCGCTGAGGGTGTAACAAGAGTGCATCCTTGACCCTGGGGGACCTCTGAGTCTAACCCCAGAATACCAACTCCCACAACAAAGTACTTACCTGTTAACCTATAACACTATTTTCCTCAATAGGATAACATTGACGGTTTTTCTATGAAAAGTTTCTAAGTGTTGAGTTGGAAAACCTAAGAAATCCTTTTAAAATTGTACTAAATAACAAAAACGCTTTTACTCACCTGTTTACAGGAAATGTCCCAGTGCAGTATCCAGGTATACTGCACTGTGTAAGAAAAGTAATCTGCAAAGTAATCTACTGGTCATTTTACTAAAAAGCCTATATAAAGTATATGTACTGTATTTCCAAAGCATTTCATTTTCAATAACAATACTGTAATCAAAACAAAGTGCATATACAGTTGCAATCCCAACTGTGTTACAACTGCATTACTACTGTAAAGTATTTATTGCTTACCTGTGCCAGGCTTGCTTGGTTCTAGAAAATAAAATAACTAAAAGAATATTTTTATACAAAAACAATTGGTCTGAAGTTCAGTCTTTGAGTGTGTGAATTCATTTGCTGACTGAGTGGGTACAACAAATGCTTAACACTGTCCTCTGATAAAGCCTTACTGCTCGACCACACTACCACAAATAGAGAGTGAGGTGCTATCTACTTTACCTCTGCCTACCTTTTGGGTTCCACTGGACTCTGTGCACACTATACCTCACTTTGGTATAGTATATACAGAGCCAGCTTCCTACATTTGTGGATCAGCGGTGGGATATACAACTTTGCATTTGTTGGACTAACGTGGTTACCACCTGATCACACAACAGAACTCTTAAATTGTCTTTAGAATTCTGATTTTTTCAAATTGCCATTTTTGCAAAATTACTAAAAGTCTTGTTAGGGCCTTGGTTAAGTCCCTTTAGAATTTTAGAAAAATAAAAAGTCACTTTAGCTAGGGATAAGAGGGGTTAGAAACTTTTTTTAACTATGTCTCAAAACAAGAACCCAGCTGTTAGTGAAAATAACCACAATGACATAGAGGACCAGGTTGAGGAGCTTGACCTCACCCCTTACCTTCACTTGTCTTTCAAGGAGGTAAGGTCCCTATGTAAAATTAAAAACAACCATGGGGTCCCATTCCACCAAACAAAAGTTCCAGGAGCTGTTGGCTGGGTATGCTAAGGACCACCCATCTGAAAATGGTGAAGACCAATCAGATGAGGAAGAAGATGGAGGGGATGACCAGGTAGATCAACCCCTCCCCCACTTCATAGGGAGAGAAGGGCCCCAGTGGCCCTGAATGCAAAAATCAACTTCTCAGTACCTAGATCCCACACAGGTGGGTCAGGAACTACTGAGGACATTGAGGACAGCCTCAATGAGGAGGACAGCCTTTTAGCAAGGTTGACCAAAGACTGGATCTAGAGACCAGGTTGCTGGCTCTAGAGAGAGAGAGAGCAGAGATGGGCCTAGCACCCATCAATGGTGGCAGCAATTTACTTAATAAGGATAAAGAGCAATCTTATGATCCTAAAATCCCCAAAGGGATTGTCCCTAAATATGAAGAGAGTGATAATATCACAAAATGGTTCACAGCCTTTGAGAGGGCCTGTGAAATGAGAAAAGTGAAGAAGTCACACTGGGGGGCACTCCTTTGGGAACTGTTCTCTGGTAACTGCAGAGACAGACTCCTGACCCTTTCTGGGACAGATGCTGGGTCTTATGACCTCATGAAGAGAACTCTGATTGAGGGATTTGGACTCACAACTGAGGAATATAGAATTAGATTCAGGGGGCTCACAAAACCCAAAACCAATCCTGGATTGACTTCGTAGACTACTCAGTTAAAACACTAGATGGTTGGTTAACTGGATACAATGTGTATGATTTCAATGGACTTTACAATTTGTTTATGAAAGAACATATTTTAAGTAATGCACTAATGAAAAGTTACATCAGCATTTGGTAGACCAAGATCTAATTTCTCCCCAAGAATTGGGAAAGAAGGCAGACCATTGGATCAAGACAAGGGTGACAAAAACAACCACTGGGGGTGACCAAAAGAAAGGGGTTACAAAACCTCCCATGGAGAAAGGTGGTGAGAATCCCCAAGATAAAAAGCCTGAGTCTTCAAAGGGGCCCCAAAAACCTGCACAGGGGGCTGGGTCCCAAAACTCTTCCCAATCTACTAACAAGTACAGGGGAAAGAACTTTCATCCATTCAAGGCCTGGTGTAACAACTGTAGAAAGTTGGGACACTTAACTGGAGATGCTACTTGTCCTAACAAGAAACCCCCTAGTCCTAGTACAGCTACTCCTGGTGTAGCCAGTCTCAAGATGGGATCAACAGTGTGCCAAGAGCAAATCGGGTTGCACACTGAAGCAGTTCTAGTTTCAGAAGGGGAAGTTGAGTTTGCCACTTTAGCTGTGTGGCCACCCAACTTAAAGAAATATTTGCAATACCCTTGGATTAATGGAACTAGGACATAAGCTCTGAGGGATACAGGTGCCAGTGTCACTATGGTGAGAGATACACTGGTTTCCCTTGAGCAATACTTGATTGGGTGTACTTACCCAGTCACCAATGCTGACAGTGTTACCACTAACAATGCAATGGCTATGGTGACATTAGACTGGGGGGGGGGGGGGTTACTGGCCTGAAACAGGTAGTGGTCTCTCCAAAGCTTCCAGCTGCATGTCTGCTTGGCAATGACCTGGAAACCACAGCATGGGCTGAGGTTGAATTGAAAACCCATGCAGCAATGCTGGATATCCCTGAGAAGGTGTGTGTAAAAACAAGAGCACAGAGCAGAAAACAGGGTGAAAAAAGTGTTGGAGCCTGAAAGTATGGCCCTGCCTTCCAAGAGAAGAGGTAAGAAGACTGGGAAACCAGCTTCTGTACAGCAAAAGGATCAGGACCCCTCTCCTCAGGGAGAGGACTTGGACACCCCAGAGGGAACTGAGCCCATGGAGCTTGACCCTTACCAGGTTGATCTCTTAGGCCCAGTGGGACCCTCTAGTGAAGAGCTGTGCCTTGGACAGCAGGACTGTCCAACTCTTGAAAGCCTGAGGCAGCACGCTGCTACCCAGGAAAAAGGAGATGTCAGTGGTACCCACAGAGTTTTTTGGGAGGAGGGACTACTGTACACTGAGGCCAGAGACCCCAACCCTGTAGCCACTAGGAGAGTGGTAGTGCCTCAAAAGTACAGGGAGTTCTTACTAACTTTAGCTCATGACATCCCCCTTGCTGGACATCTGGGCCAGACCAAAACCTGGGAAAGGCTAGTTGACCACTTTTACTGGCCCCAGATGTCTCAGAAAGTAAAGGAGTTTGTCAGCTCCTGTGTCACCTGTCCAGCCAGTGGCAAGACAGGGGAACACCCAAAGGCCCCCTTGATACCACTACCAGTGGTTGAGGTTCCCTTTGAAAGGGTAGGTGTGGACATAGTGGGTCCACTTGAACCTCCCACAGCATCAGGAAACAAATTCATACTAGTGGTAGTGGATCATGCCACTAGGTATCCGGAGGCAATTCCCCTTAGGACTACTACAGCTCCTGCAGTAGCCAAGGCCCTCATTGATGTCTTCACCAGGGTAGGGTTTCTTAAGGAGGTAGCTTCAGACAGAGGTTCCAACTTCATGTCTGCTTACCTAAAACACATGTCGAAAGAGTATGGAGTGCAGTACAAGTTTACTACACCCACAAACCAATGGTCTTGTTGAGAGGTTCAATAAGACATTGAAAGGCATGATTATGGGGCTCCCTGAAAAACTCAAAAGGAGATGGGATGTCCTCTTACCATGCTTGCTTTTCGCCTACAGAGAGGTGTCTCAGAAGGGAGTAGGGTTTTCCCCCTTTGAACTTCTGTTTGGCCATCCTGTCAGGGGACCACTCTGTCTTGTAAAAGAGGGTTGGGAGAAGCCTCTCCAAGAACCAAAACAAGACATTGTGGACTATGTGCTTGGCCTAAGGTCCAGAATGGCTGAGTACATCTAAAAAGCATCTAAGAATCTTGAGGCCAGCCAGGAGCTTCAGAAGCACTGGTATGACCAAAAAGCTGCACTGGTAGAATTTCAACCAGGGCAAAAGGTGTGGGTTTTGGAGCCAGTGGCACCAAGGGCTCTCTAGGACTGATGGAGTGGCCCTTACCCCATCTTAGAAAAGAAAAGTGAGGTCCCCTACTTGGCTGACCTGGGCACAAGCAGGACACCCAAAAGGGTGATCCATGTGAACAGCCTTAAGCTTTCCCATGATAGGGCTGACATCACCATGCTGATGGTGACTGATGAGGATCAGGAGACGGAGAGTGAACCTCTCCCTGACCTCCTCTCATACAGCCCCAAAGATGGGTCAGTGGATGGAGTTGTCTTTTCAGACACCCACACTGCCCAACAGCAGACTGATTGCAAGCAAGTCTTGCAGCAGTATGCAAAGCTCTTTTCCTTGACTCCTGGTCAGACAAACTGGTGTATCCATGATGTGGACACTGGTGACAGTTCACCTTTCAAAAACACAATCTATCGCCAGTCTGATCAAGTCAAGGAAAGCATCAGAGCTGAAGTCAGCAAGATGCTGGAGTTAGGGGTTATTGAACCCTCTGAGAGCCCCTGGGCCAGCCCAGTGGCTCTAGTCCCCAAACATCATCCACAGGGTGGAAAGAGAGAAATGAGATTCTGTATGGACTATAGAGGGCTCAACTCTGTCACCAAGAAAGATGCTCACCCTATCCCAAAAGCAGATGAATTGATAGACAAACTAGGTGCAGCCATATTTCTAAGTACCTTTGACTTAACTGCAGGGTACTGGCAGATTGTCATGGCACCAGGAGCAAAAGAAAAGACAGCATTCTCCACACCTGATGGGCATTATCAGTTTACTGTTATGCCCTTTGGTTTAAAGAATGCCCCTGCCACCTTCCAGAGGTTGGTGAATCAAGTCCTTGCTGGATTGGAATCCTTTAGTTCAGCTTATCTAGATGATAATGCTGTCTTTAGTTCCACCTGGCAGGATCACCTGATCCACCTTGGGGAGGTTTTAAATGCCCTGCAAACTGCAGGCCTAACTCTCAAGGCATCTAAATGCCAGATAGGGCAGGGAACTGTGGTGTACTTGGGCCACCTTGTTGGTGGAGGCCAAGTGCAACCCTTACAGCCCAAGATCCAGGCTATCCTGGACTGGGCAGCTCCAACAACCCAGACCCAAGTCAGGGCATTCCTTGGCTTGACTGGGTACTATAGGAGGTTTGTGAAGGGATATGGGTCCATTGTGGCTCCCCTTACAGAAATTACCTCCAAGAAGATGCCCAAAAAGGTAAACTGGACAGTTAGCTGTCGAAAGGCTTTTGACACCCTGAAAGAGGCAATGTGCTCAGCACCAATTCTCAAAGCTCCAGACTATGCCAAGCAGATCATTGTGCCGACTGATGCCTCTGAGCTAGGGATAGGAGCGGTCCTATCCCTGACCAATGATGAAGGCCAAGAACCACCTGTTGCTTTTATAAGCAGAAGGCTTCTCCCCAGGGAGCAGCGTTGGAGTGCCATTGAGAGGGAGGCCTTTGCTGTGGTTTGGTCCCTGAAGAAGCTGAGACCATACTTGTTTGGTACTCACTTCCTAGTTCAAGCTGATCACAGACCTCTCGGATGGCTAATGCAGATGAAAGGTGAAAATCCTAAACTGTTGAGGTGGTCCATCTCCCTACAGGGAATGGACTTTGTAGTGGAACACATACCTGGGACTGCCCATGCCAATGCCGATGGACTTTCCAGGTTCTTCCACTTAGAAAATGAAGACTCTCTAGGGAAAGGTTAGTCTCATCCTCTTTCATTTGGGGGGGTTGTGTGAGAAAGTGCCCTCTTTCTGCATGGTTGCCCCCACTTTTTGCTGAACTGCTGATGTGCTTTGACTGAGTCTGCCCAGGGCTTCTGCTAATCAGGTACCCAGGGCCTATGTTCTTTCCCTAAAACTTCATTGAAACCAAAACTCAATTGGCATCCCTGGCCACAGGTCAGTCCCTGGTAAATGGTACCACAGGTACCCAGGGCACTGTGACCAGGGAAGGCCTCTAAGGGCTGCCGCACTTATTGTGCCACCCTTAGAGGTCCTATACCTTCACACTCACACACTGCCTTTGCAGGCTGCGTGTCTTGGTGCAGAACAAAGTGAAGAGTCGACATGGCACACATCCCTGTGTGCCATGCCTACAACCCACTGCCCTGGCATAGATCAGTCAACCCTCTAGCTGGGTGCACTATACCAGTGCTGAGGGTACAGGTGCATGAGCCCTGTACCCCTACAGTGTCTAAGTCCATTCTTAGGCATTGTAAGTGCAGTGCTGACATTAAGAATATATGGTGCTGGGAGTTTGTCATTACGAACTCCACAACACCATAATGGCTACACTGAAAACTGAGAAGTTTAGTATCAAAGTTCTCAGCACATTAAACCCACACTGATGCCAGTGTGGGATTTAATGAAAAATGCACACAGAGGGCATCTTAGAGATGCCCCATAAAAAACGACCTCCCACTAGTGTCCTGGCTGGGTGGCTGCTTTCAGCTGCCACCACCAGACATGTTTCTGGACCCATGGGTCGAGAGCCTGCTGCTCTCAGGGGCCTGAAACAATGCACATCCTGGAACAAGGTGCTAAGCCTCCTCCCCCAAGATCGGCGGATCCACGAAGGGGAAGCTTCAAAGGCTTGCCGCCTTTATGAGCTTTCCCAGGCCACTTGCTGCTTTCAGCAACTGGTCCCCACTGGTTCTGACCCCCACTTTGGGCGGGAGAAGTGGCGGGAAAAACAAGTGAGGAAGAGAGGTGTGCCCACCTCTGCCAACTCCACCCCTCAGGTGGGGGAGGCGAGGTGAAGCACAACTCCCAGTCCCCACCATCTTGCAGATGGGGGACCCAGCCAACCAGAGAGAGGCATATGCCCCCCTCCCACTGGAGGGTGGCATAATAGGGGGTGTACCCACCCCAGGAAAGGGACCCATTGGTCCCAACCTTTTTCCTACCTGTAACGCCCCTAAATCCAGTATTTAGGGGCACCCCTGAACCTTGCTTCCTCAGACAAGAAACCAGAAGAAGAAAAGAAGAAGAAGGACCAAACAGCTGTGCCAAAGCTAACAAGAGGAGGACACCCACTGACTTGGCCCCAGCCCTACTGGCCTATCCCCACCTCAAACCTGCTCCAGCGAAATCCCGGTGTGTCCTTCAGCCAGCAACCTCAAAAAACCCAGAGGACCTGCCTGCCTTCCATCCCAAAGACTCTGTCTCCTGGTAACACCGGATTTGTTCATCAACAGACTCCAGCTCCGCAAGGATCCGTGGGTCTGCACCACTCTGCACCCGGCGCCCACGGCTCGAGTTCAAGTGGCCCAACACCAAGAGGAGGTCTCCCTGGCGATCCTGAACCAAGATGCGGTGATCCCTGGCCTGCCTCAAGCCTCCAGCCGACGCCTGCAGCCTCAAACCAGAAGGTCCCCCCAACCGCGACCAGGAGCTGGTAAGAAGATCCGACCCTAAAAGGCACCCCTGCACCCTTGGGTGGCCCAACCGATGGTGCCTAACCAACCCCCAACATCCCAACTTACCTCTCCAAGTGGTGGTCGCACCCAGAAGATCTTCGTCCCCGAGCCTGCAGTGTGTTTGCAAACCGAAGACTCCCCATTGAAAGCTACAGGGCGCCCGGCGCCAAAACTACACTCTCCACCCTGCTGCCCCAGTGCTGCTGAGGGTGCCCTTTTTTGTGCGGCTTGAACCCCCATTTGCCCCGAGCTTAAGTCCTGGAGCTTTGCTCCCACAACCCATTGGCCTGCTCGTCAGCAGCCACCAACCGGAGGCCCCCTATCCCCCATTGGATAACATTGGGGCTCAACACTCTGCACAGGCCCGCCCCAGTGCCGCTGAGGGTGTAACAAGAGTATATCCTTGAGCCTGGGGGACATCTGAGTCTAACCCTAGAATACCAACTCCCACAACAAAGTACTTACCTGTTAACCCATAACACTATTTGCCTCCATAGGATAACATTGACTGTTTTTCAATGAAAAGTTTCTAAGTGTTGAGTTGGAAAACCTAAGAAATCCTTTTAAAATTGTACTAAATAAGAAAAACGCTTTTACTTACCTGTTTAAAGGAAATGTCCCAGTGAAGTATCCAGGTATACTGCACTGTGTAAGAAAAGTAATCTGCAAAGTAATCTACTGGTCATTTTACTAAAAAGCCTATACAAAGTATATGTACTGTATTTCCAAAGCATTTCATTTTCAGGAACAATACTGTAATCAAAACAAAGTGCATATACAATTGCAATCCCAACTGTGTTACAACTGCATTACTATTGTAAAGTATTTATTGCTTACCTGTGCCAGGCTTGCTTGGTTCTAGAAAATAAAATAACTAAAAGAATATTTTTTATACGAAAACAATTGGTCTGAAGTTCAGTCTTTGAGTGTTTGAATTCATTTGCCGACTGAGTGTGTACAACAAATGCTTAACACTGTCCTCTGATAAAGCCTTACTGCTTGACCACACTACCACAAATAGAGAGTGAGGTGCTATCTACTTTACCTAACCCTGGGCGGCAAAATCCACTCCGCTCGCGGAGTTTGCGAATTTTTGGTAACTCCGCATTCCGCGTAGAATGCGGAGTTACTGAAAACTCCATGCTCCGCCACGGAGCGGAGGTTTTTCTTTGTTTGCACGTTAAAAATGCGTTTTTGCGCGTGCGGGAGCGACTTACTGGGATGCCTACGTTCGCCGACGAGATTTCCTATCCGTTCGCGTGCGCCACGAGATTTGGTAACCGGCCACACGGTCCCGCGAGAGTCTGCAATTGCGAACACATCATTCGGACGCGCCATCGGACTTCCGAAGGAGGTTTTGTGAAGATCGCGATGCTGAACACGCAGAATTTGCAAGCTGGAGAAGAATATCTCTCGAGCAGCATAAAACCTTCTCGAAATGATGATTTGGATGAAAAAAACTCCTCAGATTGACATTTGGCAGTACTTTTTTGTGCAAGGAGTCCTTTTTCTTTTTTTACTTATTTTTTGAAGAGGAAGGAAGTGCCCCAGTGTCTCCAACTTTCTGTTCCTGTCCAGCAGGCACCTCCCAGTGCTTTGTCCATCTCCTGTTCACTTTTCATTTGGATTTGGAGCTGGAAGGATCCCTTTTTTTGTCTGCTGCATCATATATCATTGGATTTGAGGACTTTTGGATTTGAGATTTCACAAGTAAGTTGGAAAATTGGTGCTGTTTGTTTGATTGGGGCATTGCACCTACATTTTTTGTACTTTTCATTGGGTTATTTCAATGTATTGTGGTGGGTGGCCTGTAGTTTCAGTAGGGGCCTAGTTGTTTCTTTGTATGTAATTTTTCTTCTAGTTTTCTTTTATAAAGGAAACATGTTGCAAAGTTCAGTACATTTTCTCCAACTTTTGCAATCAATTTGCAACATTTATTTAATTCACTAGCCCAGTAATCTGCCAATAGACCTTTTTCAGCCAGTAGGCCCAGAGCTACTCATGTGTGCATGAAACAACTGTTTCTGTGGTGTCTGTTGAATTCAAACATCATTTAGGGCATGGATGGCATTGGATTGAATTGCAAAATGTGTTTTTTTTGGGGTATTTCACTTTTTTCATGTGTGTTAAATAAATACCTTTGTTGGATGTGTGTGGTGTGGTTGTTGTGTAACTTGCAAACCTTTTTTAGCCCTGTGGTTTTTCGTTTTTGCATTGTTGCATTAAAGCTGTGTTGTTTAGCATGCCTCCTTTGTCTGGCCATGTAGGCCTGCTTGAGTTCATTGTTTTACAGGCCTCCTGCTTGTTGTTGTGTGAGTGACCATGTGGCTGGTGGCCATTTTGTGGTGGTAGCTAGTTAGTGTGCTGCTTTTGCCATAGGCCTGCATGTCTTTCCTTTGTTCCTCTTGGCTTACTGCTTCTTGTTGTTGTGGCCTGGCCATGTGGTTGGCGGCCATTTTGTGAAGCCAGCCAGTGTGCTTTTGCCATAGGCCTGCATTGTCTGTCTTCCCTTTCTTGTTGTTGTGGTGGCCTGGCCATGTGGCTGGCGGCCATTTTGTGAAGCCAGCCAGTGTGCTTTGCAATAGGCCTGCATTGTCTAGCATTGTCTGTCTTCCCTTTCTTGTTGTTGTGGTGGTGGCCTGGCCATGTGGCTGGAGGCCATTTTGTGAAGCCAGCCAGTGTGCTTTGCCATAGGCCTGCATTGTCTAGCATTGTCTGTCTTCCCTTTCTTGTTGTTGTGGTGGCCTGGCCATGTGGCTGGCAGCCATTTTGTGAAGCCTGCCAGTGTGCTTTGCCATAGGCCTGCATTGTCTAGCATTGTCTGTCTTCCCTTTCTTGTTGTGGTGGTGGCCTGGCCATGTGGCTGGCAGCCATTTTGTGAAACCAACCAGTGTGTTTTGCCATAGCCCTGCATTGTCTAGCATTGTCTGTCTTCCCTTTCTTGTTGTTGTGGTGGTGGCCTGGCCATGTGGCTGGCGGCCATTTTGTACAGGCAGCCAGTGTGCTTTTGTCATAGGCCTGCAAGCTTTCTTTGTGGTGGCCATGCCTTGCCCTTGTTGTTGTTTTGCATGCAATTTGTTTCTTTTTACCCAGCAAAAAAATGCAGGACAGTTCACTACATTTTCTAATACATTTGCAATATTGATTTGAATTGATTCACTATGTGGCCTAGTCTACAAATAGCCCTTTTTCAGCCAGTAGGCCCAGAGCTACTCATGTGTGCATGAAACAACTGTTTCTGTGGTGTCTGTTGAATTTAAACATCATTTAGGGCATGGATGGCATTGGATTGAATTGCAAAATGTGTTTTTTTTGGGGTATTTCACATTTTTCATATGTGTTAAATAAATACCTTTGTTGGATGTGTGTGGTGTGGTTATTGTGTAACTTGCAAACCTTTTTAGCCCTGTGGTTTTACGTATTTGCATTGTTGCATTAAAGCTGTGTTGTTTAGCATGCCTCCTTTGTCTGGCCATATAGGCCTGCTTGAGCTCATTGTTTTACCGACCTCTTGCTTGTTGTTGTGTGAGTGACCATGTGGCTGGTGGCCATTTTGTGGTGGTAGTTAGTTAGTGTGCTGCTTTTGCCATAGGCCTGCATGTCTTTCCTTTGTTCCTCTTGGCTTACAGCTTCCATCCCCATTGCCAGATGCAGCTTCCTGAATTATTCTGCATCCCAAGTGATGCACAATCACATTCACAAATCACAATGCCAAACAGGTTCCATTACATTTGTATTTTTGTTTTTGTTCTTCTTCTTTCCTATCCTTCCTGAGTGTACAGAGTGCACCATGAAACTGAAAGCCCTTGTCAAAGTCTCACAAATGGCTACACAGTTATGTTTTTTTAATAACTGAGTTAAAACAATTTATTAATATTAATAATAACACTAACAAGTGTGACCACACACTAAGTTACATATTATATTTGTTTGTTTGTACAGTAGTAAATTGAACCACAACAATAAATTCCACGTTTCACTGATGTTCTTCTTGCTTCTTTGCATTTAGGTGCACAAAAGAGGAGGAGGCGTCATCATCACCCATTGTACTGCCAGACAGAAGTCCTGCTGCGCACGACGTAACGTGACGTGTGACCTCAGATATCTCTTCAACTTGTGCCACTGCGTGCTGCTGACATCTGAAGAAGATGGCCCCAAAGAAAGGTACCGGGTCCTCCAGTACCAAGAAAGTTGCCAGTGAGAAGAAGAAGGAAGTGCCACTTACCACCACTCTGATGTGCCGACACAGATCTTTTTTGGGAAACCAAAAATTGCGCCTGCAGCAGTGGTGTCTGGGGATCAAGTTGGGAGCAGCACCCCTGCATCAGTGGACCCACCTTACCAACCTAGGCCCAAGCCCATGTCTGTCGCAGAGGCAGCCAGTCTCAGTCACAACAACGCCAACGAGCAGCGATGTTGAAATTGACTTATCGTTATCGCAAAGTAGTACCCAATCAACGCAGGAAACTCAGATAAGTGGACAACAACAGCCGCAACCACCGCCCACAATAGTAGTTGTTCCTCCCGAAGTAGGGGCAGTTCAGGAAATCGAGCTTCCTGCAGAGGAAGAAGAGCAAGCCACTCTTTCAGAAGATCCATTGTCTTCCAGATCCCCAGCAAGGAAAAGGGGGTTAGTCCATCGAGTTCTTCTGCAAGCCCCCTTCTGATGATCTAGATGCCACTTGGAAGCCACCACCTCAGTCTGAGAGTGAGAGACGCCACGAGACAAGGCTAGGGAAAAGGAAGGTTCCAGAAAGCCTCAGAGTTATGGAGGTAGATGTAGAAGACTCAGAGGAGGATTATGACGAGCCAGTCATCATCATGGACATCAGTCCTGTCCCAGTGGAGACCGACATTACCCCATCCCAAATTGCTGTGAGGGATGTGGCATGGATACCACCAACACAGGTAACACCAACACTACCTCCAGCTTCCATATTTGCATTTGCAAAGTCCTGACAGTGACCTACATCCAGCACAACCACCTCAGTAGAAGTAGGTAGTGGTAGTGCACAGAGTCAAATTCCACGCCCACCCTCCAGTTCATCCGGCATTGCAAGTGGCACCTCCAGCAGCTCCAGAAAGTTCACCTCCCCAGTTTGGGACTTCTTTTCGGTTAGCAGTAAGGAGGAGAACGTTGCTATATGCTCCATTTGTAAACAAGGTGTTAGTCGGGGTAAGCTTGGTACAAACTATGGTATCGGAGGCCAAACAACCCATCTGAAAACACACCACTTGATCCAGTGGGAGGAACACCTTAAAGGCCAAAAAAGTAAAACTGCGCCCATTGATGTTGGTGGTGATGAAGAAGTAGAAGATACGATCGCGGTGGAAGGTGAACAAGAGGGAGACATTTTCTCTGGAACACAAAGTAGCCCTGTCCCCAGCAGTGCAGTGGTACCACCCACATCCTCAGCAACATCTCAGTGGCACAAGAGTAAGAGTCAGGCTGAGAGTGAGACACCAAGGCAACAGAGTACTGCAACGAAAAAAAGTGCGGCGTTGAGCCTAACAACATCTGGTGTCAAGAAGTCACCTGCATCAGTGGCACCAGAAAGGAAAAAAATCCAGCCTACCATTCTCAGCATGTTTAGGTCGGAGGGGCAGTACGAACGCAACCACCCAACGGCACGTTTGTACAATGCGAAGCTGGCTAAAATGTTAGCGTTGGACCTTCTCCCTTTTTCTTTTGTGGAAGGGGTGGGTTTTCTTGAATTTGTGACAGCCATCTGCCCAAAATGGAAGGTTCCCAGCCGGTCCTATTTTGCCAGAGTTGCTGTTCCAGCACTACATCACGACGTGCTGGAATTGCTTGGACTAGCTTTGCGGCAGAGAGCTGTTCACAGTATCCACATGACAACAGACATGTGGACCAGTTGCCAAGCCACTGATTACATGTGCATTACTGCACACTGGATCTCTTTTGTGGGGGTTAGAGAAAAGATATCTGCAGGTGTTGCCACTTCTGAGATTTTTAATGCCACTCGGAAACATGCAACTCTAGCCATAGTCGCCATGGAGAAATCTCATACTGCTGCAAACATTTTGGAAGAGTTTAACAGCAAGGTCTTTGAGTGGCTGCACCCAAGAGGGTTTAACATTGGTTTTGTTGCCACGGACAATGGCAGTAATGCAGTTAGGGACATGGACAATGGTGGCTATTTCAGGGTCCTGTGTTTGGCGCACTGCATTAACATTATTGTTCAAGACTTTCTGAAAAAAGAATACTGAGTCAGTAACTGACTGACCACCTGCAGAAGAATATGCACACATTTCAGCCATTCTTTTAAAGCCCGGAAGCAGCTGAGGATCATTCAACGTGAGTATAGAGTGCCAGTTAAAGCACTCATACAGGAGGTGCCAACACGTTGGAACTCAACTTATTACATGCTTGAACGTCTGTTTGAGCAGTACAGACCAATCAATGAATATGTCATGCGAAGACTAGGGGATGCTACTGTGAAAGGCATGACCGTTGAGATGGACCAATGGGGCCTAGTTAAATGCCTGACAGAGATGCTACTTCCTTTCGAGCTCTTCACACGTGAAGTCAGCAAGGAGGACTGTACTATGGGCCAAGCTATCCCATTGTTGCACATGCTACAGGAACAGCTGAAGGGGGTGTCTGCAATGTACGCAGGTGTGGAGGAAAAAAAGAAGCATATGAGTTGGTGGAGAGCTTATCCCTTCGCTTAGCTGAAAATACAAGGGTGCAAACTAAGATTGTGTCATCCAACCATTACATTTCTGCCACAATTCTGGATCCACGGTACAAATCAGTACTGAACACTAACACATTAATTCCTTTTTCACAAGTGGATGTTGCCAATTACAAAACTTGGATAGCTGCGGCAGCCAGTGACTTTGAAAAAGACCGGCTGGAAATTAGAGGCCCGCTACTCCAGCCCACAACAAGTACTGCAGGGCAGCCTGCGTCAAGTTCAACTTCAGAGCCTGAGGGCAGTCCGTTTGGCTCACAGCAGTCAAAACCACCAACATCAACAACAGCAAGAACAGGATCATCATCACAGCCCCAGTAAAATCGGCACTAGAATGGTATCTACAGCAAGGGCTTGTTAGGTCCAGTGCTGATGCAAATACAAAGGCAAAAGAGGCCGGGCAAAGCGGAGCACCCCTGAGCATTGAGCGGATGGTCCAGGCCTATCTGGATGACCCAACAGAGGTCTACATTGATCAAAACCCATTGCTGTATTGGTATGGGAAAAGTCGCCATTGGCCAGTGCTCAGCAGGCTGGCGATAAACTATCTGGCTTGTCCTGCTGCAAGTGTCTCTTCTGAGCGTGTTTTCAGTGCTGCTGGTGCCATTGTAACAGTGAAAAGGACCAGTCTCTCGCCCCAAAACGTGGAGAGGTTAACCATGATCAAAATGAATCAGCACTTTATACCACCGGATTACGCCATACCTGAAGCACAGCAGGAACAGGAGGACAGTGACTTAGGTGACGAAAGTAGTGTGGTAGATGACCTACTTCTGGGTGAACCACCAGAGTTTGAGGACGAGCTCTACTTCCCTGACAACTAGGCTTTCAACTTGTTACTTTCTTTCTTCCTTATTTACTTTTATTATTTGAGTGTGTCTCTGTTTTTCTGGTTCGAATCACAACAAATCCATCACCACCGTCTTGTCTTTTTATTGCCGTATTGGAGTTGCAACTGTGTGCATTTATTAAAGAAGTCCACTCCTCCGAGTCCTGCTCCATCCATCCTGACTCGCCCTAAATCCATTTCCCTCAAGCCAGACATTGGATGGAGAATAGTACAAGAAATGTGTGCCTGCCTCGTCGAGTCCCTCTAAAAGAACATGACTATAGCTATCCTCCTTTCCGAGCCGAGAGGGACTGCCCCTTAAGATGAGAACAGGTAATGATGAATCTGATGGCATGCATTGGACGCTGACTCTGAGTTATTGGTGTGTTTGTGTTGTTGTTGTACATGAAGTGTACTAGTATTTAATCTACACACTAAAACAAAGTGACTCAAGTCAATGTTTCCCTTCTTGTTGTTTAATAACAAATTGTACATCTTCTACTGCAGGGCGATCCATTGCATTTTTTAATATGGAATCTGGACTCACTCGGTACACAACACTACAGACTGAGTTGGACACCATGATGACGATGATGACCACATACTCTATACTCTTCGCAGTCAGCCAGTAGGATCGGAGATGATTGATGGAATAACTTGGGCATTTCATGAAGTGGCATAAAGGTAAACAAGTCAATCAACAACAACCACAGCAGACCTACATGTCTCTGACTGTAGTGGTGGAGTCGAGACAGTGTAGTGGAGTGGTATGACTGTCAGCGGTGCATTGATTTAGTTCCTTAATTTGGAAAATGCTATGTTGCTGTATATGTGTGCTCTGTCTGGCTCAGTCAAAATCTAAGCTAACTGGAGTTTTGGTGGGTGATGTGGGCATGCTCTGTACTGTTGTTGTTGTAGCGTGGTTAATGCTGGAAACAGAGTAGACATGATGTAGCCATGCCGCCTCTGAAACTGTTCTTGTTGCACTGCTCCGTAATTTATACATTTGTTTTCTCCTTGATTTTTCAATATCCCTTTGGGTTTTCCTTACACTTACAGACCGGCCGCCCTTTACCCAGTGCTATACTGGGAAAAACAACTCACACTTACCTCACCAATCCGCATCCGCCAGGCAGGCAGCGGGGCACCCAAGATTGACGGACGGAGCATCCATGGAAGGGAGGAGACCAAGAGGAATAATAACGAGATGGAATTTCCCAATTTGACCAGGATAATACAGTAACTTAGTATCATTCATCATCTTTTAATTAATTTGATTCATTTTTTCTCTTCAATCATTACGACTGTGTGTTGTTGTTTATTTGGTTTGCTCTTAGTCTTTGCTTATATCCCTACAGCTATTTTTTAATTTTCTTTGCTAGCTTTAAAAGGAAGCCTGGTACAACATAACATAAATAAAATGTATGTAATTTGGGTCTCTCTGAGGGCAGACAGGCAATGCAATTGCAAAATAATAATTAATATACTGCTGCCCTGCGTCTACTAGTCTACTTAGTAGTAGTACTACTACTTATCATTAACCACATCATGCATGCATTTCCTTTTTCTCCCTTAACAGATTTATGAATATGATGGTCGTCTGCCAAGATTGTGTGTTGTCCACGTGTAGTGTTTGTCTTTGTCAAACCTTTCCCTCAAATACCCCTTCCCAACCATTCATCAAACCCTAACCCTCTTCCCCCGGGCTGTGTGATTTATTGAGGTGTGACTAAATTAAATTTACACCAATAATTGATCACACACTTGCTGGGGCGGATGTGGTTCAAGCAAGTAAGCAACACTAATTCAAGGCAGGTCGAGGATCTTCTAATTCTGCTCTAAGTATATATATATATCGTCGGCCACACTGGCAACAGATTAGATTGCCCAGTGCCCACCCATGCTCAGTAGTATTCGCTATTCTCTTTTTTTTCCAGAGGAACATAATTATATTATTAACCCATTATTAATTATTAATTGCCGTCATGGATTTCATACTTCCAGCAGTAAAGGTTATGCTTGTCCACTTCATAGGTCGAGTCCACTACATCAGTTTGTTGTAACTTGTACTAGGCTATCCCTGCCACCATTATGTTTTATTTTACTTTAGCATTAATAATATCAATATGATTCATCATCACTTTCTTCTTGTTTGGCAGTCTTCTTCTTGTGTACTTACTACGTACTGTACTTCTACTACTCGTTCCCTAGTCTCACTCAGGTGACTGACTTGTCTCATTTTATTTTTTTGCAAATGCAACTGTCTACTACTGCTACCACCACCCACCAAGGCACCTTAGAAAACCAAACCATCACCATGCAGCCATTGCTTCGGCTAAACATCAATCACAGGTAAGAGAAGAAGTGTAGGGGAGTCAATAATGTATATCCTATGGAAATTAATTCACACACCCACATCCTTCCGAGTACATACTACAAAGGGGTTTTAGTTGCAGAATGCATTGATTAGGAGGAGAGACTGACAGTAGTAGGACAAGTGTGGGTACTTCATCTATCTATCTGTCTGTGTGTTACACTATTGGCAGATTTAAAAAACTGGCTGCGGCCCTGCAGCAAGAGGAGGAAACAAAAACAAACAAGGTGGCGTAAAAGAGTAACCACCCCCCCAGAAAAGATTTGCATCATATCATATGTATTGGAAAACTATAAATTATTTATTATACCCTAACAAATATAAACTATAAGAAAAACCCACAACACCTGACCCACCCCTCTCCCTAACCCCAACCAATGTCCAGTAATGTCCATGTCCAAAAGTAAACCCCAAGGTTCCCCAACTAGTCCCAACATCCCACCCACCAAAAAAAAGATTAAAAAAGGGGCAAGAGTCAAAGAAGACTGAGGTCATGATGTTGTGATAGTCTGACGTCTAGCGGCGGGGGTGCCGGCTAGTTTTTTTTAGGACCTCCTCCATCTGGGCCTCCAGGCGCGCCACTCTGCAGAGCACGCGGCGCCGAAAGTTCCTGCAGGAACAACAGGGGTGTGCAGCAGTAGATGTTGTTGCCAATAGTGATGGGCAGCGGGCGGCTGCCAGACCACGGCGCCGTACCACCGGAGGCACGGGGGTGGGGGCTGGTTGGGCCCCGGGGCATTGGAGGAAGAAGATGCTGCCTCCTCCTCCTCCTCCGCCAGGACAACCAGCCGGCGATATTCAACCCGGATGGCCTCCAGCTTCCTTTGCCGCGCCCTGGCCGCCAACTCCTGCCTAGTGGGTTGGGAAGGAGTAGCTATATCAAGAAAGGAAAAAAAAGATTTGTTGTAACCAATACTCTTAGCAAAACAGTAACACAAAATTAAATTACAGTCCACACATAAAAATTATAGTGGCACAGTAGTAGCAGTAGCACTAGCAGCTGTCGTATCCTCCTCTCCTCCTCACTTCCCTTCCTCTGCCCCTAAGATTTGGATGTGATGATTATGCTTTCAGGCACTAAGTATGGAGTAGAGTAGAAGTAGTCTTTTTCTCTCTCTTGTTTAGCACAATTAATCTTGTAGGCATGCCAGCTCAGTCAGCTTGTGCCCTAGAAAGACATACTCCTGTCGCAGTCTCGCAGACTCATGTACTTTACTACTGTCTGCATGTGGTGCAGCTGTACTACACAACTATATATTTCCATTACGGCCATACTCGGTTAAATGAATGGCAAATGCTCAGACAATTTCACTTTCACCCTGACTGCACTACTGCAGGCACATGATGATGGTCAATGATCATCACATGCTTATGGATGATGAGAAACGGTGGCACGACATCATGTCACTCATGTCACGTGATGATGCTGACACACTGAGTGATTTGTAAGTACTAGTTACCAATTACCATGCAGCCGATAGGCCACCCATGGCTGACACAGGGAGGGGACTGGAGCGGAAGTGGGCCTCGGAGTCGGAGGGAGGCGATTATGGGTAGGGTAAATATTTAGTCATGCACAATATATATGTTGTGCTTGCAAACTACTGTGAGTCAAGGGAGTATTCCATTCTGAAATACAAGTACAACCTCAAACCTTTGAATCAAAAACCTTGCAAAAAAACAGTCCTTGTTCTTCCCAGGGCTTGTTTTTTCATTTACATTCAGTGCATTGCTCTTCTAGCATTATTATTATTTTATTCGTAATATTCTTCACCCTTGGCTTTGGTACTCTGGCACGGTTTAATTTTCTTTTACATTCTCTTCATCCAGTCTGACTCTGTTTTCACCTACTATGATACCATCCAGGCATCCATCCATCCAAACATGGCTATCATCATAAACCGGCTTTCACCGACAATAACATACATTTTAGATATATAAACAACCACCACCCATGCCATGCGTCCTTGCTTGCCTTAGAGTTTGACCCCTCAAACCTCCCCCTGGAGGATTCCTTTCACCCATACAGTTTCACCCACCCAGACAGGCATCCTTTCTGCTTTCTCTTTCACCTTTTCACCCATCCTTCAACTACCCATGCATCCTATTCCAATCCTTATCTTCTTCCGCCACCTATGCATCCCGGAGCCCCTTCCTTCACCCACGCATCCTTCTCTTCCAGTCATACATGTCATCTGACTGTTTGTCTGCATCATAAAACTGTCTTTGCTGAGTTGAAGATATAATATGCCATTAGTTACTCAACCCCCGCAGCTAATGCTAATGTTTAAGTAAAGGCCAGGGTGTCTTCTTCAACTGTTCAGTGTTCTCACAAGCAACAACTTAGCCTCAGCAGAAGTACAGTGTACTACTAGTACTGAGTGTACACCCTTGCAGCAAGTGTATTCATCATTCTCAATAAGTAAGGAATATGACTTACCACCGCCCGCCACTGCTGCTGGCTCACCCCCTGTGGCTGCCGCATCCGCTCCCTCCGGAGTGGCATGGTGGCCCTCACCGCTGGCCCCGGCACTGGTGGTCGGTACGCCTGGAAAACAAATTCCAATTTTTTAGATGCCATACACGCCTCCCTATTTATTTTTTTAATTAGCAAGATTGAAAATACATAATTAATAATACATATACACCACACACATCACTATCTACAATTCGGATACCAGTACAGTAGACAGTATGTCCTATCGAAAATAACTAAAGAATATCCGGTTGGGCATTTTGTTGGTGGCAATTTTTGAAAAGCCTCTCAAGAAGAGGACAACCCATAGGACTGGACTCAGTGACTAGAGCGATGGTGCATCTCATTTTTTGAAAAGAAGATAGAGTGGCCAACTGGGCGGACATGAGGTCTCTCTTAGTTGGAAAATGGTGCCGTCCTCCTACTCCTACTCCTCTCATATATTTCCTTCCAGCCATGGTGCACGGTAACAGTTGTTCAGTGTTCACCATCAATTGCTGCTACTAAAAAAAGTACTAGGCCTGGATTAGAAAAAGTAAAATACACCACTTTGGGGGGTCCTGCTCCTGTCCAACGTGAGTGACCACCATTACTGATTGAGCATGATGAGACAGTAAAAGAAACTAAAGCCTTCTCATCTCACAATTCACAAACCTGCGGATATACCTTACTTGTCTTGGGCATGCAATCTGCAGTCTGACTCTGCACAGCACATTAGTGCTACTAGTAGTAGTAAGGAGTCCTTACTAGTACCAGTAGTAGCCTAGGCTAGGACCAATGGGTTCTCTGAGTCTTACAGTACCACTACTAGGCAATCCACATAAGGAGAGAGAGAAAGCTCAGTGAAACCCAGAAGAAAGCAAGCTACAGACAGACTGTCTAATAGAGTCAGAGCAGAGGTTAGTCAGATGCAGTTTGATTTGATGTAAAAATAAAAACAGACACTAGAAGAAACAATGTTAGTAGTAGTAGTACTTAGTAGTAGGTAACGGTGGAGCAAAAACAAGAATTTAGAAGCAGATAGATTGAAGAGGATTTTGGAAAAATTAATAATTAGGAAATGGAAATAATAGAGCGGTAAAAGTTAGGGAAATATTAATATAAACACCAGGAGTGACTTACTGGGGCCAGCAGCAGAGCCATCTGCAGCTGCGCCTGAGGCCGCTTCCTGCTGTTCCTGGGAGGCCCCTCCAGCTCCCGCACCCTCCGCACTAACAGCTGCCCCAGTCTTTTTCTTGGCCCTGGATGCTGATCATGTAAAGAGACAAAAAATGATTTGTGTTAAATAAATATATATAAATATAATTGCTCTAAAAATATTTTTAGACAGGAAACGGCAATTGCAATAACATTGACCTATGCTAAATCAATCAGATCGACTTATTCGACTAGTAGTAGTCGACTAGTATGTATCGCAGTTGAGTACCATCCGATCATTATTATTCCACAGTTCAATTCCGATTCCTGAATCCTAAACATACCTAGCCCGCCTATTCCTGACTTTGGAATGAATTAATTGCAAAAAAATTATATTTGCATTTTGCTTCTAACTAAGTTCAGATCTCATTCCCAATCATCTCTCAGACAGTCTCAGTCTCAACTCCAACAACCCCCTTCGACGGGCCAATTACTAAGTCTGCATTTATTCTTCTAATTGCATAGATGGACGCATGCATATTTGCAGCATACACCAAATTGGTTAGTTGCTATTTTTCACTGTCTATAAGAACTACAAAAAGTTCTACTAGGAGTAGGACTGAAGTCATGTGAGAGCCTGAGCGAGGACGCGTCACTCACTAGTCACGACAGAGGCCGCTAAAAATTACCAAATAATACTAACTAACTAACTAACTAACTACTACCACTATCTTAGAAAAATAAATACCTACCTAACTTAAATTCTCTAACCTCTCTTACCATAACCAGCCCAAGTGAGCGCAAAGTTGCAAACAAGTACGACTATTAGTTAGTAGCGCCGAGCACCTGTCTGGAAGTAACAATCACATAATATAACATTTTTAAACATAGGTTACCATACCTGCATGTAAGCACTGCAGAAGCAGCATGTTAGCTATTTGCACACAAAAAAATATTCGCAATCGCAAAAAATAACAGTCAGAACAGAAGAACACAAAATAGTAATATAAATAAATAGCTACTCACCAAGCCCCTGGACCTCAACACCTAGCAGGTCCAGCAGGTCATGCTCCCGGTCCAGGATATCGGACCACTGGTGCGTCAATTGGTTATGGGTGCGCTGGACCCCAGAGCAGCGAAACACTGCCCGGCGCACCCTTGCTCACCGCCGGTGATGCTCCTGGAGCCCGTACCCGGACCCAGGCCTGCCGCCTGCTGCCAGGGTTAAGGGAAGGTGGCGCTAGATAAAAAAAAACAGGGCGGCCACCTCTGCCTCACTAAATAAGGCCCATGCCTGCACCCCATGTGGGCGCCGCCTTCCGCAAGGAAGGCGGTTGCGGCTCTCACTGCGAGCCCTCTGACTCGTCTTCTTCCCCTGGCCCTTTGCCATGGTTCTGGGTAGGCGGGGGGCGGAAAAGAAAAGGTAGGAACTAAGAAAGTAAGTAAAAGAAATTAAAAATGCAAGTAATAGAAAAAGAGTGAAAAACGCAGTAAAAACACTAAAAAAGTAGGGAAAAACGCAAAATATACAATCAGGAATAGAGAGGGATAGATAATAAATAAAAAAGATCAAAAAAAAGTTTCTAGAAGCAAAGGATTGAAAAGATATAGGGAGGATAGAAAAACAGCCCAGAACCATAGCAAAAAGTGAAAAACAAGATGGCCGCGCCCATTGGCGACCACGTGGTGAAGTTTGCGCGATATTTCCCCAAACACGTAATAGCGTTCCCGAACAGGAAAAACGCATCGCGAACGGGTGGAACAAGCAACTCCGTGCGCTCGCGGAAATTCGCGTACCTCGCAGAGGTTTTCTGCGGCTTTGCGGAATTCCGCATAGCACGACTACGCGAACTTCGCCCAGGGTTAACTTTACCTCTGCCTACCTTTTGGGTTCCACTGGACTCTGTGCACATTATACCTCACTTTGGTATAGTATATACAGAGCCAGCATCCTACTGTGTTTGATTCAGGATGTACAGTGATATGCACACTTTGAATTTAGAGGGTGTCTTCACAGGAGCTTATGCTGTGGCATACAATTCCATGAAACTGTTTATTACTAATAATAGTTAAAACCTTTCATGTTTAAAGATTTTGTGATTGGCACACTCCTGTAATTATCTATGAATTCTTGCCAGTCACATTCGGAAACTCAGTGAAAGACACAATTCAACATTTATACTTTGACTATTTCTGGATATATATTATACAATGATTGGCACACTAGGGCTAACTTTCTTGGTTTTTGCCTATCTTGACTTTGATTCAGTGATTGGCATACTACCTTCCTCATTTTCAGTTGTTTCCAGTGGTACAAGAGAGACAACGCACAGTGATAGGCACATGAAAATGTTCTTATACATTTTTTCTTTTTTTTTTTGCCTTTTGTAGAAATGTTATGCATTTGCAATTATATTTCCATGGAAGGACATTGTCATATTTTCTACTTTTTCATTTGTGTGATATAGTGCATTAGTCGTGCAGAATATTACTGCTCCACCTTTCTTTTTAACAAGTCCAGGTACACCGCCTATGAAACGGCAAAAATGGAAAAAGGTGTTTGAAAGATACGCTAAGGTATGTGGGACATCACTCAATGCAGAGTGAAAAACCTTGGGTCAGCAGGGCAAGAAGTATTTGATCATCTTACAGAAATCTCTGATGTTGAATCTGAAAATTTTAATGAATATGAGATATGTATGAAGAAATTAGACAATCACTACTTACCAAATGTGAGCACCATATTAGAGAGGTATCACTTTGGTAGGACTGTGCCAAAGGAAGGAGAGTCGATTGAATCTTATATAACTGATTTACAGAGACTTGCTTCCTTCTGCAAATTTGCTGGATTATTGGATGAAAGAATTTGTGATCAGTTTATGCTAGGATGCAATATTGAAAAAGTGAGAGAAGAGTTATTGTTAATGGGATAATTCAACACTTGAGGAAGTACTATTGGTGGCCAAGAAAATACAGAATTCTATTAAATGTGTTGAAGTTATTAAAAAAGATAATTGGAAGAACCAAAGTGTACATGCAGTTAGAGACAAGCTAAAAAAGATTAACTTAAAGAATGAAAACGAAGATGGCAATAGAAAAGTAACTGTGAGGAAATGTTACAGATGCGACAAAACTGGTCACTTTGCAAATGACAAAAGATGTCGTGTTCTCAAAGCTTTTTGCACGACATGTACAAAAATATAGGTCATTTTGCTGTGGTGTGCAAAATGAAAGACCTAAAGCAAAGGTTAAGAGGGTGGATGTGTGTGATGATCAGGAGAGTGACAGCACTGATTTCAAATGTGGGCAAATTGTATTACAAGTAGGAGATAAAGAAAAATCTAGTCCTTTTGACACAATTTTGGTGGAAGGTGAGAGTACTAAGTCTTGTTTGATTCAGGTGAAAAGATCACAATAATTTCAAATTAATTTTATCATGACAAACTGGAAGATAAGGTCACATTATTAAACCAGATATAAGACCTTGGGCTTATGGTTAGAACCCATCAAGCTGCATGGGTATGTTTGTGGAGTAATTGAATATAAGCAATGTTTGTGGCAGGGAAAATGTATGTGTCCAAAAAAGAGAACAGCATAATTAACTGGCTTCACCAAGGAGATCTCAGAGTGATATTAGATCCCAATGGGATCCTCCAATTTGCTTAAAAGATAAAGTAGATCAAAATGAGGTGGATATACTTTTGTTGGGGGATTTTTGGAAGAAATAAAGAAAGATTTCCCTAATATTTTCAAAGATGAAACAAAGAATGTCTTAAGAAAAGGAGAACAAAACACAAGAAATGTGCCTTTTACCATCCTGCAACTCATGGATTGGTTGAAAGGTTAATTAACATTCTAAAGGAAACCACAATGTTATCCAAAGAAATTTTGTTCAATTGGAAGAATGAGGAAAAAAAGTTGAGATTTACAGAATTACACCTTATAGCAAAAAGGATAAAACCCCATTTGAACTATTTCAGAAAAGGTACCCTAACATGTCTATGGAACCTTCTTGGGTCAATAATTATGAGTTTGGCTTGAGGAGGGATGTTGTCAAGAAAGACTGGTGTGTAAGGGAAGAGGAATAAACCAGGAACAGAAAAGAACATTTTGATAAAAGGAAAGCAGTAAAGACAAAAAATGTATACGGTTGGTGATTGGGTCATGATTAATAGTCCAGTAGGAAAGGGTGTTAGATTCTCCAAACCAATACAGGTCATTAAAACATTTAACAATACTGTCAGAACTCAGGCCCACCGCATATGGAATCTCAATAGAATTATTTTATACAAGGGAAAGGTAAACTGATCTGATGATGAAGAGAGTGGTAAGGAGAAAAAACTGAGAAAAGTGCTGTAACAAGAAAATCTCACAGAATAGTGCAAATGTCAAAGTATTTGAAATATTATGTCAAGTAATATGTCATGTTGGTAATCCTTCTTCCTCATTTATTTGTTATTGTATGTTAAACGAAGAACATGACTTTTGTTAGACATGTTGTATTGCTTTACTTCTCTTTAATAATATTTTTTTTTTCCATATTTTAGTATTCATCTTGATTATAGTAATGTTTAAATACTATGGATCCATTATATATAGTTGTTTCTTAATTTTTGCTTTGTTAAGGAAAATATGTGTGTGGTAACTGGGTATTTAGTGGTATGGGATATTAGGTCTCAGAGAGAATGTGATGAGGGAATATGGAATGGGGGTGAGGAGAAGGGCTTGAAGGGAAGCTGTGACATGGCTGGATTGGATCTTCCTCTACCAATAAGGAACTTATGTTCTTAATACTACTTCAGCATCTTTCATGTTCTTTTGATGCTACACTCCTGCTAGCAATCTAGGGGAAGGAAAGTTTAGAAGGAAAGCTGCCATTTCGTAGAGGGGGTCGGCTTCATTGCTATTTTGACCCTAAAGCCTTGCACTGGTAAACTGGCTTTGCAGCCCAGAAAACATCTCAACAACCCACCTGCCGGTTGAGTTAGTAATATAACCAAGCAGTCCCACTCCCACATTATTCCTCATACCTATTGCTAGCCCCATGTATTAAATTACTCATCTGTGCAGATCACTTAATGGACCCAGTTCTGTTTAAAAAAGAAAGCCGTTCACTCGGATGCAGTCAGGTAGTTTTCTTGCAAAATTACTACTTGGGCCAGGAAGTCCTCTAAATACTGATAAATGAACCTCTGCTTCTTAGCAATTTGTAATCCATTAACATTCCAGGTTAAATCCTTTATTTCCACCATGTCCCTCAACCTTGCTATCAGAATAACTTTCATATTTACAGATACCCGGCAGACTTGTTTCTATCTCCCAGACTACAACTTAGGGCCTCATTACGATGTCGGTCGGAAAGACTCCAAACGGCATTCGGTTTGTCCATATCCATGTCATAACCCGCGTTTCCGACAGACCCGGAAACATTTCCGACCGACCGATTACGATGTTAGGTAACCATTCGGTCCTTCTGACTCGGTTCCGACCGGCAATTGGAGGACCCGAGTCGGTCAGAGCCAACTCATACGGCTCTATGGACCGCGTTTCCGACCTACAGATTACGATGTTGGATTTTGGCCTTTCCGACTCAGTTTGTCCGATACGGATTGGCTGTCGGAAACTGACTTTGTGGGCCCGTAGCAAGCCCCCCTTCATTCGGAGGCCTCCAGTTGGGGCCTGTGGGAATATCCATGGGACCCCACTCTGCAACCATGTACAGTGTGGCAGGCACCATGGGGTGCCCACCACAGGGTGCACGGTTTTCCGCAACAACCCCATTTTTCAATGGGAGCCTGTGTTGTCGGTCCGAACACAGGCTCCCATTGAAGTCAATGGGAGTCCGATCGAACGGTGTTCGGAAACATTGTAATCGGTCGGTCAGACTCCCCGAATCGGATTCGGTCGGAAACCATTCCGACACGGAGTCTGTCAGAATGTTTTCCGACCGACATCATAATGAGGCAGTTACTGAAAACATATTGACATTGTGAATGAGGTTTTCTCTTTTTATACTTTCAATATTCTTTTCATTTTTTTCCACTAGCCTCCCCATCCATGCTTTTTCTATGTGGGCCCCCCCTCCATCCGTGGCATATTTTATCTATGCCAATTTCGGGCATTGCCCTCTGGGAAAAATAACATCTCTAAAGTTTTAAACATGCCTTACCTATTATTACCAATCTTCTCTTCTCTTATCCTATTATACCCATCTCCTTTAAAAACGCATCAACCTACTCCACTTACTAAAATCTGGTTTTTCCACATTATCTTCAACATGGCAGGAAATCTTAACTGCACTTTGGCCCCCCTGCTTCGCAATTCTTCCATTCTCTGCCCAAGTTCCCACTGCCTTTGCTCCATATTCCTACATATGTCTGACCTGATGGTATGCGTGAATCCCTGGCCACTTATTAGACATCTTCCTAACGTTAAGGTCAAGATCCGTTACTAAACAGAGTAGGTCAAAAAATAAACCTAAATTTTCCATGGTTTCTTTTGTCTTTCTTTAAGTTTGAAAGGGTCTCGATGCACACTCTGACTGTTTACTCTGGCTTCTTCCTTAAGTACCCCTTCTTGTAGCAACTTCATTATAAAGTTCTTCAAATCTCCCAACTCCACCCCTTCAGGAATATTTGGAAACCTCAGATTATGTCATCAGGAGTGATTCTCCAACATCTCTAATTCATCCTCTTGTGACTCATTTTGGACCCTTGTCTAAGTTCAAGTTGGAGACCCTTTATTAAAGATTCCACTGAAATTGAAGCTGCGGTCTCCTCAAATAACTCTCCTTCTATGGAGGGAGCTCTCATTGTTCTGTATATCTCCCTCAATGTCTCTTAATGCCTCAAATCTTTTGCTCATTTGCACAATTTGATTCATCCTTGGCTTTATCTTGTCTAGTGGGGTCCTCGTGCTTCCAGGGTCACCTTTTTTTCCCTCCCCTGTTCCATGTCTGGAATTTCTACAGTCAGAATATGTAAGTTTCCAAAAGTCTTTCTGCGCTCCCTAACTTCAATGCTTTCTCTGACGTGAATACCTTGACCGTCCTCCCCTGTTACTGAACCTTTTTGTTATAGCCTTATGTGTGATTATCCTAAAAAAAGAGTTTAAAGAATGAGTAACTTTCGCGAGTCCCAATTCCCTTCCAGGAGATTTCTCCTGGCTCAACTTCCTTAGTTTTGAACCATCATTTTTCTTACATTTAGGGGGGCCACTCACCCTGATTCCAGAGGAGTACCCTTTGAAAAATCCTCTTCCTCCCTGCAATCAGGCACTGTACTGGTTGAGTGGAAAAAGGTTAGTGTCTTACCATTACTCAAGAAACCTAATGCTGATCCGAAAATTCTTTAAAATCTTAAACCTATATCCTTACTGCCTGGGACCTCAAAAATAATCGAAAAAGCAGTTAATACACAGCTAATATCTTTTTTAGAATCCTCCAACCTCCGTCACCCTACACAATACGGGTTCAGAGCCCTCCATAGCACTGAGTCAGCTCTGATGGATATCCTGGACTCCATAAAATTTGCATTAGATGCAAGATACAATGCTGCACTAATTATTTTGGACCTCTCAGCGGCATTCGATACAATCTCACATGAGATCCTAACTCAGAGTCTTGCCCACTTTGGGGTTGAAGGACAGGCTCTGACCTGGCTAAAATCCTTCTTGAACATACAGAACAGGTTGTGTGGCTCAAGCCTTTCTTCTCAGAGGCCAAAACCATTAAATATAGAGTGCATTAGGGATCTGCCCTAAGCCCCACTCTTTTAACGTTTATATGACACCATTAGCGTATCTTATTGAATCCTTTAATGTCCAGGTAGTCTCTTATGCAGACGATACCCTCCTGTTGCTGACATATAACAAGAACGAAAAGGCCAAATCAAAATTCTCAGCTTGTGTCACAGCAGTAATGGGCTGCCTCAACTCCAACTCTCAGCAATGCATTCCCAACAAAACGGAGATCCTGCTATTCGGAACAGATCCCCTAGCCGGCTGGTTAGGGGCCTGGCCATCCAGTTATGAGTCCTCAACCCCCACACCCCCACTGAAATGGATAGAAATGTAGGGGTACTAATGGGTACCCGGCTATCATTCAAACCTCAAATCGCAGCAGTAATAAAAAAATTCAAGCTGGATCTTGAGTATGCTGAGAAAGTTCTTCATATTCCACCCATGGGATGCTCAAAAGATGGTTCTACATGCACTGATCCTGTCGACATTGGACTACATCCCAGATTATATGACTCATAGACTACAGCAAAAATCTAAAATATGGCCATCCGATTGCTTTTTAAGCTCCCCAAACACACTCCTCTTACTCATTATTGCAAACACTTGCACTGGCTACTAGTGTAAAAAAGAGTCATTTGCAAGGCACTAAAGATAGCCCACTCTGATTTCTTTAAAACGGTCGCCCACTACCTTCAAAAGAGACTTTTTGGCTATGCCCTCAAAGAGCCCTTCACTCACATTTGCTAGTCATTCCCACCACAAAAAAAGAAAAAGTGGGGTGGATCTGCCTTCTCAGTCCTGGTGGCTAGGCACTGGAATGTTCTTCTGCTCCTCCTCAAATGCATTGCAGATAGAAAAATATTTTGCAAACAAATAAAAAAAATACTGGTTCCAGGACTAGATGTCATACTCTTTACTGGGCATTTAGCCTAGTGCAGGGACACTCTCACAGTAGCCATGCGCTCTACAAATCCTATCATTCATTCAAAAATCACCACGACGATCCAATGTGGATCCTCCCAAAGGCCCCCCTAAGTGTATCCTGGGGGCATTTAGTCCACCTTGTGGCAATAAGGGGCGACTTCTCAAGGTAAATCTTTTGTCGGTCCCAGCCCTTAAATGCCTCCATTCATGGTCACGGGCTCGACTGCCATCCACTGATGCCATATAACCTATAATAATGGACCGAGCACATGCCTGTTGAGAGCCGGGTGGGTACTACTCCCCCAGTCTATTGCTCCTCTGCTAGAGTGAGTTGGCTCGTCTCCTACGCTAAGATTCTTCGTGTCCTGGGTTTGTCAGACCGCCCTGGACTCTGTAATGTTCTGTAACTGTATCTTGTGCTGTGCACGCTCGTGATGCCTCTGCCTCTTGAAACCCCAGCCGGGAGATGCACGAGTACGCTCCTCCTGTAATGCACTGTGAGAGCTGCCGCCATCCACATGAGACCCCACTCCAGGCAAACCGGTAAATGCACATTAAAATGACTAATACCTGCCACCCAGTACATTCTTATAGCTTTGGGGGCCTGGAACCGTCTGAATTGCCACACTTGTAGGAGTGTGATGGTTAGTAGTTGTGTTAGTACTGCCATTGGCAGCGCTGGCAGTGGCAATGGGTGGTGCAAGCTGCAATGGCCTCTGACAAGGACCCTGGCACTTATTATTTTACAAATTAAGCACTGCATACCTAACTAGCCTCGTGGTGGCTCTCAGCATCTTCAAAGTCAGGGGTGGCTGTTGCAAGCCTTCACAGAGTGGTTGGTGAAGGTGCACCAAGCACACTAGGGAGTGGCTCACACTTAAGTAGTGTGCACATTTGCCCCGGATCAAGGCCCAAAGTATATTTTGGAGCACTCTGTGATAATGTGGACTAGGAGAATGGGCTCTCCCCTTTAACTTAAGACACTGTTGCACAAACATAGCATACATAACGTGGCCATTGTGTAGACGGTTTTATCGTACTGTGTAATTTTGATACATGCATCTATACAGTCATAAATAATAGTATCTGCATGACGTACATTTCCCCATAGAGTGTTGGAATGATTATAATAGGAGGGTTTTAAAACATGTTAAGTTTGCAAAGAATGCATTCTATCTTCGCAGTTTATTGTATTTTACAACGAGCGACATCTGCCTGACCATTCTTTTTAAAAATCAGCCAGAACTACTGTGTGGAACTGAAAAAAGTGCTCATCTTTGTGTTATTGCTGATTTATTTGGCAGCATCATATCTTGAAAAACAATGTCCATGTCACTAAAAAGGGCCCGTAGCCACTGACTGTTTCGCCATTGGGGTTAAAGCTCTATGTGAAGACCTGACAGCACAGCTTATAAAAGATATTATTAAGGAACATAGACTTTCTGTAATAACCACACGGTAAAAAAAATATAGCTTTTTAAAGGTCTTTCCGTGGCTGATCTCATGACTCAAAGATGAGACACAGGGCTGCAGGTAAGTAATACAGTCGAGGAGATACTCCGGGCTAGCTTGTGACAAATCATATCAAAGCATTATTAAAGAAGGAACTTGAGACCCGGGACTATTATTGATTCTTGACAGGTTTTTTTTTTTATAAATAAAGTGTGGCAATCAGTTTCTGGGCTTCCAAAGATCCAGGCGAAATTCTACTTTGAGCATGCTAGAAAATTGTAACTCAGCATCAGGGGAAAGGAGAATGCTGCATATTCAGTGTCACAAAGGTCATGATGTTGAGAAGACCAATAAGTGGTTGCAGTCAAAAAGCCTCATAAGAATTCAAGAGCAGATTACTTTTTAAATGGACACAGCACAGCTTTTGATCTTCTGGCAGGGCGCGTGCTAGCAAAATGAATCTGTGACCCTTCTGAGCGCTAAGGACACACCTCCATTAGTGTCCATATTGCTGCACCGAGGAAGCTGATATAGTCAACTGAAATGACAGGGTGATAAATATAAAACCACTATCATCAATACAACTGGAATGTAAAAGCACTTAGTTTCAGCCTAAGTAACTCGCAGAAAGTTTGGTTTCAAGAACCAATGCATCATCCATCACTACCCTACCTTCTGTTGACAAAGTAATTGTAAGACATCTAGAATGGAAGTTCAATACGAACTGACATTTCTGGAAGGAGGAACTGTGTGCCGCACTTACTCATTAAATGCATTTTCTTCTACTAAAGACATTTCCCTTTTAGTGTATGTATGAATGGGCCCAGTTCTCTGAATATTAGCATGAACTCATGGAAGAAATGTGTGCATGGTGATTTATTAAAACAATTAAAATATTCCTGTTAAAGAGAATGTGTGTTTGCAATCTAGGGGCCGATTCACAGAACTAATCTGAGATAAAATCCTAAACTTACTACTTTTGGTATTCACAGTAGGCATTTAGTAGTAGTAAAGTTAGGACTCCTAAGTTTACTACCACTAAACTGAGACAAAATCCTAACTTTACGACTTTCGGTATTCACAAAAGGCATTTAGTAGTAGTAAAGTTAGGATTCCTAACTTTACTACTACTAAATGCCTTTTGTGAATACCGAAAGTCGTAAAGTTAGGATTTTGTCTCAGTTTAGTAGTAGTAAAGTTAGGGGTCCTAACTTTACTACTACTAAATGCCTTCTGTGAATACCAAAAGTAGTAAGTTTAGGATTTTATCTCAGATTAGTTCTGTGAATTGGCCCCTAGATCGGTTGAATATGGAGTCTGAGAGAAGAGTGACACTCCTCCAGTATGTGAATGTATAGACAATTTTGTGAAATGTATGTGCTTCATTGTTTAGTGATTCTTACCTCTGTACTATTATGGTAAGTAAGATCTAAGTGATTATTCACCTGCTTCCTCTATATGTATTTTGAACAGCCGCGGCCCACGCTTACGAACGAAGGAGCCCCACTCCCCACCTTTTTTGCAGACATGAAGAGTATCTATCAGGCTGAGCAAAGGTCAGCTTGCCAGACTCTCTTTATGTTAAGGTCAGGAAGCCAGGTCCTAGACATGCGCTGAATGTGCCGGCGCCTAGCTGCGGGAGCTCAACTTTGCCAGGCTGAAGATGTCACAGCTTCCGTGGGTGTGACCGTTCGTCCTGGCAAAGCGTTTGGTGGACCTCCTTCTTTTGACTACGGGGACAGCCACTGATAGCCTCAGACCTGGGCACTTAAGCTTTAAGCCCTGAAGTGCAAAGGTCCGAGTGTCTATCGCTAACACCTCGTCAGAGAGTGGGGTGGGGTTCAGCAACTAGCATTGACCTCATCCCACTCCGTGACGAAGTAGAAACTGCCGCCTCTTCTCAGTCACATGAGAGGAGGCGGCAGTCCCAACCCTCCTGAAACCTCTGAGGCTCCCATCCAGGAACGTTGCAGTTGGCAAGTTTTATGTTTTGTAATGTTTGGTGCATGTGCGCATGTGTGTATGTATGAAAGTATGTGTATTTGTGAGTGAGTATTGTGAATGGGTATTTGTGTGCATGCGCAAATGCTTGGGTGTGAGTGAGTCTGTGTGTGTGTGTGCCCCACCCATCTCCTTCCCTCCTCAAACTACCTGCCACCACTGATTTTGAAAAGCCCGAAATTAGCAGTATCATAGACTGGTTAAGAGCACACATAAACTCTCATTATGAGATGACCTGTCAACTGTAATGGTATTACCACATTAGGATTTCTGATACTGCTCGATAAATCTGGTTGCTGTAAGCTTCGCGGTGGTGTGTAGACCGCGTGTAACTAGGTGCGCGCGTTGCGCAAAAGAAGAGACACACAGACAGTAGTTAGGTGGGTGTCGACTGTCCCCGAGCTGGCACGCCCCTTCCTTTTATTCTGCGCGCTCCGCCCGCCAGCGGGAGCGCGTGGGTGCGATACATCCAGCGGCGGCCGGGAACAACTAGACTGCGTCAATCATTACATCCCATCCCAACTCAGTCTCTTTTTCTTCGGCTGGAGGTTGGTTGCTTCACCACCTGACAGGTGTAGTCTCTTAGTCGGGAGCTTGGTCTGGGGTTCTCTTTTAGCCTGTACCTGGGGTGATCACCCCGGGCAACAACGTTGGACTCCGGTTGCTCAGGTATTGTCGTCGCCGGCACACATGTACCAGCGGTCGGTGGTCCCGACTCCTGGTGCACCTCGCTGTGTGCCGTTGGGGTTGGTGGCGGCACGGTATCCATCGAGGGTTCTTCTTGTTCTGTTCCGTCGTGCCCTTCGGGGCCTTGGGTGCTGTCGGCTTCTTGGATGGAGTGAGGCTCAGGCACTCTCTTGAGCCAGGAGATGTTCCGTGTCACTCTCTCTCCTCCTCTCGCTACAGTCACCATGGTCCCCTTCATGTTGACCACGGTCCAGTGGCCCGGTTCGTACCTGGTTCAGAATTTACCCCCTGGCCTTCTGTCTTTCATGATTACAGAGTCTCCTCTTCGTAGTTCTCTGGGCGCTGTTCTCCGTGTCTTGCTGGCAGGAAGATTTTGCTTCTTTCTCCACTCTAGGACATCTTCCCCATGGTATGGGGGCGGGGTCCACCCTGGGCAGACAGGGAGCGTATCCCGGCGGACTCCATTGAACATTAGCACCCACGGTGTGCATCGGGTAGTACTGTGGGGGGTACCCCTGTATTCCCGGAGGAATGATTGCAGATGACGTTCAGGGTCCACATTCTCTGCTACAGCGATCTGTAAGGCTTTGTTGAGGGTCCTCATGAACCTCTCAACCTCCCCGTTGTCTTGAGGCCATTGGGGAGTGATGCGGCGATGTCGTATGCCGTGCTTCTGCATCAAGTCATGGAACTCGCTCCCTTGAAAAGGGGGCCCATTGTCGCTCTTGATCTCTTCCGGGCTTCCGAACATGGCAAACGCCTTCTCAAGTATTGGGGCAACATGGGAGAACGCAGTGGAGCTGACCACTTCTACCAGGGGGTACTTGGAGTGGCTGTCGATCATATGTACGGTCGTCCGACCGTCGGGGAAGCTCCAGAAGTCGATGCTCACCTTCTCCCATGGGGTCTTTCCGTGTTCTTCCGTCTGGATGGGCGCTGGTCTCTCCGAGGCACTAGTCAGCTGGCATGCTGGGCATCTCCTCACTGTTTCCTCTACCTGAGCCTCCAGCCCCAGAAACCACACCTTTTCTCGCATTCCGGCTTTCATTCTCTCGACTCCTTGGTGTCCTCTGTGGGCCAACTGGGTTGCTTGGTGTTGTGGAGAGGACGGTATCACTATCCTGGACCCTCTTAGCAGAATCCCTCCTTGTGTTACGCTCAGCTCGTTTCTGATTCTCCACATCTTCAGGAGACATTCCCTCTCGGGCCCGGTCCAGTCGTTGGCTGATTGCAGGAATTGGTGCCAGTGTCCCCCTTGGATGGCTGTTCGCACCTTGGACAGTACGGGATCTCCTTCTGCAGCCTCAGCGATGTCTTCCAATGTCAAGGCTTTCGGGCACGTTATTGTGGAAATCATGTTTAAGTGAGCTTCCAATGCGTCGACGACTGATTCATCGCCTTGTTCGTCTTGTGGGGCTGGGTGTCTTGAGAGGAAATCGGCGGGGTTCTTGGCGCCGGGGCGGTAGGCTACTTCCATCCCATACTGCTGGAGCCCGATAGCCCACCGTTTGATCCTCGGTGTGGGTGCGGTGCCGATCCTCTGAACAACGGCACGAGGCGTTGGTGGTCGGTGATGACCCTGAACGGTTGGCCACATATGTACAGATGGAAATGACGGCACGCCCACTTGATGGCCAAGGCCTCCCTCTCAATTTGCGCATAGCGCCTCTCCGTGGATGAGAGTGCCTTGCTGGCGTATGCCAGGGCCACCCATCTGCCGGGTTCTTGCTCCTGGGTCAGTACTGCCCCTAAGCCTACAGGGCTGGCGTCGACAAGTATCTCCGTGTGCTTGGCAGGGTCGAAGTTTACCAAGGCTGTGTGGTCAAGAGGGCGGTCTTGATTCTCTGGAATGCTGTTTCTTTCAGGGCTCCCCACTTCCACATTGCGTCAGCCCGACTGAGGTTGCGAAGTGGCTCCGCGATGGTGGCCAAGTCTTGGATGAATCGGCCACAATATGTGTCCATCCCCAGAAAGCTTCGTACTTCGGTGCTGTCACTGGGGCCGGGGTGTCCTTGATCGCTTGGGATTTCCGTGGGTCCACTTGGATGCCCTCCTGATTGAATAGGTACCCGAAGAATTCTATTTGCTTCTGGAAGAAAAGTCATTTTTCTTTGTGTAGGGTGACTCCGTGGTCTTGAAGCCACTTCAGTGTTGCCCTCAGGTGGCGGTGGTGTTCGTCAGCGGTTTCTGAGTGGATGAGGATATCATCACTCACGTTCAGCACTCCTGGTAGGCCTGTTAGGATCTCCCTCACTGCGTCTTGGAATACCTCTGCTGCGGACGATATCCCAAAGTTGAGGCGTTTGTATCTCCGTAGCCCAAGGTGGGTGCTGAACGTGGTTATGTAGCGACTCTCCTTGGCTAGGACTAGCTGGTGATAGCCTGCATTCAGGTCCAGTTTGGAAAAACAGCAAGACCCGTTGACATCGGCCACTATGTCATCCATCGTCGGGGTGATGTGCCGCTCGCGCTTTATGGCCTTGTTGGGGAGGCGCATATCTATGCATAGCCTGATCTTCCCTGGCTGTCTGGGCTTCTCGGCTATCACCATCGGGGATTCCCACGGTGTGGGTCCCAAGACCTTTTCAATGACCCTTTGATCCTCTAGCATTTGCAGTTCTTGTTCCACTAGGGTTCTGAGGTGGAAAGGGATCCTCCGGTGTCGTAGTGCTGTTGGTGGGATCGACGGGTCAATGTGCAACTTGACCGGTGCTTTCTTGATCCGACCTAGCCCTTGGAATAAGTTTGCAAATTGTTCCAGTAGTTCTTTGGTCTGGTTCGCCTGTACACTTCTTGCGAACATGACTAAGCTCAAATCCTCTGCTGCGTGGGTGCTTAGGAGAGTGTCCGCCTCTTGGTTGATGACATGAATGTCAGCCGTGATTTCACTGTCTTCTGCCCTTATTGGTACCGTCATTTTGCCTCGGATTGGTAGGGGTGAGTCACTCCCATATGCAAATATTTTAGTCTTAGATGGTCTGAGCTCGGGTTTGGGCCTCAGCCGATTGTATTGTTGGATGCCTATGATATTTACTGACGCGCCGGTGTCAATTACCGCACTTACTTCTGACCCAGCGATCTTCACTGTGCACGTGGGCTGTGGCCTTCTACGTTTCTTCAGTGCCTGTGTGAATTACATGAGGTACGTTTCACCTTCGTCTTCCTCGGTGGACGAGTCTTCGACCTGGTACGTGGCTTGTTCATTCTTCCTTCCCCCTTGTGATGACTCCAGGGATACGCTCAACAGTTGTCTCACAAGTTTACGCACGGGTCTGGCTCCCCTGTTCTCCTTCCTTGGGCCATTCCGCCGGCACACAGACGCGAAGTGGTTCGGAATTCCACAGTTGGTACACATTTTCCCCTGTGCGGGGCACTTGTGCGGTGGGTGTTCCTCGTGCCCACAGTACTCGCACTGTCCTCTCGGAGTCTGGGGCGGGTAGTCCTGTGGCCTGTTCCTCTTGTCCTGTGTCGTGACGGCATCAGCTCTCTCAGTTTTGATGGTCGCGCTCGTTTCGGTCATGCGCGTAAGCGCCAGGTCCATTTCGTCTGCCCGTGCGGCAGACAGGTCGTGTGACCGGGCCATGACCAGTATGTCGTTTAGGGGCATGTTCGGCTGCCTCAGGATCAGCCCTCGTAGGACCTTTCTGTGCACTCCCTGGATGAGTTGGGCTCAAATTTCTTCCGCGGCCCTTTCGTCGACTAGGTGCGTGCTCGCTAACTCTCTCAGTCTTGCATCGAAGGTGTCGATAGACTCATCTTCCCGTTGCCTGGCTTGGCGCAGCTTGAATCTCTCATAGTCCGGATTCAGTTGGGGGTCGAAGTGCGCGTTGTGCACCGCCACCGCTTCCTCATAGTCAGTGGGGCCTCCGGTGGCCGGGAGGTTCTTAAATAGTAAGTACACCTCTTCCCCGCATAGTGGAGCAGGAGCGAACGCTTGACAGCCCCGTCCGTCTCTCTGGTGGCTATAAAGTAATTTTCTAGACGTCCCAGCCACGTCTTCCATCGTGGGGACGCTGTCGTAGGGTCGGCCGCCTCACAGAATGGGGGTAGTACGCCTCTCAGCGTGTGTTGAGTGACGACGCTGACGGGCGCTTGCTGGCTGTCTGGATTGTCTCCCATTTTTCCCCGTACTGAGGGTGACGTGGTTGTATGGTCGTGCACACACCTGGCAGTGACTGGTGATTCCTGCAGTCACTTTCCTAGGGGCTCGCTGCCGCTGTGGTGATATGTGGGTGGGCCCCTGGTGGTCTATGGCAGAGGTTGCTTGGTCCTCCCTTCTTGTGAGCATGTGTGGAACTGTGCTTGTGCGTGACCTGCCCACTCAAGGGTCACCTGCAGTGGTTTCTCTTGGGCTGTCTGCACGGTGTGTCCAGGGCTCATGTGTGGCATGCAAATTAGGTGGAGGCCGCTGTGCCGCGGGGCCAGGGTCTATGCCTTACTGGCAGTTGGAGCTTGTATGGTGACTTGCTCAGCTGCTGCCCGGGTACGTGGTTGCCTGTTCCCTGGGCCTTGTTTCTTGGCGACCACGTGGTTGCTGGCGGCGCGCTGCGGGTCGTTGTCGGAACGCGTTGTTCTGCTGGCCGGTCCTCGACGGGGTGCAGAGGCGGGAACGTGCGTCCGGCCCCCCTCGTCGCCAGTGTAAGCTTCGCGGTGGTGTGTAGACCGCGTGTAACCAGGTGCGCGTGTTTCGCGAAAGAAGAGACACAAACACAGTAGTTAGGTGGGTGCGGACTGCCCCTGAGCAGGCCTGCCCCTTCCTTTTATTCTGCGCACTCCGCCCGCCGGCGGGAGCGCGTGGGTGCGATAAATCCGATGGTGGCCAGGAACAACTAGACTGCGTCAATCATTACAGTTGCAATACCGGAAATTACAACTTTTTCTCTATGCCTCGCAGTACCAGGCAGTGGCGTAATGCAAAATGATGGTGCCCCATGCAGAATGTGATATGAGAGACTCAGGGGCTTCTCATTTTACAGATTTTTATTGGCCTAGAGCTAAAAGTGGGGCCCCATGTAGGTATGGGCCCCCTGAAGTATTGGGGGTCCCCTTGCACCATGGGGCCTGCAGGGGTCTGCATTAGGCCCTGGTTACCAGCTGTGTCACCACAAACAGAGTTATCAGGCCATAAAATGTACATACTGTATTTCCGAGAGGTATTACTGCTCCCAGTAATACCACACGTGCAGAAACCATGTGTACAAAGGAAATGCCAAGAATAAGAGAGGAAGTCCGTTATTTTATCACATCGTTTCAGTGCTAGTGAGGGCTGAGAGTCATCTCACCTTGTTACGTTTACCTCTGACAACTGCCTGGACGAAAAATTTCCCCAATTGCACATCATGGCTTCTGAACCCATAAGCAGTCAACTTTAGAAAAAAGGAACTTGAGGTTGTCATGGAAGATGCTGTTAAAGAAGAGCCCTGTCTCAATAGCTAATGGATACTTGAAACAAGTACAATTTAAGAGGTAAGATATGGCAGGAGATCACGCAAAAAGTAAATGTAGTCTCATTACACCTCCATACAGTTGAGCACTGTAAGAAACACTTCCAGGATCTCAAATCAATTAACAGGGACCTACAATCTATGCACCAGCAAGAGAGCCTGGTAACAGGGCAGAAACTGGCATCTGACTTGGGCATAAAACCATGGGAGAAACAGGTGCACAAAATCATATTGGCAATGTGTAATGTGTCTAATGTACTTATGTCAGATTGTTGTAAGCATAGAACGCCTACCTTATTCACTCTCACTCACATCTCATTACACTCTCTCACATCTCATTACCTCTCACCCTCACTCTGTCAGGGCTGTCTTGTTTACAGGACTATTAATGGTTTAAAAAAAGTAAGAGTTCTATATTCAAATGCTTTAATAAGTAAAGCCTGGACACAGTTGGGGGTCATTCATCTACTTCTTACTGAATAGTATGGCATTGTGGGTGCGGTCAACAGTCAACATTAGCCGCAACTAATGGTCAATCCTGCCAACAGCACAGTACCTTGTGAAATCTTTAAAAGGTTGAATTACACCAGATAAATGTTTAGCCCTGCATTCTAACGCACCTGAAACTTGATGCTTTAAGCATGTTTGCAACAGCGCTTTAGCACCCTTTGTCTAACTACCTTAATGTGGTGCTGCTGTTGTGTGGACATTCATAGCTGCCAAGTGTCCTCATGGCAAATGACCCACTTTAAGTCAGTACTCACCTTTTAGCAGACATTTTACATTGTGTTCTGGAACTTGAAATGTTGCTGTTAACATTGTAACTATGGGCTCAAAAAACCCAGCAGTAAAGTGCAGTTGGGTAAAACCCAGGTTTCACTGAAGGTATCACACATAATAAGACACCTTGCAGCAATTAATTTTTTTGTTATGTGGAAAGTCCTGTGTCATGTTTTCACTAGTATCCAATGTGCAAGGTGACAGTATTGTTTTTACAGGTACCTGTCACTACACTTTGCATTACATGTTTAAAGCGTGGGCAGTTCATCTTTTATTGGTACCGACTTGTTAGAACAAACATTTGCAATGCAATAGGTCTCGCATTTACGCGAGTTTGAGCTATTGACATTGCAAATGACAATGCCTTTTATTTTTGTTTTCGTTTTTTAAACATAAATAAAAGGCATTGTCATTTACAATGCCAATAGCTTAAACTCGCGTAAATGCGAGACCTATTGCATTGCAAATGCTTGTTTCATGTGCCACTATAAGAATAGCTGTGCTACGTGAAAGTGATGTATTTCTCCTGCCCCCGTGCTATTTTGATGGTCTCCAGTTCTGGCGAACTTTTTGATTTGTTTTACTATTATTATGACATTGTCATCTGTGTCCGTAGCTCTGTATACGAGAACATTAAATGTGTTTGAACGCCATGTCAAGTAGCAGTCACACTCGTGTGAGCAGGACTTTCTCACTATTCCTTTTCACTCATTCTAATATGTGAAAAGCACCACGTGATGGTCAGTGGAATGATCCTGTGTGACTCGGGAACATATTTCTGTGGCTGAAATGTTTTTGCACGGAAGTCGAGCAGTAACCCCGCAATAACATCTGAAGTACAACGTGACTTTTCACTGATTACTGGTGAAATGTGGCAAGAAATGAGCCTAGTATGAAGTCTTCGAATGTGTTTGGAATGTTTCTCATCTTCCCAGCGTCCATAAAAGGACTCCGGGCTGTTACTGTGGCTTTAAGGGATTGATACCATCTTGGACCTGCACAGCGAGGCCAGGGCTGCATTACTGCTGGCTTTCTGTCATTTTATCCCAAGCCGTCTAAGGCCTGCTGTATACTGAGTCACCTGTGTTCTGTAATTAAGCTTTGCTGGAGGTTTGGCTCTCGCTTGGCACTTGCGTTTGCCCGACCGCAGTAGAAGCTTTATGTGGACTTGAGATGCTTCTGTTAATGACGGAGCTTGCCAGCTCCCGATTACAGCTTTTACCCAGTGACCTGTCCATGTGACCTCACGGTGCACCACTAATTATTGTGCATCCTACGAGCATTGCATGCATTCTAAAATATGTTTCCCAAAGTAATCTATCACAGTGAATGGGATTCATCCTTTGGATTAATACATGGACAATTTTTCTGAAATGTGCAAACATTCGCGGTGGAAGGGGCGTTTTAATGCGAGAAACGAAAGGCACTATGAGTGAAACTGAAATGTCCCTTTATTGCTAAGGATCTATACATTTCACATTTCCACAGCTAAACAATAGACTGTTTCAGGGTCAGCCTGTGCGCAATTTCCCTTCCCCGCCAGTGAAATTGTGGCAGATTAATGTTTGTAAGCAGTGTGTTTGCATCGTGCTGGGGGTCAGCTTGGGGTGATCCCTTCCTCTAAATGGCTAGATTCCCAACAAAACATATGTCATCATTATGTTTGCCGCTCCTGCAAAGGCGCGCATCAGACTCCACATTTTCGCAGACGGACTTACTGGGCAGACATTTGACTCATTTTGCGGCTAGTCATGGGAAAGCAAGATAACATCTATAGAACAAGCGGCTCCCAGCAAGCAGCACAGTGGGCGTCCGCATCCACAACAATCTTCAAGTACCGTTAAGAGTCACCAGTGCAGCAATGTGAGGAAGCAGAGAGACTCAATGGCGGCTCGCGGGGAGCCCGCCAGCTGTGTCATGTCTTGCGGCACTCGCCACGTTGCTGGGACGCACTCCCAAACCGCGAGAGCTGGAAGTAGGAACCAAAGTCGGCTTTGCACCAGTGGAGCGACAAGAAAACGGCACAGGGCAGAAAAGTGCTTTGCTGAGCAGCTGGAAGTCGCCGCTTGGCGATGACAATGCTCCGGCAGGCTCTGAATTCATGCCGCACTTCAGGGCATCAAAAAGATGATTTCTGGGTATGCAGTCTGGACCCGCCTCGGACCCGCACCCCTGAGCTCCTCGAGTCCCAACGAGGATTCCCTGGTCCGCTGCAGCTTCTGATCTGCAGCTCCAAGAATGCCACAGTCACGCGACAGTAGCTCCTACTCAGGCGATAGCTGAACAGCAACTTTAAAACTGAGCGCGGCGCCGCTTCAAGGACACCGTGCTCGGTTTATTTTTTTAACTTTAACACTGAGCATGGTGTCCTTGAAGCGGGCGCTGCGCTTAGTATTAAAGTTAAAAAATATATAAAGAAACTGAGCGCGGTGTCCTTAAAGCGGCGCCGCGCTCAGTTTTAAAGTAAAAAACAAACAAAAAGAGCGCGGTGTCCCTTCACGGGGAAATTGTACGCACACCAGAACCCTTCTTAAACATAGCCACAAAGTGTTCATGTGGCGCGCATGCGTACGATGTAAGGCATCACGCGCATGCGAGAGAAAAAAGGAGTGCGACTGCACCCACCAATCACACCACAAACAAGCATTTAAAATGCAATAGGACTCGTATTTATGTGAGACCTATTGCATTTTAAACGGAAATGCGGGCGTCCTAGAAGGCACAAACAGGAGGGGAGGGGTGGGGGGGTGTGGGCTGAGAAGTCTCGGACTGCTGGAGGGAACGGGGGGAGGCAGGTAAACAAAACAGTTTTTAAAGTAAATGGGCCGATAGCCATGGAAGGACAAAAATTACGACATGGCAGTGAGGAGGCGGGACTAACAAGCCGGAAACCAATCAGAATGCAGCATTTCAGATTTGAGCCAATCAAAAGCATGGGTGGAAAGTGGGAGGAGCTTCCCCCGCTATACTGTATACAGCATCTCTCGACGAGACAGCGCATGCGCTGCCTAGGCGAGACCTAAAAAGGGGTGGATGTAACAAAGGGTTTTACCCATTCTGTGTCCCTGGTAAGTGTGATAGAACATATTGGCTAAGAATCCTTATGAGTCAGCCATTTCATTATTAGGGAGAAAGAATTAAACACTACCAAAAGATCGAATATGATTTTAATATTGCCAGATTCTCTGCAGTGTATAAAATAGTTAGATCAGACCTAAAACATGATTCTAAACCCTTTACCTTTAATCCAAGCACTCAAATCTGGAAGAAAGAAAAAGAATAAACAATATTTTAGTGACATCCCTAAACAACAAAACTCAAGCCGAACAACCTTAGACCGGTCTTTCTTGCTCCTACCTTGTATAGCAAAGTTAGGTTGTGTTGGCCACTTCGGGAAGAAATAAAACTAACTCATTCACTCTCACTTCTTTGAATGGCATTTTAGTTTTTGGTTGTGCAGTGTTTATCAAAGTTTACATGTTTGCACTGGTAAGAGCTGTTTCCTCGTTCAGTTAGGTTTTATCAGTTATTATAGGTTTAAACCTCAAACAGCATAGCCTATGAATTAGATACCACCAATAGCAAGGAAGACATGGCCACCTGTGATCGTTTCATGTAGCACGCTTTGTAAATGACATGCAGACATCTGCATCTATAGTATATTACCATGTTAGAGATGTAGATGAATCCACAATTGAAATGTTATGCCTCATGCAAATTGGTCACTCGACGGTGGAGGAATGGTAATGTGCATCTGCAATGGTCTTTCTGGATGAAAACTGCTCACTGGAAGTAAGCAGGTTCTATTGTGTGAGAAAGGTCACAGACAATTTTCAATATTTGGCATAATATGGCAAGGTGCTAACAGCAAACATTTAGCTAGGATAAAACCCAATCGATGGACATCACTCTTCTCATCCAGTCAGAGTTATTGTGTTTCTGAAGTTGCAAGTGTCATGCCATTAGTTAACTGCACACCTGGTCTACTTCCAGGTAACACAGCACAGGAGGACAGTTCTATTCCCTCTACAGTCATGCACCGTATTCACAAGACTCAGAACATAGGACATCATACACTTCAACGGACCCACACCAGCTACAACCAATTGCGCTGCTAGAGGCACTACCAACACTGCTGATAGTTCTGTTGTAACCACCTCTTCACCTGACACGTATGCAACAACCTCAACACTCCTTCAAGTCTGCCTGCCCCTGGACATGTTACCACATGATCATGATATACCAGTTAAAAAGCACTGAATGTTATCATTGCCCTTGTTGTAGGCACCTGTTTTGGTGCTCAATTATATCTGCCACCTCTTTTGCTTCCGGTATTCCAGCACTAACTACTGCCAGTGTTCCCTCAACTGTAGTCATTGCTCGCATCTATCAACCCAAGAGAGATACAAGTAATCAGGAAGAGAAGAGAAAGAGTGAGACCTGGAGTCAGACGATGCAAAACAGGCACAGGCAGCTGATGCATGTTCAGTGCAAGGCAGCAGTGGAAACATTATGTGCATTCCTTGCGGAGGCAGGGCAAGGGATTTCTGGTAAGGAGGCAGGACATGCCACCCTCCCAAAAACATTTTTGATCTGGTAAGGATTCAATACAGGACTGGCATCCAGGTCTGACATAAGGCTCATGATCCAGATCCATCAGGATCAGAATTCTTGGGTATCAGGAGCTGCCCAAAGACACTGTGGGGCAATTCCAAAGCAGGACTCCTTAACATACTCATAAATGCAATTCACAAAGGTGCCGGAAGAGATTGCCACATACACTAGTCCCTAGCTTATGTGCGGAGTCCTTTGTCTTAAGCATGCATAACTTAACACCCATAATTCTACGTTTCAGGTTTTATTGAGGGAGTGGCCAGGTTGATTTGATGGAAAAAGGAGAATATCTACTAAAAAGTGCCAGGAGCAAGGGGGAAAGTAAGTAGGGAAATGTAAATGCAAAAACAACCTATAAAGGGGTAGGTCAGTTACAATTCCCAAATGTTACACCCACATCTACTCCAGTGGTTCTAATACCAAAACAGGTTTAATTCTACTCTGACCAAGCCTTGGAATAAGTGAAAGTAAACATGGACCTCAATGGTAGTGCAAGGGAATCACACAGAAACCAACAGACACAGGAAATAGCACTACAAGCAGAAAGGGAAAAATAAAAAAAAATATGAAAAATACAGAAACTCACTCACAACACATTCATTCCATGTATGCACTTACAGAAGCATTCAAATATTATAAAGAAGACCAATTATCAAATACGCAGACATAAACACACAATACAAAACATACACCACTCTCTCAAAGTGGACAACACATAGTCAATTTTCTTTAAATACACCTGTCAATGTAAGGGGGAGGAATCAACAATCATGACTCCGTCTTACCTGCCACCAGGAGAAACCCAGCACATCTCCAACCATCTTACATATAGCCTGGTCACAAAAGCAGACAAGCCACAACCAAACCAATTTTCCACCATGTTTTTGAATGTGTTTGTGGCACTTCCTCTCTTTTTGTATGACAATTGCTTCAGGAGGAGAGAGAGGGTCTACCTGCAAAGGATCGTTCTGTTTGCTATGTCTATGGAAGCAGTACTGACAGGGTTCCACTTCCCTCCAGATGTGACCCTTGACATAATTGTAGACTTAGAGAACGTGGGTATACCGGAATATAAGAAATTGGGTTATTAGTTGCAAAGGATGTGAATCCTTCACAAGTAATAACTCCACAACTTTCTACTGACTGGGAACCAAGCACTGGATTGTAGCACTTGACACTCTGTGTTAATTTTTCCATCTGGCCATTTTCTCCGGCCCCTTACAGCCCTTTTGTAGGATTGTGTTTTTCTTTTCCTCCTGGGGACCAACTCTGGCCCCTAGTGACATTTTCTTCAGTTTTTCTAGCCTCTAAAGGGTATTTCTGGTAAGGAGTTTGGTATTGCCTGGGCTCTTGATGCTCTCTCCTGGTTATTGGTGTCGTCCACATCCCCTCCACAGCCAGCTAGTCAAACACCTTCCTGTTGCACTTTCCAAGTCCCACAGCCTCCTGACTACTTTTACAACTCCTCAGTGTCAGATGAGTTCGGGGCAAATCCACAGAAGTCCTAGGGTACCCCAGCATGTCCATTCCCCAACTGTTCCTTAGGTGGAATAAGGGGCCCTAGAGAGACCCATCCTAGTCCTTGAGACCAGCTAGAGTTAAAGTCCATCAGTCCACCCTTGTGCTGGCATCAGGTGGCTTCTCCTTCCAGCTAGGCATTCTTAAGCAAGTGTTGCTCCCAAGTCTAGTGTCTTCCCTTGTGCAGAAGGTTTTAGGTAGAAGTGAAAATCTATAGAAGCCACCCCTGGCCAATCCAAGGTTGCCACATCATCACTTTGCCCATGCTCCAATCCTCCTGAACAGCATTCTGGGACTTTTCAATGTCGCACCTTCAATTGGGCTATGAAAAAAGACCTTACCTGAAGCCTCAGGTCTGCCCCGACTGACACAGCTGCCTGTTCCCTTCCAACCAAATCTTCAAAGTAGAGCACCTCCCCTCCCAGAGTTCTGGCTTTCCTCCTTTGTTTCTGGGGGCTTCGTTTGCAAACATAGATTACCTCTCTACCCTTCCTTTCCTAGGAACTGTATCAAGCACTTTTAATTGTGCTATTCTGTGGAGAGCCAGCTGAGTAATCACCTTGGCCCAGTAGGGTGGGCAAAGACCTGATGGGAGAAAATGTTTTATTAGTTGGGTTGGATTGGTGTCCACAACAAATATCTTTTTAGTTCCAGTCAAAGTTTCAATAATTTAACCCTGAGCTAAAGCCCTGGTAACTGTGGCACAGGGCGAAGCTAAGCTTACCTTCTATTAACTTATGCTAGAAAATATGTAAACCATTTAGAAGTGACAAAACAGTTAAAACATTCAAAACACAACACAATAAAAATCCCAATCTAATTTATAAATATTGGGAAAAATAGAATTAGCTAAATAAAACCAAAATTTCTAAAATCTTATAAGGGGAACAGGAGATATGCATTTCTAAAGACTTAAGTGAAAATAGCCCCAAAAAGAGCAGTGCCACTGACTTTCAATGTTTCAATCAATCAATCAATCATGTCACTTATAAAGCGCACTACATACCCGCGAGGGTCTCAAGGCGCTGGGGGAAGAGGGGGGTGGTGCTGCTACTGATCGAAGAGCCAGGTCTTGAGGAGTCTTCTGAAGGCCAGTAGGTCTTGGGTCTGTCAGAGGTTGGTGGGGAGGGTGTTCCAGGTCTTGGCGGCGAGGTGGGAGAAGGATCTGCCGCCGGCGGTCGTTTTCCGGATGCGGGGGACTGTGGCGAGGGCGAGGCTGGTCGAGCGGAGCTGGCGGGTGGGGGTGTAGAAGCTGAGTCGTCTGTTGAGGTAGGCTGGTCCGGAGTTGTGGAGTGCTTTGTGTGCGTGGGTGAGGAGCTTGAAGGTTATCCTCTTGTTGACAGGGAGCCAGTGCAGGTCTCTCAGGTGGGGTGTGATGTGGCTGCGTCGGGGGATGTCGAGGATAAGACGTGCAGAGGCGTTCTGGATGCGTTGCAGCCGTCTCAGGAGCTTAGCCGTCGTTCCTGCGTAGAGGCGTTTCCGTAGTCCAGCCTGCTGGTGACGAGGGCCTGGGTGACTGTTTTTCTTGTTTCGGTGGGGATCCACTTGAAGATCCTGCGGAGCATTCGGAGGATGTTGAAGCAGGATGAGGAAACGGCGTTGACCTGATTAGTCATGGAGAGGGTGGGGTCGAGGATGACCCCTAGGTTGCGTACGTGGTCGGTGGGTGGCGGGGCTGTTCCCAGTGATGTTGGCCACCAGGAGTCGTCCCAGGCTGAAGGGTTGGAACCAAGGATGAGGTTCAGCTTCAGGCGGCTGGTCCTCATCCATTCGGCGACGGCCTTCATTCCTTCGTGGAGGTGGGCTTTGGCGGTGTGAGGGTCTTTGGTGAGGGAGAGGATCAGCTGGGTGTCGTCGGCGTAGGAGATGATGTTGAGGTTGTGCTGTCGGGCGACGTGGGCGAGGGGTGCCATGTAGATGTTGAACAGCGTTGGGCTGAGGGAGGAGCCTTGGGGTACGCCGCAGATGATCTTGGTGGCCTTGGATCGGAAGGGGGCGAGGCGGACGCTTTGTGTTCTGCCGGAAAGGAAGGATGTGGTCCAGTCCAGGGCCTTCTCTTGGATCCCGGCGTCGTGAAGGCGTGTTCGTAGTGTGTGGTGGCAGACCATGTCGAAGGCGGCTGATAGGTCCAGGAGGATGAGGGCTGCTGTTTCTCCGTTGTCTAGCAGGGTCCTGATGTCATCGGTGGCGGCGATGAGGGCGGTTTCGGTGCTGTGGTTGCTGCGGAAGCCGGACTGGGAAGGGTCCAGGATGTTGTTCTTCTCGAGGTAGCGGGTCAGTTGTTTGTTGACGATTTTCTCGGTGACCTTCGCGGGGAACGGGAGCAGAGAGATGGGTCGGAAGTTCTTGAGGTCCTTGGGGTCTGCCTTGGGTTTCTTGAGTAAGGCGGTGATCTCGGCGTGCTTCCAGCTTTCCGGGAAGGTTGCTGTCTCGAAGGAGATGTTGATTATTTTCCGGAGATGGGGCGCGATGGCTGTATTGGCTTTGTTGAAGATGTGGTGAGGGCACGGGTCTAGCGGTGAACCGGAGTGGATGGTGTTCATGATCTCGCTGGTGTCCTCGTCGTTGATGTTGGTCCAGGAGAGCAGGCGGTTGGTGGTTGTGGGGGCAGTGGTCTCGGTTGTTGCCGGGGCGGTCGTGGTGTTGAAGCTGTCGTGGATGTCGGCGATTTTGCGGTGGAAGAAGGTGGCCAGTGAGTCGCACAGGTCTCGCGACGGCTGGATGTCGTTGGTGTTGGAGCTGGGGTTGGAGAGTTCCTTCACGATGTTGAAGAGCTCTTTGCTGTTGTGTGCGTTGTTGTCTAGGCGGTCTTTGAGTGAGGCCCTTTGGCGGATCTGATGAGGTGATGGTGACTGCGGGTGGCGCTCTTGTGGGCGGCGTAGCTGTCCGCTGTCCGTTCGTGGAGCCAGATCTTCTCCAGTTTTCGGCATGTTCGTTTGGAGGCCTGGAGGTCTTCGGTGAACCAGGTGGCTTTCTTGCTGGTGTGGCTGTTGGGCGGATTCTTGAGCGGGGCGAGGGTGTTGGTGCAGTCGTCGATCCACTGTCTGAGGTTGCGGGCGGCGGTGTCGGGGTCGGAGGGTTCGGCGGGTGGGCTCAGGGCGAGGGTTGTGGTTAGCTGGTCTTCCGTGACTCTGCTCCAGCAGCGGCGAGGCATTTGTTCGGTGCGGTGGTGCGTGGTGGGCTTCCTGTAGGTGAAGTGGATGCAGTGGTGGTCAGTCCAGTGGGGTTCGGAGGTGTGGTTGAAGGAGACGTGTAGGCTTGCAGAAAAGATGGAGTCGAGCGTGTGGCCGGCGGCGTGGGTGGGTGTAGTCACGAGCTGTCTGAGTCCGAGGGTGGCGAGGTTGTCGATCAGGGTGGTGGAGTTGGTGTCCTTGTTGTTCTCGAGGTGGAAGTTCAGGTCCCCGAGGAGGATGTAGTCCGTGGAGGCGATGGCGTGTGTGCTGAAGAAGTCAGCGATGGAATCGCTGAACTGTGGTCGGGGTCCGGGGGTCTGTAGATGAGGGTTCCTCTGAGGGTGGTGTTGGGATCGGTGTGGATCTGGAAGTGCATGTGTTCGGCGGTGGTGAGGGTGTCGTCGGTGTTGGTTGAGACTCTGAGGGTGTTCCTGTGGACGATGGCGATGCCTCCTCCGACTCCGTTGGTGCGGTCCCTGCGGGTGATCTTGTATCCGTCCGGGATGGCAATGGCGATGTCGGGGCTGAAGCGGGATTCAGCCAGGTCTCCATCAGGAACGCGACGTCTGGGGAGGTTGAGTCGAGAAGGTCCCAGAGTTCGATGGCGTGTTTGCGGGCGGAGCGGGTGTTGAGGAGGATGCATCTGAGGTAGTTGGGTTCTTTCTTGGGCGGTGGTTTGGCGGGGCGGGTGCTGGCGAAGCTGCAGTTCCGGCAGGTGAAGGGCCCTTGGGTGCGCTTCGGGGTGGCCTGGTAGCAGGCGTGATCTTTTCCGGGGTTGAGTGCTTGGAGGGTGCTGGCGTCGTATCGGCGTCTGTTGATGTGGCGGGCGCGTGGTATGCCCGGACCAGGGGGTCTGGCGCTGGGCGCGGTCACGGCGCGGACGTGCGCAGACGGGCTTGCCTTAGGCGCGCCCGCTGCGCATGTCTGCTGCGCGGCCGCATGTCCGCTGCGCGGCCGCACAGCGGCCGCCATAAATGGGGAGGTGGGAGGGAGGAGTAGGGAATGGGGCAGCGAATGGGCAGTGAGGCGGCGGGGCCGCAGGGGCAGCGGCGGGAAACAGGCACAGAAGGGAAAACGAGCACAATCAGGGCATCAAGGGGGCACAGAAAGGAAAAAAAAACGAGCACAATCAGGGGCAGCAAGGGGGCACAGAAAGGAAAAACTAGCACAATGAGGGGCAGCAAGGGGGCACAGAAAGGAAAACGAGCACAATCAGGGGCAGCAAGGGGGGCACAGAAAGGAAAAACGAGCACAATCAGGGGCAGCAAGGGGGCACAGAAAGGAGAAACGAGCACAATCAGGGGCAGCAAGGGGGCACAGAAAGGAAAAAACGAGCACAATCAGGGGCAGCAAGGGGGCACAGAAAGGAAAAAACGAGCACAATCAGGGGCAGCAAGGGGGCACAGAAAGGAAAAAAAAACGAGCACAATGAGGGGCAGCAAGGGGGCACAGAAAGGAAAAACTAGCACAATGAGGGGCAGCAAGGGGGGACAGAAAGGAAAAACTAGCACAATCAGGGGCAGCAAGGGGGGCACAGAAAGGAAAAAACGAGCACAATCAGGGGCAGCAAGGGGGCACAGAAAGGAAAAACGAGCACAATCAGGGGCAGCAAGGGGGCACAGAAAGGAAAAACGAGCACAATCAGGGGTAGCAAGGGGGCACAGAAAGGAAAAACGAGCACAATCAGGGGCAGCAAGGGGGGCACAGAAAGGAAAAAACGAGCACAATCAGGGGCAGCAAGGGGGCACAGAAAGGAAAAACGAGCACAATCAGGGGCAGCAGCAGGGCACACAGACGGAGCTGTGTGGTGGGGGAGCGACCTACCAGTCAAGTTCAGGGGTCGCTCTCTTCAATGTTTGCATTACACAGAGACATCAGCAATTTAGAGAATAACCCCTTTTATAAAGGCACAGGGGATAGGGTTCAGCCAAATCAATGCAAAAAGAATTTTCCTGGACTTATTGTTAAAATCCAAACTTTTGCTATGTGGATCCTTGATTATCAACACAAGAACAACAGATATAACTTCGATGTCAAAACATAACCAATTATGCTCCAAAGACAATATTTAGAATCTCATAAATATTTAATAAAATAAACATAAAATACTAGTGCCATTTGTTAATATAGTTTATCATCCATTAAACCAGATACATCATCAAAAACATTCTATCAAAAATGACAGAAATGAACTGTATACAATCAAAATACTAAAAAGTTATTGAGTCAAACATTTAATAAAATACACATAAAATACTAGTGACATTTGTTAATATAATTTATCATCCATTGGACTAGATACATCATCAAATATTTTTGGTCCAAAAATAACATAGAAAACAACTGTATGCAATAAAAATACAAATATGTATTATTGTCATTATAAAAGAATGAAAAAAAGCCTTTTATTCCTACAGTTCTCATCTCATTGGGAAAGAAACAGACTTACGCTCACGATCACCAGCTCACATTTTTCCAGCCTTGTGGGAGAAAACATTCCACCTCATGGCGATTGGCGGAATTTGGCCAGAACACTGTGTTCCACAAGTGGAATTACATTTTCCACCTAGGCCAACGGAATATGTAGGGTTGGGGGCTGTGGGTATCCATTTTGAAACTACTATGTCAATCCTGCTTGACAGGTCTGTTGAGCCACAAGTAACACTTGCGGCATTCTTGAAAGAGAGAGAGAACTGGAAGCCAAGACAATCTTGTGGATCCCCTGTCTATTTGCTGAAGAACCCTGCTTTTGTCCTGTCAGACTATAACTTTGCATTCTCAACAAAGCATTTTATTGAAAAACATGTGTCCCAGAGTCTTATTTCCACTTTTACTATGACATGCTGCTACTGCATCGTTATGAACAACCAACAATGGCTTCCACACTCCTTTCCTGAGACATCACATGAGCAAGTAGTCAGGCACACGCAGGGGCTTTTGGTGCTCTCCATAGCCTTGAGGGTTGAATATTAGAGGAGTGGCTTTTTAAATAATAAGAGTGGCTTCTCCACTTGTTTTATGGGCTCCCCCGGTCCCACTTGGGGGACCCACAGCTATTATTTTTGTTAGGGGCTCAAGGCAAGACCCACGGATCTGAAGGCCCCTGCTGGCTCCCAGCACATATGGTGTATTCTGTTGGTGTGAGACACAGGATCCAGGGGTATATTTACTCTCTGCTCTAAGCTACAGGTGGGTTGTGCTGCTGGTGTGCTCCTGCTCCCCCTAGACACAGACTCAGTTAGTGGGGAGGCATACCGATCAGTTCCTAATTTCCTGTGCTCGTTTTGTCCTGAGGAGATGGGGTTCCCCTAGGACAATGGTCCTGTGCATCAGGCACCTCAAGATGGGGTCCCTGGTGCCAAGAGTGGCTCAAGGAGGGGACCACAAGCACTCCCCTCCCCATGGACAAAATAATAAGGTAGGTTGCACCGACCCTTAGGTTCTTTGCCCTCACTGGGAAAATTGTGGAATTCACTGTTGATTTACCAAGCTCAACATTTAGCTCCTTGTGGCAGGCCATAGCCACCAAGTACATTTTCTGCATGTCTCCTGGTCTATAAATGGGATTTTCTTGTTTGGGAGCTGCATTTTGCTTCTCCCTTGCCATCCCTCTCCTCTGCCTGGACTCCCGATGCTCTCTCGTGATGAGGAGTGGCATGGGGGTTTCAGCAGCCTCTTCACAGCCAGAAAGCAGATCATCGTCCCTGCTGCACTCCTTAGGTCACACAGCCTCCTGACTACTTGAAGAGTACTTGTGTGTCAGCGGAGTCAAGCACAAGCCCACAGACGTCCCAATGAACTATCCAGGGTACCCCAGCAGGTTAATTCCCACAACATTTCCTTAGGGGGCATAGGTGGGAACACTGCCACTGGCCCTGGAGAGACCCATCCTAGTCTTGGGTACCAGGTAGAGTTAAATTCCTTTAACATCTGGTGATTTCTTCTTCTAGCTGGGTATTTTTTTGCCATCATCACTCCCAGGTTGTGTCTTCTCAAAAGTCTCTGCATTTGATATGTTCTCTGGGGAGACCCCTTCCCCCCAAAGTCTCAGTCGTCAGATTTCTAACAAGTATTTAGTACTTAGTGCAAGTAATTTGTCAATGTTCCAATACAAATGGGAAACCCAGATGCACTGCAACCAATACGCTTCACACTAAGAATACTGTGTAGGAAGTGTTTCCTGAAGTTCAGGGACACATTGAAAATCCAAACCTGTTTTCCGTAATGAATAACACACTCAAGAATTGAACTGAAAGGTATATTTTAAAAAGTTTACTTTAAAATCCTAACCTGAATGAAATGTGCATGGTTACCACACAGAATATGGAAACTAATGCAGCAAAATATGTCATTGAAAATGAAAACGGCAAGAAAAGCTCTAACATTGTCATTGATTTCTTATTGTCCTAACATCCTTAAGTTAATTCTAAGTGCTATGCTAACCTCTTAGCTAAAATCTTAAATAGCAAGCCTGTTCTTGGGTTTCAGAGATGGTTCCCACGGCATACCTGAGCTTTCTTTATGAAAAAGCAAATTAGCTATTTCCTATCACAGCTTGGTTGAGACTGGAAGATAACCAGTGGCTGGCTGAAGTGTGAGAAGTTGGCCTGGTATATGCTGTCCACTAATTCAAGTGGGCACCTTTCACCAGTCCTAACGACCCTTATTGATGATTAGGTTAAAGACAACCTTTATAGAAAGCTATCCTAGTGGTAGCTGTGGAGAGCAGCCTTCAGGCTAAGTCTTGAAGGAATGTAAAGCAGCTTGTTTTACCAGTATACAACCCCTTGAATGACCAAATGAAAGGAGAACCACACCAGGTATATATAAAATATATATGTTTATTACTAAATACTCTCTACTAACCTCTTTATGAGATTAGAGAACAAGGCACACAATTACACAGTACTAGAACTACAGTAAATAGCACAATACACAGTGGGCTCCAGGGGGAGACCAAACCATATACTAAGAAAGTGGTATAAGAACCACGACTTGACTAGACACAGTGCCTAGAGCACGTAGAATCGCTGGGACCCCAAGGAACCACCCAAGGTAGTGACACAGGGGACCCACCGAGGACGGGAGCAGTATGGGAACACCGACGCGAGCTCCGTACAACTCTATGGGAAAGTCGCGGTTGGAATTTTAGAGTTTAAGGACACTTTGGAGAGGGCTTCAAGCAAACCTAGCTAAACTTAGAAGGTTCAAAGGCCAGCACCCTTGTGAGTACCGAGATACCCGTGTTACCTAGCCCAGGGAAGCCGGGTGCTTAGGGGTCAAGTGGTGTCGGAAACCATCGTCGTTTTCTAAGGCGTGTTGCGAAGAAGAGCTGCTGCCGTGGAGAAGAAAAGTGTCCGGTGTGATCCAAGCCTGGATCGAAGATGTGAAGAACCTGAAAGCAGAGGGGACAAAGTCTGGGTCACTTCACGTGACCAGGAGCGGAGCAATCAAATGCCCACCGATGTTGGGTGCTTCAGGTGCGAAGAGGTGAAGCTTGACTCTGCAGCCACGGGAACCAGGAGACGTCGATGACAACCAGATTCTGCAGGCGAGCTGTCCCATGAAGGATGTCAATTGCTGAGGGGTCAGTTTCTGGATTGGAGACCAACAAGCCTTGGCAACTGCAACCCATGTGGTCAGAGTAATGATGCTTCTGTGAGGACCAGCAAGGTCCTGGAGACTCCCCAAGCACTGGAGAGTCAGGGTACGTATGGAGCAATCAGGAAAGCCCATTGAAAGTTAGAGTTGCCTTCTTAGGGACCCACAGGTCAACGGACCAGGGATCGCAAAGGGACCTCAAGAGGAATCACAAAATGGTGGCCCACGGAACACTCGTTGAGTGTAGGCCAGCAATCTTCGGTGTAATTACTGCTCGGGGTCAGGGCTACAAGTAACCCAAAGCTTAGCCTCAGGGGTCACTGGAAAGCTGATGCTTCTGCAAATAGACGCGGTGTCCAGGGGTTCAGGTTGCACGGTCACCACGAGGGATACGGGCCTCAGACTTACTGTGGGCACAGATCAACCTCAGACACTTTGGAAACCCACCTCCTGTGTTGCAATCTTCTTTGGAGTCCTCGGGAGCTTTGGAGATGCAAACCGGTCAGATGCGTTTAAGGTGCCTGCCTTGCAGGGGAGTAACTCCTTTACTCCAAGGGAGATTCTTCAGTCATCCAGCGTAGTGTAGATCGTCGAAGTACATGGTTTCTGTTGCAGAGTTTAGTCCAGGTAAAATCTAAAGTCCTGTAGCCAGGGGTTCCTACTTTATACCCAAGGAAGGGGTGGGACAAACTCTGGGGACCCACCTATGGGAGGGTCAGGACAGAGGGGTGGCTACACCCATGTCCTTTGTCCAGTTTCACGCCAGAGCAGGGGCTGAGTGCCCCTGCAACCGGTTTGAGCTGGACTATGCACAGAGACACCAAATGTGCCCCCAGTGCAGACTTCAAAGCACTCTTGTAGTGCACCCACCCAGCCCCAATACACTTAAGCCTGTCTGGGAGGTGGTCACACCTCCCTGTGACAGGAAACCTATTGTCAAGCCTTCCCCTGCCGGAGTTTCGTCCAGCAGCAGGAGGGCAGACTCGTGTCTGTGGCTGGCAGCATCCATTTTGTGATGCCAGGGCTCTGTGAAGCTGGTACAGGGTGTACCGGTGCTGTCATATTTCTCCTCTAGGAGGGAGGAATCATACCTCCCACACCAGTTACTGGTGTGGAGGTATGATTCCAAGGTGTTTGACACCAAACACGACATAATTCCTTGCAGCCATTCTAAAGTTAGCATTTACAGCGAGGTTATAATGAACTTAAGAGTATATGGTTGGCTGCATCACAGACAACCCCGGAATAGTGGTTACGAAGGCTGCAGAGGGGCTCTGCTCATGCATGGGCACCCTCTCACACAAAACCCAGCACCCTGCCTTCAGGATTGATAAGGCCTGCCATAGGGATGACTGATAAGTTTATATGTGAAGTGATTAGGATAGATATAGTGAACCTATATCTAAGTAAGGGGTGCATGCACCACCTTACACAGGCTGCAGTAGAAGACCTGTGGTGTCATTTTGGATGGCCTCTCAGGGGTGGCATAATACATGCTGCAGCCCCTGGGAAGCCTCTGGAGTACCTATGCCCTGGGCACATAGTATACCATATACTAGGGACTTATAAGGGTACCCCAGAATCCAATCTGGACTGTACCTAAAGTACATGCAATCAATTTAAAGGGAAAGCAGATAGGCTGGGGTCCTGAATAGCAGGAACCCAGCCAAACTAAGTCGAAAACCAGCAAAACAGCAGGAAAAAAGTGGGGGCAACCATGCAGTCAGATTCCACCTTCCTACATGAAGCCCACTTCTTCCAGCTGACACCTTCATCAAAGGTGGATGATGAAATCTGGCATGAGCTCTGCTTCGACAGCCCTGGTGCAAAGTTCCTCTAAAATATAGCCTGATACCTAGGCTTTTATAGGATATGATTATCGATCTAAGTTTATATTTTGAAAACAATAATGAGACTCAGAGACACTAAACTGGCAATAAGGCAAAGCAATCATGGCGACAAATGTGTCAACCCAATTATCATATTTATACAAGCAGGTGCATAGAGTGCAGCCATTTATAAAATTTCGACGCATGTTTAAAACTTTATGCCTACTTTGAACGAAATAGAAGAGTGTGAATAAGGAATGGAAATAGGAGAGTCTGAAAGAATAAAATGATGAAAACAGAAAAGTTTAAATGGTAACTGTCACAGTGCTCATGACAACTTGTGCTGGGAATTGTATGTAGGGGTGGAATGTTCTAGATGCAAGACACCCCTGACCAATCCTAGGGTGCCACATCACTACTCCATCCCTGCCCAAAAAACTCCTGAACGACATTCTGGCATATTCAAACATGGCAACTTTAAGTGGGCCTTTCCCTGGGAGCCTGAGCTCCTTCCCCAGCTGACACAGTTGCCTGATCGCTTTCCACCAAAATTTCAAATGGTAGCCTCTGCTGTGTTTGGCTCCAGAAGCGTGACCTTCCTCCTTTGTTTCTGTTGCGTGGGCTTTCCGAGACCAGGTGCAGTGTGAACAGTTAAGTACCATTTGAAGATTTCCTCCCTACCCCTTCCTTTCCCAAAAACTGGGTCAATCACTGTTGATTGCACTGTTATGTGGGGAGGCTTTTGTTCCTCCTGCTGCCAGCAAGGTAATTAACTTGTCTTAGAAGGGTGGACAAAGGCCTCAAATCTTATTATGGCTGAGACAGGGAAATAAGATCATTCTTAAAGAGTCATAAGGGGTACACGTATCACAACACTGACAGTAAATCTGCACTCTGAGTAAATGTTTACTCTAAGATTGTGATCTCATTGGCCTTCATAGGTCTAAGTGGGTTGAAACAGTAGTTTGGTGTAGATCGTGCCTGTAATTTGTAATTCAATTAAGCACCACAGACATTCGTGTGCATTACTCAGATTCGCTTTTCACTACTGCAAGGCATATCTCTACCATAGGATAACATTGGGATTACCTTATTGCATTTTATAAGTGTATTTTACAATTGGGAAGAGATAAATCCTTCAAGTCTTTTACCTCTAGAATCCTAATTTAAAATACTAACTTATGGTGCAGTGAGATATTAAATTAACAATTCTGAAAATGCCACTTTTCGAAATTTGCCATTTTCTTGCTTTAGTCATTTGGTGCCTGTAGGCTGTCTCTGATCACATACCTCCTCTGATCACATACCTCCTGGAAGCCACACACAATAGGAGCTCAGGTGTGTCTCAATGGGCTATCTCTGGCAGGATGGGAGGGAGGAGCTGGGCACAGCCTCACTTACACCTGAATCAGCTGAATCCTGTCCACACAAAAAGGGCTGCATACCCCCCTCTAGTGGGCCTGGAGGCAGAGCAGGAAGGGAGGACCTCTGTGCATTTCTAAGGCATGTCCTTGAAGTCTCGCCCACTTCAAAGGCACCACTGGGTATAAGGACTGGACTTCAGACACCACCATGTCAGTATACTTCTGAAACTATGGATACTCTGCCAGGAAGAAAGACTGCTGTGCTGCTAAAGGACTGCCACTCTGCTGGACTGCACTCTGCTGGACATCTGCTTGGCTGTGCTAATCTGCTGCCAGCTGCCCTCTTGCCTTTGTGAGAAGGACTGGACCTGCATCACTTGACCCCAGAAACCAGAGTGACTCCAAGAGCTAGATGACTGGCCTGCTGATCTGAAGCCTCATGGACATAAGAGGCTTCCAATCCCTGAACCTGTACTCTGCCATCTGTGAGTCTACCCTGCCAAGTCATGCCACCCCAGTCCTGGACCCTTGGAAGTGAGCCTAAGGTACTTCGCAGAGGAACCGATGCCTCGCCTTGGCTGAGCAGCGCATCTCTGAGCAGAACCGATGCATCGCCACTGCTGCGTGGATTGGCATGTCACAAAAGACTCGCATTGCCACCGCCTCCAGTGTCTTGGGAATGACACATCACCTTTGGAACCATAGCTGTATGACCATATTACTGGCACAAGCTCCTCATATCCCTCATCGACGGCAACCTCAACACCGATGCTGGAACTCCACATTGTAACTTCGCCGCTTATCTGTACTGATGCATCGCCTTTGCTGCACCTCTCTTCCTCAACACTGACCATCACATCACAAGCCCCTTTGACAGGGTACTCGATGCTGATGTAACAGGACCTCACACCGCATCCTCGTCGCATCTCAGAACCTATGCATTGCCTCAGCTGCGCAACTACCTTTGACGCGGATCCATGCAATGCTCCCCAACCAGGATTTATGGTATATTGTTCAGCAGGCTTCATTGGGTCCCTGAAGCCGTCCCGTGCTCCATTGCAGTCAGCCTGAGCTTGTGACTTTGTCCTGGTCTGGCACGAGCAGATATCCCCAATAGCACTGTGTGGTTTTTGGTGTTATTTATTCAATATAAACTTTAAAAAATAAATATCTCCAGTACTACTCATTAGATTGTTGTCGTTTTGGTCTTGTTTTATTTATTAAAATCAGAGCTATGTTTCTAACCTGGTGTGGAATCTTTTTGTATGGCGTTTTCTATGTCTTACTGTTTGAAGTGTTGCACAAATACTTTACACACTGCCTCTAAGTTAAGTCTGACTGCTCTGTGCGAAGCTACCAGAGGGTGAGCACATGTCCTGGGTAGATTTTGTGGATTACTCCAGCACAGCACTGAATGGTTGGATGTGGGCAGCAAAGTGAATGATTACATTGGGGTGTACAATCTGATTATGAAAGAGCACATGCTCAGTATTTGTTTTGCAGAGTTGCACCAGCACCTAGTTGACAGTAAGCTGACTGACCCCAGGAATCATGCTGAGGAGGCGGACCGCTTGTCTAGCACCAGAGTATCCATAAAGGTATCTGGGGGGACTCCCACAAAGGTGGTTAGGATTCCAAACAGAAGAAAGAGGCGGGAGAAAAACTTAAAAATTAGGAGTTCTTTAAAGGCCCCCAAAATAATTCTCAAGGGAGTAGTGGTAACCAGTACTAGTCTGACCCTAAGAAGAAGGTGGTCTTTTATAAGCAGACAGGGAGGTTTGTATACCCTGTACTGAGTGCTGCAAGTATGGGCATTCCAAGGGCGACTCCAAATGTCCCAAAAGGGCACAACCCCCACCGGTGGGCTGACACCTAGGTTGGTGAATGTAGTGATCGGGGAGAAGATAGTCCCAGTTAACTTTGGGGAACAGGTAGAGGTAACCCTAGTGTCCCTGGGGAATAAAGAGATGGTGCCAAAAGCCCATATGCCTGCCAATACTTCCCAGTACAGACAGTGGGTCACCATCAATGGGCAATGGATGGAGGCTCTGGGAGACGCAGGAGCCATTATGACTACTGTGAAAAGTCAGCTTGTGTCTTCAACGCAGGTGCTCCTGACCACTTTCCACCAAATCATAGTCAGCAATAATCGTGAGAGCCATCTACCAATGGCCCTGGTTCGCTTTGAGTGTGGGGGGGTCTCAGGTACTCTGAAAGTAGCTGCAAGCCCTGTCATGCCTCTAAATTGTTTGTTAGGCAATGACTTGGAGCACACTACCTGGAGGGAGGTAGAGCTCAGGTCAGACTTGGAGATGTTGGGATTGTCAGAGTGGGTCTGTATGACAATAAGGTCCATGGCTACCTGAGAAGGGAGTCAAGAGTGTATGGAGCCCGGAACAATGGCCCAGAGAGCATCCAAGAAAGAGAGGGACAAGGGGCATTAGAAACCAGCCCCTGAAGTTCACACAGTCGAGGTTGGCACGGCACCCGAGAAGGAGGCCTCCACCCAACCGAGGAAGATAATGCCACCCTAGATGACCTGCCTGAGCTTGCTGGTTGGCAATTTTGCGGTGGGCCCATCAGGGATGAATTCTGAAAGAGTGCTTGTAAGAAAGCACCCTTTTTGCCTGGTATTTGATGTGATTTTGACTGGAAGCGCACTGGGTTCCTGCTAACTAGGTCCCCAGTGCCAGATCGGTTTCCCAAAAACTGTGCAATTCTATCCCAATTGGTAAATTCTTTAGCACTCCTGTAAGTCCTTAGTAAGTGGTACCCCTGGTACCTAGGGCAAGGAGGCTAACGAGGGTCCTTAAGGGCTGCAGCACGAATTGTGCCACTCTAAAGGAACCCTCTCCAAACACATACAGACTGTCATTGCGTGTCTTGGTGCAGACAAAAGTAAAATCCCGTATTTCTGTGTGCCACGTCCACAAACACTGCATGCGGTATAGGTAAGTCACCCCTACAGCAGGCCTTATGGCCCTAAGGCAGGGTGCACTCTACAACACATGGGGACATATCTGCATAAGCTGATATGCCCATGTGCTAATCAGCTCTCTTGCAGCCAGTACAAGTGAACAGGGGAGCCATTTAAAGTACATGTGATGGACACTGGTGAAAACGAGGAGAGGTCTGGCGCAGCGGCCAGGGCAGCTAACTCTGGAGCGCAGTGCTCATGGTTTGATCCCCGGCAGCAGCTCAGCTCAGCACCATGTGACTCTGGGTAATAGCTCACTTAATCTCCCCGACAGCCCCCAGCGCCTTGAGACTCTTAGGCGTGAATAGTTCGTGCTTTACAAATACCGGATTAAGATGTACATTTTTTAGATTTCATCTACATGATGGATTCACTGAAAATAGGGATGTTTGGTATCAAACATCTCAAAGTAATATACCCACACTGATGCCAGTTTTGGATTTATTAATACATACACACAGAGGGCACCTTAGAGGGCCCCCTAAAAATCTACCAGCTACTTGTGAGGTGGCTGCCTGGTTTTCACCAGCCTGCCACTGGAGACAAGTTTCTGACCCCCAAGAGTGAGGGTCTTTGCTCTCAGGAGGCCCGAAATCAAGCCTGCTCGGGCAGAGGGTGCTTACACCCCGCCCACAGGATGACCTGCAGATTAGCATTCCAAGGCACAGGAGCTTCAACGAGCTCACCGGTTTTTGTATGCAAATCTGGCTTCTCTCATAGGGGAAGAAGCTGACACTCTTTGTCCAGGGCCCTTTGCCACCTGGACAGGTGGTAAAATTAGCTAGTCAGATAGGCGTGTCCACCCTCAGGCCAGTACCACCCCTAAGGTGGGCTACCAGAGGTGGAGGTGACTTTTCAAAGTTAGCCATCTTGGTGATGGCAAATGTAGGATCTCTGGGACAGGGTTATGCCCACTTCCCATAGGAAGTTGTCATATAGGGGGCCTAGTGACCACAAGGGTAAGTAACCCATTGGCCACTACCCTACACTCCCCTAGCACCCCTAAATTCAGTATTTAGTCACTGGCACCAGAAAAGCAGACCCTAAAAACCTTTGGAGAAGAAGGACATTGAAGAGCTGTGAAAACCAGAAGACTGAAGAAGAGAAACTGACTTGTTATCAGTCCTGCCAGCCTGTCTGCTGTTCCCAGTTGAACCTGCACCAAAGATATTTTGTCCTGCAGCTATCATGCCTCCAAATCTTTGGAGGTTGGCCTGCCTTTAATAAAGACTCAAGAACTCATGTGGAGTAGTGAAGCTGCTCCCTTGCATCCTGCAGTCACCCCAAGAAGAACCGTGAGGACTCCGGAACCGCCAAACCCTGATGCTGCCAAGCACCACTCCACTGAGCCCTCCAGCCCGTGTCAGAGTGGACAATGGTGTCAGTGTGGTCCCCAAGCCCTCAAGAGACCAAGTTCACATTTGTTTTGCCCTCGTGAACTCTCTGATGTCACCTCTGATGTCACCTGCAGCCGCTGTTTGCAGGCCCCTCAACCGCAAGTGCTCCCAGACGAAGAAACCTGACCCCCAGAAGACAATTTGCACCCGGCCGCCCCAGCATGAGGAGAAGAGGACATTCCCTAGCATCACAAGATTCGAGACCATGGTGTGGTTCAACCCGACTGGCTTCCCAGTCAAAACCTGCAGCTTCTTTTCACAAGGACCAATCCCCATAGACTAACATTGGGTACCGGACGCTGTATTGCAAGGTCTGGGCAGTGAACTCCACTCCGCTTGCGGAGTTTGTGGAGTTTTCCGCACTCCGCGTTACGCGGAGCTCATGGAGTTCCGAAAAACTCCGCTTTGCGGAGCGGAGTTCTTTTCCTCGCTCGCGTCCGTCAACGTCAAGTTGGCGAGCACAAGCGAGGAAAATCCACCTCCCGGCGAGATTTTTCCTCATTCGCGATCGTTAACATAAAGTTGGCGATCGCGAGCATGGAAAATCAACCTCCCGGCGAGATTTCTCAACGCGGGCGGTCAGATTTCTCATTGCGAGTGGTCACGCATGCTCGCGACCGCTCGCGTTGAGAAAGCTGCAGCTCGAGTAAAAATCTACTCGAGCTGCAGAAAAGGAAGCAGCGCCCGCTTGCGCTGTGCATGGTGCTGTTCGCAATGATTGCACTGTGCGAACAAGCATCTGGCACTGAAAATCATTGTGAACAGCATTTATCTAACGCACTCCGCCACTCGCGGAGCTTTGCGTAGCGCGGCAGAGGTTTTTTTGCACTTTGCGGAGTTTCGCGTAGCGGAACTCCGGTACTCCGCCCAGGCTTATGTATTGACCACTGCACCCAGCCACCCTAGTGCCGCTGGAGATGGTCTGTTATAACTATGGGCAATGAACTCTGCTCCGCTAGCAGAGGTTGCAGAGATTTGCTAACTATGCATTGCATTGAAAACACAGAATTTATGCAAAAACTCAGACTCTGCCACGTAGCGGAGTTAGCTACTGCTCCCACAACCCTTTGATAAAACAAGTTTACCTTTGCATGCTAAAAAAACCATATAACCAACTCACAAAAGTGAGCTTTGAAAAATATCAGTTCAATGAGAGAGGTGATGATTTTGGGGTCCCCCCTAACCTTGGGGGAGGACCAAGCAGATGCCTTGAACACAAAGAGCATATCATGCTGAACGATTCGGTGTTGGTCCCATCCTCCTAGGACCACCCCAAGCAAAGTTATGGGCAAAAATACAATGCCAACCAAAGGCCCAGCAAAGCATTATGAGGCGAGATTCTAGAATGCAGTGAATATTATAGTATTAGCTCTCAGCTGAGCCGGGAGAGCCACTGCGCTTGAGGAATGTTTTGATATTGGATACTATAATATTCACTGCACTCTAGAATCTCGTCCCATAATGCTTTGCACGGCCTTTGGTTGGGATTGTATGTTTGCCCATAACTGTGCTTGGGGTGGTCCTAGGAGGATGGGACCACCACCGAATCGTTCAGCATGATGTGCTCTTTGTGTTCAATGCATCTGCTCGGTTCTCGCCCTAGGTTAGGGAGGACCCCAAAATCATCACCTCTCTCACTGCTTGCTATATTTTCATTTTCACTTTTATGAGATGACTATATGCATTTTAGCATGTAAAGATAGAGTTACTTGTTTTATCAAAGGTATGTGAGGTTTCTGTGTTATTAATTGGGATGGGATGGAGCGGAGTTTCACGGAGCGGATCAATTCCACAGAATTCCGCGTAGTGGTACTCCGCCAACTTCGCCCACCCTTAGTCTGTTAGTGCTGCCTTCGACCTTGCCCAATACTCACCTTAAGTCCCGGAGATTGGACTTGTAAGTCACTGTACTGTACCTGAATGTCGTACTTGTTTTTCCAACCACCAGGATAACATTGCAGCTTCTGAAAAACGCACAATGTGTCACCTTTTGTCTTATTTCTCTTGCAAAATTTCCTACTTGATCGTATTGATTCTGGTGCTTAAAAATATATAAAGATATGTGTTATTTTTATAAATTGGTGTGGACCTCCTTATTGAGTTGTGTGCATCATTTATTGACTATTGTGTATATTTGAAGATGTCTAACATTCCTCTCTGATAAGTAAGCCCGGGCGGCGTACTCCGCTCCGCCAGCGGAGTTTGTGAATTTTTACCAACTCCGCGTTCCGCTGGGAACACAAAGTTGCGGCAAAACTCCGACTCCATGGTGGAGCGGAGTACGATCCTCAGCCCCCTGCGCCACGGGCCAAAAAAGGGTAGAAAAAACCCACTTACCTTCTCTTCTGTCGCCTGTGGGCCGCCCTCCTCCTCGCCGCGGTGTCTCCTCCTTGCCGTCGTCCTCCTCCTCGCATTGCCGGTCACAAGCCCCTACGTTTTACGTCTTGCATGAACTGCGCATGCAGGACGACGGCAAGGAGGAGACACCATGGCGAGGAGGAGGGTGGCCCGCAGACGACAGAAGAGAAGGTAAGTGTTTTCTTTACCCATTTTTAAAAAACAAATTGTGGGGCTGGGGCGGGGCAGAGCGGAGTTCCACAGAGTTTTTTTTAACTCCGTGGAACTCCGCGGAGTGCCACTCCGCATACTCCGCCCAGGGTTACAGATAAGCCTAAGGCTGCTCGACCACCCTACCCCCTAGAAGAGCACCTTGGGATTGCTAGAGCAAGCCCCTGTACACTCATAAGGGAACCCCTAGACTCTTTGCACAATATACCACATTTTAGTATATCATATGAAGGGCCAGCTTAGTTCCTACAGTGATCCACTTAGACGACTTGATGTGGAAAGCCAAAACCCAGGCAGCAGGTGACACCTCTGGAGATCACCTGATCTATTGGGAGAATTACCTCCTATATAGTGATCCTAAGGCTCCTGGTTCTGGGGCAGTCCATGGCTGATGGTTCCACAGTGTTACAAGACCTTCCTACTGGATTTGGTTAATTATATGTCCCTGGCAGGACATCTAGCGAAAGACAAGACCTTTGCCAGGCTTGTTACCCACTTTTATTTGCCCGGATGAAGACAGACTCAGATGTATTCTGTAGGGCCTGTCCCACCTGATAGGTCAGTGGGAAGTCAAGGAACAAGTACAAAGCTCCCCTGATACCATTACCTGTCATTGGCACTCCCTTTGAAAGGGTTGGCATTAACATCATTGGACCCTTGGACACCAAGACAACCTTAGGTAACAGGTTTTTCCTGGTCTTGGTAGACCATGCCTCCCGCTACCCAGAGGCCATCCTTTGGAGGTCAGTGACTACACCTGTGGTGACCAGAGCTCTGATGGGGATCTTTACTAGGGGTAGGCGGTAAACTCCACTCCGCTGGTGGAGGTTGCAGAGTTTTGCCAATCTGCACTCCGCTTGGAGCGTGGAGTTCAGTAAATACTCCGCCAACCACTGCAAAACAGAGTTTACCGGCGCACACCTATGTCCCTGGTCACAATTGTGTTTCCATCTCATTTCTTTGTGTGGGTTTGGTTTTGTTTCTGGAGGAAAAGAGCTTGTATTATGCTCTGGAGTCACCACAACACTGCTCTAGCAGCAGCCACCACAGTGAGTGCTATGCTGCCTGCTTTCTAGTTTCTAGCTGCTGGGGCCAGGTACTGTCCAGACCCTTGTGTCACCTTTCCCCGTGCACCGATCCCACCACCATCGGTGGGAAACTCCTCCTTGTCTGGGAGGAAGGCTGGAACCGGCTTTGCCATGATGTCCCCACGGGAAGCCAGGGCACCTTTCCAGTGCTTGAGGTGTGCAGCGGTAGCGGATGCCTAGTCCCCCCTGCAGCAGCAGCTCTCCCACCCCTCCTTCCTTTTCCAGCAGCAATGATAGTTCAGGAGCCTTATTTCTTGTGGACCCTCAGCGTTCCCTGGCCTTTATTTCTCTTGGACTCTCAACTGGCTTTTCCTGCCCCCACCCACTGGATAATTAATGGTTTGCCAGACTCCATGTTTATTTGATGTGCTTGAATGCACTTTGGACACTGCATTGAATTTTTTTAAACCTACCAGCAGGCTGTACCGGGTGGTCAATTGTGCCCTGGAGACTGCAGTGATGTCAACATTGACGACCCCTCGCCATGAAGTTCACCATGATGGATTGTGCCTTTCAGTTCTGGATATTTTTTTGTGGACTAACTTTCGGCTTATCGAGATTTCAGTAGGTAAGTTTGCTTTATGGAGGCGATTGTGTGTCTCATTTATATGCATCTGCAAGTCCCTGTAACCTCATACTGTTAAGGCTAGTTACATACGCGCAATGTTTTGCTGCTCTTTAGAGTTGTCACGTTTTACAATTGTACTGCATGATTGATACAGCCCAAAGTAAGTGCACTTACAGTCTTAGCTGCTCAATATGTGATTTCACTTGTCAACAGGACAAACTGCACTTGAGTCGTATCACGTTACGTTACTTTTGCCCTGGCTGCTCCTTGAGCGTTTCCAGTAGGCACACAACAAGACGGCTTTGAGAATGACATTATGGTCAGAAGAGAAAAAAGGTGCTTCTATTTTGACAGCGTTAATTAACAAACACCCGGACGCCAGCAGAACATCAGTTACACAAAGAGCTAACAGCATGCGCTTGTACACTAGACTTGAAGCCTCTCCCAGGACCTTTATGGTGACCTTGTGCCAACCAGACTCTACTCCGCACACTAGCGGAACTCTGCAGAATCTCGTGGAGTTTTTTGCAATCTCCACAGAATTCCCTCCACGAGCTCCAACCAGGCCTAATCTTTACCCATGTGGTGATCCCCAAGGAGGTAGTGTCTGACTGAGGTACTAACTTCATGTCAGCATACATAAAGTCCATGAGGGATGAGTGTGGGGTAACCTATACGTTCACCACACCCTATCACCCCCAAACCAATGGTTTTGTGGAGAGAGATTCAACAAGACCTTGAAAGGTATGATAATGGGACTGACTGAGCCCATGAGGCGTAAGTGGGACATCCTCCTTCCATGCCTTCTCTTTTCCTACAGGGAGGTGCCACAGAAAGGAGCCCATTTGAACATCTCTATGGCCGCCCTGTTAAGGGACCTCTGGGCCTTGTGAGGTAGGGATGGGAGCAAGCACCCAGGTAACCTCCCCAGGATGTGGTCAGCTACATGCTGGACCTCTGCAACCAGATGTACCGCTTCTGGAAAAAGGCAAAAAACAACCTTGAGGCCAGCCAAGAGTTTAGGAAGAACTGGTATGAATAGAATGTTTAAACCGACCAGAAAGTATAGGTCATGGAACCTGTGGAGCCCAGAGCTCTCAAGGATCTCTGGATGGGCCCATACAGTGAAAGAGCGAAAGGGGGAGTCCACATACCTGGTGGATCTCCATACCCCTAAGAACCACTTAAGGGGGCTCCATGTGAAGTGCCTCAATCCTCACTTCAAAGATCCAAAGTGAGCCTGGTGACAGATGAGGGAGTGGAAGAGGAGAGCGAACCTCTCCCTGACCTCCTATCTTCCCAGGGACACGATGGGTCAGTGGAAGAGTTGCCCCCATTAAGCCCACAAAATAGAAGAAACAGACCAGCTGATACACCACGGAACTAAGACTGCAAAATGCAGCTGCAAGCAACTTGAAAGAAAGTGGCGTGCAAGAAAGGACACCAAAAAACCGAACCACCTTCAAAGCATCTCTCAACCAAACAATTCCACCAACTCCTGAAAAAGATGAAACAGAGCACCTGGGTCAACCACATCGAGGCCAGTTCCAACAGCAGTAAGGAATTATTTAACATCGTCAGGGAGTTTTCAAATCCCTCAGCCTCCGAAAACATCATCATCCCCTCCCAGGAACTCTGCGACACTCTGGTGGACTTCTTCAATGACAAGATCTCCGACATCTACAAAAACTTAGAGTCCCAACTCACTGCCACCTACATCCTCAGCTTCATCACCACCACAGATACAAAACCCGATCACCTGCTACCTGACTGGGACCAGCTCCCAAAGCAAAGCACCATGGCCATCATGAGCTCCGTCCACTCAGGAGCACCTACGGAACCCCGTCCCCACCATATTTTCAACCTGGGAAGCAAGTCTATCAGCAATGAACTCACCACCATCTTCAACGCATCCATCACCACGCCCACTTTCCTCGATGAATGGAAACATGCTGAAATCAAACCTCTTCTCAAGAAACCATTCGCCGACCCCAGCAAACTCAAGAACTTCTGTTCCCATCTTGCTGCTCCCCTTTCCACCAAAGTCCTGGAAAAAGCCATCAACCACCAACTCATGGAACACATGGAGAACAGCAGTCTTCTGGACCTCTCCCATTCTGGCTTCAGCACCAACCACAGCACCGAAACTGCCCTCATCGCTGCCCCCGACAACATCCGAGCCCTACTTGAGTGCGGAGAAATGGCGGCCTGATCCTCCTCGATGTCTCAGCAGCTTTCAACTCTGTATCCTACCACATCTATATCAAGAGGCATCCCCACATCGAAATTCAAGGAGACATCTTCAGATGGATTGCCGCCTTCCTCACCGGAAGAACCCAGAGAATCGGCCTTCCTCCCTTCACCTCAGAACACAAGAGCATCATCTGCAGCATCCCTCAAGGTACATCACTCAGCCCCACATAGTTCAACAACTACATGAATCCCCGGGCCAATATCATCTGAACCCATGGACTAAACATCATTTCCTACACCGATGACATCCAGCTCATCCAATCACTATCAGACGAGCCCTTCACCACAAGGGCCAACTTCCGCAGATACATGACGAACATTGCCAACTGGATGAGAGAATCTGCCTGAAACCCAAGGTGTAGTAGTGATGTTCCGGAACAACACCCCCCCTGGTAGCCTTCCGAACTAGGACCCTCCCCCACGCTAACAGACCCTGCCCACAACCTCAGCATCATCCTGGACAACAAGCTCACTATGAAAAACCAGATCAGCACAGTTTCCTCCACCTGCTTCCTCACTCTTCGCATGTTACACAAGATCTTCAAATGGCTCCCGGTCAAAACCAGGCAAACCGTCACTCATGCCCAAGTCACCAGCCAGCTTGACTACAGCAATGCACTCTACATAGGAATCACCTCGCACCTCCTGAAGAGTCTAAAGATCATACAGACCTCCATGGCCAGACTCATCTCCAACTTCCCCAAGTGCACCCACATCACCCCCTTCTCAGGACTCTCCACTGGCTCCCCATCCAGAACAGATATCATTCAAGATGATGATTTCACACATACAAGGACCTGCACAATCAAGGACCAGCATACATCAATCACTGCCTGAACTTCCACCAACCCACCAGACACCTATGCTTTGCCTACCTTCACCTTGTCAACACCCCTCGCATACGTCAAAGCTACAGTGGAGGCTGTTCCTTCTCCTACCTTGCAGCCAGATCCTAGAACGACCTCCCTCTTAACCTCCGGACCTCCCCCTCTCTGCTGGAATTCGGGAAAGGACTAAAGACATGACTGTTGGACTGAGCCTTGATACTTGATACTGGATACCCTCACCGGTGATTAGCCGCACTTTAAAAGTTCTGATTGATTGATTGATTCATTTATTGATTGAAGGTGTCAACCTCTCTTCTTTTCTGACCCCAGACAGCAGAGTGACTGTTTTCCTTTACTGGGGCAGTTTGCCTCACTGTTCTCACACACCCATGGACTCACACACCTGTGCTTCCATAACGTGGACACTGGACACAGCCCACCTGTGAAGAACAACATTTATAGGTTGTTAGATAGAGTGAGGGCCAGTATGAAGGAAGAGGTCTCCAAGATGCTGCAGCTGCAGGTGATTGAGACCTCCAACAGTTCCCGATGCAGCCCCGTGGGGCTGGTACCAAAGGCTGCCCCACCAGGTGCCACGTCAGAGCGTGGGTTCTGTGTGGACTACCGAGGTCTCAATTCCATCACAAAAACTGATGCACACTCCATCCAGCAAGCTGATGAGCATATCGACAGGCTGGGTTCAGTACTTTTGATTTGACATCTGGGTGCAGGCAGATCACTCTGACTGAGGGGGAAAAAGAGAAGTCAGCATTCTCAACCCCAGAGGGCCACTTTCAATTTTGGGTGATGCCACTTTGGCTTGAAGAATGCCCCTACCATCTTCCAGAGGTTGGTTAACAGGGTCCTGGTAGGAAAGGAGACTTGCTGTGCATGCATATCTGGACGGCATCACTGTCTACAGCTTCAGCTGGGAGGAATACCTGCACCACCTCCAAGAGGTGCTTCAGGCCCTGCAGGAGGCAGGCCTGACTATCAAGGCCAGTAAGTGCCAGATAGAGCAGGGTTCCATAGTGTATCTGGGTCACCTGGTGTGCAGGGGCACGGTGCAGCCCCTCCAGACTAAGATTGAGACTATCATGGCCTGCCAATGATCTAAAATGCAGACAGAGGTGGGAGACTTCCTGGGCCTCACAGGATACTACAGGAGGTTTGCTAAGGGATATGGCACAATTGTTGCCCTGTCAACAGAGCTAACTTCGCAGAAGCAACCCAGATTGGTGATCTGGACGGAGAGCTGTCAGAAAGGCTTTGATAGCCTCAAGGATGCGATGTGTACAGCACCTGTACTCAAGGCTTTGACTTCTCAAAAGAATTCATAGTGCACACAGACGCTTCAGAGCATGGCATAGGGGAGGTATTAACATAGTTGAATGTAGAGGTCCTGGACAAACCAGTAGCCTTCATTAGCAGGAGGTTACTTCCATAGAACAGAATTGGAGTGTGATTGATAGAGAAGCTTTTGCTGTGGTCTGGGTACAGGGAGTGGACTTTACAGCGGAGCATTGTCCGGGGTCAGACCACGCCAATGCTGATTGTCTCCCCAGGTTCTTCCGCCTTAGTGAAGAGATCTCCCAAGGGGTTTGGCAGCCTTCCCCACTTTCAGCTGGGGGGACACATGTTAGACCTGACAGCCTAAGGGTGGACTTTTTCCTAACGGTTTGACTTCCTCCTACACTTTTCTGACCTCTTTTTTACTGACAGTAGGACTCTGCACACTTTACCACTGCTAGCCAGTGCTAAAGTGCTTGTGCTCTGTCCCCTAATCATGTTAATTTTGGTTCATCTCCAATTGGCATATTTAATTTACTTGTAAGTCGCTAGTAAAGTGGTAATAGATGTACCCATAGTCTGTAAGTTAAATGCTACTAGTGGGCCTGCAGCATTGATTGTGCCACCCACTTAAGTAGCCCTTTATCCCTGTCTCATGCCTGCCATTGCAGAGCCTGTGTCTGTAGTTAACACTGCCATGTCAAACTGGCAAAATAAACCTTTTGCCAGGCCCAAAACGTTCCTTTTGTATACCTATAAGTCACCCTAAGGTAGGCCTTGAACAACCCAGAGGGCAGGGTGCAATGTATGTAAAAGGCAGGTCATGTACTTTTAAGTTTTATATGTCATGGTAGTGAAAAACTCTCAAATTCATTTTTCACTACTGGAAGGCTTATCTCTCCCATAGGATAACATTGGAATTACCTTATTACATTTTATAACTGTAATTTCCAATTGAGAAGAGATAAACCCTTCAAGTCTGGTGTCTCTGGAATACTAATTTAAAATCATAATTTATTGTAAGTCAGATTTTAAATTACAGTTCTGAAAATGGCACTTTTAGCAAGTTTGTATTTTCTTGCTTTAGCCATTTTGTGCCTGTAGCCTGTCTCTGATCACATGACTGGGTGTAGTTGGCAGTTGGGCTTTGTGTATTCCTCCTAGACAGCCACACACAATGGGAGCTTAGGTGTGTCTTAATGGGCTATCTCTGGCAGGATGGGAGGTAGGAACTGGTCACAGCCTCACTTACACCTGAATAGCCTCTGTTCTGTCCCCACACAAAGGGCTATGCCCATCAAAGGCATGTCTCTGAAGTCTCCCCCACTTCAAAGGCACCACTGGGTGTAAGTACTGGACATCAAACACCACCAAGTCAGTACACCTCTGGACCTGTGGATATTTTGCCAGGTAGAATGACTGCAGTGTTGGTGAAGGATTGTCACTCTATTGGACTCCTGCCCTGCTTTGCTGTGCTGATCTGCTGCCTGCTGCCCTCTTGCCTGGGTGAGAAGTACTGGACCTGAATCACTTGACCCCAGAACCCAGTGACTCCAAGGGCTAGCTGGCAGTCCTCCTGATCAGAAGCCTCAGGGACATACTAGGCTTCCAACCCCAGCACCTGGACTCTGCCATCTGTGAGTCTACCCTGCCAACTTCTGCCAACCTTGTCCCGGACCCTAGGAAGTGGGCCTAAGGTGCTTCCCAGTGGAACCAATGCATCTTCTCTGCTGAGTGACGCATCCCAGGGCAGAATTTCTTGGCTGAGCAGTGCATCCTCGAGCAGTACCAACGCATTGTCGCTGCTGTATGGAATGGACTAGTTGCTGCACAACACATTTCCTGGTGCAAGCCTCTTGCATCCCTCATCGACTTTAGCCTTGAGGATGATGCTTTGCTGCTCATTGGAACTGACACATTGCCTCTGCTGCGCCTCGTATCCTCAACATCAGAATTCACATTGCAAGCCCCGTTGACAGGATCCTTGACGTCAATGCAACAGGACCTCGCATTGCAGCCTTGTCACATCTCAGAACTGACATATTCCCTCTGCTGTGCAACGCATCTTCAATGTGGATCCACGCAACGCTCCACAACCAGGATTTAAGGTACGTTGTTCAGCGGGACAAACTGGGTCCCTGTAGCCTGCCTGCACTCCATCACCGACCTCAAGAACTATCGGCCCATCTCGCTCCTCCCCTTCGCAGCCAAAGTTGCAGAGAAAACAGTCAACAGGAAACTGACACGATTCATTGAAGAGAACGCCGTCCTCGACCCGTCCCAATCCGGATTCCGAAGCAACCACAGCACAGAGACCGCCCTACTCGCCACCACAGACGACATCCGCACCCTCCTGGACCAAGGCCACTCCGCAGCCCTCATCCTACTCGACCTATCAGCGGCCTTCGACACCGTCTCCCATCGCACACTAGTCGTCAGACTACACGACGCAGGCATACAAGGAACAGCCCTGGACTGGATCCGATCATTCCTCACCGGAAGAAGCCAAAGGATCAGACTCCCACCCTTCCTCTCCGACCCCACGAAAATCACCTGCGGAGTCCCACAGGGTTCATCACTGAGCCCCACCCTCTTCAACATTTACATGGCCCCCCTCGCAGCCATCGTCCGACAACACGGCCTCAACATCGTATCCTACGCCGACGACACCCAGCTCATCCTCTCCCTCACCAAAGACCCCACCACTGCCAAACTCAACTTCCAGAAAGGAATGCAAGACGTCGCAGTCTGGATGACCAACAGCTGCCTGAAGCTCAACGCCGAGAAGACAGAAGTCCTCGTCCTCGGTACCACCCCTTCTGCATGGGACAGCACCTGGTGGCCGACCGCCCTCGGAAGCCCACCTACCCCCTCAGACCACGCCAAGAACCTCAGCATCGTACTCGACTCATCACACTCCATGAACCGACAGGTCAACGCCGTCACCTCCAGCTGCTTCAACACCCTCCGCATCCTCCGCAAGACCTTCAAGTGGATCCCCCTGAGTCAAGGAAGACAGTCACCCACGCACTCATCACCAGCAGACTGGACTATGGAAACGCACTCTACGCCGGCATCAACAAGTCCCTACTCCGCAAACTCCAGACAGTACAAAACACCGCCGCCAGACTCGTCCTCGGCATCCCCCGACACGAACACATCAGCCAACACCTACGAAGTCTCCACTGGCTCCCCGTGGAGAAAAGAGTCACTTTCAAAATCCTCACTCACGCCTACAAATGCCTACACAACAACGGACCCAAATACCTCAATGACAGAATCAACTTCCACGCACCCAAAAGAAACCTCCGATCTTCCAACCTCACACTGGCCGAAACCCCGCGCATCCACAGAGCCAGAGCAGGCGGAAGATCCTTCTCTCACATTGCAGCCAAGACCTGGAACGAGCTACCGGCAGACATCAGACGCGCCCCTCCCTGAACACCTTCAGGAAGACCCTCAAGACCTGGCTCTTCGGCTAAACAGATCTGCGGACCACCCCCCCTCAGCGCCTTGAGACCCTCACGGGTGAGTAGCGCGCTTACAATTCCCTGATTGATTGATTGATTGATCACGCTGGGCCTGAACTTGTGACTCTGGCCCTGTCCGGCGTGACCAGTATCCCCAACAGCACTGGCCCTATTTTTCAACATAAACTTTAAAAATCAATATCTTCGGTTCTACTCATTGGATGTTTGTCATTTTTGTCTTGTTTTATATAGTAAAATCAGAGCTATTTTTCTAACCTGATGTTGAATCTTTTTTTGTGTTCTTTTCAGTGTTTTGCTGTTTGAAGGGTTGCACAAATACTTTACACTTCCTATAATTTAAGCCTGACTGCTCTGTGCCAAGCTACCAGAGGGTGAGGTAAATTTAGGGTTTGCCTGCCTCTTACTCTGACTAGGAATGTGGTTGCTGCTTTACCAGGGCTCATACCTCAGTCAGCCAGAAACCCAATTTCTAACAGAGATGTTCCCTCTGAACTGTAAGAGGTCCAGAACCTTATGTGTAGGTTGTCCAAGACATGGATCTGTCTTTCTATCAACCTTGGGAGATCTTGCTAATGGGTGGCAATGTTCCCCAGGTAGGTAGAGATGGAGCGCATGCTACCCCATTACAAGGATCTCATTATTGCATAGAAGATTGTTGTTCAATAACCTCATCCTTCCAGAATGCAAGTCTTACACATACTAACCCTCAGCATATGTAGCAGTCGCCACAGCCAGGCTACGGTGTTGTCCTATGCACTAAGGGTCAACACCTGGGAAGTAGTGGGATGATGACTGCTCAAATGAAGTGACATTTGCCTCATCTGGGGTCACCTGGCCATGAAAATATGGAGAGAAGATTGGAGACTTGTAGAGGGGCTGGAGTTTTGTAGAGGGGCTGGAGCAGGGAAATCAAGTGGAGTACCTGTAGGGTGGTTAGCAGGTAGAGGCTTGTCCTGCATAGCTGGTACAATCATCCATGACCTTTTTGCTGTGCTTGAGGATGTGCAACCCAAGGACTGCAACATGAGCGAAGATGCTGCCTGGCAGTGAGATGGTGTGAGAGGTTAATCCTGTGTGGTGCAACAATCTCCTCTTCCTCTGCAGTGTTGGAGGACTCCAAGATGGCAGCCTTCCTGAACAGGCGGTTTTCTACTGGGATTGCACATCTTCTTCATCTTACAGATGGAATTGAATAATTGACTGGCTCATCATACCAAGGTGCTGCAAAGGAAGAGAAATGGCACTTGATATTTTGACATTTGTAAGGGTGGAAGAGCATATTGTCTCAAACAACAGACATATTGTGATGTAACTCAAGGACACAGATGACACTTAGACAAGGACAGATGGGACTTTACTTTCACATATGGGTATCTGGTACTTGGTATGGGCCCAAAGACATGAGATAGGATAGTGTCTTAACTTGCAGTGCTACAGTTGCTTGCTGTGTGGGTGGACCCGTGAAGTCAACTGCTGACCAACACTTCCTGCAAGTGACTCTGGACATGTGTCATTGATGCAGTAGCTGCAGTAAAAAGTTTTATGATAGCGTGAATGAGGACAACTGTCATTTGCGTCGATGCTGAAAAATGTTAAAGGGGAAAATTTCATATTCCTTACACATTGACAATTAATAACAGGACATACATTTGTTTAAGATTAAAAAAAAGGGGGTCAATGAGATAGAGATGGATGTACATTGTAGCTAATTGTATAGTTCTACGGACTTACTTGAGGTGACGTATGGTAAAGGTCCGAATTGCTGCTTGAAGAATGTTGCCTGAAGTGAGTGAGATGATGGGTGGCTCGTTGAGGTCACCAGAGAATGTTGCGTCACTGCAGCTTCATAGAGAGACACATACAGAATACTGAAGTACAGCAACACAAATAGTATGTGGGAACATCTATTACAGTTTGTCGCAATGGAACAAACAACCTGCACAGACCCTCCACACAAAGTGGTCAGTCAGAGAATGGGAAAGCTGCCACACCAGAAGAACACTTCCGCTGCAGGAACGTGTATTCGTGGGAATTGCCAACAAACAATGCCCATCATAACATTGCATAATTGTCTGCGGCACTCTAATTCAAGCAAATCAAAACAGTATTGCAAAAAATAATTACAATTTATTACAAAATAATTAGCGTAAATATAAATATCAAAAGTACAAGGTCAAAAGCTTAAAGGCACTCATTTTTCAAAATACATCAGTTACAAGCAGATGACAGTGTGGTATGAGTATTACAATCCACATTTTGCATTTTCATTATTGCTGGTGCGGCAACGAGCCGGGCAGGTGTGGTGTTATATAATTAATGCATGCAACATTGAATTCCTATCTTGTGCATGTCTTGGTGGGGTCAAGATATATAGATGTGGAGTATATGTACTTCTTCAGTTGCTTTCCGTATTTCCCTGATGCACTGCACCAGGTGTAACTACCATGATCTGAAAACAAGCAAACAATCTTACAAACGTCAGGTTCTGTACCTTCTCCTGTGCCATTTGTGGTCAGGAGGTCTGTTACCCAGCCAAATAAAAATTAGGCTATGTAGATGTAGAAATTCATTGGCTGTTGTATGTTTTCATAGAGCCCAGGGATTATGCTTGCACCCAAACACAAGTTGCAAATATGGCAAACGACATATTCAGTGTGTTCTAGTGGACAGTGAGTCAGGGTACTGAAAGTCTGGATTGCACCAATAGATTTTTTAGGTCATACAAAATTAGAAAATGTGTAGGTTTTATACTTTCCATATAGTCCAGAGTATGATATCGTCCATCAATAGAAAAGTGCGCCATAAACAGTGATTGTGCTTTAATTTACAGATCTGTGCAAATATTACATAATTGATTGTGCAGACTACATTCCCTAAGAAAATCAACACATATTTAGCATTGCTGGACTTCAGGCATTCAGGGCAACATTTTTTTTGCTAACATTCTTGGATTTAAGTATTTCCATTTGAGCTATGCAATAAAATATTGTTCCAATTCGTTAAAAATGAAAATGTCTACACATTTTTCATTATATATTCAGCCTGCAAGAATATGTTTGTTGGACATAGCCCTTTTTGCAGGACCTGTTTTGTTGGTTTTATGCAGGGCCGACTTTAAGCGCTGGTGGCGCCAAGTGCGACAATCTTTTTTGGCGCTCCCCATGATTTCCTTCTACACTAATTCCCTCACTACCACTCTCCAATAGTGCGACTCATCTGTCCATGGCCCCTCTCTGACATACATTTAATTTTTTATAGTGCTACTTATATTCCCCTGGCACTCAGTTCTGTGATCTGCATGGTACACATTCTTTGCAGCAGGCACATTAACCCTCTCCGCTACTGTATGATGTATTAAAACTGCCACTAGGCAAAATTCTGATCTCTCACGGGCAGGAACATTAATCCCCAGCGTTATCTCGACATTTTAAAGGAAGTGCACCTGCTTTTAAACCAATAAGTTATATTTAAACACAGTGCCCCCCACCAAAGTCAGCACCAGGTGTGGCTGCACCAGTGGCACTGCCCTAAAGACGGCCCTGGTTTTATGACTCTGGGCACTTTACCACTGCTGATCAGTGCTAAAGTTCATGTGCTCTCTCCTATAAACTTGGTAAGATTGGTCTACACCTGTTTGGCATATTTAATTTTCCTGTAAGTCCCTTGTACAGTGGTATCCTATATACCCATGGCCTGTAAATTAAATGCTACTAGTGGGCCTGCAGCATTGCGTGAGCCACCCACAGAAGTAGCCTTTCAAACCTTTCTCAGGCCTCTGCCACTGCAGGGCCTGCGTGCGCAGTTTACTGCTACAGTGACTTGGCATTTAACATGCTTGCCAATTCTGAAACTCCCCTTTTACTACACATAGGTCACTCCTAAGGTAGGCCCTAGGTAGTCCTATGGGCAGGGTGCGTGTAGGTGAAAGGTAGGACATGTGCCCTTGTGGTGTGGCATGTCCTGGTAGTGACCAACAGCCTATTTGGTTTCTCACTGCTGTGAGGCTGCTCCTCTCATAGTTTGCATTGGGAATTCCCTGATATGTGTTTCAGTAGTAATTTATAATCTGGAAGGAGTAGCTTTGCCATGTTTGGTATATTTGGAATAGCGGTGATAAATCATGCTTATTGGTGAAAGCGGATTTTTTATTGCTATTTTAGAAATGCTACTTTAAGAAGTGGGCAGTTCTGTGTGCCTATGACTCTTTGTGCTTTGCAGCCTGACTCCAGTCAACATCTGGTTTAGACTGACAGGGGCCTGTTTTGTGCATTCACTCTAGACGGTCACAAAGGGAGCTGAGGTGTGCCCCGCATATCCTGATAAGTCTTCCAGGGATAGAGTGGTGGGAAGAGCTGTCACCTGCACCTGAATAGGGCTGTGCCTGCCTTTCACAATGCTGTCTCCGCCCCCCTGTAGTGTGTCTGGAGCCAGGGCTGGGGATTCAATGGGGGTGTTGTGCACTTCTAAATTTGTCTGAAGTTACCTCCAGAACAAAGTCATTTAGAGTACAAGTACAGGGGCTCTGACCCCATATTTCAGACACTCCGTGGGAACTGTAACGAGGCGCTGCTGGCTCTACAGACTGCACCTTGCCAAGGCACTGTTGTGCTGCCAGGAGGAACCACCATTAGGACTGCCACTTTGTTTCAAGGACCCTGATGTGTTGGCCTGCTGCTTGTTCCTTGCTCTTTGCCCCCCAGTTGTTCTCCAGGGACTGGGTAGTGTGGCCCCTCCCTATTTTGCTATGAGCATGTGGGGAGAGCTTTGGTAGGAAAGTGCATTTGGAGCACTTTCCCTCTCAGTGAGACACTGCCTGGATCAGGGCATTTTGAGCACTTTATTGTCCAAGTCCTCGTGTGCCTCCGCGCCTTGCAGTTCCTTGGGAGTGGCAGGTGCTCTGCCTGGTGTGTGTGGAGCGCGCTCCACTGACTCCGAACCAAGCCCAGCATCGTAAAACGACTCCCACTTGAGCCTCCGTATACTAGGGAGAACTGCAGAGGGTCAGAGTGCTTGGGAAGTACGGGCGTGTCCCTCGACTGAGCCGCGCCGCACCAACATTTCTTCCCCACTCCTTTGTTTACCCGCTGTGCCACCTTCTTGTGCACAGAAGCATTGCCGTAGGAGAGAGCCTCCACAGTGTCTCTCAGCGCATTCCCCCTCCTTGAAAGACAGGTTACTTGGGCAGCGGGGGAGGCGCACCCATGCCAGAGGATCTCCCCCGCGACAGGAAATCTGTGGGAGATGCAGTGAGGCTTATCCAGTTGAGCAGCCCGTGTTGGCAGTAGCAGCGGCCTGAGAGGCCCCAGGGGGCCCGGACACACTACACTTCAAAGAGGGGTTTGCTCTGGGGTGGCTGCATTGGTCAGCAGCTTCACGGGGAGCTACCTTTGATGATTCCACTGTGGGGAGCCTAAACGGGACCTCCTGCTTGATTTTCCAGTGTGTGCCCCTCCAATCCCGTGTGTGCACATACCTGGGGGGACAAGTTCCGCGTGGGGACATTGCAGGTTCGAGCCTCGACGGAGGCCCCCGCTTAGAGACTTGCCGCATTCAGGAAGGCTCTATGAGTGTTTTGTCTCACACCATTTACTATGTAACTTATAATAGGAGCACAGGTGCTCCTGTGCCCTACGTTATGGGTTTTATTTTCCTACATCACCTTAATAGAAGCGCTGGTGCACTGTATCTGTGTGATAGATGCGTTTTGAGGTGATTTAGGATGACCGGTGATGAAATACATACCCCCATATGGTGACTCGTGCTTACTTCCTAATTGCTGCATTTTCGCGTCATGTTGTTATGATTTATGTTGTTTATACATTGCAATGATAGGATAACGAGTATCGTTTCAGGACCTGCATAAGATGTACAGTGATGGTATAGGGTGTTTTTATGACCTGTGCAACATATAAGTGTTTACTTTATTGCGCTACCTGTGATGGTATGACAATTGCCTAGTTGGAAAAGTGATTTATGATTTATGTGATTGTGGTCTATGTATTCTATACAATATATGATATATTTTTATATATTCCTGTGTGGAGTCTCTTTTGTGGTGTATTCATTGTGTCACTGGTGTGTGTGTTGCACAAATGCTTTACACATTGCATCTATCTAGGCTAAGCCTGACTGCTCTGCCAAGCTACCAAGAGGATGAGCAGGGGTTATCTTGGGTGTGTAACTCCCTTACCCTGACTAGAGTGGTGGGTTTCGCCTGGCTTAGGTGCATACCCTAGCCAACCAGAAACCCCATTTCTAACAATGTTGATGTGGTGTTTGTGCCAATACATGTGCCAAAAAACATATAGTTTGGGTGCATAAAGAAACTAAAGAGGTGTACATGTTTAAACAACCTAATACTGATCTTTTTAAAAAGCTCCGGCACAAAGCTTGCACACCCTGGGAGTGAAAGGGATAATGTTTGGAAGATTGTTTTGGGCATGTTGCTACATGCCTCTGGGAGTGAAGCTTGATTAGCCTCTAATTAGCTGCACACCAGTGAATGCCATTAGTCTGTAATTTTAGAAATGTATGAGCCCTCTCAGGTTACCTTAACTCTCACACTCAGATCTTGTAATTTTCTCATTCATAGGGTCTGACTCTTATTGCGAGAAAAGAAAATTGGCAGGTCCGGTACAGAACAATTAGGAGGAGCATTTATCTATGGCTACCTACTTTAACCTGGAAAACATAGGCATACCTCACTGTATTGGAAGCAGATTATTTATTTGGCATAACAATGACTTTTCACATATATATATATATATATGGCAATGAAAAGCGATTAAAGTGGTGCATTCAGGTTATATGCTGCTACATATCTGGGTGAGAAAGCAAAAGACACACAGATGAAGGGCGGAATGCAGAGCAAATCAAACATTCACCCCGGTCAAGAGATCTGGATTAAATCAATCGTTCTTTTGCTCACCATGCCACCCTAGTTTTCTTTAGACCCACCCATATGCAAATCAGTCTTGACCGTGTGCCTCATGGGAACAGTCCAGACCGAACTGCCAAGCCAGATCCTCCCTGGACCGGAAACAAGCATCCTGGGACCGGTTTCGGAGCATCACCACTCTTTTTGCATTTGTCACCCCTAATGGGACGGGTATGCCCAGACAAGGGTCCCATGATCTCCATGCCACTGGAGTCAAGCTATCCTGGCTGATGAGGGGTGAAACCCCGAAACCGGTCCTAGGATGCTTGTTTCCAGTCCAGGGAGGACCTGGCCTGACAGTTCCGGCTGGTCTGTTCCGATAGGGCGCAGGGTCAAGACTGATTTGCATATGGCTGGGTTCAAACTGGAATGGCATGGGGAGCAAAAGAATGATGGATTTAGGCCCAGATCTCTGTACTTGGGTGAATGTATGACATTGTTCTGTATTCTGTCCATTAATTGTTCTTTTTGCATTTGTCACCCCGAGTGGGACGGGTATGCCCAGACGTGGGTCCCGTGCTCTCCATGCCACTGGAGTCAAGCTATCCTGGTGGATAAGGGGTAAAACCCTGAAACCGGTCCTAGGATGCTTGTTTCCAGTCCAGGGAGGGACCTGGCCTGGCAGTTCGGGCTGGACTGTTCCCATTGGGTGCAGGGTTAAGACTGATTTGCATATGGCTGGGTTCAAACTGGAATGGCATGGGGAGCAAACAAAACGATGGATTTAGGCCCAGATCTCTCTAATGGGGTGAATGTATGAAATTGTTCTGCATTCTGTCCATCAATTGTTCTTTTTGCTACATATCTGGGAGCATTATTAGAATGGCCTTTAATTAATAATTCTAGTGCTGTCAAATTCTCCTCAGTCTGTCAACCCTTTAGTTCTTCTGAGGCCTCCAGGACCTCTTGACCCTCAAATATTTTTCTTTTTTTGCTCATTAAAGAGGTATTTTGCAAAGAAAACTCTGTGGCACGTCTCCTCTGTATTTCAGCCATTCTCCCAAGATGGGCTGTGCCTGAACATAGTTACACGATTTTTTCTACAGTAAAACCTTTCCTAATTGTGTGTCCCCTCTATTTCTATCTCAGATAACTAATTTGGGAGTCAGTGGGCTTCCATAGAATGAAAGAATTGTGTTGACGCTCAACTTCCTCCCGTAACCCATGACCATGGAAGTGCCTGAATGCTATATCTATGTATCTCTCTGCTTTGCTCTAACCCCCTAACATTTCTTGCCAGAGTTCCTAGTTAAATTGTGAGATCTAATGCGATGAAATGTGTTTCCATCATCAATAGATCTCAGACCTGGCAGAAAGGATGTGGTGTAAGCAAAGCAGGAGGCAAAAATGTGCAAAGTCATCCACACTTTTTCCTATTCTGCCCATTTGACAGTCTAGCGCTGGAAATTGTTAGTGGTAGGTTAAGGCTTAGGAATCTATACTTTTCTTTTTCACAAATCATTTCTTATGGTTGGCAAAGTTTCTTTTACTTGCACGAAGGCTGAAGCTTCCCTACTTGTATGGATGGGGAACACAAACTTTGCCCACTCTTGTGTATATCTAAGCTATCTTGAATTATTGATTTCAACTAATTTTATATTTGAGAAATATAGGATAATTTATATCCATAAGGCCTCTGTCCAAGTCAGCAGAATCAACCGAGGGTCCTTGTTCAGTTGAGGAGAGGTTGAGTTTGGGAGACAGTGGTGTAATTTAGCATTTTTAAAATGGAAACTTTCCTGATACTTCATAGGGACTTCAGAGAAGGGCCACATATTACTGATAGGCAACTCTTACAAATGGAAAGTGTAAGGGATCGAGACAAGTGGGGATGGGAGTTTGTGATGTGTCAGATTTCCCATGCTAGTAGCAGAATGAGAAGAATGCACACTAATTACACTGCCCTGCTTCCTCAACACATCTCCTCTGCCAAGCCCATCACAGAATCCCTCCCAAACAAAATAAACAAGCATTTGCAATGCAATAGGTCTCGCATTTACGCAAGCTTGAGCTCTTGGCATTGTCAATGACAATGCCTTCTCTTTACGCTTTAAATAACAAAACACAAATAAAAGGTATTGTTATTTCCAATGCCACTAGCTCAAACTTTTGTAAATGCGAGACCTATTGCATTGCAAATGCTTGTTTATAGTTCAAACCTAGCTGAAAGGCAAGAGAACATGGTATAGGGTCAAAAGCACAGACAGCAAGTGATTGGAGGGGTAGCTGAGTCCTTAAAGCGGAAGTGGACAGGGACTGTACTATGATATAGAGCTGTTTAAAGAGGTGTGTCAGTGTCTTCAGCTGTTCTGTAAATTGCAGCAGGCTCGGGCCTCCACACTTCTCCTTTAAAAACAGTAAACGTGGTCTGCCATTGAGAAATTGCAATAACTTTAACCACTGGAAATTGTCCATGTGAACTAAATTAGGCATTCATTACACACTTTTTCACCATGCCTGTTAGAAAAACTCACAAAATGTCATCACACAGCGTGGTCGAGCCAGGCATTAATGCAGAGGGACCTCTGTGTTTTGTGCACAAACCTGGCCATTGTAAATGGCCTCTCGGGCGCTTTCATTAATTATAGAGTGAAGCCGATACCGAAGGCCTACCTCCGAGGCATGCCTGTCGGAAGCAGCATGACCAGCTAGCTAGCTCCACTCTGCTTCACGGAACAGGCTGGCGCTTCCTGGTAGCAACTTTTCATGGTAATGCACATTCTCCCGCACTAACATTTAATTGTTCAGCTACTGGTCGTTGTGACGTTACAGGTGTTAATAGTTTCTTGAAATCGGCTGTGCCCTATGCTCAGAGTTTATGAGCGAGACACTCTAGGGGAACAGAACTGCAAAAAGTCCACGGCTCCAAAGAACATTAAATAACTGCACTGAATCGGTGGTCGTATTGGAAGAATGAGAGAAGGCTGGAAAGCGGAAGGAAGGCGGAATGGAGTGAGTTTGTTTGGGTCGTTAAGGAACTGGGAAAGAAGAAATGTAGAAAGAGCAATCGAAAGATGGATGAACTAAAACGAGAAGTGAGGCAGGGAGGGAAGGTAGGCAGGGAGAGGAGGCTAGTGGCTTGCAGAAATTAGCTTTTCACAGGAGGAAAGGAAAGAGAAGGAGGGTAGACAATAAGGTGTGGGTTGGCGGCGGAGAAAGAATTGCGCTTTAAGTAGGACCTACCTCGAAGTGGCATCCTCCCTGGGTGAGCAGCCACTGTAAGCAAGACAGGTTGCCGGTAGCTCCAGCATCGTGCGCCGGGGTGGCACTGTTGCGCGCTTGGCTGTTGCCCTCCACCCCCGCTTCTTCCACTAGGTACCGAAAGCAGCTCAGTTTCCCGGAGCGGGCGGCATGGTGTGCCGCGGAGGCCCCCAGAATGTCTCGGTCTGCCTGAAGCAGCCCCTCTGCCTTCAGGGTCCGCAGGCTTTCCAGGTCCACCTGACGGTCCGCGTTGAGTGTCCGCTCTAGGGCCATAGCTGTTCCTGGCCAGTTGAAGGACTGGTGGGGTGAAACCTCTTCAACAAGTGGGAACAGAGCCCACCGTGAGCTCGGGTATTTTTGCGGCGTGAGCCATGGATGAGTCTCCTCACACTGCGCTACAAAGGCGCAAAATCGATAAAGCGAGGCTTGCAGACAAGGCGACAGTTAAAAAAGCATTTGCAATGCAATAGGTCCGATTGCATTGCAAATGCTTAAGTTTAAAACTGAGCGCGGCGCCGCTTGAAGGACACCGCGCTCGTTTTTTTTTTTTTTTTTTACTTTAACACTGAGCGCGGTGTCCTTGAAGCGGGCGTTGTGCTTAGTGGTAAAGTTAAAAAATATATAAATAAACCGAGCGCGGTGTCCTTGAAGCGGCGCCGCGTTCAGTTTTTAAGTAAAAAAAATAAAACACACTCGGCAAACGGAAACAAAGACACTTACACACACGCGTACACGAACGCACAATACTACAGCTTCTTCATAAGGCCCAAATACTTCGAGGAGGACTTAAGACACACTGTACTGTTGAACGACTGCTCCAATGTGAACTCTCAGGCACAGAGGAGAACGTGCTTTGGTGGCAGCCACTCGCCTGGATATTGTTGGCGTCAGCGGCAGAATGAACAAGCGCCATTACTCATGAAATCTAAAAACACACAAGCCTGGCTTCCGAGCAGTTTGTAGCAGAGTTTAAAAACATGACAGGTAGCTGTTGACTGTAAGAACGCGTCCTTCTGGTCCTTGTGAGGCGGAAAGCGCGTAACAGGCAGTGAGGTGATCTGGAGCCGACGGGGGAGGGAGGGAAAGTGAAAGTGCGCCATACGTGCGTTACTGCTTAAACGCCGACGCATGCACGTACGTGTGCACATCTCCTGTCCCACGCGTGCCGGAGAAGCTAGGCGGGAGCCCACCCCGCACTGGCAAGCAGTAGAGGAAGTCAGGCGGGAGCCCACCCCGCCTTCGTGAATGACGCATGATGCGGCCGGAGCAGGATTCAAGAGCCGGTAAGTGGTGCATGCAAGCGCGCCACGCCTGGCCAGGAGATGTGCACGCGTATGGTGCGAGCAGGAGTTGTGATAACGCCACGAGCCGTACACGTGCACATCTCCTGTCTGTTAAGCTTTCGGCACAGACAGCTGATGTGCACGCGTACGGTTTGCGGCGTTATTACAACTCCTGCTCGCACCATACGCGTGCACATCTCCTGTCCAGGACTTGCCATACACGTGCACATGTCCTGTCCCCTTCGCAGGCAAGTCGGCAACAATAGATCTCGCTTACGCGAGCAGCGCATGGCGCTGCATCGCTAGCCGAGACCTAAAAAGGGACAAAAGGGACAAAAGTAATTTAAAAACAAATATTGTTCAAAAACTGAAAGTCTGTTTTTACTTTGTTCCTGGTGTGGTCGGAAACTTCCATTTTTCAATGGGAGCTTGTGCGGCGAGCTGAAAACGCCCACAGCACAAGCTCCAATTGAAAAATGTAAGTTTGTAAATATCCCTGCACCGTGTGGCAGGCACCTTATGGTGCCCATAGGCACCCTATGGTGCCCATAGGGTGCCCATGGTGCCCATAGGGGGCCTGCCGTGTGGCAGGCACCCTATGGTTCCTGCCACACGGTGCAGGGATGTTGAAGGGGGCACCATTGGTGCCCCCCAGGGCAGTATGCGGAGGTCCAGGGGGGAAGGGGGCCCTGCTAGGGGCCCTCAATGCCATTTTCCGACAGCCTTTCCATGTAGGAAAGGCCGACATGGAATGGCTGTTGGAAACTGACATCATAATCCCAATGGCAGAAATGCCGTCCTTAAGGGATTATGCTGCCTTTAAACTGACCGATAGGCTCCTTGAGCCCGTCGGAACCGAGTCGGATTCCCTTGCAGGTTTAAACTTCGACCGCCGTCATCCTAATACAGCGGTCCGACTTTAAACCTACCATGTCAGGCCTCCGGCCACCGGTCCAAGGCTTTCCGTCTGACATCGTACTCGGGCCCTAAATTGTAATTCCCACAGCAAGCGTATGTATTTGTATAAAAATACAATATTGTAAAATCTTTGGAATCTTGGCACCAAATGATGGATTAAAACCTCTGCCCAAACATCATTAACGTTTATTAAAATTAACAAACAAAAAAGGTGTACAGTCATAGAAATATGTGGTAGAATAATTTATGCTGCATCATTTGTTTAACTTTTCATGCCATATAATTCATTTGGTTAACCCTCTTGCATAATTTTGGTCATTCATTGCCACATAATTCCATTGGCCCATTTTTCCTACCTATCGCTCTGACCCACACATTGGTCCCTGGTTTATTATCTTTTCAATACCACAGCAAATAGTATTCCTGGGTTGGGAAAATACCACAGCAAATATTATTCCTGGATTGGGAAATGAGTGGGAGTAGGTAAGGTTGATATTTATTTATCTATTTGAAAAGTTTTAAACAAGGGATAATGTTGTTATGTGTCATACAGTTCATCTTTCATCTGTCAAACTTCATTATTTTAAGTCCTCTGGCTCAGTCGCCCAATCGAGACCACTATGGTCATTGTGGAACATCAACTATATTGAGAGCAATTTCTGATACATTGTTCCCTTTTTCGAGCATCTCAAAGGAATATAGCACAGCTCCTCTAAAAGCAGATAACATTTCAATTTTTCGTTAGATTGCAAGAACCTGTTAATGATAGCCACTCTGCAAGGGACCGCCTTGCCCTACTGCCCCACCAACTTTAGTTCCTAAGGAGCCACAATTGAACATACATAATCAGGCCAGCAAATAACGTGGAGGTGCAGTTAATGCTTAAATAGCCCTTTTTTTGTTTCCATCTTTGCTTTAGTTATGTTTCATACAGTTCATCTTTTACAACTTCATTATTTTCGGTCTTTTGACTCAGTATTCCAGCCAGTGCATTATGTTCATTGTAGTACAACAAATATATCGAGTGCAATTCTTGATACATATTTCCTTGCTTTGGAGCTCTTCAAAGGAATCTAGCACAGGTGCTCTGAAAGCAGTTCAAATTTAAAATGTTCACCAGATAACACGAGTTCCGTAATAGCCTTCTTGCAGAGGCTTATCTTCCCCCAGTGCACTGCTACCTTTTTCGTCTATGAGGCCAAAACAGAAATCTAAAAACAACAGAATTGGAAGTATACAACATCAGGCCAGCAAATTACAGATGGGTGCAGTTCAGGCTTAACTAGTCCTTTCTCTGTTTCTAGACTTCCTTTGGATTATGGGCCATGTAGTTATGTGACATACATTTTTCATGACTTCTTCATGTACAGCCTCTTGGCTCAGTAGCCCTGGTCCTCAAGGAATATAGTACATCTTGCTAAAATCAGTTCAAATTTCAATTTTCACCAAATAGTGTGAGTACCTGTACAATAACAGGCTTTCTGCAAGGGATCATCTTCACCCAGTACATTGCCACTTTTTGTCCATAGGAAGCCCCAATGTAAAATCCAAATACAACAGAATGGGGCAAAACACCATCAGGCCAGCAAATTGCTTATAGGCACTGTCCATGCCTTAAGAAGCCTTTTTTTGTTTCTAGTCTTGCTTTTGATTATGAACCATGTAGTTATGTTTCATATGGTTCATCTTTCACAGTATATTTATGTTTATGTACAGACTTTTGGGTCAGTAGCCCATACCAGTGCATTATGGTCATTACAGTACAACAAATATATTGACTGCAATTCATAATATATATGTATCACAATGAGCCACAATGAAAAATCCAAAAATACAACAACACGCCACTAGGCCATCAAATCACTTATAAGTGCATTTCATGGTTTAAATAACTTTTTCTTTGTTTCCAGTCTTGCTTTGGAATTTCGATCATCCGTACCAGGGAAGATGTTCCCTACCAGATAGGCAAGTAGTGATATCACTACGAACCACATCAATTGTACATGTAAAACAAAAGCATACCAACTAAATAGTACCTGAAGATTTGAAATTATTGCGTAAGATTGTATAACTTTAAAAGTTTCCTTCTATACATTAAAGTCATAATGATTGAAATAGTGCAATACAGCATTGAAAAAATTGGGGCAACGGCTAAAAAGCAATCTGGAAAACAACGAGGCAGGGAAAGAGGTGAGGTGTAGGAAGAGAAGAAAATTATAAAAGGTAGGGGAAAGGTTTCCCAGTAAGAAAAAAGGGGAAAAAAGAAATGGAAATAAGCAAAGGAGACAGTAGGAAAAATATGAGAAAAATTATAGGAATGTAAAGCGACAAGGAAGTATGTGAAGTAAAAGGTGAAGTTAAGAAAAGGGTAAAAGATAGAAGAGAAACAGGGAGAGCAGCAGCAAAAGTTCGAATTCACACAGAATAACACCCAAATTGCTAAGCGTCACTCGGGAACAAAACAACACTGAGCCATGTCTATTAAGATTGGACTGCTTCTGACGTGATTCCCTGTGCTGCCTTGCTGAAGCCCAGCCTCATACCTTGGTGTATGGGTGGTTGTGCGCTGTCTAGAATATGATTTGTGTTGTGGGTAAACTCAGAAAGATCACACACATTGGGTGTGAGCTGTGCATATTAGCACACATGTAATGCATGGGTTTTCTGTATGGTTTCTGAGCAATGAACACATAGCCTCTTGTTAACGCCTACTTCAAGGAGGCGTTATTTTTTTATGCAAAGTCTGGTCTGGCTATCTTAGTAGATCACACTTTGAATCAAAACGTTTGGGTGTTTGAGCTGATCTACCTATGATACACGCCAGTAATGCCCCCTTGATGGAATGTGACACATAGCAGTGCAAAAGCACTTGTTGCACTCGGAAAAAAGCACTTCTCCAGCGCAAAGTACCTCTTGCTCTTCAAAATAAACGCCAGTTCGTTACTTTTCATCACTTTGCGTCACTCTACAACAGCTCTAAGCCATAATAAACCCATTGATTTTAAAAAAAAAATGCTTAAAGGATAAGACCAAGAGACGTATGTCATGCCAAATAATATTCTAAGTAATACAACAAACACTAACAGATAAACAAATCTGGTTCAGTCACCCCCCCCCATTCTGTATCCTATGAATAGTTCCATAGAAATTCTATAAGTACTATTCCTCCCCTAACACCATCATATTGTTTTTTCACTAACACACTCAGGCTGCTATGGCTTAGGCCCCGAACGGAACCTGCAGCTATTTTACTACCTAGAATTTTTTGAAACTTTGTAAATCTGGTAGAGCCATGTTGTAGAAGAAACAGGTAAGATCAATAAATATCAAATCAAAAAAGAATAAATAAACATGTCTTAACTCCAGTAGGTACTCCTACAGTGCCAGTAGTGCTGGTGCTGGCACTGACCCTGATCTGTGGTTGTCCTGCAATGTGGAAAGAAGAACAGGACACTGATTATTAGTATTCATCACAGTAAGCACATGTGAACATTAACAGCCACATAAATATACTGCTTCAGTAACCATTCCTGTGTCATCCCAATCCTAACAAACGTTCCTTGCCCTACAAATAACAAAAAATATCATTTCATCTCCCCACCTTTCATATATTTTTACTATCATCATATTAAAAATATCTGCAAAGTCACAACACTTGCACCTCATGAGATCGAGTGTCTTTACAGGTGCAGAGGAGTCATCACGACCACCCTTGAGTCCTTTCCTCTTTCATTCTTAATTTCTGTCCTTCAACCTAAGCATACCTGGTACCCTGGCTACCACCCTAGCTGCCCTCTGTGCTGCCTGGTTATTTTATTTTTTGAATCCCAATATTGGGCTTGATATAGCATTAACTCATGATACCGTCACTCACAACACTGTAGTCTGAACCATCTTTTATCACCAAACTGCTGTTTCCTCATCTCTTGATTAATGAGCATAGAACAAGTTTCATGTCCTCAAGGGCTGATGCTCTCTTGTCAGTCATGTCACTCTGTTGCACAGCAGAACCACACGGACTGTAGAAATCCCATTGGCAGCACAAGGGCTGGTGCCACCTCCAGTCTACGATCTCCGTCAGGTATGAGGAGATAGTGAAGAGATATTAGCACGCCATCATCAGCTATAACAGCATTTTGCTTGAGTGTGGGGAGAACAGAAAGAATGTGTGGGCAGACTGGTGAAGAAAAAACTTCCTTTTACATTTCTAAAAAAATAACACAAACAAAGAAAACATTTGAATAAAAATATAAAAACAACTTTTACAACTAAATATATCTAAAAATAATAAAACAAATACAAAAAAATTGAAATAGAAAATGCTTAAAAAACAATCACCGATGTCAGTGTAAATAAAAACATAAATAAAAATGAATACACTTAAAATCAAAGATGAAAAATCAGTACAATTTTAGCTCCAATTTAAGTCCAATTTAATGTACAATTAAAATAAAATCATTACAACTCTAGGAACAAAAAGTATAAAAAAAACAAAAATCAAAGAAAATATAATTAATCACTCAAGCTCTGACCTAAGCAACAGTAAGGAAACTTTTTCACTTTGTAGGGGTCACATTTATTATTTACATTCTAAAGCAGGCTTCTTCAATGAGTCCAACTACCTCTAGGTCGCTATCTTGTGGGTAGACCATCCTACTGAATAAGAGGATTTGCCTGGTTGAATTAATATTAATGTACAAAAATTGAAAAGTGTGTATTCAAGACAAAATGTGTGCATTTCCAGAAATCATAAGCTGATGTTTGGAGAAAAATGGTCGAAAATCCATAATAGATTTAAAACTAATACTTGAGTGATAAATCATGCAGCATTGGGGAGAATTATTATTACTACTAACTTTGTGTCAGAGACATTGCAGCTATGGTTGTCATGTAGTACCCACAAAGAGGCATTACACTTGGGCAAAGAGTCTTGTACATTACTACTGGCATACCGCCACGCTTGTGGAATCCAGCCGCCACATCTTCACTTCGACCGCAGGTAGCAGTGCGAGCGGGAGGACGCTGAACAGCCGCGGTCGAGGCTCACGGCTCCCCGCCGACTTCAGCCCTTCACTGGGGTTCAACAACTGTTCAGCCGCGGCCGCAGGCCACAGTCAAGCGCGACCGAGTGTGCACAAATTTCGGCCCTCCCTAGTGCTCCTGTTGGCCCTAATTCTTTTGGGTAACCGTGTCGCCGCTCTTACCCCCGTCCCACACTGTGTTGCAGCAGGAGAGCGGACGTAACCAACCGGCACTGGAGGAGAAGCTGTGTGCTTCGAGCCTTCAAGCCTTGAGCCCAGGTGGGAAACCCAGTGGCAGCAGTGGATGCTGAGCACAGCTTAGCAAAAGGTGTTTGGTGTGGCTTGTGAGTGCAGCCGCCATTAGCAGGCGGCCGCTAAGAGTGAGCCCAAGGTGAAGGACGAAGCGGCCCAACTAGGTTGGGTGCAACTTGCGGCTCCACCCAGAGTGCCCAGCTCACTTGGCGCCTTGGATTCACCGTTTTAAACCATATTCACCCCCCGTAAGGGGAGCAGCAGCCACGGAGGCATTTACATCACATTGCAGTGGCAACGAAGGAGCAGGTGGAGTAAGGAGAAGCATCAGCAACTAGGTCGCCGTGACACAATCAGCATCCCAGCGACAGCATCCTGAGTGTGGTAAGGTGTGACAGAGGAAGCGGTGGGTGGTCGGCTGTGAGCGCTGCTGCCATTAGAAGGCAGCGGCTGGGTGCGTGCCCAGGCGGGGTGGCAGAAGCGGCCCAGTTAGGTCTGGTGCGGCTTGCTGCCTCGTCGAGTGTGCCCTGCTCAACAGTGTCTCCCTCCCTCACCACAGTGCACCCTGACCCAGTCATACCTCTCTCAGCCATAGCGTGATAACTCTTCCCTTAAAACAGGAGAGCGCCACAGGCTTGGACTGTTAAATCGGACGAAGCAGTAAGGGTAGAAATTCACCATCTTAATCACTGTTTATTAGTCTAGGCTAGCCCTGCCTGGACACCATCAACTAGGCAGAGCAATGAGATCAGGCAGGACAAGGAATAATCCACCACAACCAACAAAGCGGAATTATAAGTCAAAACCAAATCCCAAAGGAACAGCATCCCCCCAGGGTGGTTCACCAAAGTTATCGCGGAATCAAGGAGCAGCACCAATATCACCAACCTACTCAATCTTTAGTTCAATTAATCCAACTGGGAAATTTACCTTCCTAAAGGATCCTACTGCAGCTATTTACTCTACGTCGGTAAAGGTCAATGGCCTCCTTAAACCACTAATGCCATATAAATCAGCCTCCACACAGAATGAGGACAAAAAAGTTAATGCATCACACAAGGCGATAGTAACTGCCACGAATGTAGCTCCAAACATTACCGGGTGCAAAGAAGCCCTTCAAGTGACAAAAGGCTCTGAACAGGAGGTTAAAAAACCTTACTGTTGGAGCAATAATATGCAAGTTATTCAAGCGCAAGTACACACAAAAACTGAAGTACACTTCAAGGAGGAAGTTTTAATGCATAGCAGCAGTACAGACGCCATCCCGGGGACATTCGATGCTGACCAAGAGGCCACAACACCAAACTGCCAGAGCAGCTTGATGCAAACAAAGCAAATGCGCGCTTACCCGCACATAGATCTGGACTCAATGTCCAGGATTGACGCAAGGTCTGACAATAGATTGGATACTATCAGTGATGCAGAAAAACCCCAAAACCACTCCACTCCGAGACAACAGTTAAAGCAAAACAAAAAGAATGAGGATACCTATAATACAGACGAATTCAGCAACTCTTGGATGGAGTCTCAATCAATACTGAACAATAAGGACATATTGCAGGCAATAAGCACCACATTCAAACCTCCAATACAAATTTGTAAGGCGCCAACGCCTCAACCGGAAGTACAATTAACAACAGTAGAAATACAAAATACCACGGAACAGGCAAAATTCATGACAACCAACCGAACAAACAATAATACAGTACAAATACACAACAATAAACTTAGCAACCAAGAGAGGAAACTAGAGAAAGACAGCAAGGCTCAGTCCGCTACGTCAAAACAAGTCAACTTAGCACAAGAAATGGGTCACATTGACAAGAGTCCGACAGAGGGTAACCTAAGGAAAGCATTGTTACCGTGACTAATAGACAAACAGCAAACAATAATCAATATATCTAGCTCACCTGAGCAGTCAGGAAAAGAGGCCTCTCATTTAGCAATCAAAGCTCATGACAAAAATAAAGTCACCAGCGAACAGAGGACCCACATGGATAACATTGTAGACAAAAATAACACCGCCTATCTACCCAGTAACGTCACGGAGTGGAACCATCAGGAGCATCATAACATTACTAAACATCTAATGGAGCAGAACCAAGAATCGGAAAAAAAACTGGAAGCTCTTTCAAATCTGCTTGCTTCCCTAGTGAAAACGCTGCAAACTTCAATTAGTGCCCTTAACATGCTGTCAGATAAACTTGACATCCAAATCAATCTAATGAATGCCATAGCAGAATACATTTCCGGTATAAAAACCAAACTTGACTCCATGAGTTCAAGGCGCTGTGTCTGGCTTACAAAGCACTAAACCACACAGGTCCTGTCTTTTTGCAAAATCTTTTTGCCTGGTATGAACCAACCAGACATCTTCGCTCTACAAGGGCCAAACTTCTGACAGTGCCCAGAATTCGAACCTCGCACTGGGGCGGCCGCAGCTTTCGCCTTGGCACCTCTAAACTCTGGAACACTCTTCCGGGTGAGCTCAGAAGGGCGAGCTCCCTCTCCATCTTCAGGAAAGGACTCAAAACTTGGTTATTCCAGAACTAGACGTCTTAGCAGGCTTACTGTGTCCTCAGCGCTAAGACACCTCCGGGTAATCGTGTGCTCTATAAATCCCAGTAACATTAACATTAACATGATGGGCCACCTATTTTCTACTAATAAAAATACAACAGGTCCACGGGTGCAAGCTCTTAATTGTGCATGCTGCCCAATCCTGGAAAAATTAAGGGATCTCCCAACAATACTAACAAGCATTCTTCCCGAATGCAAACAGGCAAATCATCTTCCTGAAATAAATAGAGTAATCAGCAAAGAGCCACTGATTGGGAAAAGAAGCTCCCAAATCATTGCCTTGCCAAATACCCAACAGGCAACCCTTTTGGCAACTGGAAAAAGGACCAAAGCTGTGGAATCAAGCGACGAGTTAACCATCGCAGATCCACCCGCATTACATCCTGCTATCCAGATCAATGCCTCACAAACCCAAGTGGTCCAACAACCATCTATCCAGGCCAGCCAAACAATTAATCCCCCCCCTCTTTTAACGAAAAGACAGAAGAAACATGCCAGGAAAGCAAGAAACAGTCCTCAAAAAACCAGTAAAGTATTTAAATTACAGGCAAAGGATAATTACCCAATGTTTAATTTCAATGACGGTAAAGACCGGTTATTAGCAACCACCAGGCAGAATCAAGATCTCAAAGGAGGAAGATGATGCATGCTGCACAGATCAGTCAGCGACAACTGAGTCACTAGACTCACTGCAAAGGGCATCGTCAGCGCCAAATAGCCCAGTTTCAACTAACTTGAGCTTCGAGAATAGCGGCCTTCCGTCAACTAGGAAAAACATAGAGGAACCCAAATATGGTGTGCGTAGAGCTGGGTGCCCAGGGGATAATGTAAAGAACACAAAAAATTCTGAAGGACTTACAAGCCCCCAGCCAAGCACGACCACAAGCACACAGGAAAGGGGCTGCTCCTACAGGAGCCTAGGTCCTATCTTACAAATTCATACCGGGGACAAAAGAGGAGATAGGGAAGTCATCTCAAAGAAAGGCCAGCAATCAGGTAGAGCGAAGAGAGACCAGATACTGATAAAAATAGACCCGCAAAGTGAAAATGTGAACTGCAATGACCCAGAAGAACTGGTAAGAAATCAAAGCTCCAGACAGGCATCAACAATTCACTCACACAAAAAGGAGCCTAAACTAAACTTAAATAATAGGATCTATTTTACACCACATTATTCCTCACAAGGACCACAAGATTACTTAAATAGAGGGAACATATTGCGCCTCATGGCAGTTATACCAACTTTAAAACATTTGACATCTATAGATTTGTTGTCAATAGAATTCATCAGCCAAGCAAATAACACCGGTAGGGAAAAAACCCTAGTAACTTGGAAGACGGAAGAAATGGTGTCAGTCATCTTAAAAGAGGCCTTAAAGTTCGAAGAGTGGGGTATATCTCTCTCTACTCCTTTGAAACAATGCTACCCGTCACCTCTTCTATCATCAAACAAACCCTTAAATAACAACCCAAGTACAAACCTAGTTCCCTCGGTTCTACGAGGTGCAATAGGTGCAGATGGTAAAAACTTACAACAACAGAGGTTGCAAAAAACAACATATCAAAGTCTTCAAAGACTAGACCTGCAAGGAGAATGACGTGCAACTAAGCAATGTATATCAGAATTCCCCCCAATTAAAATCTTGTCCTGGAACATAGCAGGTGCAAAGAGAAGCCTGCAGGAAAATGGGCCTCCCGAGAACTGGGATAACTACGAAATCATTGCCCTACAAGAAACTTGGCTGACAGCTCCAGTGGAAGTACCAGGGCGGATCTTCCACCACGTGAACGCAACACGAACACAGCAGTATGGTAGACCTAAAGGTGGCCTCGCGTCTACATTTCCACAGCGCTAAACATGTCCTCAGTCCAGCTGTCAACAACCACGTCCGCTATGCAAATAATAAAAATGGAGTTGGGCTCATATCTAGGGGTTAGCACCGTAATTTTTATCACTATCTACGCACACCCGAAACAAAAGATTAAAAAAGAACTATTTAAAAAACTTATTGCCACCATCGCAGAAATCCGGTTTGAACAACCATCCTGGGAAATAATCCTAACGGGAGATTTCAACTCAAATCTATTATACACTCCAGAAGAAGACGATAACATCACTGCAGCAAACGCAACCTGGGCAGTACAAACACAATCTTTTTCCACCACAAAACGAGCTGACAATGTAGGACAGCAGCTGGTAACAGACCTCGAACATCTAGGGATGCGTGTACTAAATGGCAGAACGAAACAGGATAGCCCTGCGGCCTGTACATATCATGGCCCTCACTCGAGCTCAGTCATAGATTATACAATAGTAACTCTCCCGCTCTTAGGGCAAACAGAACGGTTTCTGATCATATGCACCACAGAGAGTGATCACTCGGGTCAGCATTTCGAACTAAAAATGACATTTCCAAGACATATAGAGGCCCCGACGGTGGAGGGGTCTACATCAACAATAAACCTGAAACGACTGCGATGGACAAATAGCACACTACCGCACATTGCTTCGAGGGCGAAAGACCTGATGGTGACCCTTGAGTTACAAAAAACCTTGACGATTGAAACATGGATTACTTTCCTGGCAAGTCCTTCACAGTCAGGGGCATCAACAAAACTGCCAAGTAAAAAGAGGACAAATCATAACAGACACCTTAGTCAAAATGCCCGAACTATAAGGAAACAACTGAGAAGGGCAGTTAGGTTGACACGGCAACAAAGCCCATCCTCCACTATATGGGATCAAGTATGCCAATTAAAGAAAAAATATAAAAAACAAATTTGGGAAGACAAAAAACACAACATTATAACTTTTGGACAAAATTATTATATAATGCAATGCAATCAAACACCAGAGCTTTCTGGGACCAAGTTAATTCACTAACCAGAACGCCAAAAGTCATAAATGCGACTTGTGTCACAGAGGCTGCTTGGGTACAACATCTAATCACCACGTTCTCAGTGTCAAACGAGGGCGGGGTAAACTCCCTTGAAACCATTTTTAAGGTAGAGCAAACAGCTTTGGTGACCCCAAACAAGCACAGTAAAAGGGTGGCTAAGTTTTCCAAAAACACCAAAACAACAGGAAATGGCATATCGCAGAATGGGGAAACACAACAGCCATACCTACCCTACTCCGAAGAAGAAATCTTAAAAGTTATAGTAAAAAGTAGGCAACAAAGATGTACTGCTTGTTTCGTCTGGTAGGCACAACCAGCCGCCTCCCGGAAAGCTGGAGAGGCTCAATAATTAATCCAGTATTTAAAGGAGGAGAGCACACAGACCCCGCCAATTATCGACTGATCGCGTTAATAGACGCCGAGGCCAAATACTATGCATCCTTGATTTTAGCAGAATTGACAAGTTGGTCCGACGCGAATAAAAAAATCCCCATCAACCAGTCGGGCTTCCGCAGGGGCAGAGGTACAATGACAAATGCCCTAGCGTTAGAGCTAATTGCTGATAAAAGCCTACGGCAGCGACAAAAACTACATCTATGTTTTGTGGATTTTAAGGCGGCGTTCGACCGTGTCAGTAGACGCATTTTGTAGGGCAAATTGAAGCAACAGGGTCTACCAGAATCAATCTTGAAACCAATGATGGATCTATATACCGACACTTGGATGCAGGTAAAAATCGCCGATGGCCAGAGGCTCACCAGGAAGATCTACACCAGCGAGGGTTTAAAGCAAGGTTGTGTCTTGGCCCCACTCTTGTTCAACCTATTTATGGCTGACTTAACACCAAGGCTAGACGTGTTTAACTCGCACCCTCCGCGTCTGGGTACACTGCCATTAACACACCTGTCCTACGCGGCTGACGTCATCCTCCTAAGCCACATGCGAATTGGCTTGCAAAGAGCAATTTACGAGCTAGCTGACTTCGCCAAAACAAACTCGATGGAAATAAATACTACAAAAACAAAAGTCATGATCATAACTCACAGTCTTCATTATCAAACAATGTTCACAATCAATTATGCGAGGTTAGAAGTGGTGAGCAGTTATAAATATCTTGGGATACATTTTGATCGAAGGCGCTCCTTTTTAAAGCAGAACGAGGCCATACAAAAAAAGGGCAACGCTCTAACATTCGCATTCTGTAGTTTTTCAAAAACCCTGAAAGGCCACCTATTTACCCCATTACTAGCAGTTATCAAAGCTAAACTGCTTCCAACTATTGCATATGGAAGTGTTGTTCAGCATGGAAAAAATGCTGCAATCCTGGACAGAATTTAAACACGAGTGTACAAAAGGGTATTTTCTTTGACATTTGACTCCTCATCAGCTCAGGTTCGATTAGAGTTTGGGCTGCAACAACAGCAACTATACAGAAGGTATGAGGCGAATACATCTTGGTATAAAATCTGGCTTAATCGTGGGCTTGAGATCAATAACGCGCTTTGGGACGCCCTGCAAGGTGACCCTCAGTCTGTCTACGCAAAGTGCTTAGAGACTTCTCTACAAATCACCAGGACGGCTGACCTCTGGCAGCGGAAACTACCTTTGGCCTCGTTTCAGCTAATCATGAAAAAGGCGGTAAAAATGCACTCGCTACTTGAAGATAAAGCAATGTTAAGTCGACGAGCCCACGCCTGGATGGTATTGCATACAAAACCTGAGCCAGCCGCATACTTGGGTCTTCCATTTTCCCCTTACTTAAAAAACAAGTTTTTAGAGTTACGTATGGGGAAGTTGAAGTTGCCCTCCAACGCAGACCTTCCCAGCTGGAAGTATCAGGGTTCAAAAGCATGCATTCTCTGTGGGTCACCAACACAGGATTTTATACATCTAATATGCATTTGCCCAGCCTTAGGTTCTCATCGTCGTCATCTGTTGAGGAGACAGTTCAACGAAAGAGGCATCCGCACCTGTAGAACTGCCATATTAAAATGCCTTGACTCTAATGATCCGCAACTCATTTGCCACTTAATAACATTTTTAATCTGTTATAAGAAAGTAATGACACAATGAAACTGGTCACATAGTCGCTCAGTGGTCACCGTCTGCCTTTTAACAACAATAATACTGTAAATAGAAATAATCAATTAATTTTAATGTATTAAACGAAAAAGGTGATGTATCACCCGTTCATATCAATTTTAACCTTTCTGATAGAATGTTTAAAGCAATGGAGATAATTTTAAGTTTTAACATGTTTATATATCTGTGTGCTTTAACAGCACAATGCATATGGTGTTTTGGAACATTGTTCTGGTTTTAATTAACTAAACAATAAAAAATTTCAACTTTCAACTTTCAACTGGCAACCCTGCATGATGAACAGATGTGAGCACTCCTCATAATCATGCATATGGTGGCCACTAATGTAATCTTGTCTGATGTGGTCACTATTACATCACTAATAATATCAGTAGCTCGGGATGATTTTTCATTGAACATACATAGATCTTATTACAGAAAATGATGACGATCCTTGCTCTAAAGTGATACCAGTAGGAAAAGTGTTGGTGATTTGGAGAGATCAGATTGACTATTTGCACTCCAACATATGCAACAGAACTTTGGAGTGGTCAGATTTACTATTCACATTCCTAATCAAACACAGAGAACATGTTTACTATTACTACTCCAATGTAAGCAACAGTAGTGATAGTGGTGTACTTTGGAAGTGTTAGCCTAAATACTGTCACTCTAAACTAAGCAATGCTGGTTGAAGTGTTGGACTTTGGAGGGATAAATCTACTTTTACGGCTCCAACCTAAGCATCAGTAGTAAAAATATGGGACTTTTGGATGAGTCAGACTTACTATTTCAAATCCAAGGTAAACCACTGTGTGGGAAAGTGCTGGACTTTTGAGTGGTCAGATTTACCACTACAACTTCTGACTGTGTGACGCCTAAGCATACCTGATGCCCTGGCTACCACCCTAGTTTTCCCATGTGCTTCTGGTCATTTTATTTGTTTTAAATCCCAATAGAGGGACGTATTAGACCTTGGAGGGATTAGGTTTACTATTCCCACTATTTCCACTTCAAGGTAAACAGTGGATAAAGTGTTCGACCTTTAAAAGAAAAAACTCATTTACGTTTCCCAAATCTAAATAGAATTACAAGTAATACAAGTAAAAATGTAATTATATTAAATAAGCACATAAACTTATTGCACTAAAAACACAACAAACACAATATATTTAAGTAATTACAATATGTCAATAAAAATAAAATGTCATTTTAAAATCACATTAAAATGTAATAACGAAAAGACAGCTGTTATCATTATAAATAAAAAATATATAAATAAAAATTTTAGCTAAAAATGCAACTTATTTAAATTGAGTATGTAAAAATCAAAAATATAAACATCAGTGTATAAAAGGCCTTATTATGAGTTTGGTGGTATTTGTCTGGGACCACCACCGCGGCGGTCCCCGGAAAACCACCAAGCCCATGGTGCACCCGCCCGCCGTATTCCGGGGTGAATCCAGGGTGGTTCTGCGGTGCGGCAGTGGTGTCATAGTGGCAGTCTTTTAGGCTCATTGGAGAGCCTAACAAGCAAATCGATAGCCGTGACAGCTCGTACTGCACATTCTTGCACGGTGTGACATGCACCATGTCGTGCATGCCACACCATGCATGAACGAAAGTGCAATTACAGGAGGGCACACATGTGCCCTCCTGCACGCGCTCCCATGGCCAGATGCGCGGGGGCCCTGTTAGGACCCCCTTCCCTGCATTTACTCCACCCTTTTCATGGTGGGCCGCCATGGTGGTGGTGGTCGGACCACTGCCCCGATTATGGTGGTCCCAGGACCGCAGGCTCATAATAAGGCCCAAAGTCAATAACAAATATTTAAACTTTTACTTTATATAATCCTAAAACTATTTTACCAATTAATACAGTTGATAAGTAATAAATACAATATAAAATTAAAAAGAAAGATAAAATAAACAAACATTTATAGACGTTATGAAACAAATTGCAAATAATAAATATTGCATATATTAAAACATATATTTAACAGTTGTACAAAATAACTAAATACTTATAACATTTTCAGACAACTTAACAAACTAAAACTTAAGTTAAAACATTATATATATTGCCATTCTACTCCCCTGCAAACAAAACAAGCTGCCTAACAAATTCCAATAAATATATATGTTTTTTTAAAATAGGTTTATAAAATACACAAAAACATTACTCTAAAAATAATATTTAGCAACAAATATTGTATCCAAGACTGTACTCGACGCTGATTGTGAAGACGTAGGAAGGGGCATAGGATATGAGAGAATGCACATAAGAGACATCATCACTTTGTAGTCACAAAGTTGTTCTCGTCAAATCAAATGGAGATTCTCTTTGATTTTCTGCACTCTCTCAGGAGCTGTGACCTTTTATGCTAAACAGGAGCTGAGAGTACTGTTAGCCTCTAGTCTTCCTTCGACTTAAAATGAATTCAGTATTTCATTTACATAGATTCCAAAAGAACTGTAATATTTTACGCTAAGGGAGACATACACAAGCTTTGGTCTAGTACCTCATGCGATATGGACAACATGGAACATTTCAATGCACAATATAGTTTACCTTGTTAGAGCCAACAAAATCTTCATGCAACTGCTCTCTCTTGTTTCAATACCCTATAGCAGTTGTCAATGCTTCATAACTTGAGACACCAACCAGAAACCAGAAAACTTCACTCAGGATCTGCATATAATGCTGCAGAGACCCAAAAGACAGTTGCTACTGCACATCTTTGAGGGCATGACAAAATCCCAGTATGTAGGTGCAGGGAACAGTACAAGGGCCAAACAAGAGTCCCATAATCCAAACACATAATAGCTAACTCTTCTTAGCTATCACTGTCCTCAGGCCTCTGAAGACATTGTTGGAAGAGGGTAAATAATTCCAAGGATACAAGGAATTTTTGAGGTGATGTTTTAGTAGGAATTTCAAGAAGCCCTACAAACAGAAAGCTTCTGGGAATATATTCTTGGCATCTGGCTTGGAGATAATCTTGATTGAGGAGCCAGGATCATAGAACAACAGAGCCCAAGCAGTGATTTCCTCTCATCTAAAGGGTGGAAAGCCAAGCACTTGCCCACTTTTGTCAGATCCTCAAATTCTGTTGTAGATTCTTGATTCCCAGGATCCTCGAATCCCATGGAAGATCCTCAAATCTCAGGATTTTTGAATCCTGCAGTATATTCTCAAATCCCACCGAAGCTTGCCACTCAGACGGGGTATACAATCAGGGCTTTGAGGTGCCTGAATGGGTCAGGATTGGGGAGGAGATAACAACTCAGCAGCATGTCCCCTATCACCCAGTACCGAAAAAATCTTGAGTGGCAATGCCCTGATCAATGGTGTAAGAGACAGCCAATGATGACCAAGACCAGAGGTGAATGTGAAATGAAGTGATCACCTTTGATAAGCCAAGACAGTACCATACCCAAAAGGCCGAAGTTTATCTGAGTGCAGAGAATAGAATAGGCATGGAACATGAACATTCCCGGCTGGCTCTATGACTTCCCAATACCATCAGCATTTAATAAAGCAGGTTCAAGCAACATATAAATCCACATTTTTCCATTGGTTAGCGCCATATTTTAATGTCAACATAAATTTGTTGGGTTTCACAAGAAAAGAGAGGAGGAGGTAAAACACTCAAGTATATCCCCCTGGCACTAACTACATAACACAGAACTACTTGAGGGTTAAAAGTTGTGAACTGGTGTCTCACAGTTCTAACTTTCTAAGTGAGGGGATCATCAAAAGATTTTTGAGCGGTCGTCTCACCCTTAACTTATCAAGGCATGCTTCATCATTTGACAACCTCTAACACTGGGGTAGGAGCAATGCCACTCCAGCGAACTCACCCAAGGGCAGCTACTCTGAACCCTGGTAGTTCTTAGAAATCTGTTGTCAGGACAATGCCTTGCATCCTGTTATTTAGACAAGAAGGGAAATTGTAATTAAAAATGCCTAGGGGTATACTCAAATGTTAGTTTATTCTGGAGTACCTCTGGTATAGATAAAATACTCAAATATCGGTCACAATGTGTAATCAATGAAACACTTGACATTGGAAAACTTAATTACCAACATGTTTCAACCTTTTTAAATAGCCTAAAGCAGGTCTTAGGTCTTATTCAGGGTAATGAAAAACTCAAATGTGGATTATTAATGAACCATGTGAAAAAAAGATAATAGGGAGGGAAGAAATTAACACCCTACCAGTACCTTGTATTAATTCTACCACCCGAGTTCAATTGTACTGTGGGTGTCATGGCTAGATGTGAGGGGCGTCACCTTCATTGTCACATGCTGGGCAACATACGGCAGTGGCGGGGGTAAGACTAGGTGCTACTAGAGCGTCATCCTTCTGACGAATGTGTGACAATGAAGAATACGGCCCCCACATCTAGCCATGAGGCCGGCTGACAATTGAACTCAGGTTTCAGTTGCAGGACCCTTTTGCAACAAATCAGAGAATTAGCCACGTTTTCCAGTTTTACAGGAGGCTTAAAAATCAACACATTTAGATTTATTGAGATAGAGCAAAGAGACCTTTTAAAAAGTGGAATACACATTGCTCCTACCACTACCACTAGTGCTTCTAAAAATAAGTAAAAAAGGAACAATGCCAAAGAGAAGGGTAAAGCCAGAGTTTGTTAGGTGGGAAAGGACTCAGCAGGCAGGTAGGAGGAGGAGTAAGGGATGCCCAAAACCCCCCAAAAATAGACATGTGTGTGTAGCATAATCAGGGCCACTGGAATTATGCGATTCTGCTGCCATGGCTTTTTAGCATAATTATGGATTTGCCACATTTGCCACAAAATCCATAATTTGCCTCATATTCTGCAGATTAAAAAGAAAAGCTTCTAGCTGAAATGGATCAACATGTCAATAGTTACTAAACATGTGGCGAAATATGTTCATTTACAGTGGAGAGCTCTTCACAGAGGTTAATTGGTCCTTTTTCAGCTGCTTATTTCTGTATTTGATTTTTGGAGTGTGATGTGAATCCTGAACTCCATTTTTAGGACAAGCCTAGCCTAGAACAAGCCTGCGAGGCATGTTGTATCTCCTCTCTGGCCATTAATTACGCCTCTCACCCCCTATTCGTTCCTTTGTTTGCTTGTATAACTTCCTTTGCTTTCATTGGTCATTCGTTACATTTGTCCCACCTTTCAGTGGGTGGTTACTCTTCCTGGCGACTGACCCTGTTACAAGTATTATTGGTCCTTTCTTATCACTTTACGTTTTTTTGCACTACTTTTTTTTCTTTTGAGTTTCCGTCAGTGAAACCTGACGGTGGGAGCTTTATGGAATGTTTTTTTTTTTTACATTAAACCTATGTTGCTGCATTGGTTTGATCCGCGAAAATACGGGGAAACCCGACAGTGGGACGTTCAGCATTATTCCTTCACCAGCGCGGCACAGCGCTTTATCTTTAAACATGGTGGCCGCGCCAGGACATACAGGGCTGTGCACACTGGTGCAGATTGGCAAATACGGCTCTCGCTATTGGGGAAAGTCCTGGTCAGATGGGTGTGTGTTTCTTCTGGCCCCTCCTCCGTCCCTCCCACCGCATGGCAGGCGGACTCTTCATCTAAAATCTTCGGCATAGTACTAATAGTGAAAGCACATGCCATATTGAAAAAAATGTAAAGGAAGTCGGAGACCGTTGTGTCAACAGGATGATATCTTTCTTTGCGAACTCTGCTTTCCTGGTTGGTCAGTCTGGGGCGTATGAACAATTTTAGGAGCATCTCCCTCTACTCCTCCTCGAGATATGTGTACCCTCTCCGGGTACATTACCCATAAGAAGGTAAAATGCAGCAGTACTTTGCTACCATTTAGTTCGAAAGAAGTACAATGTTCATGTTTATACTAAATAGCATTCTGAAAGGCAACACGTAATGTTCACGTGTGACCAAGTTGGCCATTTTTACTTAGAACTTCTACAGTTTTAACTAAACGTTCACTGCACTATCTCTAATGCCCTGCACTCACCCTGGTTTTGCTTCGATATAGCCCCGGCCGCCATTCTTCGTACTGCAAAGAAAACACGATCCCGGAAGTGCTTCTTTCCCCTCTAACCTTTGTTGGCGAGCAGTTAGTTAGCTGTCTAATCTAACCCGCCTTTGCTGTGGTGGTTTCTTTAAACTTCCTGCATTACAGTACCTCAGCCTTAACCTTCAGCCAGATCCCACAGTAGGAATGCCTACACATTTGCAAAGCCATATTGCCAGTAAGTAACCAGGGCAATTCACTGTATTTTTTTTTTTTTTGGGTGGCACCAGTGCAACATTTCTACAATATGGCTTCTGGAGTTAAACGGCAATATTTACAGGTGAAGCACTCCAAGTGAGTGCTCCTGAAACCGCCTGAGGACGCTGTTGCACTGTGAAGTGTGCACTTGACCAACACAGTGCAGAATGGACTTTTGCACCCAAAGTCAATTAGTCATATTTTTCCACATCTGACATAAACCCCCGGACCTACACCTCCAGAGTGCAGAAAATAGTCGCCTTCGTGGCGGCCAGCTAGGACTATAAAAACTATGATGTACCCAGTCTGCCTGGCCTGGAAGCTGCAGTGCCCGTAGACTGCCTATACATACCCTTAGAACCTGTTTCTCCGGCGCTGCCTAAGCTAGATTGGTTGCACTTTATACAGTATAAGGTGTTCAAGGCGCTATTAGGTGAGGCTCCTGAGGAGAGAACGCTTTATACATTCACCTCGCACAGCCTTTGCAAAACCTAGACTGAGTCAAGATTAAGCAACAAGTTGGACCTCCTTCCTGGGTCTGACTGGTAAGCTTGAATCTATTGAACTCAATTGTTTGGCCACAAACCTGTCTGAACTTTGGTCATGTGTTTTAGGTGAACTCTGACATGAACCAATGTGCTCCCAGAGTAGGTCCGTGCAGTGGGCATCAAGGGAGTCAACCCTCTCTACTTTGACTAGATTCTGGATACTCGTTCAGCCTCCTGAGAATGGCCGTTGCTCTGACTGTAATACTTTCCTATTGACTCCTGGTGCATTGCCTGTGTATTCTGTCAGAGTAGGGGAGGGAAGTTGTTACCCTGTGGGAAGCCCCTCAAATGTGCTCCCGTTTTGACCAGCCTTCTTATTTTTGTTGGGGCCTATGCTCAGGCTGATATTCGGTACTGTTTCTCTGTGCATGACACAATTTTTAATTTGGCTTCAATTCTGTCTTTATTCGTTGGGTGTCAGAACCAGGAGCTGGGCAAAGCAGTGTCTATCTTGAAAGAGAACACCATAGTATTTTTGGGCCTTACAGAATTCCTGGGAGTATATCTCGTGTGATATGGCACTGTGAGCTTTTTTGGTTTCAGGCAAGCATGTATTCCTGAATCACACTGCATGACCCAGTGTGCAGTAATTGCATAGCTCATCAATCCCTGGCGGGACAGCACTCAGGCTAATGTGCAGCATGGCTAAACACTTACAAGGTCCCGAAGGCGAGACCTATTGGCTATTCCAATGCTTGTTTACACTAGCTATCACTAAAGAATTTCATTTCAGACGGAATTTCATATACTTTTCTGCTAATTATGTGAAATTCTCCATAACAAAAAAACTTGCGAAGTTCACATTGCTTAGTCTATCTCTCATTATTAGCATTTTAATGTAAATCTGTTTTGTTTGATCGTGCAGAAAAAGCTTACCTATTTTCAAATTCACTAATATAAATATTACAAATTTAGTAAAGTAAAGCTGCGCAGATACTGGATCTCAAGGAAGCAGACAATGTTATTTTTTGTGTTTTGTGTGGCAAATTATGTGGCTGTGTTTGGCCGATCACTCAATGTAAGAGATTACGTACTACAGAAAAATAACACAAAGTTAATATTTGTATAAATCTATTCATTGTTACGCTCAACTACCTAAAAGAACATTCTTTGTGATACCGTACACATTCTTGGTCTGAGGGTGATATGTATTATTTTTGCAGTCATTGCATTTATTGGACTGGAAATCTTTGAAAATCTAGATTTCTAGCATAGAATATATCTGAAATGCTATGTGGTGTTTTATGAAGATGATCTTGGACATCATTCAGCGAGCATGGTGGTGAAGGAGTTAACTGTGGATGTAATTAGACTGCAGTATGCACGACCATGTGGTTAATAGTAAATGTTCCTTGATTAACTGGCCCTGTTTGTGAAGAGCGAATGTTAACGTTGGCACACACTGTGTTGGCTGTTTAGGCGCACCATGGACCAGTCGAAGATTAATGAAGGCTGGTACGCTTGCTGATTAGAATGTGGCAGTTTAATAAACTCTTTCAACATTAAATTTAATAATGCATTCATGCTCATGCTAGCAATTCACTGGTCAGCTTGACCACCTATGTATTAATATTAGGAATTGAAATGCAGAGGACGGAAGAAATATCGCAGTGTATGAGGTAATTAGCTCTCATGTCTGATAAATGGGGCAATACCTATGTGTATACATGTTTGAGAAAACCACAAACGGCGCTTTCATTAGCTGGACTCTCGGACTACGGTTTTTATAAATGCTACATTTCAGTTTTGTTTCATACACAGTCGAACTGATTGTAGACACTGTCTGTTAAATATTTAGAGAAAATTTAAAGCCAGCTATAAAAATAAGACATCTGGTTTTGAGATGCTGTGAAAAAGAAATTATGCAGGATGGTTAGAAAAATGGATAGAATGTGAGTATATCCTAAATCTGTACATTATATTCTTTGAAGTGTGCAAATTATTGGATAAATTATATGTATAGCGGCTGGAAAATGTATGAAGCTTCGACTAGGAGAAGTATATAAATATTTTGTAATTCACTGTCATGTATATGTAGTGAATAATATTTTTAAATGCCACGCATTTTAAGAATGCAGAGTTTGTCATTACCGTGAAGGCCTAGGACGAAAGAGAGCTAAAACAGGAAATAATGTGGTATTTAAATATGAATGCAGACCTTTTAGATCTCCTTTCAATGGCTGATGATGGCAAGCTGACAAAATGTGTTTCTCTGCCTATTTGTGTCGTGTTTCTTCTAAAAGTACCTCCAATAAGATGTCCCAAAATAATAAATGCACTACTGTAGAGAGAGCACGAAGAGGGTCAGTCAAGCAAAAGGTCAATGCTGTATAACAATGTTGCTATTCCAGGGGTTGGGAGATCGAAATTGTTCATCATTTGTAAGGTTTACATCAGAACTATTACCTGTAAGTTAAAGAGCAGACCTAGAATATTTAAGACACTATCTTTCCTTGCAATAAATAGGAACACGGCCGAATATCTGTTTTTGGGTTTACCTGCAGAGCAAGGTGAGGCATGAAAGTGTTCAACATATCCCTATACAGCAGAAGTATTAGACAGTAGGAAATGCATTTTGCACGCTTCCAAAATGGAAAGAACACAGGGTCTGATTAAGAGTGGTGCTGTGCAGTATACCTGGGATTACTGGGGCTAGATGTCACATGATTACAGATAAGAGGACTTCCTGCTGCTGTGACCTGCTCTGCACTCTTCTAGACTGCTGCTGTACCTGGAAGCACTGCTTTGTGTCCTGGAGCCTGCCTTGAATCTACTGACGCAAGCCCTGCTGTTAAGTCCTGCATCTTCACCTGCACTCAGGACTACCAGAAGTGACTCCAATAGCTAGTTTGCTGGCCTCCAATTCAGAGCCACAGGTTCATAAAGGCTCCCACCATCTTGAGCCCACACTCGGAGCCAGCCTGAGGGAGTCCTGACACCCCAAGAGGTGCCACACCAGTCCTGGACCCTTGGTTGAGATGCTAAACTTAGGACTCAGATACATTTTAACCCAAAAGCTCTCTAAGAACCAGGAGAAGACCGGGACCAACTTGCTCGCCTATCTGCCCGAGGTGCACTGCCAGTTGGATTGTCTACACTGCTTCTCCCGCTATGTTCTTCTCCACAACAGCAAATCAGTTTCAGTGTTACTTCGCCAGGGGGTAACCAACCTTGTGGAACTGTCTTTGGCTACAGTGCTCTGCCTCAACCCGCTGGAGTTTTTCAGCTTCCAATTCGGCGACTAAGTCCGAACTTAGAAATCTTCACTGCCGATGACCTAAGGCCATCCGGCAATGATGCTCCCACCTCAGGCCTTTCCTGCAGCCTTGCCCCACTGAACTTTACCATCTCAGAATATTTTCTTCAAGAATTTTTATAAGTCTAGAGGTAAGCGCTGACCTGGCCCAATCCACTTCTTGTACACAAACCGCTCTCCATCACGGTCCGTCTTAACCTTTGACTTTGACCCGGTCTTGAGCTACTAGATGTCCGCAGTGGGTGCTTTGATCTTTTAGGCGCTAGTTTTTACTAAAAACTTTAAAAAATTCTAACTCCTATTGTAACAGTTGGATTTTTCATGTGCTGTGTTTTTACTCTATTACTGCTTGTGTGCTGCATAAATACTTTACACAATGCCTCTGAGTTAAGCTTTTTATGCAAAGCTATCCAGGGTTAAGCACAGGTTAATTTACTGACTTTTTGTTTACCCTTCAAGGGGTTGTGGCTGTTGCTTGACCAGTGCTCACACCCCAGTCAACGAACAGCACATTTCTCACACATATATTATCATTCTAATGCATACACAAAGCAAACTTGCGTACGTAACAATGTCTGGTGGTTGGCCTTCAAACCATGCTGCCCAAATCAATAATGTTCAATATTTTCAACGGCACACCAAAAACTATAAATTGTTCACATGCCAATGTGTTCCAAATTTCTGATCCATTTCGCCTATGTGTTCCAAATTCCTGATCCATTTTATATTACTTATAATCAAGAACAGGAGAGGATGTAGCCTAACGGCTAGAGCGGTTGACCTTGAAGCTGGGGAACCAGGTTTGAGTCTCGGCAAGGGATGCTCAAAATTCTATGACTCTGGGCAAATCACTCAATCTCCCCATGCCTAACAAAATGAATGTGTCCATCTGTAATGCAAATGGTGCTCATGTAAGGCCTCTGATACCTTCAGGTCAGGTTTGCGCTATACAAAACTCTAAAAAAAAAAAAAAACACACAAGCTCGCTATTTGAAGAGAAATAATCATATTTAAAGAAATCTTTCTGGCTTTGATTGTAAAACCAGCCATCACTTAATAAATTAATACCTGCACACAAATAGAGTTATCACATAGCCTCAGGCTATGAAAATCCTAAACATTTTCTACAGTCAATTAATAATGTTTTTGACTACATTCAACTTTTCTGGGAAGTAATTGATGATGCCCTTTACGTCATAGACAATAGTAAAGTTTGCATGTTGGTGGTTCTCCACCAGTCAACAGCATCTGATCCATACTTCTTGAATTAGCTTTATATTATCCTGACTGAAAAATGCACAACACTCCAGAATTAATCACTCGAATTACATACCAAGGTAACTCCAATCTGAGCATTAAAGTGATCCAGGCGATGCTATTTTATTTTCAAAATAACATTGTAATTTCGGGATACGTTACTGAGGGGAGCCTGAAGCATCATAGGATCATGAACGCATATCGCGCATTGAAGAAGGGTAAAATGCTACCTCTGACAGCCAAAACTCTCAATGGATCCAGGATTTTCAAACTGACCTTTCTGACAGTGACTGGTCCTCAGTCTTAAGCTTCCTTGTTATAGTCTCCAGAAATGCCCATCTGAAGCTGCTGCAATTTAATTACTCAGACCTATCTGATCCCAGCTAGGCTACATTGGGTGTTTAGCATTGCCTCCCATAAATATTCTAGATGTGACACAGAGCAAGCAGATTTCTTTCACATAACATTGCAATGTGCTACAATAAAGCCCTTTTGGAAAGAGTTCTGCAAGTTACTTTTACATGTGACTGGTAGACCATATATCAATACACCGAAAATATGTCTAATAAGACCGATGCCTCACATCAAGACCAACAAAGCTGGTAGCAAATTCATAGACTTTTCACTCACACTTGCAAAATGTGCAACAGCGATGAAATGGAAACTGCCTCCTCCCAGCACGTGCAAGTTTGGAAAATGTATCTCCTATGGTGGGCTGAGGCAGATAATGATGTGAGTACCCACCTACTGTATAATGCAAAGCAAACACAAGATGATGGACAGAGCGCTGACATTTTTCAGACACTCACCCCCAGTTACAGATCTGAGTTGAATCCATCATCGTTCTTTAGCTCACTTCGCCACCCCAGTTCAGACCCAGCCATATGCAAATCAGCCTTGACCCTGTTCCTCATGGGAACAGTCCAGCCTGAACTGCCAAGCCAGGTCTTCCCTGGACCGGAAATAACATCCTGGGACCAGTTTCGGGGTAACACTCCTCATCAGCCAAGCTACCTTGAATCCAGTGGCAAAGTGAGCAAGGGACCCATGTCCGGGCATACCCTGCCAACTTAGGGCGAACAAAGCAAACACAAGGAGATGATGGTCAGAGCGCTGAAGCTTTTCAGACACTCACCCCCCAGTCACAGATCTGGGTTGAATCCATCATCGTTCCTTAGCTCAATTTGCCACCCAGTTCAGACCCAGCCATATGCAAATCAGTCTTGACCCTGTTCCTCATGGGAACAGTCCAGCTCAAACTGCCAAGCCAAGTCTTCCCTGGACCAAAAACAAGTATCCTGGGACCGGTTTCATGGTAACACCCCTAATCATCCAGGCTAGCTTGAATCCAGTGGCAAAGTGAGCAAGGGACTCACGTCTGGGCATACCCTGCCAACTTAGGGCGAATAAAGCAAACACAAGGAGATGATGGACAGAGTGCTGAAACTTTCCAGACACTCACCCCCAGTCACAGATCTGGGTTGAAGACATCATCGTTCTTTAGCTCACTTCGCCACCCCAGTTAAGACTCAGCCATATACAAATCAATCTTGACCATGTTCCTCATGGGAACAGTCCAGCCCGAACTGCCAAGCCAGGTCTTCCCTGTACCAGAAACAAACATCATGGGACCGGTTTCAGGGTAGCACCCTTGAATTTAGCCAATCATTCACATTGCGAATCCTCTCCCTCTAGAAATTACTGCAAGCCTGTTCCAGCCATGTCACAGAGTTGCCCCCTTTCATGCCACAGCACGCTTCGTGACTTTTGAGTGTTATTACTCCAATTGATGCCTCAACTCTCAAGGTACTGTATTGCAATACTATGAACCACTGTGCAAAAATAAACTTTGATGTTTGTACTTAAACTTTCAGTAAAGAGCTGTTAAAAAAAATAAAACTGTATGATCTTGAAAAATTAATGGACAGCATGGAAGTCAAAGATAACCAATATGTAGAACTACAGGGAAAGGTTTAAACTGTATGCCATTACTTTAGGGTAGGCACTAAATGCTGGACTTTATTACTCTAAAACACAGCATAGGATTAAACATGGATGGGTCTTCAGTGAACCATCAGTGCCCTAAAAATATTTAGCAAAAAATAAGAATAAATAAACCTGGGCAAAACCAACACTGCAATTCTTGGACAGGGCTAGGCAAAACTAGAATTTTGTACCTTAATTGGCTCATGGTGGCCAGAACCCCTGTCAATAGTTACCAATGCATCTGGTTCAAGGAAAGGGGTGGCTGCAAGTGACAGAAAGCTACCTTACAAACTGCAACATTCCTATATGAAATGGAGGCTCCATTACTCAAGCAAAATACCTACTTGCCTTGACAGTTTGGAGATAAAACGGGAATGGGGAAAGACATTTTGATATTCTTGTGTCAAGATACATTAAATTCTGATAGAGCAGAGATTACACTTGACTAAAGAAATGATTATGACAATGTTTATGCAAATAATGATAAACGTGTGCTCAGATTTCCACATTTTTTAAACTGATGTGAGAGTTTGATCCATACACTGCATCGTAAAAGCATGCAGATGGGAGAATAGTCTATGTTACATTCTATGTTCAACTTCAATAGATGTGATTATTAACGACCATTAATAGTTTTGGTTCTATGATTTGATAATGTGATATTAATGAAACATAGAGATTTAGGGGCAAAAGATACATTTACATGAAAGAATAATAGATCATTATGTCATGTTATATGTGCACCAAAATGACAAGAGAAAAGTAGGTGCTACATGGGTTTTGTTAAAGCTATTTTCCTCAGTACGTTTATTACATGTGAGCTTTAAATAATATTCATGTAAAGAGTTTTATATGTATTCTTCCTATATGTGTAACGTTGACAATTATAAAAAATGTATGAGTATGTTCAAATAAATTAATTACGATTTGATTGAAATGTTTATTAATGTGGTTGCTTATGAAATCAATAATGTCAGTTTATTAATCATGTGAAATTTATAATTTAACATAACATATTGTGTACTAGCTGTATTTCGTGTAGGCCTCATTTCTTGCTCTCTTTTTCAATGAGAACTCGTGAACTGAATATTCTGAAGCCTGCGGGAATATTTAGCAAAGTTACCATTTGTATTCCAACTTTTAAATGTTTCCTTTGACATCCTCTGTACAGCAAATACAATTGCAACAATTATTGTGACATACTAGAACAGCTGCTTGGGAAAGGGGTATTGCGGAATCATACCGCTTTTTTCTCTTGCTCTCTGAAATCTCTTATTATTCATATGACTAAGCTTACATGACTTAAAGAAGCTACGTAATTGATATTCTTCATTTTTCTGGATTGTTTTCTTTTTACCTGCCGCATCATCCTCATCATATTTAGACTTTTAGTCTAAATTAGACTTTTGGTCTAAATTTACACCAAAAGTCTAACTTTAGTAGTAGTAAAGTTAGACTTTAGGTCTAAGTGAGACTTTTGGTCTAAACTTAGACCAAAAGTCTAACTTTACTACTACTAAAGTTAGACTTTTAGTCTAAGTTAGACTATTGGTCTTAACTTAGACCAAAAGTCTACCTTTAGTAGTAGTAAAGTTAGACTTTAGGTCTAAATTTAGACTTCAGGTCTAAACTTAGACTTTTGGTCTAAGTTTACCTTTGTGAATCAGGCCCATGGAGTGTACTTGCTCAGATTTTGGAACTGATGCAGTGGCATCCACTCTTGCATTGGAGATGGCTCGTTTTGGACATGTGAGGATTTCAGCTATTTATGATATAACGCTGCAACTTGCTACTGACTGGTGTGCTAATGTAGAACTGAACCTTTCAGCTGAAGGGTTTTATGCTATGCTGCTGTGACTTTGCTGTTACAGTTTTGATGAACCAGAACTGGTTACTTCCTAGAGGGTCTGTATGAGGCTCCTGTGATTTTCTTATTTCCTTAATCAACTCACACCTTGAATTGACCCCTGATCTGTCCCAGATGAGGTGGCTATTTACCCTTTATTATTGACAAAGGCTTGATGTCATATTATTAACCATATTTAATCTGATATTAGGGCTGATTGTTTTTTTTTTTTTTTTAAACCGCTTTTTTGAAGATTATAACAAACAGCACAGCAATGCATTTCAGCCACAATATACATTAGGTATACAATCCATATTAGTTGATCTACATTACATTGATAACATCTGACCCATTAGCCTGGTGGGCTGATTGTTATTATTAATGTAAATGCTGATATAATTAATCTCAAACTTTGAATAACTAAACTTAAAGATTTTACTAAATTCTGCTGATTCTGTCTCATTATCACATTGAGGGTAAACTTATGGGTTCAAACAAATTTAGGAGAAAGATTTGTGGTTAGGAGAAGTGTATATTGATAATGACAACTATCCCATTCCTAGTACTTATAGGATAATTGTCCATCTTCCGAATATTCCAGTCCCTGTCAACACAGAACAAGATCCATCGGATGACCAAGAAGATGAACCTGACAGCTAGAGAGTTGAAGTAATCAAATTAAATAATAGCACAAATGGGGAGCTAAGAAATATATTGGTCCAGTGTAAACCTACAACAGTTCTAGCCTGTTACAAAAGAGCCTAAAAGGAGATCGCAACTGTTTCAACACAAACCAACACAAAGCAACCATGCATTCCCCCTATGTCCTGGCGATTTACAATCATACCTTTGAGGTGCCATGTTGAGATCAACCCTTCATAAATTCATCGGAATACATTTTTCCGATCTGAGCAGCTTCTGGGATATTTCTTTAAGAGCCAAGAAAGACTGCAGGATGTGCAGATACCACCACATGTAAAGGCTTGGTATTAGAATGTGGACGGCATCCGAGACCTATGTTTCAGCAGCTTCGGAATCAAATTTTCCATTATGTAGCTTTTATATGCTTAAGTAGTGTCCATTTAAAGATAATGGGTCCCACTTGAAATCATAGATTTAGCCACCTGTCGATTAGCACTTTTGCCATTTGTAATACTGGCCAATAACCATTAGGTGAACTGTTATAATTCAGACGATCTAGTAGAAATATTTCTTAAACTACTCTATTGTTTTAATTGTAATGAGAATAGTTTGCAAATATGCAGCTTCTTGTTTTTTACACTATGACAATAGCTTTTAGTTTTGTTCACCTTTAGTGAACTGAAAACTTTTATGAACAGGTATTGAGCAGGTCCTATCATTATAAATACGCTTTTAGTTTTGGCTCCTGTCGCAAGGCTCACGAGTGTTAAGGCTGTTAAAAGCCTGCTCATTAATTTTTTACATTTCTGCTAATCAAATAAATAAATATTGATTGGAAAACATTAATTAAATTTATGTCAAACACTACCCGAAGCTAGACTCTCAAACACAGAGAATGTCTAATTATTTCACTACACTCCAAAACTGTACCTATATAGAACTAGATTGCTACTCTAAGTCAGAAAATTATCACACACATATTTGTTTCCAACAAATACTCTATTTAGGATGTAAAATTATAATAATCAATACACAAGAGTACAGCTAAAGGACCACTACATTGCACCTACAGTGGCTGCATAGCTAAAAAATACACCTACCAGATGGTCTTGACTCTGTTGCACACATCTAATACTTTATGTATAGGACAACGGTAAAAGAATACTGATAAGACCACAAACAGCAAACTTACACTACTGAAAGCCACTCATATGAAACTACATCTTTAAACATGAATACATGTCTATCAAGGAATATCAATCACCTCAGTAACCACCAGCTCCTCAAAGCCATGCAGTCCAGATTCAGGCCCAGCCGCAGTACAGAAACAGCACTCATAGCTGCCACAGACAGCATCTGCATAATCCTTGACAGAGGAGACATGGCAGCCCTCATTTTCCAGGACTTCTCTATCGCATTTGACATGGTCTCACACCCCTAACTCATCAGGCGCCTGCACAAGTTTGTCATTTAAGGACCCACTCTCCACTGGACCTGCTCCTTTTTAATAGACAGAACACAAGCTGTCAGCCTGGCACCTTACTCCTCAAAAGCTTGCAAACTTATCTGCAGAGTGCCTCAAGGTTCATTGCTCAGTTCCACCATCTTCAATGCATACAGGGTCCCTCTGGCCAATGTAAATCCTGCACACAACATCAACACCCTCTTCTACACCAACGGCATGGAACTCATACTCTCCCTCTCGGACAAGACCCCAAATTAGGAAACAAGTTCACCGCCTACAAGATCAAAGTTGCTAACTGGATGAAACTCAACAATCTCAAGTTCAATGTCGACAAGACAGAATGTAGTGATCTTCAGCAAAAAAAAAAACTCACCATGGGACTCCAACTATTGGGAGGGTAAACTCAGACCCTCACCCAGAACCCACGACAGGAACCTCTGAATAATCAATAATAGCAAACTGGACATGATCACACAAGTTAATACCATCACTGCATGCTGCTTTCGCACAATGAAGATGCTGAGGAAGATCTTCAAATTGCTCCTAAGCAACATTAGAAAAATTGTCACTCATGCACCAGTCACCACTAGGTTGGACTATGGAAACAACCTCCAAGTTGGGATTATCAAGCAGCTCACAAAAAGACTACAAACCATCCAGAACTCAGCATCCAGTCTCATCCTCAAACTCCCTCACAGACGCCACATCACACCACACCTCAGGGAACTCCATTGGTTCCCTAGTTCCCTATAAAACAAATGTGCTCAATTCCAACTCCTCACACACACATTCAAGCCACTACACAACTTAGGCCTCACCTACCTGAACAGTCACATCTACTTCCATCAACCACCCAGACACATCTACTCCACAGGGTTCCTATTTTCACACATTCCACACATACATAGATTCAGAACAGGAGGGCGGGCATTCTCTTACATTGCTCCTAAAGCATGGAAAAGTCACCCCCTCCACATCAGAGCGTCATCCTCTCTTCTTCAGCTCCACAAGAAGCTGAAGATCTAGCTTTTTATTTAACAAACCTACCATAGGCAGGGGTAGGCACACCTACCTTTCTTTCTTTTAAACCTTTATTCGGTTTCATATATTAAAACCATAAAAGCACAAGTTAAAAAATAATAAATACAATCCACACAGGGACATACCAGGTTTAACAGTAATATGTGCAAATAAAAATACAGTGATACCAAGGCTCCAATAACACACAGATGCTACCAGACGAACGAATCACTCAAAATAACGCAATAAATCCCCACTCATTAACTGGTTGATGATCCAACAGGTGAGCTAAGCAAGGCAAGATGCATGGTCCCTGGAAAAGCATCGAGGAGCAAGCTAGTTAATCACAGCTAGCCCTAAGCCTGATAGCAGATTTTCAAAAATTCAGCACGTAAAAAACAGTGCTACCCGAGAGCATTTGTAAAAAAATAATAGCGGATCGCACTTGCCTAAAATTGGCCTTTTTCAGAATGGGGTTAAAAAGGACTTTCTAGGGTATCACCTACCTGCTCAGTGCCAGGATACCCTTGCACATGTTGGAGCGCTTTACATATACACATAGCATAACAGCATAACAGTTACGATGACTACATAACACCTGCCATGATCTCACATTGCTAACCACTCTCCATATTGATATAAAAACATTATCACTAATTCTAACAAGCATTCAAGCTTAATAGGCTAAAGTACAGAGGACATGTTTTGAATTGGTGAATATGAGTTGCATCCCTGTACTATAGCAGAGTACGTGACACCTTTATGAGGTTTCTTGGAGAACCGAGATACACCACTATAACTCTTATAATGGTATTTTATCAAAATTATATGTGGAACACATGTTTTTTTTTTTACTTTCGCAAATCAGCTACCACCTTCTGTTTTATCTTTAAACAATAAAATACAGAATAGAAGGAAGTCTCATATGGATCAATGGATAATGTGAGGGCATAAAATATATAAGATCCAAATATGTATGGAGGTTTCCCAGTCAATTTGATATAATCACAGACACTAGTGCTGTTCTAAAAAGCAGTTTAACAGCCATTAGTTTAATTTTATCCCTTATTAAAAGTTGTCTCCACCGGGGCATACTATCTGCTGCTAAACCCTGGCCCTCACTTCTCACTACATCTTTTGCCTTCTCTCTTACAGTTACTCTGGCCTTCTTATACTTCCCTTATTCACCCGACCCTCGCTCTCTCCCATACTGACACCACTTCACCCATCCTTTCACCTGCTATTAAATCTACTTACACCTCACAAAACATCTTTCTCTCTTCTTGTATCCCTTCTTTTTGCTATCTCTCCAATCTTTTTTTTTTTTATCTTCCTACTGAATATTGACTGGAGTCTGGTGTTTATGTCCATTTAAATTAAGCTGAATCACATTTTTGTTGATGTTATGAAATTGTTCGATGGAATAGTTATCTGCCACAGTGGAACTACATCTTCATAATAAAATAAAATTGATGAACTCCTAAAGCTGTACCTGAGATTGTTCAATCTCATTGTCATTTGAATTATGAAATACAGGCTTGAAGTCTTCAGGTCCATGAAGATTTTTAATTTCACTATTGTAGTGTTTTGCAAGTTAGAAATGACGGAACCCTTTTGGCTCCTCAGGGACTCCGTAGAACTGTAACGTAGGTGTTAGAGCGGAATGCATTGAAGACTGGTTTAGAATGTTGGGTTTAAAACTAAGCTCCTTGTGTGGGGTAGTTATTTTCGGGTATCCAGGCTGGGGAGAATGCTACAACTGGCGAAGAAGATGGGATAAGTAACCTGAAGATCGACAGTGCTCTCCCAGAGAGTTTGCTGTGATCCAAGCAAACTGCTTGTCTGTGCCATGTGTGTTGCAGTCGAAGATCGGAATCAATGCTTAACGCATGTGGAGTCAAAGCACAACTCCAGTCATTGTAAAGAAGTTGAAAAAACCCAAAAGAATGGCAAAGAAATCTACATATCGGTGACCGAGAACCTGATGGTCAGACCGTAATCAAGGTACCGGACTGCTACGCAATTTACTTTCATACGTTAACTCCAAAGGCAGTTACAACCAGGTTTTCAAAGAGCAGCTATTGATAATCACAAGTTGCAAGATAACATTACAATTTGAAAGTTGTGAAGACAATGTGCACGCATAGAGACGTCAAAGAATAAAACAGTTATTTACTCACCAGAACTGGAGTAAAGTGAGCTGGTATGACCTCAGTGCCAGATGCCACAACTCAGGCAAATCACTTGGGCTGTGCTTACGACGCCGGTGGGTCCTGTTAAGCCGATTGAAGGGCCGTGAAGGTGGTTGGCACAGGAACATAGCAGTGAGCGACAATCAGAACAGTTGCAGATTTTTGGGGAATACTGAACTGCTGGTTTTCCAATGGAGGCCATCACTTCCAAAGTCATCAAGGATGATCCAGAGGCCAGCACATCTCAAGGCCTCAGAGATGGCTCACACAAACTGATTTAAGATGAACTGCCGTGGAAGCCAGCAAGAGCACCACCCTCAATATTAACCACTCCCAGAAATGATTACCACTCTGCCGTTTTCCTAAAGCCACCACCACCGTTCAATACCGCCATCAAGCAAAATATTGGTGATAGAGGGACTGCTTGGATAGAGACATTTGATGATTTCATTGATGCACTTGAAGAAACTGATAGCCCGGTACGGTGATTCCGGCCCTGGCCAAACTGCCTTATCACATTGAACGATGGGGACTACAGATACAAGAATATAATTATACCATTGTACCTTGTCCAGGGAAAGATCAGAAACCTGCTGACTACTTTTCCAGAGTACCTATACAAGGTCACAGTACTCCCTCCAAGACAGCTGAGGCCTATATTAATTGTAAGCTCAAACACACCAGTTGCTATTTCATTCACCCAGATTATTATTACCACCAGCCCTGATAGTAACATGTTAAAGCTGAAGGATATAATTGCACATCTGTCATGGAGCCAACACCCTTAACCGCTCACCAGTGATGCTTGTACCTCTCCGGTAAAACAGTGTGTTGCTTGGAAAACATAAACATCAGAATTGTGCCAGGGTAATTCTGTGCACACCCTCAAGATATGTCAGCATGTATACCTTACAGGGTATCAAATGTGTGTGCAACCTCAGCACATGACAACGCTGCTCTCCCAAGGAAATTATCCTAACTGATCTAGAACCCTTTCTAAAGAAATTTACAGGAAATACTTAGCAAGGTGTTTCAATAATTATTGAAGCATTGTGATTCTTGTATGAAAGAACACGTGCACTGTGATAACCAGTAAAATGAAACAGAATAGCATAATTAGAATTATGAGAACAGTGAAAAGGATGAACGATTCCACCAATGTACTATACCAGTGAATACATGCAGGCATATAAATACTGTGTATAGTGTACTCCCACCTAGCACTCCTTAAACTGATCTTGCCTATGGTTGGTGATCTACCAAATCCCAACTGGGTGGACTAATTCCCCAGTACCTGCAGATAAGTGTCATCAGGCTATCCATATTGGTGTAGAGCTGGACATCCTTCGTGCTGGTAAACAGGAATCAGCTGAGCTGGAATTCCAGCATGCAGTGACCTTGCAGTGTCAGCGGAGTGCTCCTCTCCCTTAAACAAGGAAGGGGTTTTGTAAATATAATAAACAGCTACAAAGATAGATGGCTCAGCACTACTGGTTTTTTGGTTGTAACAATCTAGAAATAAGCTCTATAAAATTCAGTTCAGTTATTCAACATAGCGCACAGACTCCATTATGTTTGTTCGAAAGTAGATATTTCTTTATTCACATTCTTCATCTTTTATTCTTTTAAAAACCATTTTCTTTAATTCAAATAAAGCCAACGCATTTCGTCCCGAATAACTTCTGCAGGGCTACAAGACACATATAAAATACAATTTTAAAAACAATGCAAAAAAAAGTATCTCTGCAAAAATAGACATGAGAAGAGTTGAAAAAGAAAAAGGACAAAAGATCAACATTTCACATATTGACACATTGTTAATCAGCATATCGTGTTCCACACCCGTAATATGAACATCAAAGCAATGCCTTATTACTAAATAGTCAACAGGCCAGTATAACTATTTCAAATATAATACTGTGCATTACAAAATTTTCTTGCATTTTTCTATACACATCACAAATTTCTTTGTGATTATCCTGAGGCCACTTATCTTAAATATCATTCTCAACAAATTAGAGTATTTATCCTCCTCAACATTATACCACTGTTTTACTCTTCTTATTTTTTTGACAAGGGTTATGTGGTGTTTGCCCTTTATTCTTCTAACTGGTCCTAAATTGGACAACATTGTTGTAGAAAATGCCTAATAGTACTTTCAAACGGAGGTTGTTCAGAGTGAAGCAGTAGGCATGAAATGTCGTAGTATGAACTGTGCAGTTGTTTCTTCAACAGTGTAATTTCCGCATTACCCACACTCACATCACCAATCATAACATTGCCTACACATGTTTACCCAAATATTGTTAATCCGAAAAAAGAGTAAGGGTTCTTGTTGCTAAGCAGATTTATGGGGAAACCACGCACTGACACACCCACTATCAGATGTCAGGCAAAAATACATTACATATTGCAAGCCAGAGTATTCTAGTGCTGTTCAAACATATGATTTCTCTGCACTACACCAATGACAAGGTGAAAACGTTTGAAAACGGAAGTCCTCATCAAAATGACAGACAGATGCTTACATACCATTTATATTATATTACAAAGGTTAGAGAAAAAAAAGCAACCATAAGTCATTGACACGCCCACCATCAGATATCCAGAAGAAAGTGTATCACACATTGCAAGCTGGTGCATTCTAGTGTTGTTCAAACATCATTTCTCAGCACTACATCAATGATAGGGCAAAAACATTTAGAAACCAGATTCTGCCTCGAAATCCTGGTGACTATGAAAGGGGAAGGATTTTCACATTTGCCAGGAAATACGATGACATTCCAACTACATCTGGCCCCATAAGTAACACAAAGGTCAAAAGCATATCACCCAGCAGTGCTTCCCTGTCATCGATTAGGAGTGATCCAGGGGAGGGCACTATTCATGATGAGACCAACAAATCCTCTTCTGTTTTATAAGAGAGGTACAGAAAAGCAGCCTAAAATGAAGAACCAGGAGGAGCGGAAAGACACACAAAGCCAGGAGTACAAACAAGGCTTCAGGCCAAAACCACACAAGCCAAGAAGTAAATATGGAGATGTGCTGCTGTGCTAAAAACACAATGGGTGATCAAACATCTAATGAACTTAAAATTGTTAATTTGTCTTCTAGAGATTTAACAGAACATGAGATGCTCATTCTTGATAAAGGCTTGAACTTTTGTCCCACTGAAAACTGTAATTTTGTGGATGTACACCTAGACCAATACAGATTTGTGAGCAAACTAAAATTAAAAAAGCATTTCAATGAACATCCTTTTGTGCCTCGTATCACATCCTGTGCTACTTTATCGAATTTTTCAATATCTGAATTAGATGATATACATGTAGTGAGCTTTTTGAATGAAAGTGACGATGTTGGGGACTTATTGCAATTGGCTACTGAACTAGATGTACAAGAAGACAGAAGCATTCATAGTGGTCTGCGACCTCCATCCAAATATATAGCACCTAGTACACAAAGTACGGTTATTGATGAGTTCTTCTGCAGAGACACACAGGACCTATACAAACTGGAAGACTCACATAATGGTAGAAACACGTGCAGATACCATTTCAATATGACCAGAAAGGATAAATAGTTCTCAAATAATCTGAGAGAAGTTCCAAATACAGTCATACATTTGGCAGACAAGGGTGGGAATATTGTTCTTATGAATTTATGTGACTACCTGGGTGAGAGCAACATAGAACTGATCTGGAACACAAATATCTGCAAACACATTGTTCAAGACATTTGTGCATTTACATCTTGCCAAAAATCCACAAAAGGGGTTCATTTCCCCCTGGAACACCAATTATCTCTGGCAACGGTGCACCCACTGAACATCTTGCAGAGTATGTAGATGGTTTCTTGCAACCTTTTTTGAGAAATCTCCCCTCTCATTTGAGGGACAGTAAAGACATACTATGCAAACTAGAAGACTTTCAAAAGGACAGTGAGGACATTATGTTTGTGCATAATGCAAGTCACTTGGAACATACCCTAATGCTGCTGGAACTTTCAAGGATCATTTTAACTCAAAGGGCCTGATTCCGATCTCGCTAGGAAAGCCCTCCGTACGGCTCAGATCCGGAGGGCTTTCCAAGCGAGACGTGCTCCGAGAGTCCGAACGAGCGAGTACTATGCTGCTGTATGCTTACGGACTCGGTTCGCTCGGACTCCTATTGAACTCTATGGGAGCCCGTGTACAGATGTGTACACAGGCTCCCATAGCAGGAAAGGGGTGGGTGGGGAAAAGCATACACCCTGTGGTGGGCACCCCATGGTGCCCGCCACACTTTGCATGCCTGGATCGGGGGGACCCATGGGCACACCCTTGTGACAGATTCGGAGGGCCCCAAGTGAAGGGGTGCCTGCTACGGCCCCCCGAAGTACGCTTCCGACAGCCGTTTCATCTCGCTGAGACCGAGACGAAATGGCTGCCCGAATCGAGCATCGTACTCGCTCGGTCAGAATATGGCTCCATAGCGTGGCACGATTCGGCTACGAACGAGTCATATGGGCAGGTTCGGGTCCCGGAAACGATTCGGTTGGCGCGTACGCGATCTTCGCATCATAGTTGGTCGTTCGGACCTGTGTATGATTTGGTCGTAAACAAGGGCTACGAATTGGATCTGGGAAGGCCAAATCAGATTCGGAGGCCTTCCAAACGACATCGGAATCGGGCCCAAAATGTTTTTCTCCAAGATGAGACATGGTTCTTACAAAAACAAGGAACTGTGAAGGTACCTCCTTATTCAAACCTGTTTATGGGTTTGTTTCAGATAGAGCATGCCTGGGGCCCGGGTTCATGTAATTGGACCAACAACATTATCTTTTATGGGCGCTATAAAGATGACATTTTGCTATTTTGGAATGGCACTGAAAGTGATCTTCTTTCGCACGACGTGTACCTAAATAACAATTGATTCAATGATTTCCTTGATTTGAGATTATGTGTACATGAGAATGGCGTACAAAGTGATGTCTTCAGGAAACAAACAGCGTGCTACAGTGTGTTTCATGCCACTAGCACTCACCCCAAGTCAACAATAGAAGCCATACCATATGGCGAAATGGTAAGAGCAAGGCGCAACTGCAGCTAAGAAAGAAATTTAATCAAGAGGGTGCAAGGGATTAAACAAGATTTTAAGGAACAAGGGGATGATAAATGTTTGGTGAGAGCAGAAACCATAGCTAAGAAACTCGATAGGAAACAGACTCTTGTTATAAGTCGAGGGCATATGAATAAGTAAGCAAACATAAACAAACAGGTCACGTTCCTCACTCAGTATCATGTCCTCAGTAATCATGTATATGACATTTTGAGAAAGAATTGGCATATACTTAATTCCAACATGCTACCAAATGGGATCATCTCACGTAAGCCCAGAGTGGTTTATCATAGAGGAAATACCCTTAAAAAATTATTGTGCCCTAGCTATATAAGGGGTGGGAATAGCAGCTTCAAAACTTGTATTCCTGAAAAACCACATGGATGTTATACTTGTGGCATGTGTTCCATTTGCCAGTTGGGACGCAACAGGATACCAAAATTCAATTACAACACAACTTCTGAATTCGTAATTGATTATTTTATGAACTGTAACACCACCTTCACGATATACATAGTGGGCTGTGCTTGCCACAAGATTTATATTGGCAGCAGTGTTCGGTCTTTAAAGCTCCGAATACAAGAGCATGTCGGGGCTATTAGGCTTAGGGATGAACAATACCCAGTAGCCAAACACATACATTCAGCCCACCCCACTAATACACAGATCTGGTTTAATGCTATTGGACAAATAACCACTGATGAGAAAGGTGGAGACAGAGAACTGGTATTAAGACAAGCTGAGGCCTGGTGAATTTGCCATTTGAGAGCAGTCTCAAAGGGTCTTAATACTAACAGCAAATTTCACAATTTTTTATAGGGGATATAGAATTGATACCGCCTTCCTCAGATCTGTATTTAACATGCATGCTTAGAGATGAAATCGTAACTAGGGGTGTTCCTTTTGGATATTGTGCACTTTTTTGGGTACAGAACCACTTGTGGGGACCTTCACTTGGTCTCATGGTCGTTTGGACAAAAGGCCCACAGAGACCCATAATGCGGTCCCTATAATGGACTGTTGTAGGGCCCTATGCTTTGCCTTTGTATGTGGTGATTTATACATTTCTGATGCCACAAAATTGATGATGTGTGACCCATGTAAAATGATGCACCGTATGGCCCAGGCACCTGAAACGTGAACTATCAATGGAGTGTCTGTATTGTGTTACCTAGATTATGTCTGTTTGGTACCTTTTAAACACACAATTGTACCATTTTTAATGCTTATAAAGTCACAATTCCTATACAAGCATTAGTTGAGTGACACTTATAAATGGTAGATATGTTTTGTTTGATTTGACTGAGACATGATGTATTGCATATGCATCATCTGTTGTTAAATGGACTGCTATTATCATCGTTTTTTAAAAATACCATACTTATTTTGCACTGAATACGGATTAAGTGGGCAGCAGTTTTTCCAACTTTCCCAAACAGTGCAAACGTTTCAAGCATCAAGTATGAAATAGAGTGAGAATCAAAGATGCCGGACATGTTTTGTTACGTTTTTAATATAAATAGAGACACAGCTTATAGTATACACATTAGTTGTTTTAACACGAACATTTATCCTCATGCTATGAAAACATAGAGAACTCACAAACTTATGGTGGTACGGTTATAGTACCGAATACTGACTGTGTTCATAACGGATCTCTCGGTCTTCTAAGCAAATTCAATATTACAAGATGGTGGGCAAGTAGAACAATGTGCAGTGCTGGTTCCGCATAGCAGTCTCAGATGATGTTGATAAAGAGAACTATTTAAAGCCCTGATTTGGTTGGCTTTGCCAGTAAACCGGCCTTGCAACTTGAACCCTTACTATTTTTCAGATTACCAATATTTGGGTAAACATGTGTGGGCAATGCTATGATTGGTGATGTGAGTGTGGGTAATGCGGCAATTCACCTTCTCCAAATATATGAATGAACTTGAGTTTCACGGGCTAAGAGCCAACATGCCATGTGGTACCGGAATGCACCAGTCGACTGTGTGATAATCACCCTATACTTGTAATCGTACCGTGGATTTGACGGATATTTGAGCCACTCTTCTAATCGGTTTGTAAAAATAAGACCCAACAATAATAGTCTGTACTTGTCTGTGGCTTTATATTGTTTCATTTTACTTGTTACTTGTGAGACAAGCAACATAAAACTATATATTTACGTTATGTAAGGAGCTTGCATGCCAGTTTCTTTAAACATATTTTCATGGATCTCACCAGGTCCCATAGAACGACTTTCAATACATAGAAGAAATCCGTACATGGAATAGTGACTGTAATTTCCTAAATGGTACTTTTGGTTTGCATGACCTGGTCCCAGGACGCGTCACACTAAGTGGGTCATCCATTCTTAGACATTGTCCCGCAAAAGGTACATTTCTCCTTCCCTTCCTGATCTGGTAGCCACTATATTTCTGAATACTTGTCTAATTATCGAGTCTTCACACACCCTGAAGGCAGCACATTTTTCCACATTTGTTACAGGTCCTAGGATAATTCTTACACTGTTGAAGGAACCACTGCACAGTTCATGCTACAACATTTCATGCCTACTGCTGCACAGCCTCCGTTTGAATGTACAATTAGGCATTTTTTACAATAATGTTGTCCAATTTAGGACCAGTTAGAAGAATAAAGGACAAACTCCACATAACCCTTGTCAAAAAAATGAAAAACAGTGGTGTAATGTTGAGGGGGATAAATACCCTGTAATATGTTGAGAAGGATTTTTAAGATAAGTGGCCTCGTGATAAACACACACAGAAATATGCAAGAACATTTTGTAATGCACAGTGTTAAATTTGAAATAAGGGATACTGTCCTATTGACTATTTCGTTATAAGGCATTGTTTTGATGTTCATATTATGGGTGTGGAATACGATATGCTGATTAACTATATGTGCAATATGTGAAATGCTGATCTTTTGTCCTTTTTTTCTTTTCACCTGTTCTCATGTCTATTTTCAGAGAGATAATATTAGTTTGCATTGTTTTTTATATGTGTCTTGTAGCCATGAAGAAGTCCATCAGGACGAAACGAGTTGGCTACATTTGACTTAAAGAAGATGGTTTTTAAAGAATATAAGATGAAGAATGTGAATAAAGAAATCTCTTCTTTCAAACAAACACAAGGAAACCTGTGTGCTATTTTGAATAATTGAACTAAACTGCATAGAGCTGATTTCTAGATTGTTAGAATAAAAAAAACAGTAGTGCTGAGCCATCTATCTTTGTAACTGTTTATGGAATCTCTCCTGTAAGGAAGACGAAGAAGGCTGGTCTTCTGGTCTTGTGCACTATCTTAGTCTATTGTTAACCTTACCCACTAAAGTGGTAGGTGCAATGCTATGTTGCCTCAGCCTCTTTGTATAGATGATTTATATCATAAACAGCACTCATTTGCCCATGTCGCAACTCCTATCAGGCCACAATTGTTTATTTTAGTTGAATAGTGTCATTGCCTAGTGGACATTAACAATAATGATATTTGCGCAGTGAACTTTCTCCCTTGTACTGAATGTTCAAGGTGTCATGATAGTGGGCCTACAAAGTCGAAATGTGAACAATGCCAATTCAGAAAATGTTATCCTGCATTGTCATGCATGCAAATGTATGTCAAAAGTCATTGGGCCTGATTCACAGAACTAACTTACGTCAAAAACGTAAAGTTAGTACCTTTTGGTATTCACAGAATACACTTACTCATTTTGGTATTCACAGAATGAACTTACTCATTTCGGTATTCACAGAAGTTAGTAGTCCTAACTTTAGGACTCCTAAATGCCTTCTGTGAATACCGAAAGTCTTAAAGTTAGGATTTTTCTCAGTTTAGGAGTAGTAAAGTTAGGACTCCTAACTTTAGGACTCCTAAATGCCTTCTGTGAATACCGAAAGTCTTAAAGTTAGGATTTTTCTCATTTTAGGAGTTGTAAAGTTAGGACTACTAACTTTAGGACTCCTAAATGCCTTCTGTGAATACCGAAAGTCTTAAAGTTAGGATTTTTCTCAGTTTAGGAGTAGTAAAGTTAGGACTCCTAACTTTAGGACTCCTAAATGCCTTCTGTGAATACCGAAAGTCTTAAAGTTAGGATTTTTCTCATTTTAGGAATTGTAAAGTTAGGACTACTAACTTTAGGACTCCTAAATGCCTTCTGTGAATACTGAAAGTCTTAAAGTTAGGATTTTTCTCAGTTTAGGAGTAGTAAAGTTAGGAGTCTTAACTTTACTACTCCTAAACTGAGAAAAATTTAACTTTAAGACTTTCGGTATTCACAGAAGGCATTTAGGAGTCCTAAAGTTAAGACTACTAACTTCTGTGAATACCGAAATGAGTAAGTTCATTCTGTGAATACCAAAATGAGTAAGTGTATTCTGTGAATACCAAAAGGTACTAACTTTACGTTTTTGACGTAAGTTAGTTCTGTGAATCAGGCCCATTGTGTGTAAAAGAGAAGGCAACTTAAGAAACATAAGCATGTAAATGTTGGTGTTATTTGCCAGGCATATCATGACCACTTGACAATGATGAATATCAAAAATGTCAAGGATGAATTGTCTAGAACTCAAGAAGGAGTTATTCTACGAGGGTCGAGAATTCTGATTCCGGAGAGTCTGAGACAGAAAATAATTGAAGTGGCCATGAAGGACCGCGTGGAATCGTTGCCACAAAACGAGCTGTCCGAGACCATTTCTGGTTTTCTTATCTTGATGACAGGATTGAAAAGGAACTAAAGGCCTGTCATCTATGCAACTGTTTTTCCACAAAAACTACTCACCATACCTTGACCATGTCAGAACTCCCAAAACATGCATGGGAGAGAATAGCCCTTTACTTTTTCGATCCACTCGACAATGGCCATCACCTGCTGGTAATTATGGACAAGTATTCACTATTTTCATTAATTGAAGATCTTTCATCTACTACAGAAGAAAGTAATTGAACGACTAGATGGCATTTTTGCAACATGGGGTGTTCTAGCCAAAGTGAAGTCTGACAATGGCCCACCTTTCAATAGTCGAGAGTTTAAAGATATCTTGGAGCATTTGAATATAAAGCATCAAAAGCGCACACCTTTGTGGCCGCAGGCCAATGGACTTGTTGAGTGGTTTATGGGTACACTACAGAAAGTAGTGCAACATGCTAATCTTCAAAAGCTCGATTTGAATACTGTGTTGAATTCTACTTTGAGAGCTTATCATTCAACACCCCACTCGACCACTGTTGAAAGTCCTACGACATTGATGCTCGGGGGGGCAATGATCACCATGTACCATGTTGCCTCAATGGACCAATCAGAGGAAGAGAGATGAGAAAGCATCTCATGAGAAAGAATTGGTGAACAAACAAAAGATAAAAACAAATGCTGACCAAAGATGGCATGCAAAAAACATTATCTTTAGGAAAGGAGATTGAGTGCTCACTCGACAGATGCAGAGAAGAAAATCTGATGCTCCATTTGATGTAGAATCTTTTAAGAGGTGTCTACCAACTACACATGGTCACTGCTCGGTACCCTGGGAAGTCTATTACCAGAGACTCTTCTCACTGTAGACCTTTAACTAGTCATTCATCAGATCTAACTGTTGAAGAAGTGACTGGGTCTGATACATCAGTGGCTGCTGTTACCTCTACACCACTGACTCAGATCCTGGTCATTGGTGATGACAGTTCCTAGTTTCCAAGAACAAGATCAGGTCGAACAATTAAAGCACCAAAAAGATTTATTGAAGAGATTCGATTGTCTATCTTTCTTTCTATTTTGTAAAAATGTTTTAATTTTGTATTTAACAGAGGGGAAGATGTAGTGTCTTGCAGGTTAGAAATGATGGAATGCTGACCAAAGAAAAATCAGAACAGTGAAATTTCCTAAGAGTAAATTCTAGTTAGACTAAAGTGAAATTTAATGGCAACAGATGATCCTACCCTACACTCTCTAAAATTGAATTATGACTATAACACTGTATGAAAATATTCATAGTGTTACAGATGTTGAAATATTAATTTCCCAATATTGGATTTGTTGATTGTCCAAATTTGTTTGAGTGTGTGTAATTTTAGGTGGCTCTGAGTGAATTTAGCCAGCAAATAATGAAGAATTAGAATTTTCATGTGATTTGAAGTTTGCAAAATCTCAAGATTACACAGAAATTCATAGGAACTATTCAGGAAGAGATAAACTGCTAAATCCACAATCAGCAGAAAATATGCCAAAGGGATATGGTAGCTTTTCTTTTAAGGAAAACTGTGGAAGGAAAAGGAGCAAATATTTTTAATTTGATATGAAAAACAGAAGAAACATTCTCCAATATTAGGCCAGCATAGAGCTTTGGAGAGAGATGCTGGCCTAGGTTGTGTGAGAGAAAAAAACTTAAGGAGACATTTATTAGTACAAAATAAAACAATTTCATGGAATGCCATTAGCCAGCAAAGTGGGTGATGGCTATTGAAAGGGAATTCCTAGATAGAAAATTAAGCAACACCACATTGGAATTACACAGTCTGGTCATGATCGGGGCTATTCACAAATCTAGTTTGCACCTGTGAGTAATTTACATGTGTAATTTATCCTTACACTTTTGAGTAACTTTATTACTTTTGGCTAGTCTCAAAATCTGTAAAGTTACTCAAACGTGTAGGTAGGCCAAATGGGGTGGAGCTTAATTTACAAGTGTAAGTTACTACTGCTGAAATAAGCAGTAGTATGTCCACCACTGCACATGGCCCGCAGTCATGGAACTGCATTTAGTTTGTTGCATGCAACTGAAAGCAAACATGATAAACTTGGATGGAAACAAGCAGAGATGGTGGTAAAATAGTTGCTGAAATATTAAATTTCTCTTGGAGTCTTTCTCACTTCATGATACAGGATGAAAGTGGCCATCAGGAGGATTCATTTATATATTTCAGTGGTACATGACAGAGATACTTAAGAGAGAACGAGCTTCAAGAGAAAAGGTAGACGTCATGCCTAGCACCTACTGAGCAGCAACCTGAACCTGTAGGGTTGTTGTCAATCTGCAGTCCAAATTTTCTCTGAAGGACATGCTACCAAAAGATGTTTTAAGGCATGTGCAAAGTGGGCAATCACCCAGGGCCCTCCCTTTCTAAGGGCCCCCCAAGAAAGTAAACTTTATCTTGCGCTAGTTTACCTCTGTCTATTTCTATAGCTGAGCCTCTTCTCTCTGCTTAACTGTACTTCTTTTTCTGTGGAAAACCAGTTTCCTAAAGTTTGTTTGGCATCATGTGAGCTAGAACTAGTACAAAAGGGAGTAAAACGATTTATAGCTGTTATGAACAGGAGGCCCTAAAATATGCCTTGCCCAGGGCCCCAAAAATCCTTAAGATTACACTGATGCTACCAGAGACTGGACCCTTCATTACTTCTTTGGAGAGGATAGCATTTGCAGGATATACAGTTAGACAACTGGTGTCTATGTATTGGCAAGAAATATGACTGCTGAAAATTTTCGATGACTGACTGCACTATATTTAGCTTAACAGCCTGTATGGTCAGAGGCATTTGTTACAGTGGCCACCAGAAGCCTAAGCTATCACGTCTTAGCTAATGTCCAATTCCAGCAAGCATTTAGTTCCACCTTGGCCAAAGACATGAAGGTCAGCCATAATGCATGTACTTCTTTGGATACCCAAGATGGTGGAGGAGTGTGAACACAAAAGAATAGAAGGAGCAAACCAGTTGCTTGATGAGAATGTAAATGACACTGAGGAGCACATATTGTCCAATCTGAGCAAAGCCAAAAGCAACTTTAATTTGAATAAGAAATTTCAGAAATTATCAAAGCTTTCTAAATTTCAAATGGAAAAATGGTGGGCGAGCACATTCCTGTGGAGATACATGTATGTAAGGTGGGTGCTCAGGCATCTGTTCCTTATGATAATTCAAAGTAATGAGGAGCCACATCTTCTAACACTGGAAGTGTGGACCACTAATAATACAGCCAGCATTAGAAAGATGTTAAATATATTGATGAAGTATACTATTATCGACAGAGCAAAAGCTATGCATGATTCTAATCTATACTCGGTTCTGTCTAAACATGATGACCAGGACTATGCCAAATATTTCAGAAGCAATGGAAGAGAGATTAGATATAGTTGAAGAAGAAATTAAAATTTAGAAAGCATATAAATTTCACAGAGGCAGACATGATTATCTCACGGGGCACATGTACACTTTTCACAATACTTTAATTCTTTTTTGTGTAGATTCTGACATAGAAGTAAATCTTCAGTAAGACAAATCACAACATTTTGATGTCAGTTCAGAAGTAAGCTCAGATAGGGAAGGTGATGCAGGGGAAAGGACTCTCAATATCATATGTAATGAAACCAAAATTATTATTAGAATAGTTAAGACTACAACAATTGGAGCAAGAAATGGAACAGACAAAGGCTTGAGGAACACCAAAAGTGTGTGATGGCTACATAGGTAAAGACAGAAATGCTGAAGTACAGGTGGTAGAAGAGGATCACATAAAAACACAGATGTGGCAAAGGAAATATGAATTGGTATGGATTGATATGGGTTCTTTCTTATAATCCAGGAACCACCTTTGATGCCCAAACAAAAGTTGATATCTAAATATTTATAAGGAACTGAAATTACTCAAGTCACATACACTTAATGAGGGAAAAATAAAACCAAACCAACGTGTCAAAACTCCAGGTGCTGCTTCTTCTTTACAAATTGCTAATATTGAGCTGTAAATCTATTGAGATCTCTGGATGATTTAGAAAATGAGGTCAGTGACAAGAATGATGGGACAGCGATTTTTCCAGTATAGTAGGGATTGCAACTAATGAGAGCAGTGGCAATACTTTTAAGCCATTGTTCAAATATATTCCACAATTACCACCTGATTGTTTGCACACATTTGTTGACCTTATAATAACTGACCTCAAACACCTGCAAACCAAATGGGAAAGGAAACAATGTGACGTGTATTGGGATACATCTGAAATGAGTGGTATTGATAACGCCGATTCTTATCTAATCACCTGTAATAATCTTCTGGTCGCCAGGATCATTTTACCTGTTGAATAGTGTGAAGGAGAGAATCTTATCCGGTTATACAACAATTTACCCAGTTTACCTGGAAGGACCACTGACTCCGAATTCAAGTTTATGAATTTATTATCGCCAAAAATAACTGGACATGCAAGCACCTCAACACGAGGTTGAAGAAATAAATGGGCACTAATACAAATAATATCCTTCGCAGGAGTCTCATCCGACTCAAAATAAGGAGAATCGATAGTTCTAGAAGAATCAAACAAGCAATGATTGCTCCAATTTCTATGTTGCTCTTCATTTATCTAAATAAGCTTAAAATCCATTGCTGTCCCTATACTAACACTAAGTGACGTCCCTACTGAACGATTTTCCCCGGCAAGAGTAAGTAAAAAGGTGTCAGCTGTGAAGACTTCCTAAGAAGTGCAATCACTTAGTACCTAAGCTCCGATTTTAGATGCTCCTTCATCCGGGCCCTCTCAATCCTTCTCTCTGATCTCTTCTACCTCTTCTCTGGTCTCCTCCCTCGGGGCACTATCCCTAATACAAAATCCCAATACAATTGAACACGCCTTTTGTCACGCCTCTTTGGCCAGGTCTTCTTTCTTGTACCGGTGACTTCATCTTGGACGGTTGCATTGACCTTGAGTCCCGGCCACCTTCTCCGCTGAAAGTATCATCCCTAAATTCCATTGCACTCCCATTTCCATGCCTCCCATCTCTCTAACTTTGTGAAACAAAGAGCTAGTCTTTAACTAACGAGGCATGTGTCCTTACACCTGCAACAGAAGATACGTTCAACAAAAACCCTCTACTGTGCTAATTAAATCTACCGTCGGTGCCCAGAGAGCCTTTCCAAGAGAAACTTTTCTGCCTACAAACCAAGCTAACATAAGAATAAACAGGCCTCTCCTTGGCGTATATGCAGTCAGGCCTTTACACAATTTTAACACACAATTCTCAATCACCTCTATAGCATTGGTTCAGTACCTCTCATATGCGAAAAGTGAACTACATGTGCAACTTAATATGATACACATTTAAACTACTGCAGCTCAGTTACATATGAGCTGATTCATCTATGCATTATTTTCCACACGATTCAATTAAGCATTACATTGCATGATTAAATGGCACCATTACATTTCTTATTCACTCTAATAACTACGATTTATAACTACATACTACTAACCATTCATTAATATATAACTGGATATATGTGGGTGCGGGTTATCAGTGATTATGGTGCACCCCTACAAATTTCACAAGAACATGGCGCTCTATCAGTTCCCCCTTTGATGACTCCTGTCATCACATTTTATTCAACTCCCTTGGAGAAAGAACCGACCTAAACAGAACTCGTTGCCATTTTTCCTGGTCTGTGATTCTCCATTCTCTTGAGCCTCTGATATTGACTGTCCTGCAGTCTTGCCAGTCTCATCTCATTTTCTCTCAAAGCTCTCTCAACTCGGCCTGCTCGATACCACTTGTAAGCCTTGATCGAACCCCACAAGCAAACCACACAAATCACCACGATAAGGAGAGGTCTCAGAATATAACCGAGAAATCCCTTCCCCAGATTCGCAAACCAGCTCCCTACTTGACCAAATCCCTTGCCAACCTTTTCCCAAGCTCCCTCTTCAGTCAAATCCGCTATCTTTGTGTGGATGGTAGTGATGTTACTTATATATTTTTCCAGATCCTTGCTGTGGTCTGGTATATAAGTACAGCACTCTTGAACCTTCAATAATTTACAGACCCCGCCCTCTTTTGCCAATAAGACATCCAAAGCAAGGTGATTCTGTAAAACCTTTGTCCTTATCGACAACATCTCTCCCTCCACCAATACCAACGACTTTGCTGTATTCATCGATAGTTCGTCCACCACAGTCGCCAATCTCCGAATTTTCACATCATTCAAGATCACTCCCAAACTTGGTATCATGGCTCCAAAGATATCTCCAACTACGACCCCTGCACTCGCACCTCTTTTCACTCTTGAATGCTTCCCACCTTCCAGAAGTTCCAAATCCTCCGTATGATATATCTTTGGAAATATTATTCCCAAGTAACATGTACCATACCAATTCGCGGGCAACCTCACATAAGCATTCTTTCCACACACAAAATACACCGTAGGTATCACTTGTACAGGGCCTTGGAGAAAATTCTTTGCTACATCTGCCTTGGTGAAAACGTGATCACACGTGCTCTGTCCAACTGCGACTTTTTCATAGTAAGTCTGATAACGTCTCACACACAGCTTGCCCCTCTGCTCTTGGTCCAAAGCTATAGGACCATAGCTTCCTTTTGTCTTATGCAATTTTTCTTCGTCCGTCCAATCCAATCTGCTATGCCCTGTGTCTCGTGTCTGTGTCAGTTTTCTATACCTGTCTTCCACCTGATCTACAAACTTCTTCTCTACATCTGACAATGAGCATGTCAGATTATGTCGGTGAGCGAATGCTGTATCCAATTCCAAAGACGGTATGAAGAACTTCCTGAGTCGATCCTCTGTCTTATAATAGTCGTACTTATTCAAATGCTTGTTAGCTGGGACTTCAGGAAGCACAGCATCGTAATTGGAAAAGAAATACTCAAACTGATCTCTTTCGTAAAACATACTAAGTAAAAGACTACATGAAATTCCATAAGTCAGTGGAAGATGGTGATACCTAATACCCTCATCCACTGACGCAGGCAACTGCATACACACATAACAATCCTTCGCATCCATCACATCCACGTATTCGTATAGCAGCATTGCGTATGCATTAAGCTTAAAATCACTTCTAGACAAATCTACATGCAACCTACGACTTTCTTCTAATAGCAAAGCTCTGTCAGCTCCTATGTTTACCTCTTTTCGGCTAGGTGTAGTAGGTGTAGGTGTCCCTGGCACCCCCTGCACTGCTAGCTCATGTGGAACGGTATATGAGACTATAACTACTACGATTATAGAAACTATTACACTACCTATAAGTATGCCTACAATCAATTTGGATCTACGGTTGGGATCTCCAGCCTCCATGGTTTCGAATGTTCTCAAAAGTTCTTGGTTTCAACAGTGAACGCTCAAAAGTCTCTGTGTCCACCACTCGTGGCTTGCTTAACCAGCTCGAGCAACTTTGAAACCTCTGGAAATTCCCTTGTCAGCCACAGTCTTATTTACACAGTCCAGAAAAAGACTTCCCTAGTTTTCGTTCCTCTTCTGTGAAAGTCCCTAAGTTTACTCTTCTTCCACTCGGGCCTAGGTTATCTTCTTCTTTAGACTTTTATTTACACAGGTTATATTTCATCCATGATTAGATCATTAGTGAGTACTTCCAGAACGTGATACAAAAGTTCAAGACGCAAGATTATCATTTCATGTGAAGACGGCTCAAACCCAAAAGACGGAAATTCAACTCGATGCAAAACCAGTTGTCGAACTTTACTCAGAAGCGGGGGATTCGGAACGGTGAGGGTCAATATTCCTTCGACTTCGAGCCCTGGCAACAACAGCACCACCTTCACTACCACATTCGGGCTCCGGCTGAACACCAACACCGACCTCAGTCTCCCCGTACTCACTACCCCCTGCATCGAACACTGTGTAAGTCCACTCAGGGGTAGAGTATCTCCGGCAGGGTACTCTTGTTCTTTTCGACCTTCGCCGGCTCTCTTGAGTCTGATCTTCGTCACTTGCTTCTGTTTCGGACACCTCAGACACCGGAGCAAGATCTCTTTCGGGTGCCAACCTCAGATTCAACCGCCTCTGTCTTTCAGGCCAGCCTTCTTCAGTTCGAATCGTTCTTCTGCCTTCCCCTGCTATACCCAGTGCACTACTTCCTCTTTCTGCTGGATCTGACTCTTCTCCGCCCACTGCACCATCTCTGTCTTCGGTGTCAGAGTCGAGGTTTGAGCTGTCCAAACCCCCTTCAGCTTGCTCTAGTGCACCACCAGCTGTGTCAGCGACCCTTACAGCTTGACTTGTCCTCTCATGTGGCCCTGCCACATCAGCTGGATTTTCATTTACGAGAGGAGCTGTTTCTTCCAAGGGTGCTGAATCGCTGCGGGTATGGGAGGCATGCACCCAGTTCGGCAATCCTCCACACTTCACTGCTGTGTTAGTGATCAGTATCACCTGGTATGGGCCTCGCCAGCAAACATCCAAACAGCTCTTCCTCACGTGCTTTTGAACAAGCACCCAGTCTCCAGGACACAGGTCGTGACACAGATCACTCAAGGCTGGGACAGCTGCAGCTTGCACCTGCTGAGACACAGAACGGACCACGTCAGATAGTCCTTTACAGTAATCGAGAATCAAATCATCTGTGATGTTTATCAATGCTGTAGCTGGTACTGCCGGCACCCGCATTGCCCTTCCCATTAGGATCTCATGTGGGGACAATCCAGTCCTCCTATCTGGGACGCTTCGCATGCTCATTAGCACGAGCGGCAAAGCGTCAGGCCACTTCAGAGATGTTGATGAACACATTTTTGCCATCCGAGCTTTCAAAGTTCCATTAACTTGTTCCACCATCCCAGAAGCCTCTGGTCGGTAACTACAATGGAGTTTCTGATCAACATTCAATGCAGCACAAAGTAACTTCATGATTTCACTGTGGAAGTGCCTTCCTCTATCAGATTCCAAAGAGGTTGGGATCCCGAATCTAGGGATGAGCTCCCTCAACAATAATTTAGCCACTGTGAGAGTGTCACACCTGCGTGTTGGGTAAGCCTCCACCCACCGTGAGAATACACATCCCAGCACTAAAATGTACCTCAACCCTTTGCATTTAGGCATTTCCACGAAGTCTAGTTGGATCCTGTTGAAGGGCCCGCCGGATCTCCCAATGTGACTCAAAGTGACTACAGTTTTCTTTCCAGCATTCATCTGCTGACACGTAACACACCTCTGACATACAGTTTCAGCCATTGCACGAAATCGTGGGTTATACCACGTCTGTCTAAACACACGCATCATTGCATCCCTACCAAGGTGTGCCGGTCCATGTATCAATCTCGCCATCGGGCTCAACAAATCTTCTGGCAATACATCTCTCCCATCACTGTAGACCCAAACATCCACATCTCCTCTGTCACACCCTGCTTTGATCCATCCCTCTCGTTCCTGATCTGAGACTTCATCCTGTAGTCACTTGAGCTCCTCCCAAGTGTCTGCCATGGCCAACATCATATTGAGTTTGGTTCTTTCTTGGCTCTCTCCTGTGTACCCTTCTGTAAATATACATCCCTGTTCTGCACAGAAACGAGCAACTTCATCAGCATAGTTATTTCCCAATGACACGAAATCCTCCCCCTTCCCATGCGCAGTGCACTTAACAACTGCGATTTCCTTCGGACCTTGCAATGCACCTAACAATTGTCTTACATATTCTCCATTCCTAATGGGTGAGCCAGATGATGTCAAAAATCCCCTCTGGGACCATAACTGTCCAAAATCGTGCACCACACCAAACCCATATTGGCTGTCAGTGTAAATCGTGATTCGAATTTGATCAGCGGCCAAACAGGCACGAGTCAAGGCAATGATCTCAGCTACCTGCGCGGAGCGTACTCCTTCTAGGCAAGCAGCCTCAACCACTCTGGAAATGGTACATACAGCAAACGCTGCTCTTAATTGGCCGACACTGTCTCTTAGGCATGAACCATAGACAAAGAAAATTTCATCTGGGTCAGTCAGTGGTTCATCGACAATGTCAGGTCTCGGTTTGGTGCAAAGGTTGGTCACATCAAGACAATCATGGTCCTCACAATCTTCATCATCTGCATTCGGTATGGGCATTAATGTCGCAGGGTTTAAGACAGAGCACCTTCTCAGAGTCACATTCTCTGCGGCAAGTATGACTTGCTCGTACCTTGTTAACCTGTTGTTCGTTAGGTGCTGAGTCTTAGTCCTGGTCATCAATAATTCAACCGAGTGTGGCACATATACAGTCAAAGGATGGCCCATTACAATGCTTTCACATCTTTCAATGCTGACACCTGTTGCAGCAACGGATCTTAGACATCCGGGCAACGCAGAAGCTACTGGATCTAGAGTAGCTGAGCAGTAGGCAACTGGTCTACGGACACCTCCATGGTTCTGAGCTAAGACTGCTAATGCACATCCTTCCCTCTCACAACAGAACAATGAAAAGGCCTTGTTGTAATCAGGCATCCCCAGAGCTGGGGCACTGCACAATTCCTCTCTCAGTGTTAGGAATGACATCAAGCACTCCTCGTCCCATGGTACCGGATCACTCACATCCTTGTGCGTAAACCTCTGTAAAGGCTTTGCTCTCAAGGAAAAACTAGGTATCCACTGCCGACAGTAGCCGACCATTCCCAAAAACATCCTGACTTCCCTCTGTGTGGTGGGCACTGCCATGCTCATTATTGCCTGTATTCGGTCCGGCGACACCTTCTTCTTGCCTTTTTCTAATCTATGTCCCAAGTACTGTACTTCGTTCAAACAGTACTGCAGCTTATTTGGAGACACCTTATGCCCGTTCTCTGCCAAATGGTTCAACAGGGCTACCGTGTCTATTCTGCAAGCATCTTCCGTTTCTGAGGCAACGAGCAAATCGTCTATGTATTGCACGAGAACTGAGTTCTGCGGCAATACAAGACTCTCAAGATTCTTTTTCAGGATCTGGTTAAAGATCGATGGACTTTCTGTATACCCTTGAGGGATACAACACCATGTTAACACACGATTTTCCAGCCTGAATGCAGAAAGAAATTGACTTTCCTCATGGAGCGGTATCGAAAAGAATGCTTGACACAAATCAATGACAGTAAACCACTCGGCTTCGCATGGGATCTGAAACAGTATTACTGATGGATTCGGTACCACTGGACAACAAGGGACAACTATCGTGTTGACCTTTCGCAGGTCTTGCACGATCCTGTACTTCCCGCTCGGTTTCTGTAGTCCCATAATAGGTGAATTACAGGGGCTACCTCTGATCTCTTTCAGAATGCCTTTCTCGATGAAAGTCTCGATTACAGGTTTAATCCCTGCGATCGTTTCAGGCGACAGGTTGTATTGAGGTGTCCTAGGGAAATCAACATTCTGCTTCACCTCAATCCGCACCGGTTCAACCCCTCTGATCAGTCCTATTCCTTCGCCTGTGAAATCCCACACCTCAGATGACACGGTGTCTCTCAAATCCGGTGGAAGTTCCTCCACGGTCACCATTGGGTACAGATCTATGCATAGATGCTGATTTGCAACTTTAAAGTCAGCATCATCATCCTTCGTCTGAACCTCCACTCCCTGAGGCGTGCAGTAAATCGTGCAATTCAACTTGCACAACAAATCTCTCCCCAAAAGACAAACTGGACTCGTATCACACACCACAAACTGATGTCTGGTCTGGAAGGAACCTATCTTTACTGAGATCGGCTCTGTCAACGGGCTGTTTATTCTTTTATTCGCTACTCCAACAACCTGGATTGATTGTCCCGAGAGGGGTAGGTTAGGGACCACTGCTGATCTTACAGTAGACCGGGTAGCACCAGTGTCGACCAAAAGTGTGGTAGGATTGCCATCAATGTCTGCCTCCACAAAAGGTCCTCTCTGGTCTACCTCCAAGACCGCTCCAAGTGTGCAGTCATCCTCCCCCCTCAGGCACCGTCAGGATAAAGGGTCTGAGCTACACTCATCGTATCCTTCAAACAGAGGCATCTGTTGGTACGTTCGTATTCCTTGTGAGATCCTCGGAGCCTGTGGAACCTGTACTTGAGGATTGTATGTCCCCCCTTTCATCAACCTGGGCCTCGTCACAGTATTGACTACCTCCGGCACAGGTGCCTGAACCCCCTCTACCTCCTCCTGCACTTGGTTAGCTGGGTTCAAGGGACACTCGCGTTTCCAATGCCCGATCTGGCGACAAAGATGACACGCAGTGGTCTTCTTCAGTGTCGCCACATCCACCCCCGTCTTGGGATCTATTGGTTTTCCTTTTCCCTGTCCTTGCTCATTCTGGTTCACCTGGAAATTTCCTTGCCTTCTTCCTAAGGTCCCTCCATTAGGCTGACCCTGTGCTGTCTGCATCTGGACGAGCATCAACTTGTCTTTTAACTTCCGATGTTTCGAGTCCACCTCATCACTACAGTACCTCGCATACCGCAAGATTTCATCTACCGGCTTGTTCTGCCAACAGATCAAATGGTGCTGTATCATGAGGCTGACTTCTGATCTCAGACCCAGCACGAACTTTGAGACAAACTGTCCCATATCCTTGGGGTCTAATGTATCTAATCCACTATACTGTTTTAAAGCTTGCAGAAGTCTTTCGTAATATTCATGCACCGTTTCCTTGGGTTCCTGCACCTTTCGGTCTATTTTAACCCAATCTATATCTTGAGGCGAAATCTTCAGTTTCAACCACGTAATCACTTGTTCGAACTTTCTCATAACAAGGGGTGACGGACCATTCGTGACGGCATCCCTTTCAGGTTCAGAAGTCGGCCACTCGACGGCGACTTTACAAGCTGTCCACAAATCTCCCGGCACCACTATGTCAAACAATGTGTTCAAATCAATCCACAGCACCTTTGAAATTTTAACAAACCGCTCAACCTGCTTGTACCACTCTACTGGTTTCTCCCTCAGCCGAGGAAAATCATTTGTAAACGCAGCCAAATCACCTCTACTCCACGGCACATGCACGTACCCTCCATTCTGTACTTCCCGTAAGGGAAGTTTCCAACACCCGTCGCCCCCTCCCGGAGGCGGCGTCTCTCCCTCAGCTTTCTTTGCTATTTTCTTCTTTGACCACCTTTCTTCCCATTTGTCCAACAAAATCCATATCCGCATCCCTACAATCAGATCTCTGGTATGCGTCCTTAATCCTGTGATTCTTTTCTCCTCCAGCTCCTGGTCACTGTATTGCAACCTATGCGGTCCTTGTAGTGTCTTGGTTTTATTCAGATCTACCTCATATCTCTTGGCTAATGCTGTCAGTTTCTCATGAGCTATCCGAGCTTTCCGAGTCACATCTTTTGCTATGAAAAGCAGCTCATCTGACCCATAAATTTCTATTCTTTCCAAAGGCAGGCTTCCATTAATCATTTCGTCTACCTCTGCTTTCAGCCTCACTACGTCCAGCAACCTTGCCTGTACTGCGCTCCTGAGTGTTTCTCGACAAGCTGCGCCATCTCGCTCATCATAGTCACTATTCTGTCCTTGGGACCTATCCGCTTCTGTCATGCTTCTAGAGCTTGGTCTATCTTCTGAAACATTTTGTTCCCTATCTCCTGGCATCCTATCACTTTGATTTCTCACTGTTGGTGTCCACATCCTCAAAGCTGACTTGGATTCGTGTAAGGACCTTGGTCTGACTGGTCTCTCATCCTCCTGTCTAAAAGAGGAGTCTGCAGTGGCTGGTAATGGCGTATTTGTCTCTAATGGTCTTGGGAAATGTACCACTCGTACTCCGAACCCATTCCCACTTCCACTGGTTACTTCTTCTCCTCCCGTCTGTACGGAACTCCCTTCTCTCACTCGATCTGGGTCGTATACCGATACTATAGGACCAATGGTAACTGGCACAGTCAAGGAGTCTGGTAACCTGGTGTTCCCAATGGGAGGCTGTGTTGTCGAAGATGTTGTCGCCCCTTCTGTTCCTGTGGAAATTCTTCCCACTACCCTCATGTTAGTCTGACCCTGCATTTCACCCGATTCTATTGCTAACGTTGGTTTTCCCTCTTCCGAGTCTGGATTAAATGGGGGTGGTCTCTCTGCTAGCAGCCTATCTAACAGACTGTCATCTGTATCACTATCGTCTTCTTCGACTCTTGTTATTTTCCCATTTTGTATTAGCAGTGGGTATAACTTAACCCCCTCAATCGTTTCCACTCTCCACCTTTTCTCCAGTGCATCCCACCTCGCATCTTGAAATGCCCTGATCGATTTCTTCACCCTTTCCTGGCTCTTGTCTCTTTTCCTATCATACGCTGCCCTAATCCATGCATGTAGCGCCTCAAACTGTGTCGGTCTAGGTAGTGGTCGTAAAGAGGACATTATAGATTTCAATTGGTACAACACCTCCAACCTAAAAGTACCAAAACGTGGAAAAGTCAATTCTCCCTCTCCAAATGTCATTTTATGTCAGTTCTCGAGCCAAATTATGGTATGCAATCCTACATTTGTAGCCATATAATGTGCTGGCGTATCCTCAGGAGGAGCTTCCTCTCCTTCCCGTGTAACCACATGTCTGTCACCTCTACAAAGTTCCCGTAAAACTTTAAAACATTTCATGGTAAAGCAGATATCTGTTCGCACTTAATATTTTGTTTTTTGCTTCCTATTTCACTCCACCAATGCCAGCGCGGCTCACACCAACCGACCTATCGCAGCGCGGCACTGTCTGACGTCACACTTCCTACGCTCACAGCAGTTCCCCTCCTTTCTGATTCTCTCGCTCTCGTTCGCACGTGTCAATCACTCTGAAGCAATGTTCGTCCTACCGAACGATTACCTCTCTGACTGTCAGTCCACCGCTGACCGAACAGCCTCTCGAGATTGTTGACCTCAATCTGGCAACTGTCTGTCCGCGAAACGACCGGACAATCACCTCTGACAAATCGATAGGATTCAAACACTCGATGTTCCACACACAACAACCTACGACCAGCATCGGTTGTTCACACACTCACACATGTGTTCCCTATCTTCAGTGGGTTGATCAACGACGTCTCATGACCCCCACAACTTCTGGTCAACGATCTCAATTCTGGGTGTCTTCTACACCACAATAATCAAATCTCTCGGTCCCGCGCGCCTCACGGTCCGATCCTCAATCACACGACTCTCATTCCAACTCCGCAAGACATCACACAACAATTAACACCGCAATCTATCAAACATCACCCTGTTCATACTCACTCTACCACGAACTGCTACTTCCGCCGCACCGTCACTCTCCGTCAGTTTTCAACGACCGCCGACATCCTTCTCCTACGATCCACTGGATCAGCATCACTCGGGCTCTATGGGGCCACTTAGTCTCCTATCCTAATCTAGATCTCCCCTTACCATCAAAGGTAACCATCCTACTCTGCTACCAACTGATAACGCCGATTCTTATCTAATCACCTGTAAGAATCTTCTGGTCGCCAGGATCTTTTTACCTGTTGAATAGTGTGAAGGAGAGAATCTTATCCGGTTATACAACAATTTACCCAGTTTACCTGGAAGGACCACTGACTCCGAATTCAAGTTTATGAATTTATTATCGCCAAAAATAACTGGACATGCAAGCGCCTCAACACGAGGTTGAAGAAATAAATGGGCACTAATACAAATAATATCCTACGCAGGAGTCTCATCCGACTCAAAATAAGGAGAATCGATAGTTCTAGAAGAATCAAACAAGCAATGATTGCTCCAATTTCTATGTTGCTCTTCATTTATCTAAATAAGCTTAAAATCCATTGCTGTCCCTATACTAACACTAAGTGACGTCCCTACTGAACGATTTTCCCCGGCAAGAGTAAGTAAAAGGTGTCAGCTGTGAAGACTTCCTAAGAAGTGCAATCACTTAGTACCTAAGCTCCGATTTTAGATGCTCCTTCATCCGGGCCCTCTCAATCCTTCTCTCTGATCTCTTCTACCTCTTCTCTGGTCTCCTCCCTCGGGGCACTATCCCTAATACAAAATCCCAATACAATTGAATACGCCTTTTGTCACGCCTCTTTGGCCAGGTCTTCTTTCTTGTAACGGTGACTTCATCTTGGACGGTTGCATTGACCTTGAGTCCCGGGCACCTTCTCCGCTGAAAGTATCATCCCTAAATTCCATTGCACTCCCATTTCCATGCCTCCCATCTCTCTAACTTTGTGAAACAAAGAGCTAGTCTTTAACTAACGAGGCATGTGTCCTTGCACCTGCAACAGAAGATACGTTCAACAAAAACCCTCTACTGTGCTAATTAAATCTACCGTTGGTGCCCAGAGAGCCTTTCCAAGAGAAACTTTTCTGCCTACAAACCAAGCTAACATAAGAATAAACAGGCCTCTCCTTGGCGTATATGCAGTCAGGCCTTTACACAATTTTAACACACAATTCTCAATCACCTCTATAAGCATTGGTTCAGTACCTCTCATATGCGAAAAGTGAACTACATGTGCAACTTAATATGATACACATTTAAACTACTGCAGCTCAGTTACATATGAGCTGATTCATCTATGCATTATTTTCCACACGATTCAATTAAGCATTACATTGCATGATTAAATGGCACCATTACATTTCTTATTCACTCTAATAACTACGATTTATAACTACATACTACTAACCATTCATTAATATATAACTGGATATATGTGGGTGCGGGCTATCAGTGATTATGGTGCACCCCTACAAATTTCACAAGAACATGGCGCTCTATCAGTATTAAGGAACATTTGCTCCAGATGTAGCTTACTAAATACCCTTCAGTGTCAGAAGCCTATTGGAAACTGTCCCACACATTGGAAAATGTCATCAGTGATGTAATTTAATATCATCAGTGATGTTATCAATGATGTCACTGAACATGTCATGAGTGACGTAATATGTGAGGCCATAAGCAATACATGGTGCAGGCACAAGTTATGGGTAGCTCGGGCCACAGTAACTAGTAAGTTTAAGTGGTTGTTAGACTTTAAAATAGTACATTTTAACTGCCATTGTTATTGAACTATAGCACCAGTTTGTCCTTTGTTTTTTTCAGTAAATTTGAGCTGTTTTTAAAATGTAAAGTAAGATATTAAAATACCTAACCATAACTTCATTTTAACAATTGTTTTTTTAAAGAGAATTGTTGTGGGTTTTTTATATAGAAAATAGTAATTCCATACCTAACTCTAAAGCCACCTTAACCTTTGTTTTTTTCAAGGAGTTTCTATGTTTTAGTTTTTTAATATAAAGTAATATTTTTGCTTTTTAATTAATATTAATGTATTTTTTTATTTTAAAGTTATTTCACAACTGGAAAGGTTTAATGTAATGTAAGCTCTGGGCTATATTTATTTTTGTTCTGTTTCTGTGGTTCTGTGGTACTCTCGCAAGACTTCCACAACCAACGGCAAGCCCCAGCTTGAACTCCAAGCGGGTTTTACTTTGTGTTTCGGGTTCCGTGAGATTACCGCAAAACCACCTTGAAACTGAAAAAAGTTGTGTCTAGTATGAAAGAGTCATTGTAGATTAACTTGGACCCAAGAGGTTTTCTAAGAAGATCATATTATGATGTTCACTTGATTGCTTGTCTTTGTTTTTCCATAAAAGCAGCAGTCATACCACAGTAGTCTCTCGAGGTTAAGGCGAGACTGAAAACACACATAAAACACCTCTTATTGGTTGAAAACAAACACTGACTTCCTTTATTGGCAGGAAAGACCCACCCTTTGAGACTCATTTGGAAATAGCACTTGGGTTTGTTTACATGCTAAGCCCTGCCGTCTTCTTGGAATACCATTTATTTTTGGAGAAATTCAAGAAACTGAAACATGGCATCTGGGAAGACAAGGTCAGGAGAGGTGGAAGAAGAAGAGACTTCACGACCATGTAAGGTGTGTATTGTGTGGGAATTCATCACCATGCCACCTGGAGAAAAAAAGGTGTCTGCCAGAGTAATCACCTGCAAACACTGTGATAGAATGTTTAGCAGGGGAACTACTAAACCATATTGTTTCGGAACTTCAGAGATGTGCAAACACATGCAGGCAGTTGGACCTGGCCCTCTCTACAGGGTCATCCCTAAACATTTTGCCTTCTCTCCTCCTGTTTCTGAATTTTGTCTTTGTTGACATTAATCAGTGCTAAAATGCTTGCCCTCTCGCCTTTAAACATTAAAAAATGGTCTCACACCCTATTGGCACATTCATTTTCTTATAAGTACCTGATAAAGTGGCACTACACATACCCAGGGCCTGTAAATTAGATTTTACTAGTAAGCATGCAAAAGACACACAATTGATGGACGGAATGCAGAACAAATCAAAACATTCACCCTCAGTCAAGAGATCTGGGATAAATCCATCATTCTTTTGCTCACCATGCCACCCCAGTTTGGACCTGGCCATATGCAAATCAGTCTTGACCCTGTGCCTCATGGGAACAGTCCAGCCCGAACTGCCAAGCCAGGTCCTCGCTGGACCGGAAACAAGCATTCTAGGACCGGTTTCAGGGTTTCACCCCTCATCATCCAGGATAGCTTGAATCCAGTGGCACAGTGAGCCCGGGACCCACGTCTGGGCATACCCGGCGCACTTAGAGCGAGGAAGCAAAATACACACAATTGATGGACAGAATGCAGAACAAATCAAAACATTCACCCCCAGTCAAGAGATCTGGGTTAAATCCATCATTCTTTCGCTCACCATGCCACCCCAGTTTGGACCTGGCCTTATGCAAATCAGTCTTGACCCTGTGCCTCATGAGAACAGTCCAGCCCCAACTGCCAAGCCAGGTCCTCGCTGGACCAGAAACAAGCATCCTAGGACCAGTTTCAGGGTTTCACCCCTCATCATCCAAGATAGCTTGAATCCAGTGGCACAGTGAGCCCGGGACCCACTTCTCTGCATACCCGGCGCACTTAGAGCGAGGAAGCAAAAGACACACAATTGATGGACGGAATGCAAGTGCCTCATGGGAACAGTCCAGCCCGAACTGCCAAGCCAGCTAGTGAGCTTGCAGCACTTATTGTGCCACCCACTTGAGTAGCACCTTAAAGCATTTCTCAGGTCTGTCATTGCAGCCTGTGTGCTGCTTTAAACTAGTAATTCGACCTGGAAAAGCAAACATTTTGCTAGGCCTAAACCACTCTTTTTAATGCATATAAGTCACTCCTAAGGTAGCCTCTACACAGCCCACAGGTGTCAAGTGCACTTTATTTAAAATTTGGACATGTGCTTTTTAGTTTTACATATCCTGGTTGTGAAAAATGCCTAAATTGTTTATTCACTACTGTGAGGACAACTTTTTCCATAGGATAACGTTGGGTTACTTTTTACATTTAATAGCTGCTATCTTTTGATTAGGAACAGGTAGAAAGTCATTTTTGGTCTAAAAAGAATTGCAATTGAAAATTATCTTTGAAGGTAAAGTCAGATTTTAAGTCACAATGAAAATGGCAGTTTTAGAAAGTTGGAATTTTCTTGTCCTAACCATTTGGTGCCTGCAGCCTGTGTCAGATAGCTGTGATTAGCATGCCAGCTGGTCTTTGTGTATTCCCACAAGGCCATCCTACCAGGATGTGTGGGGGGGAGCAGTTCCCTGCCCCACTTATATTTCAAAGAAACTACCTTAACACCACACACAGACCTGAGTTTTGCCATCCTAGACCTTCTAAAGCTTGGGTAGGGAGGAAGGAAATTCCAGAACCATATGTAGGGGGAAAAGTCTAGAAGTTTCTTCCACTTCAAAGCTGGCACCAGGTATGAAAATAGGACACTAAGACCCACTCTTCAGTTCCCTCCTGGACATCTGGCGGACCCCAGAAGGACTAGCTTGTACTTTAGGGGACAACCCTGCTGCTTGAGGCCTGCTTTATACCTCAGAGGATTGCCCTGCTGCTACCAGAGGATTGCTCTGCTGCTTGAAGATTGCCTTGTACCCTCAGAGGACTGCCCTGCTGCTTGAAGCCTGCCTTGCTGCTTGATCCCAGGACTTTTAGAGTGAATCCAAGGGTCAGATGGCTGACCTCCTGTTCTGAGCTACTGGTAACCAACAAGCTCCAGAGGCCTCATGCAACTACCCTGCTGAACTGTTGAACTGGACCTGCCTGGACTTGCTGGAGCCCTACTGGCCACTGGCGGAGTGAGTTCCCGACCGCAAAGAGGTGCCTCCACAGGTTCTGTACCCTTGGCTGACATCAGTTGAGCTCCTCCTATGGATAAAGGAGGGAATCCTTATGTTTTTTGGCTGTTTGCGACTGCGAACTGGCACATTTGCACTGAAATCTTGCCTTCCACGATGACCGCCGATGGAAAGCTCTGGTTAACCCGACTCTTCACTCAACATCGGTTGCCAGCAACGACCGTCAACTTAGACCTACAGGAATGACAGCAATTCCATCTGCAATGCCCGACTGGATCGTCACACTCAAGCGACAACTGTTCACTAAGACTGGCTGCTACTCACACCACAGTAACGGCCATCTGCAACGTTCTTCTTCTGGCCTCTTCCACTGCAAACTAGACTCTTTGCATGGGACTTTGAGAAGGTAACTTTTTTAGCTGGACTAACCTGGTACCTGTTTCTGGCCCGTGCTCCATCGCGGTTGGCCTGAACTTGCGACTTCCCGTTCTAGCATGTCTAGATGACCGTGAGTGACACTTTGCGCTATTAAGCACTATACTTACCTGAATCTTTGAAATTGCCTATCTCCAGTTCTACTATTTGGATTTTTGTTGTTGTGGTCTTAAATTATGTATTAAACTGTACTCTATTTTTCTAAAATGGTGTGGGATTTTTCTTGCGTTGGGTTTTTACTTTATTGCTGTTTCTGTGCTGCATAAGTACTTTACACATTGCCTCTAAGTTAGACCTGACTGGTTTTGTACCAAGCTGCCAGAGGGTTGGGCACAGGTCAATTTAGTGACTTTTGTGGTTCACATTGACAGGGATTGTGGCTGTTGCTTGAACAGGGATAACACTTGACTAAGAACCCAATTTCTCACATTTTGATTCCTTATTTTGAGAATGGCAGGAAATATCTGCTGAAGTCTTTTTTTCTTTTTTGCTTTTGATATTTCCTGTTCGATGGATGCTGAGTTTTCTTTTCATGTGGCAGTGAAAGCTGTGGCTGCATTACAAACGCAGTGCATTTTCCTTCATTGTGCCGGGCGCAACTTTAAAAAGGTGCACCCAGCACAATGAAGGAAATGAAGGAAAATGAGCCACATAATGGGGAATGCGCTGCCGCCAGGGCAGCCGCAAACTCGTGCTGCCCTGGGGGCAGCACATTCATGTGAAATACAGAGTGACTGCTTTACAGCCGCTCCATGTTTCACTGTGCAGGCGGCAACCCGTCTGCACTTTTAAAGGGGAATAGAGATCCCCTTGCAGGTGGGTGCAGTCAGTGCAGAGGGCTGCTCTCAGGGGGTGCACTGACAGTGCGTCTCCTGAGGGCTTCTTTGCCTCTGCGCCTGCATCAGTAATATGGCGTGGGCGCAGAGGCAAAGGGATTCCCTCATTTGCATGGGGCGTGTCCCATGTTAATGAGGGAATGCCCCCTTGAAGATAGCACTGGCGCTTTATGTGCACCAGCGCTACTGGGATTACAGAAGGGGCCGCACAAGCGTCTGCGGCCCCTACTATGATATCAAAGTGCCCCGGGGGCGCGCAAGGTGGGCGCAATGGCCCGTTGCGCCCCAAAGGGCACTTTATGTAATACGGCCCCTGAAGTGCTTTATTGGTGATGCAAGCAAATTTAAAATCAATTCTGAATTTGAGTGGAAGCCAGCACGGTTCATTTAGGTTAGCGGTTATACGTTTTTGATTTTTTTGCAAAGGGCCTGTACTACTATATTGAAGTCAACATGGACAATGCATTGGTTTAGATTTTCTTAGAAGGAACAAAAGCAGTTTTTGCATGTTTTGTAATGAGATTTTCGATGCTAGTGAAACACAAAGAAGATGATTTACATGAGATGCCACGGTGTGAGAATTGAAGTTAGTGTTAACATATTACAAACATTAATTATGTTGTTATTAATGATGTAGCCTCGCTATTCCACTGTTAGTGAACTTGTAGTGAATATGTTACTACTGCCTTTACTACTCGGCACGTTGCAATTCTGTAAAGCGCTCTGATACCCTCGAGGGTCACGTTCGCGCTATAAAAAAGCTATTAAATAAATAAATAAAAAATAAATAAACATTGTGGACTAGTGTGGGTGCCTCCATGAAGCAGAGAAGGGGGAGGAGTTCAATTTGTGCTCGATTTAGTTTCAGGGAGAAAGAAGCCATCAGGCTCATTCGGTTTTCCAGGAAGAATTTCAAAATGATAATGTGAGAGTGATAAGAAACATTATAAATCTTCAGCATATTGATATACCTCTATCTAGGTGGTTCCTCAGAGTGAGTAAGTAGCAAACTTTTTAGAAATGGCAGAGCTTTCCCAACATTATGTAAACTCCATGCTAGCTAACCATGCTGTGTCATGTCCTGTACTGTCATGTTATGTTATAATATTCCAACATTCCATTGCAAGCCTTCACTCCACCGGAATGTTTTAATTAATTGAGTGTAACAGTAATGTTAGATGGCAAGTTCTTTCAACCACCATCTTAATAAGTCCTGATAAAATAGTTGACTTAGGCTTGCATAAAAGAGGTCATACTGAGGCAGCTGGCCCATGGTGATGCTCAAGGTAATAATCAACGGTAAACCTTAGGAAATATATCCCTCCTAGGTTGAGGTCATTTCATTTGCTCACCATCAAGTCTTACATAAAATATTATGCCCTTCCTTTATATTCATGCCTCTGTCTTCGTCCCATGCAACGTTAAGCTCTTTATCTTTGAGTATCATTGTCAAAGTAGATTTGTGACATCTTGAAGGCCATTGTCAGCATACCAAACAGTCTTATTTTAACATTTTAGGGAAACGCTGCTCTCTTGTGTAGACACTGATTCACTTCCAAGATCCTTGGTAATGGAATGATATGCTAAACTAAAACAGATATCTCGAATACCATCTTTATTTGGAAATAAGTGTACCTTATTTATAATTCAATTTTTTCTTTCTCCCTTTTTCATTGTTCTTCGATGTCTCTGCTAAACCTTTTCTGAGAATGGCTTCTCTGGAGCTGAAAGACAATTACATTTCATTTTGGGAAACCTCGCTTCCGCTGGGGTACCAAGAGTAAAGATATTTTGCATTCCAAAAAGGTAAAATTTAGAAGCCATTGCTTTTAGATATCCAATACATGATTATTGCTTTCCGAGTGGAAACTCAACCTGAGGCCATTTCTTTCTTATATAACCCCTAGTGCTTAAATATAGTCTAAGGGAGTGCAGTGTAGGTGTTGTCACAATCTCATCACAAATTCACATTCAAGTGCGTTGTTCACCTGGGTGGATTGAGCGTCTGCTGCAGACATCTCTAGTGGCCAATCGCTAGTGGAACGGTAATCCTGATTCCGCTAGGAGTTACCGGTTGGAATCGGGATCACGAGCCCCACAGGAACATCACAGACCAGGAATGTTTTACCCAGGCATTTCACCTGCTGAAAGTAGTAAAAATGTCTAACGGAAAATCTGGTCAAAATGGAGAATAACACAGAAATCTATCCAGAAATTCAAATTCATGCATATTATTCCCCATTCTAAGATGAGCAATCTCATACTGGCTCGATATAGGTGCAGGAAGAGTGCAAGATGACAGTAATAGACCTAGGGCTTTATTTATGGGGATTTGGCGTAGGGCAGCACATCAAGTCACCTTGCTGCGCTACCCTAAGTCAAAGTGAAAGTTCAGGAATGCACCATATATATCCAATACGGTGCATTCTTCTCCTTTGCCCCTGCACTAGCACTGTTTCCGCAGCCGAACATCAACGCAGGCACCCGTGCACCATGGTGCAAGGGTGCCTGTGTTGTTGGCAGGACTGTTTAAGTGCACCTTCCTGCACAGAAACAATCTATTCAGGCGTGTTCCTCTTTCTTATGTGTGTTGCAGAATAGAACACCCACCACAACACCTGTGGAATTCCTCCCTACTGCAGAGTAAGGCAATGCAGCGGTTTGCACTGCCTTACCTTACTCCATATCTGTGATTCCAGTCAAACCCAAACAAAGTGGCTTTTCATGGCCTCATAGACATGATTCCAAGGTTTACCCAGCCGGAGCGTCACAAAGAGTGATGCTACGGTAGTGCAAAGGGCTCATAAATATGCCCCTTAGTATTACTGTGCCCTCTGTACAGGGCCACTCTTGATCTGCACCATGTACCAACAGGCTACATATATGAATCGCAGAGGGACCAACTCCGCTTTCATTTGTTGAACGTCAATAACGTAGCTGAGTCATGTCTTACAAACACATTTATATAAGTGCCAATAGGTTGCATGAAGTGTTATACAAGTGGCGAATACAATATGCATGTTAAAGAGCTGTACTTGAAATGTGGTTCCAAACATTGTGCTCTGTAGTCTTGTTCTATGATGATGGTAATTCAGTTACATTCATGTACACTTTTCCTATTATAAGCGTTTTTCATTTGTTGTGTATAATTATCGTTATAAATTGTAAAATGAATTGCAACTAAACTGAGATAGTTCTTCATGTAAGAGGTTTACATTTTCACTCAGGAAATCTCATCAAGTTAGACCTGAACTATAACACAAATTGAGGGCTAAATAGTATGCTAAGTGTTTTACTGATAAAGTGACATTTTAAAAGATGCTTTATGATTTTAGATGTATATTATTGTGAAAGGCAATGAAAAATGTAATTCTTAAAGTAAATTGAAAGAACATTACCATTAAAAGTCTCATATTGCAAATATTTTATCTGTCAGGGGCATTGAATCTTGACTGACTGATAAAAAAAGAGGCGATTTTTTTCAGCTGTCGCTTAACATGATGCAAGACTTGTCTTATTCATTCTGCATGATCAGCGCAATATTTTGATAATCAATTGATCAATAATTTTACGGCAATCTGGGACCATTTACCTTTGGGATAAAAAAGTACAATCTGGTCTGAATAAACATACAGGTCTAATGATTCTTGCCCATTTTACTTAATAATCAAACATGAGGCCATTTGTATTAAACGTTTTAGTGGTCGCAAACTCTCCGATTCGCACAATTGTTGTCTTTGAGATGGTTAAAAGGTATTTTGAATTTACTAAACTCATTCTAGTAGTCGGTAACGTTTTACTGACTCCTAAAATAGGTGTATGAATGGATACCAAAACGCAATTTGGAAGAGGCGTGTTGTGGACAATGTTCTGATTTGGTTCCCTGTGCATCAATTGTGTGCAATTGGAATAGGAGTTGTAAACCATTGATAAGATAACGACTCCCAAGTTCAAATGCTTGATTGATTGATTATTGTATAAAGCACGGAAGTACCCCAAAAAGGAGATGTCCTGCTGCTAGAGAAAAGACCAACCTGCAAACACATCTTACATAGTAAATAAGTATTTTTTAGCACTTTGAGAAATGCTCGGAGAGAATTTTCAGCGCAAATAGCCAGAAGGAGATCATTTCAGATTTGGAAAGTAATGAATATAAAAGAATGGCCAGCATTGCCAGCTTTCTTGAATTTGGGAATGTTAACATAATGCAGAGAAATAGAGCAAATAGATTTAACTGGGATATAGAAAGAAAAAAGAGAGGCCATATAGCTGTCAGGTGACAGACAGTGAAGAGACGTGATAAAAACAAAGGGCCATAAAGAGATACCTCTCTCTTATTGATAGTGAAGTGAGGAAAGATTGGTCGAAATGCTGACTTCACTGCCTAACTGTAAAATAAAGTGGCCAGCTGCATTCTGAATCGGCTGCAATTTGTGTAGGAGATAATTGGGCAGTCCTATGAGCAGAAAATTGTGGTAGTCCAGACCAGAAATGAAAATAGCTTGATCCAAAGTTTTCCTTGAGGAGCTAGGAAGCAATGGAGTGATTAGCTAACTTTAAGCATGAAAAAGCATGTTGAAATAAGCTTATCAATGTGTTACTCAAAAAAGAGTTGGTCATCAAAAATGACCCTAGGATTAAAAGCTCTTAAAGATGGTGTGGGAGGAGCACTGAGAGAGTCAGACCACCTGTTGGAAGGCCAGATAGACCAATCAATCAATCAGGGAATTGTAAGCACGCTACTCACCTGTGAGGGTCTCAAGGCGCTGAGGGTGGGTGGGGGGGTCCGCAGATCTGTTTAACCGAAGAGCCAGGTCTTGAGGGTCTCCCTGAAGGTGTTCAGGGAGGGGGCGCGTCTGATGTCTGCCGGTAACTCGTTCCAGGTCTTGGCTGCAATGTGAGAGAAGGATCTTCCGCCTGCTCTGGCTCTGTGGATGCTCGTGGTTTCGGCCAGTGCGAGGTTGGAAGATCGGAGGTTTCTTTTGGGTACGTGGAAGTTGATTCTGTCATTGAGGTATTTGGGTCCGTTGTTGTGTAGGCATTTGTAGGCGTGAGTGAGGATTTTGAAAGTGACTCTTTTCTCCACGGGGAGCCAGTGGAGACTTCGTAGGTGTTGGCTGATGTGTTCGTGTCGGAGGATGCTGAGGACGAGTCTGGCGGCGGTGTTCTGTATTGTCTGGAGTTTGCGGAGTAGGGACTTGTTGATGCCGGCGTAGAGAGCGTTTCCATAGTCCAATCTGCTGGTGATTAGTGCGTGGGTGACTGTCTTCCTTGACTCAGGGGGGATCCACTTGAAGGTCTTGCGGAGGATGAGGAGGGTGTTGAAGCAGCTGGAGGTGACGGCGTTGACCTGTCGGTTCATGGTGAGTGATGAGTCGAGTACGATGCCGAGGTTCTTGGCGTGGTCTGAGGGGGTAGGTGAGCTTCCGAGGGCGGTCAGCCACCAGGTGCTGTCCCATGCAGAAGGGGTGGTACCGAGGACGAGGACTTCTGTCTTCTCGGCGTTGAGCTTCAGGCAGCTGTTGGCCATCCAGACTGCGACGTCTTGCATTCCTTTCTGGAAGCTGAGTTTGGCAGTGGTGGGGTCGTTGGTGAGGGAGAGGATGAGCTGAGTGTCGTTGGCGTAGGATACGATGTTGAGGCCGTGTTGTTGGGCGATGGCTGCGAGGGGGGCCATGTAGATGTTGAAGAGGGTGGGGCTCAGTGATGAACCCTGTGGGAGTCCGCAGGTGATTTTCGTGGTGTCGGAGAGGAAGGGTGGGAGTCTGATCCTTTGGCTTCTTCCGGTGAGGAATGATCGGATCCAGTCCAGGGCTGTTCCTTGTATGCCTGCGTCGTGTAGTCTGGTCGCTAGTGTGCGGTGGGAGACGGTGTCAAAGGCCGCTGATAGGTCGAGTAGGATGAGGGCTGCAGAGTGGCCTTGGTCCAGGAGGGTGCGGATGTCGTCTGTGTCGGCGAGTAGGGCGGTCTCTATGCTGTGGTTGCTTCGGAATCCGCATTGGTACGGGTCGAGGATGGCGTTCTCTTGAATGAATCGTGTCAGTTTCCTGTTGACTGTTTTCTCTGCAACTTTGGCTGCGAAGGGGAGGAGCGAGATGGGCCGATAGTTCTTGAGGTCGGTGGGGTCAGCTGTGGGCTTCTTGAGCAGGGGTCTGACTTCTGCGCGCTTCCAGTCATCTGGGAAGGTGCCTGTTTTGAAGGTGGTGTTGATGGTGCATTGTAGTTTGGGTGCGATGGCGGCCGCGGCTCTGTGGTAGATGTGAGGGGGCAGGGGTCAGTGGGGGCCCCCGAGTGGATGCTTTTCATGGTCGATGCGGTGTCTTCGGCCGTGATCGGTGTCCAGTTGGAGATGGTGGGCTGGCTGGTGTTTCTGGGGGGCGGGGGGTCATCTGTGGTGCCTGGTGGATGGTCGATGAAGTTGTCGTAGAGGTTTTTGATCTTGAGGGGGAAATAGGTTCCAAGCTTGTCGCAGAGGTCTTGGGATGGGGTGATGTCTGTGGCTTCGCTGCGTGAGTTGGTGAATTCTTGAATGACACTGAAACGTTCCTTGGAGTTGGTGGAGTTGGCTAGGATTTTGTTGTGGATGAAGTTCCTCTTGGTGGCTCTGATCTGGTTGTGGTAGTCCGTCATGGCGTCCTTGTAGGTGGTGTGGTTTTCGGTTGTCTTGGTGTTTCTCCAGGCGTCTGCAGGTGTGTCTGGCTTCTTGGAGAGCGGTGGTGAACCAGGCGGCTTTCCTGGGGCGTTGTCTGTTGGGGTTGCATAGCGGGGCGAGCTCATTTGCGCAGTTGGAGATCCAGGTGTGGAGTTCTCTGGCTGTGTCATTTGCGTCGGGTGCCCAGGTGTGGTTGTCTCGGGTGAGGGTGGAGTTAAGTTGCTCATCGGTAACCTTGCTCCAGTTCCTTCGAGGTGGGCATGGGGCTGATTTGGGTGCCTTGGGTTTGTTGATGGCGAAGTGTACGCAATGGTGGTCGGTCCATGGCGGCTGCGTTGTGTGGCTGAATTGGACGCTGTTTCCTGCCGCGAAGATGGGGTCGAGGGTGTGTCCTGCTCTGTGGGTCGGTGTGTTGACAAGTTGTTTAAGTCCGATGCTGGCGAGGTTGTCACGAAGGATAGTGGAGTTGGGGTCGCTGGGGTTGTCGAGGTGGAAGTTCAGGTCTCCAATGAGTATGTAGTTTGTTGAGGCGATGGCATGGGGTGCGATGAAGTCGGTGATGGCGAAGGGTGTTCGGGGGCCGGGGGGTCTGTAGATGAGGGTTCCTCGGAGTGTGGCTTTGGGGGTGGTCTGGATCTGGAAGTGTAGGTGTTCGGCAGAGGGGAAGGTTTCGCTGGAGGTGGTGAGGCGGAGGATGCTGTTGTGGGCGATGGCGAGGCCCCCTCCTGGGTGGTTGGGGCGGTCTTTCCTCTGGATCTTGTATCGTCTGGGATGGCGGTGCTGATGTCGGGGGCGAAGGATGCGTTGGTCCAGGTCTCTGTGAAGAAGGCGATGTCGGGTGAGAGAGAGTCGAGTAGGTTCCAGATTTCCATGGCGTTTTTGTGTACGGAGCGTACGTTGAGGAGGATGCATTTTAGGGTGTCACCGGTGCTGGCGTCGGCGGTGTTGGAGGCCGCGGTGGCGGTGAGGCTCTGGTGGCAGTGGAGGCAGGAGAACTGGGCATGGGTCGTGTTCGGCAAGGCCTGTTGGCAATCTCTAAGTATTCCAGGGTTGAGTGTGGGGAGGGTGGTGGTGTCGTAGTGATGGGTAGTGGGAGATCCAGGGTTCCTGGCGCTGGCCGCGGTCGGGTCGCAGACGGACTTGCCTTTGGCGCACCGGCTGTGCGCCCGCCAATAAGTATGGGAGGTGGGAGGGAGGAGAGGCTGGGAGGCGGGAGCGGGGGAATTCCAGGGGTGGGGCCGCAGGGGCAGCAGTGGCGAAAGGAACAGGCAGGCACGAGAAAATAAAAACAGTGGTGGAATTAGAGCAAGGCACAGATGGGCACAATAACAGTGGCACAACAGGGAAAAATTAAGAAAAATAAACGGCTGAGAAAGGTTACGGTGGTTGCAGGCAGTCTGGTCCCAGTTGGAGCGGGCAGCAGGCGCAGGAGCGGGCAGCAGCCTCGAACCTCCCAAGGAGGAGGTCGGGGTCTGGAGGTAAGAGACAGCACAGTGGAGCTGCGGGGAGAGAGTGGACCAAGAGGTCAATGTGTTTGGATTGCCAAACACATTGACCTCAGTTTTGGGGTCCCAGATTTGATAGATTTGAATTGCAGAATGGAAGAATGCCAGCAATAGTGCTTGTGAATGCCCATTGAGAAGCAATGAGAACTGGTTCTGTACTGTGCCCTTTATGCCAGTGATATAAAGCGTGATCAGCAAGATCTCATAAGAAAACACGTGGAAAGCTGCAGAAAGCTGTAAAAAAATAAGACGGGCCGATCTACTAGCAACTAAAGCGGTCTCAGTCCTGATATTTGGGAGGAAACTAGACTGTAAAAGAATTAAGAGAGAATGGTCCACAGTGTAACCAGGCAGTTGTTGAATCACACAGTTTTTGATGATCTTAGCAGTCAGACGCAACAGAGACATGGGTTGATAATTGGACAGAACAGCTGGATCAAGCATAGGGATTTTCAGAAGGGGGATAACAAGGGCTTTTTCTATGTGCTGGGGACTGTACCAGAGATTACTGAGAAATTACAGTGTGAGGTTAAGAAAGGGACGAGAGACCGAACAACTACTTTAGCCACCTTAGAGGGGAATAGATTTATGGGGGAGCCTGATGAAATTGGGTAGAGCTGACAGAGAATGTCATCTAAAACAATTGGTTCTAAAGATGACCAGGAAGGAGCTCAGACATTTATGAGTGAGGCAGAGCAGAGAGCTTGTCCTGAAAAAAATATGCCTCGTCTCAGAAGGAAATTAATTAAGTAGCCTTTATGATTTTACCCTAGAATAAATCTGAAACATCTGAGCAACACTGCTGAGTACTAGTGGCTGAAGTATTGACTGCAGCAGGATGTGCAAAAACAGGATATATTAAAAAAATCTCTTTAGAATAATTGTTGGCAGATGAGATGTGATTGTGTTAATACTTGCCTCTAATACTCTGAACCAATTTTATGTGGAAGCGATGCTCACTTTTATATAGGGCTTTGTCAGCAAGTTTGTAGGTGAACCTCCATTGCCTTTGAAACTTCTTGCAGTGCCTCTTGACAATAAAAAGTTCTTCTGAATGCCAAAGACCTGAAGGAAGTTGTCTGTGAAGGTTTCTGGCTGTGACAGAAATTATGGAGTCTATTGCTTCCTTGACCCAATTATTGTAAAGATCAGAAAGAGAGATAACGTCCAAGTAGAATGTAGGTATGGTGTTGTCAATACTGGAGGTTAGGTTAGAGGCACTGAGTTTAGAATTGAGGATAATGTATTCGAGAGACTTATGTAATACAGCTAATTTTAGGGTGAAAGCAATCTGCTGCTTGAACACACCAAGTCAGCTTGGTGAAACTTGAGAAATTAAGTAACTTATGGGCCCATATTATACATCAGGTGCACTGTTCATGTCTGCATCACGGCGCACATTTAAACAGGGGTGCCAGATGCAAACATGAACAAGTGTGCTGTATTGCAATTAATGCACTGCCCTCAGGGAAGCCATGAACTCAGGATTTAACCAGCTGCTCCATGTTTCACTGTGCAGGTGGCACCTGCCTGCACTTCAGAGATGGCCCAAGATCCCCTTGCAGGCAGGTGCAGTAAATGACAGATCCTGCTTGCAAGGGAAAGGGCCGCCCAAGTGTCAGCTGCAACATCTGTAATACCTAAGTTCCCTGAGGGTGCACAAAGGTGTCGCACATGCCTGGTGCGCCCGGAGGGCACTTAAGTAATACAGCTCCTTGGTGAGCAAAAATATGATTGATTGTGTGACCATCAAAATTTTTAGGTCCAGGGATCAACTGATCAAGATGAAAAAACTGAAAAAAAGCTAACAAGTTCCTGTACCACCTTATTAACTAGGTCATTGACAAGTAGGTTAAAGTCGCCTAAGACTATTAAGTGATTTGTATCAAGGCCCATGGTTTAAATAGCTTCAAGCAGAGAGAATAAAAAGTGTTTTTCTGGTTCAGGGAGACTGTATACTAGCAGTATCTTTAAGAAACATTCAATGGATGGTAATAGTCACAGGCAGTGTACCTTACTATGGGCTTTGAGAATTACTGCAGAATCACCTCCAAGACACGTGAGGCAGTTCAGTTGCTTTAGGAAATATCCTGGATCTAGTGCTCACTGTCCCATAGGACTCAATCTATACCTCACTAATGAGACCTAAGTAGATCATAACTGGTCTGGGGTTGCTTGTGTTCCTATCTGGAGGGCACCAGGCCTGGTAGATCAGGCTGGACTGTTCCTACTGAAGCAGGACCAAGGGTGATTTCCAAATGGCTGGGTGTAACCTGAGGTGGCATGGTGGGCAAAAAAAATGATGGATCGGGATGCGGCCCAAGTAATTATCAACAGTTGAAAATATTTAGGTATGTCATCTATCCCTTTTTGTATTCTTCATTTTGACACCCTAAGTGAGACAGGTATGTCCAAATATGGCTCCAATGCTCACTGTGCCACTGGAAGAAGCGACACCCAACTTAAAAGGCTCTAATATGAACTTATTTTGATACCTCTCTTACAGGGACATGTGTCCTCAATTTGTTTGGCCTTTGTTTTTGCTTTATTTTCAATAAAGAAACTTTACAACAAAAGGCTCTAATAGACTGAAGACTGTCTTGAGCTACTTTTGTTCCCATTCAGAGAGAACCTGGCTTGGCCATAGGGGCTGGACTACTCCTACTGGAGCAGGACCAAGGCTGATTTTCATATGACTGGGTCTAGTCGGAGGTGGCAGGTAGGCAAAAAAACAGCAGATTGGGGTGTGGCCTAGAGTAATTTCCAGTGTTTGATAATTAAAAAATTCCATCAATCACCTTTTTGTATTCTTCATTGTGATGCTCTAAGTGTGACGGGTATTCTCAGATGTGGGCCCCGTGCTCACTGTGCCACTGGAACCAAGCTACACTTGACGGAAGATGCCGAAACTGGTCTTGGGTTATTGAGTTCTGGTTTAGAAAGGACCCTATTGGAGCAAGACCAATACCGATTTGTACAAGGAGGCTCTCTGTCAAGAATGACATAATGACTGAAATAGATCTGCCATTGTTATGATGATATTTGAGGGCCAATATGAGAATGAGATTGTCATAACAAATATTTTAATAAAATGTTATGTCTGTATAAATTGTTGACAACAGATGCCAGTTACCGTTGTTGACCAAACGTCTGTCTTCTCTATTGAAATGTTACTATCATGACAAGCAATCAGTAGAAACACTAGCTACTAAGATTTTTTCTTTGTTTTTTTAGAAATTGAGTTTACAGGATCCAGATGAAACAGTTTACCATTTTCTCAACCTCTTTAGCGTAAAGTCTTCTTTTGAGCTGCTGCTCTCCCCATTTATCACCAGTGTTTATCATGGAAACTTATGTGACCTTATAAATCCTTTCATCAGTTATTTTCAGTCTTATGCTGCCAATATACAGGCTGGGCTAAACTCCACAGGGTGCCCTGAGCACTTTTAAAAGCTTGCTTACATATGAATCAGACCCTTAACGTTTGTTTGAAATTCACAAAACTGTTTGTTAGATGGTGTGCTGTTCATGATTCTCTTTGGTGGAAGGTTACAAGAATCACACATGCTTATTTTTTATGATAAGGTGCCACCATTTTTGTCCTATTCAAAATGCTTTTCAAGAATGCCTGGTTTTGAAGGTCACAGAAGGTAGCATATAGGAAGGGTGATAATAGATATAGATTTACGGTGGATGGGATACTCCGCCAAAATATGACAGCTATCCCATCCCCTGTATTACAAGTTCCTTAAGCTACAATGCACGTTTAGTACGGTGGATGGGCCATCTGCCACATTTGTGAAGGTGTATCCCATTCCCAAAACCCCAAAAAGGACCTTAGGAGGTGATTTAGAGTTTGCCAGGCAGGTGCTTTATTGTAAACATAACAGAGTACCCTATTTGCCAAACTCACAAACTGCCCACATCATTTAGAGATGTGTTGATGGTCAGCTTTCTGTTAGAGAAGATGACCGTCTGGCTCAGTCAATGAAAAGCTACATCTAGCAGCCTGATCAATAGGGGCCATCAGAGTAAATCATCAACTGGAAATTGTGATGTTTTTTTTTCTGTCCCTCACTGCCAGAAACAAACTGGAAGTGAGGGACAGAAACCTAATTAATGACCCCAATGCACTTGAACACAAATTCTGGCAGTGTGGGGGTCATACATTTCTTGTTTTTCAAAAACAAATTCCCACTTTGGGAGTTTGCTTACGAAAAAAAAAAAAATTACATTTTGGTGAATGGCCATCAAAACCAATGGCAGCCAGACTGCAAACGTTTTGTGACTGCAGTTCCTTTGAGTGTACAGAGATAACTGCTTGAATGACAGTCATCTCTAAATAGGAAGGACCACCGACCTTCAGAGTTGCAGATGTTAAGCCCCCCGTTAACCTGATGGATGGTAGTCCGTCCTACAGGGTCTACATCAGGCCTTTAGCCACAATATACATCATTTATTGGCTGTGACAAATTAACTTTAGCAATTGCAGTGAGTTCTAAGTTGATTTCACCCCGTGGAAAGTGCTGGTGCTCTGCTGGGACTTTATGAACCATCTTTGAGAAAAAAACTGTTTTCTCGTATGATTTTCTGCTGAAAATTGTGATTAGTACTCCAGAGTTTAAAATGTGGACACGGTTTCTATAAATTCACAAAAATCTTTCTCATATATGTGAGGAGAAAAAGTTTGACATTCTATGTAAAACAAGTACTTTCGACAGAAGCAATAGATTGGCCATTGATTTCCCATTGTTTTACTGTCTCTTCACTACAGAGTATGCAAAACAATAACTAGAAAGACAAGATTATGTATTCATGGCAAAATGGGGCACTGATGAATGTCATGATGATGGACTAGGAGCTGTTCAATTTAAATTCCTTCCTGTGGAGCATTCTATTAAACAAAATAAACTGTTAGAACTCTCACAGACTCCAGGAATTTCACAGACTGTAAACACCTTAAATTTGTAATATAAACACATGTAAAGGAATGTTTTTAGGGACTCGTTTATTTGAGGAATTTGATGACTTTTTAGCAGCACAGATGAAAAACATTTTCATCTACAAATTCAGTTTTCTGCACTGAAAAGTGAATTATTCTGAAGCTGTCTTCTCTAGTAGCGCATTTGCAAATGCAGCAACATTCTGTGAGCTGGGTCAAGACTGATTTGCTTATGGCTGGGTTTAAATTGGAATGGCATTGTGTGCAAAAAAAGATGGATTTAGGCCCAGACCTCTGTACTGGGGGTGAATGTTTCACATTGTTTCAGCATTTCGTCCATCATTGTGTGACATGAGACAGGTTTATAACACACAATGCTCTGGAATGTGCATGCAATATGGTGATGTTAGATGAAGCAGCTGTCTGTCCACCACTGCACAGGCTACTATAGATTTATTGCATTTCTTGGAAGTGTTCAGTCTGGGGGCAGGGGTAGATATTTGCAGGGATGGCCAGACAGAAGGTGCTGATTTCGTGTTTCAAGTAAGAATGTAATTTGCCCAACCAAAAAATCAAAATGTATAAAATAAGTTAATTTTCATACAAATGTACAAGAAGTAAGGCATCATCACTTATGATCACTTATCGTGAGTATGTGTTTCATTATGCATACATATACATTGGTAGATATAGAAATTCTCATAACTGTCCAAGTCACACTGTTATCAATGTATATCCAGGAGTGGCATCACATTCATTCATCACTAACTAGATCAGGTAAAGTAAAACATGTCACCACCAACGTGATAAAGAAATAGTCCATGCTAATGCATACCCACCGCATACCTAGCAACAGCAATTGCAAAGTCCCAGGTTAATTCTATCTCAGTTTCTTGGACAGGAAGTGTTGGAAATGGCCCTTTCTGCAGGGTCGCCGCCAAACATTTTGCCTTCTTCCTCCCCTTTTTGCTGAATTCATTTTTGTTGGCTTTAGGACTTTGGGCACTTTACCACTGCTAACCAGTGCTAAAGTGCATGGTCTCTCTGATTAAACCATGGTAATATCAGCTTATCCACAACTGGCTTATTTAATTTACCTATATGTACCTAGTAAAGTGCACTAGATGTGCCCAGGGCCTGTAAATTGAATGCCACTAGTGGGCCTACAGCACTGATTGTGCCACCCACTTAAGTAGCCCTTTCAACATGTCTCAGGCCTGCCACTGCAGAGCCTGTGAGGGCAGTTTTAAACTGCCATGTCGACTTGGAAAGTTAAACCTCTTGCCAGGCCCAAACCTTCCTTTATAATACATATAGGCCACCCCGAAGGTAGACCTTGTACAGCCCGAGGGTAGGGTGCAGTGTATTTAAAAAGTAGGACCTTACTTTTACATTTTACATGTTCTAGTAGTGAAAAACTCTTAAATTCATTTTTCACTACTGCAAGGCCTAACTCTCCCATAGGATAATGTTAGGATTACCTTACCAATTAAAAAGAGATGAGACCCCCAAGTTTGGTGTCTCCTCAATCCCAATTTAAAATCACACATATGGTGAAGTAGGATTTTAAGTTGTAATTCTGAAATTTGGCATTTTCTCACTTTAGCCATTTGGTGCCTTCTGCCTGTCTCTGAATACACATCTGGGGTGGGTGGCAGCTGGGCTTTGTGAATTTCCTCTAGACAGCCACACACAAAGGAAGCTTAGGTGTGACTGATGGGCCATCCTGTACAGGGTGGGAAGAGTGAACTGAATCTTACACCTCAATAGGATGTGTCCTGTCCCGACACAAAGGGTTGCATACTCCCCTGTAGTGAGTCTGGAGCCAGGGCAGGAAAGTCAGGGACTCTGTGCACTTCAAAGCCATCTCTTTGAAGTCTCCCCCACTTCAAAGGCATAACTGGATATAAGTACTGGACCTCAAATAACACCAACTCAGTTTACCTCTGGACCTGTGGATATGCTGCCAGGAAGAAGAACTGATGTGCTGCTGAAAGAACTGCCACTCTGCTGCCCTCCTTGCCAGATGGTGACCAGGACTGGTCCTTCATCTCTCCGCCACAGAACCAAAATTACTCCAAGGGTTTGCTGGCTTAGCCCCTGTATTGAAGTCTCAGGGATATCAAAGACTTCCACCTCACCCTGCTACAGCATCTGGACTCTGCCATCTGAGCATCTTGCCCTGCCAAGTGGTGCCACCCCAGTCCTTGACCCTTGGAAGTGGGTATACAGTGCTGCTCCAGTAGAAATCCACACATCAACACCGTTGTGTGGTTCGAAACTGGCGCATCTCCATCGACGATTACTCATGGCCACTGCTGCAAGGATTAACCGTGATGCATCACAGCTATTGGGAGGTCTAACTACAACACATCGCTGACTGCATGCTGCATCTACCCCAGTTCCGACGCATCATCGCCCTCATCCTACCGATCATCAACAACACATCACTTCCTCTGCTCCTTGTATCTCGACGTGGATGCAAATAAGGTACTTAAATTTGCAGCGGGCCAAGGCGGATCCCTGTATCCGACCCAGACTCCATCATGGTCTGCTTGAACTTTTGGACTTGACCCAGTCTACTGTGACCAGATAGCCCCCGTTGCCGCTTTATGCTTTTAAGCACTACACTTCAGTTTATTCATAACTCGTTTTCATCTTGTTTTGTTCATTAAATTAAGCTCTATTTATCTAAACTGGTGTGGAGTCTTTTTGTGGTGTTTTCACCGTGGTACTGTTTGAGGTGTTGCACAAAAACTTTACACATTGCCTCTTACGTTAAGCATGACTGCTCTGTGTCAATCTACCAGGGAGTAATCACAGGTTAATTTGGGGTGTGTTTGTAACTTACCCTGGCTAGGATTGTGGTTCCTGCTTGGACAGGGTGCATACCTCTGCCAACCAGAAACCCAATTTCTAACAGGATGTTACAATGGAACTTTTACAATGGACTATCCTCACATGCTTGAAAGATCTACTGAACCACATAAGTGTTGAACATGAGACAACTTTATTCACATCAGACTGCACCTCCAAACAAGTCCATGCTAACAACTGAATCCCACAACTGACCACCCCTAACCCTTATATACACAACCCCTTAAATTTGAAACATCACAGTCCACAAGACTCCCTGCAGTTGAGTCCCACATGCAAATAATAACTAGTGGACACGAGCACGCAAAGACATACACGCTCATGCCTAGTGTATTTGAAAGCACAACATTATTCAAAATGACAAAGGCACAAGTAGATGGCACGAGCGTAACAATCCTGTCATGCTCACACACACTACTCATGCACACTAGCACATGTAACACACCTTCCCCCTCTTGTAAAGGAAAGTTTTTGTTTCATTTTTTCGCCTTTTGTTTCCTATACCATCACATTATCTCTGAACCTCGCCAGAGGTTTGCGTGTTCTCATTTCTCTAGTCACAACCATACCTTCCACCCCTTCACTGGACTGCAAGGCTCTACACAAACCAGTGTCTCTCACACAGCTTTACCCACATCCCCAAAAACTTTATCCAGGCCTACCCTTGGACAGACATCCATCCCTTTGAACAAAGACACCTGACAGAGGTTCCACACACTTCCACCCTCCACTCGCACAGCATTTTTAAAAACTTCAATGACCCTCGTGCGATCTGACCAACTCGCCAGTCCCTTCCCACTCATCCTTCCTTTCTTGAGACATACTATATCCCCAACATTGACCTCCTGTTTGTTGTTAGCTTCTTTCCTTTTCTCTAATGCATCTCTCATTTTAAGTTTATACTCCACCACCCTGCATCGTATCGCCTTAAAATCCCACATCAGCTACATAATCTACATTCTTCTTCTGACTTTTCGACCACCAGGGAACAAGTGTAGTACTAGGTTTTCGTCTCTTCATAACTCAAAAGGACTCACTGAAGTCATTGAGTTGGGAGAAGTTCTGTATGCCATCAACTTGGACTGTAAAGCCTTCTTTGAGTTCAAACCCCCTTTTACTGATAACTGAATAGGTTCTGAAGTAGCAGAAATCTCATTTTATTTGTATGGGTGCATCATAATCATGTGTACAAGCACACTCACATATAACCTTGTGTTAGGAAACATGCAGTGTTAGACATGTATATTTTATTAATGTAATGATGTGGTGTGTTTAGATTACTGACAAACTAGCATGGAAATATTTTCGGCAGAAATTGATGTAACTAGCAGAAAACGTTAACATGAACAACTTAAATTGCACAATTGACAGCATGCATATACTAAATGTATTTAGCAATGCTATTTCTATAATTTGTAGACATATTCATTTAACTGCAATAGAGTTATGTCAACGTGTAGTGTTTAAGTTACATATTTTAATGTTAGCTAAATTATAGACCTGAACTGCAGGTCTCTGAAAACTCTCGCATTAGAATTAATGTTCTGAATTTTATGTGCACTGTGTAGTATGTTCTTTCTCACGTTTGCATTGTAGGTGGAAAAGTTATTTTATTAGGGTAAAGTAATGTCCTTGTTTATGAGCTGGGAAAGGAGAGAAGTTAGTTACTCAGCTCGAAGGTGGTAGAGGTGGAGATGGATTCACACGGGAGAAGGCCTGAGAACCAAGGACAAATGTTGCAAGATGGAGTGTGAAGAACACCGTGGAAGGTTTCCTATGACTGTGCCTATTGTGAACCTAGATATATGCTGTGCATTATGGGAGAGTTACCTGCAGATAATTGGTGCTTGGGATTAGGGAAATTAGTCCACTTCTTCTTTGCCTTGAGGGGGAGAGCATCTCAGTATGAGCTCTTTCTTCTGTGATAGTGGCTTTATGCTGCTTGACACATTCAATGGTAGAGAGACTTCTTAGGAAGACTCCACGCACTGACACCTTTATCCTTTCCACAGGAAATGCTATGTAGGGATGTCTCCTTAGTGATAGAGTACGGACAGGATTAATGCTTTTTACTCATCAACCCTTGATGCAGGGGAACTTAGACTCATGCTTTCTGATTCTCTGTATCTTACTCCTTGAACTGATAGTTTTTTTTATGCTGCATCATTTGCATTGGATACGCAGATTTGGCTTCATGCTAATTCCTTTGTATTTCTATACCCTCATGTTAAGGTGTCTCTATGCCCAGTTATTTTTGGCTTTGTAATAAATTGACTAACCTTATATAGTTGTCCATGAGTTATCAAAATTCCAAAGGCATTAATGATAATTTGGTCATGCATTAACAAGGTTTTTTCCCCTCTACACTTTGATGCCACTAAAAAGAACCATTGGGTTGTGACTCTAGAACAGATCTAGAACTTATGGGCCCGGCCCTTACAGTTCCTAAACCATTCCGTTAAACCTTTCCACTTGGCCATTGGTCTCGGGGTGAAACACTGCAATCTGTCTATTCACCACACCACACTTCTCCAGATACGTTTCCAAATAATCACTAACAAATAGTAGGCCATTGTCAGTGACTACCTCCTAAGGAGTACCCTCCCTAAAGAAAACCACATCCAAAAACTCTACCAGGCTCTCTGAGGTGATTTCCTTTACCACCTTGATCTCAGGCCATTTTGAAAAATAGTCCACCGTGACTATACAGAATGCTTCCTGACTGGGTAACTCTGCAAATGGGTCTTTGATTTCCACTCCCATTTTCTGCCACTGTGTAACCGGTAACTCAACTGGCCAGGATCAGGAGTCAAAGCTCTTGCCATTTTATCACTCACAGAACAACTGCCACTTATTCTCACATGATGATCCACAAATGAGTCTATCCCTGGCCACCAACAATTCTTCCTGACCCATCTCCTGGTGCTCTACATACCCACATGTCCTTCATGCGCAATATCCACAATGACCTTCCTCAAATTAAAAGTCAGTACAAACGTGTCTCCTCTCACAACAATACCATTCTTCACTGTTAACTCTTTCTGCACCTTAAAAACAACCAACAATTCTCCTGAGACTTTCCTTTTCTCTGTCCAACCACTACTAATACATTGAATAACTGTATTAAGTTCACCATCCATCTTCATCTCCTCTTTCCATCTTGTTTCCTGAATAACGGGATATTCCAAACCTAATAAACTGACGTCCTTCAAGCTTCTTCGCACTCTTCTCCTTCAAGTTCCAGATGTTCCTTACGAGGCAAAGGAAGTCTGAACTTGCAATCAGCATGCACATTACACTTGCCTGGCACATACTCCAAAGGATTTTGGAAACTCTGCAATCTGGAAGCAAGTCTAGCCAACCTTGCTGATATGGCACGCCCTCCAACAGGAGCCATGATATGCACTTTGTGATCCGTTTTTATAATAAATTTGGTATCCCACAGAAATGTCCTAAAGTGGTCCGCTCCCCACACACAAGCCAGCAACTCTCTCTCTATAACTGAATAACTCTTCTCAGCATTCTGAAACACCCGTGATGCATAAGCTACAATTCATTTCTTGCCATGCTCTTGTTGAATTAACACCCCTCCCCCCTAGATCACAATTGCTCGCATCAACTATCACTGCACACTCTTTTCCAATGACAAAAGTTTTGAGACAGGGTGCTTCTACAATCATGATACAATGGTATCAAGGAAGTAGACAAAAGATTTTATCATTCACTTTTATATGTAGCTCACAATAAAAAGTTTTGAAGCCAGAGCATGTTCTTGCAGGCAGATGCAACTGATGAGAAACGAAAGAGGGAGTTGTGAAAAGAAAATTGAAACATCCCAACAACAGTACATTCGGAGGGCCTCAATGCCCACAGCAGTACAAATCTTTTCATTTTAAATGTGAGCTCTGCATGCAAATAGTTTCCTGTACTTCCATTTAAACTGAATACTGAAATAACTTCCAATATCTACCCAAATATTCCTGTTTTTAAAATGAGTGAGTCATTATGCAACAAAGAGGATGGGTAGTCATAGAACTAGGTGCTAGACTTAGGTAGAGCTCTCTCTCATTAACTATGTATCTCACACAATGGCCAGCAATGTGTGATCTTACAAATGCCACAAGGGAAACTACAGTGGGAGTGTGGACATCCTCTGACTAAAATAACATGTTGGGATATGCCATGAATGCACTTACATAACCCAACCCTCCATTAATCCTGGAATTGTGACTACTTGTAGATGCACATATCATGCACAGACTTACACAGCTTAGCCTAATTGAGGCCAGCCACCCAAATATCAGTATTCAAGATCGAGTATCAGTAGCACATTACATATTCAGGATCTCTTTTGTTGATCCATCACAAAAATTCAAAAATCCTAAGGCAATCAGTCAACTGTAAGGCTAACAATGCAAAGGTCATGGTGTTCAAACAGGCCAACTCAAACTGCACAACGAAAATGGTGAGATGGTATAGGGAAACGTACCATGCATCAAATAAATCACAACACATATGGCCTCATGCATCTGATTTGTTGATCCCCTATTGGACAGGTTTGTTTAATTGCCAGGCCTTCATTATCAACAAGGCTTAGCGACTACCACGACCCAAATGGCACAGGATATTTAGAAAGGATGCCAAGCACTAAGCTGAGTATCCTTTCACTCCTACAGAGAGTAATTAAATTAGGCAAATGGTAAAGCATGAACATGCACCTAGTAGGAACTGCTTAATTTGCATTTCAATTATAGCCTCTGTAGTGACTTGTGACATGGCATTTTTATGTGTGTTAATGGGACAAACACCATAGGCCTTGCTGTACATTAAGATTATCACTGTTTGTTCATTGAATTTGTTATGGAAATATATTGCTTTATGAGCAATCCTGCTTATTTCTACAAAAAGCAGTTTTAAATTGTAAAACGAATTAAATGGGTCCTTGATTGTCATGTTTTATGAGTTTCACACTAACAGAGTGAAATAGGAATATTTTCATTGTAAGATCTTTTTCACAAACATACCAGCTAAAATGTGAATATGATACAGAGAGAGATGGACTTGCAAGTTCCATTTTCCACGTAGAAGGTAAAAAAGTAGCAGTAAGCTTCCATCCAGTTCCTATGTTTTGAATAAGAAGTATTGTTCACTTTCTGGTGTAACAAAAACAGGAGCTGAGCAGGAGCTGACCCCTCCTCACATAATACACCACCATCTATACGAAAGTTATATAAGGCGCTGGTGTTGGGGCGGTGCATACAGTTACAGGATGAATGCTGAAATATGGCATGTTATTACAAACACACTATGTGACTATGTTGTAGGACAGCTAGTTAAAACTTGTAGGAAGGATTAGACTACTTCAACAGTTGGGATTCTCACGCCTCATCTGAATTAACCATCTGAGGAGTCTGTGTTCTGTCTGAACCCGTAAGTGAGTCCCAAACAAGTATGGTCTCGATTTCTTCAGTGCCCAGACCACTGCAAATGCTTTCCTTTCTTTAGCACTCCACCTCGCTCCTTCGCCATAGTTGAGAAGCTGTCGCTGGATATCTCGATCAGCTCCCAATCTTAAGTTAGCACATATTAAATGTAAAATGGTAACCCAATGTTAGTCAATTGGAGAGAGGCCTTACAACAGTGAAAAATTACTTTAGGAATTTTTCACTGCCAAGACATGTAACACTTAAACATGTTCTACTTTTTCAATACAATGCACCTTGCCATATGAGCCTTTAGGGCCTACCATAGTGGTGAAATATAGGTATTAAAAAGAAAGCTTTAGTCTGGCAAAAGTTTTACTTTGGCAGGTCAAATTGACAGTTTAAAGCTGCACTACAGGCTGCAGTGGCAGGTCTGAGACATATTTTAAAGTGCTACTTTAGTAAGTGGCACAATGACTGCTGCAGGCCCACTAACAGTATTTAATTTACAGGCCTCAGTATAGTTAATAGGATTTAGCAGTGTCTTACAAGTAAATTAAATATGAAAATTTGGTGCAGTCCAATTTCACCATGTTTGATATAGAGAGCACTTTAGCACTGGTTAGCAGGGGTAAAGTGAACAGAGTCGTAAGGCCAACAAAAACGAGTTCAGCAAAAATCAGAGGGTGAAGTAAACAATGTTTGGGGCAATACCATTCAAAGCTTGTCAGGTCTAACACATATCTTTTTCAGCTCTGATGTAGGCAAGCATCCTTCCCAGGGACTCTAGACTGCTTTTAGTTTGGAGTCCTCTGCCATGGCTAACTCCCAATTCCATTTGGAGACCTCTTTTTTTCCCTTCAGTCATTTCTGTTACAACAATCCAAGGTAAACAAGCATTGGCATAGCCAATAGGTCTCGCCTTTGGGACCGTATAAGTGTTTAGCCATGCAACAGTTGATGTTGTTGCACCAAGGATATTATGCTGCATAACTAAATACTTTTAAGGTCCCAAAGGCGAGACCTACTGGCTATGCCAATGCTTGTTTTAAACATCGTATTTACAAACCCAACACTCATCAGTAATGTGTACATCTTTACACCCACTAAAATGTGAAGAGTTCAAAACTGGATGTCAATACATTAGTAGATACCATTCTCAAGCATTTCTTCTGATCCTTCAGCAGATGTGCTTAATGATATAGTTACAGCCAACTTACCGGTACTGGAGAGAATAATATGACAACTACAGGATGTGTGCTTAGGGACAGGGTCGAACATTAAACCAAATTTTATCTCAATTAATAAAGGCAGCTCATTTTCAGAAAGTTGGATTGGTTAAAGGGGTTTAAGAAGGTTGAGCAATCCCTGAAAATAAATTAACTGTCCTCTGTATGTAAATGTATTATTAATTCAGCAGTTCTAAAAATATCTCCATCGATAAGAAACAGGTCATAATTCAGTTTAAAATCCTTTAGGAAAAGGAGGAAAGTTAGAAAGAAGTCCAGCGTTTAAAGTTATTGATCGCTTTCTCTACAAACCTACAAAGGATCAGGGACTGCACTTCAAATATATATGAAATTACTATGAAATGAAGCCATTATCATGTACCTTACCATTGTAATAAACAGGCAACTGTAAAATGCAAACGTTTCATGTCCGTTTCTCTTAAGTACCTTTTAGGAATATGCATAGTATGTTGTTGTAGCAAGGCCATGGCTCTTTTCCAGACTCTTGTTCTAAGGCGACAGCTTATGCACTACAACAGAATAAGGAAATACCTTCATTTTGCCCACAATAAAAAGTTTCCCTTGTTAAACAACTGGACAAGTAAATAGACCAGCTCCCAAAAGCCAAACGTCAGCAGATCTATGTAAACCCTTCAGAAATGCGCAGAGGTCTGATATGACATGAGAAACGTATGCACCAACTCTGGTGCCAGCAGCTTCGAAAGTGTGATGCAGACAGGACATGCTTATTTAGACCGAAGTTACGGCCATGAGCAAAAGCTAGTGATTATCCAATGGAATTAATGGAGCAATGGTTTACAATGACAGACGAGTGATGAAAGTCAAATTAATTATAATGTCACCAATGAATGAACTGTTTCTCTAGGTGCTGCATAATAACGAGAAATGTTAGGGGCATATCTAAGGCTGTAGGGGCAGCAGACCTGGCGCAATAGACTTCTTTTAAGGAGGATTTTAAAAAACTGCATGGCTTTCTGAAAATCATTAGGTACAACAACAGTTTTCTTTTTTTGTTTTTTATTTCACTCCAGCTGCCACCGGGAGCAAGTTAAACTGTCTTATAGATGTGGGGCAGGTCTTGCTTACTGAGCCCTCCAAATGTGTTTAATGCTGTATTATGTGCTATATCAGAGTGTACTGGCACAGGCAACTACAGCTAATGATTCAGAAGTCGGCTGGACTTAAATACTACTAACTTTATGTTATCCTCATCTCATTGCTAATCTACTCGTGTGTACCATAGATGCACTAGCTTAGCCCAAGCATTTAATGGATTCTCCAGATAATCAATTCTCAGTACCTAAAAACAATTAGAACAAGGGAGGTTGCGGGAAAGGTTGGCCAGTAACCAAATTAACAAGCAATGGCCGCGCGGCCGTGAAATTGACACGGCCGCGCGGCCGCGAAAGTTAAAGTAATCATGAGCAGATGGCGAGGGAAGCCATATGGCGCCTGATCGCGCGTGCACGCTCGCGTGAACGCAAGCTGGTCGCCAGCAAACTGCTGTTTGCACTTCCAAAACCCGCTTACTAAAACTCTCGCCAGAGCAGCGCATGTGCTGGCTCAGGCGAGACCTAAAAAGGGCCCTCACACACCTGCCCTTAATAGCTTATTCCCACCTCCCTTGAAAGGAGATATAACTTGCCTTCCATTCACAGTGGGCTGCCAGGAGAGTTCCAGATTGGTGCTAAACCACTGTTCTGTTATAAGCCCAATATTTTCCTAATGTTTAACCAAAGATTTGGATTGACTTTCAATATTTCAGATATACTTTCTTGGAGAATGTAAGAGCTCCAAAAGTACACAAACGTTTTTCCAGGCCAGTGTCTTTAAGCATTGCATGAAATAATTGACATCTACAAGAGTTATCTGAGTGCGAATTTTGTATTTCCTGAATTGAACAGTTTAACAATACATTTCCACGTTTGGAAGCACTAGACCACCCCCTGCCCCCGTCCACCTTTTTTTTGCTATGCTAATCTTACTCCATTTGATGCCCAGATGAAGATACAATTTTTAGCTTGAATTCGAGAAATGTTTTTCTTACCATATTTCAGTGGACAATATGCCAATTGGATAGTTTGTTGTAGCAGTTACCCAGTGGCTGCTATATTACTCTACATAGAGCACACTACTATGAGTGAACACTTTCATGTACATACTACACTTTAGCAGTGGGCTTTGGACAGGTTGAGGCCCTATTACCGGTGCCACGGTTCTTTTCATCGTATATCATGTACTTATGTTTGCTGCAGTGTACAGATTTCAGCTGATACAGTTGGTACATAGGAGGTCACATGTAGCCAAGACTTCAGGTTTTATACACAATCTTATAGGATGGAGCCTTAACCAAAAGCATTACTTATTTGGGGTTTTTCAATACCTTTAGCTTCTGCATATGAGTGAAGCTGTTGAAGACATGAACTTGTAGATAGAAATGTCACAATTTGTGGCTTTGCAGTATTATGGAGTCATGTGTTCACAAATGAATCAGGCACAATAAATCTAAATTATGAGAACAGAATGGCAGAAGTCTTATACTTAAATGGAATTCTCCATATTTACTTTTCTTCATATTTCTCCCTTAGCTTTTGGTGATGCCACTTGCACCAGAGTGCATTCAGGTGCTACAGTGATGTCATGAAACAGCTATGTAATAGAAACAGTCACTGTCTTTAATTATCTTGTTATGATTCCCTGAGAAGTTGAATATGCTAAACCACGTCTGAAGATCACAGGCTTTATGCAAAAGGAGTATGATTGAAGCACAATGTTTTGCATAGTGCTAAGACGATCCTCAACCTTCAAGCTGCAGGGGATTCCCAAATCCCTTACAATTCAAACTGACTTTTCAAGAAAGGCATAACCTGCCAAGCTCTTTAATATTAAGGGGTGAAAATTGGCTTATTACTCTATGTGAAGGCGTCAGATGGATGTTATTCGGCAGCAAACAGATCTGGGCTGTTTCTATAACAACGAGGAAGTTCTCAGAATTGTCTCAGGACCCCTAATGTGCTAAATGCCCTTAATTCTCTACTTTCAGGTGCTATATACTGGCAGAAAAAGCCATTAGAAATGTCCAATGTAGTCTTATATATTTTGCGAGCTATGTTGTTCATTAGAGCTGTCCTATGTGAATTTTGAAATGTAAAAGCGTGTGTATGGTTGTTTAAATGTCTGTAGTCTAAGACTAAGCGATAGGAATGACACCGTTTAGCTACCGGGAATGATGGATTGTTCTTTGCTAAACTACAAGGCTCTATTACATCTTGAAACTCTAATTGTGATAGAATTTCCCTTATGTGGCAATTGGTTTATGTTTTATTGGATATTGTGGTTGCACGTGTGGGCTGGACCTTATGGGTATAACGTGATAAGCCCACTCTGAAGCATACACTTGTTTAACAACTTCAGAGACAAGAATGAAGGTGTGATTACATCTTCTCCTTGTGGGACTTTTCTATCAAACTTAGGCGGCCAATCTACTTCAGCCAAGACAATGTCAAAAGTGTTGGATATATTTTCCCAGAATATTATTTTAATGGTGCGCGGTATGTCACCCTCAATTTGGATGTCCAAATCATAACGTCTGTCAGGAGGGCTAACCTGCTGATCGGATGTTTCAACTTGAATAAATTCATTAGTTGCTCAGAAGATTCTGATGAACTATTGTGACTTCTGCTGCACTGTCTAACAGTGTCAATGGACACGTCTTGTTCTGAAGGAGTGTTCTGAATGTGTGTGGCATATTTAGTGGAAATACCTACCAATTCCTTCTTTCTCAACGAGGGGTTCTTGTTGTGGAGGTTTCTCTTCCTTTTTTATGATGAGTTCAGATGAGCATTGTCAATCCTTTTCGGTTGCACATACTCTTCATACCAGCGTTCGGGTCATCCCACTCTCTCCAAGCTTTTGTCGGCTGGGTCCTTAAAGGAACGAGAAGGACGTTTATTAGTGTACTAATACCTATCAGGCTGTTTAAGTGTATCACGGTTATGTAAATTATAAAGTTTTACAGTGGACTCCAGTTGCGGAGATCCACTCTGTGTTTTTGTTCCATCTTTATTTTTCAGTTTGTCCCAGCGTTTTTTTTGAAGACTCGGGTCCCTATTGCGTTTAAGCTGCAGCTTATATGGCCAGCCTCCCAAATTATCTCGACCTACGGATGTACAGGTTTTATTAAAAAAATTTGGTAATTCATGCTCCTGGTCCACAACGGTATCCTGCTCAAGCCGTTGGCATACTGCCAGTGCTGCTGCCTCCTCTTTAATATTACTTAAAAGAATGGAGGAAACTCTGGCAAAGCTGCCTATTAATTTCATCCCCAAATGCAGGGAAGGTGCAGCCCCATATCGATTTTAAATCTCTTTAGTACCTCAGGGAAAGAGGAATAGACAGTGTGCCATGTTTTATGGTATATATGGCAGCAAAGACTGAGCCCTGGGTAGCACAAACCATACCAAGTGGTAGGCACATTGCGAACATTTTTAACCCAGTTTTCATCTTGCCAGCACCACACAACGTGGTACAGGCACGACAAAAACCTTATGTGAGATTTATGAAGCCATGCAAGGCCACTTTGCGTGGCCCTGAGTTACTGCATAATGTGGAATAGAGCAACGCACGTCAAATCACTGCGTTGTCTTACTCTGCTCCTGAAAGGTGATCTATGGGCGTTTCTTGAGTATTCTCACGCAACTCCCATGGATTTTGACGCATTCCCAGATTTACCTGAATTGGTAAACTTAGTAATGCGCCAAAAAGATACGTCGCCCCCAGGTGAGGAGTAATGAGGGGAAATATCTTTTATTTCTCCATGTTACTTCCTCTTTCTATGTGGGCTGTATTCTGCAGCACACATAAAAAAAGAAATATGCCTTATGGGGATTGTTTTTGGGCAGGAAGGTGCCCATTCCTGCACAAAAACAATCCTGCATGCAACAGAGGCACCCATGCACCATTGTGCAAGGGAGCCTGCATTGGTACTAGGCTGCAAACAGGGCACTGGTGCAGGGGAAAAGCAGGAATGTGCATTATTGCCCTTTTACTGTCACGCAGTGCAGCACAGCAAGGTGACTTCCTGCGTTGCACTGTGTGACAATTTTGTAAATGTGCCCCTCTGTTTGTCTTGGGGCCCGTATGGGGAAACACTGCTTCAAGCTGATTTGTTTTTTGTGCAATTCAAAACAGAATTTCCTCCCGTCTGGTAGAAACTTTACCCATGATTGCATTAATAGTTACTGCACTAATTACAGGCGCTGCTAACTGTGGCTGGTCAGCTTGAACAGCCCTAGCTGGGACAGCCGAAATTGTACATTGTACGCATAACGAACTGTGTTAAATGTCTATATAATCTAACTAGACCTGTGTAAAGCGTACGGAGTTCCTCAACATTTAATGGTGCTAAATGTGTGTATGGTGTACAGCCAGTTAGGACCTGCCAGGTCATCTCATCATTGCTGAGGGAACCCAGTCTCACATTGTTTAGTGGATGTGGAAGGGATCCTTGGAACCAATTCTGATGCTCCTAAAATGTTTGTGGTATTTCTAAATATTCATATGGTCTATATGCAGGTGGAACTGCTGCTTCAGTGTATGTATCAAATGTTCATATGGCAGCATCGACTGCAGGAAACTCAACCCAGCAATAAAATACTTCATATTTGTAGGCTTTGTGTGCCTCAGCCACAAAGGTGACATCACCCCCCTCCAACAGAGAGGAGTCCTTTTGACACTAACAGTGCTGTAACAGCATCTCTACAATTAACGGGAATGTGCTAGCGCCATATTTAATGAATGGATTTCAAAGAAAGGGAAGTACTATAATGGGGTAATCCTTTTAAAGGTTCAAGCTTGAACAACCTTCAGACAATAATAAGGGTCTCCTAATAAGCTGAGGAGGATTAGGCCATAACTCTACAGACGTCTCCATTTGAGGTGAAAAGGGAGCCTTGGGCACATGCAAGAACTGCTCGGAAGACCCATTAAATAAGTACCTGACCTAGAACGTTAGTGGCGCCATGTTATACGGTCCCTATGAATTAAGTAGGACTGTGTATCTAGATAACATAAACTTCAGAATATGGAAACTAAGTTCATACATATCAGAAAAGGTTGGCCCAATTCCTAGGTAGCTCACAGTGTCCCATCGAAACCCCTAGCCTTATCAGGATGCCAGATGATATCAGCAACCTCAAACATGACCACTGTTATTCCCCAAGGAAATTGTGGAAACAGATCTACCCTTTCATTGTTACTTTTGCATGCCAAGATAAACACAAGAAAATATATGAATATGGCTTTTCAAACATTTATTGAAACAATCATATTCTTGTATAGAAAGCATGAGCTGCAATTATTAGGCAGATAAAACAAAGCATTGTAACCAGCATTATGAGAATGGTGAAAAAGATAAACAGTTCGACCATGACAACTTTACTATGTGATGATACACCTATCTAATACTACCTATACTATTGAGAGCATAGAGGGCGTACCCTCTGCCATTAGGATAGCTTAACCCCCATACCTGAGTATGATGTACCAGGATGTGGTCTGTGTAGAGCAGGTTATCATCTTTTGCAGGATAGAGGTCAGAGTCATCAGGGCTGTATCACGGTCACAGTGCACTGCGCTCCAGGTTAATCCCAGCAAAAGTGCTCCTCAGGCGAATGTAGCACAGAGGCTGTTTATATAATAAAAGCACTATTCATACCGCACGGTGTCAAAGGTGCAGATCTGATGCAATGGATTGTTTGGAGCCTTACAGCTGTCTCCAACCGGACAACCAAATGCAAGGGCATCTCGTTCTATTTGCCTAGCCTAGGGCAGAGTGTACATACAACAATGCAGCACTGCTAACTAGGAATAAGCTGCACATACCGTAGCTTCTCAGTACATTCTCTTGCTAATGTAAAACATGTAAAAAATAAAGCATGTAAAAAGTCACCCTTAGAAAAAGATGTCAAGTAAAGCGTGAAACTAAAAATGGAGACGTAGCACGGGCTCTAATGTACCTCACTACAGAGACACCATGGCCTGTATTATCTACAGGGAGTACTGCACTGGTCTGCGTAACCTTTAACTGGGTGCGCTGGGCATACACCTGGTCAGTGCTCTGCATTAGAGGTAATGCATTGCCCCCAGCACAGTCACAAACTTGTACCTGCTCTGGGGAAAGCGCATTAGTGAAAGGCAGGCTAGCTGTTTGAAGAAGCCAGTCCACTTTTCATTTTGCAGGTGGCAATCAGCCTTGCTTTTGAAAGTGGTCAAAGATGATTAGTGGGGTCAAGAGAACTCCCTTTGCAACCTCAGTTGGTGCACTGACTGTGCACCAACTCTATGTGGTGCATAGTCAGTCGATCTCCTAGATGCTCCTTTTCCTCTATGCCTATATCTGTAATAAGGCACCACCTGATAGGCAAAGTATTCCCTCATTTGCATGGGGCCAGTGAAATATGATTTTGCAGAAGGGGTCGTACAAGCATCTATAGACCCTTCTTTAATGCCAAAGAGCCATGGTGGAGAAAAAAACTGGCACACACACACCCAGCGTACTACAGCCCCAAGACCATGATCTGTGAATTTAAGAGGACACTTTGTGTAATATGGCCCCAAGACTACTAGCTCTGAATCTAACCGTGACACTCCCAACTTATATGTAGACAATGTATGGGCAATGGGAGCTACCATTTGACAAAAAACCTTAAAAAAAACGAAGGTTGATCAACCTGTCCCATTATGCAAAGGTAAATTTGGCAAGTGTAATCATGCTCTTAAGGGCACAAGTCACAACATTATCTCACTTTGCAGTGTAGGAGGGCTGCTCTTAAATCTCAAAAGAATTTACAATCAATAAAAGCAAATCAGTCCTGGGCCATTTAAACTTAGTATGTTTCCTTTTGAACATTACTGTATATATTTTGAAAACATTATTCATAAACTATTATCTTTGGAATACAGGGCTAAAGGCGATCCCCAGTGCGGAGTTATCTAATATAGTCATATAGCAACGCAAGGACTAATATCGTGAGTTGACTACAACCTTCAATAAATCTTCACAACATAGAGAGCACATCCAGAAAAATGGCCGCAGGCCATGCTTAACCATCATAACCCTATCATCAGTCTATAGACTACACAAGGAGTGGGAAGGGATGGGAAGGAAAACAAGGGGAAATGTGACAGTAAAGGAAACAGTTATGCATTAATAACAATAACATTAATGGAATATAAGACATCCTTCCTCTTACAACAAAACAATGAAGAATTATCCTTGCAGGTCTTTCTACGAAGGTGGTCTGGATCTGATGGAAACCTTAACTCTACTTTCAAATGATCCTTCTACAGGAACATCTTGCAAAGGGGTGGACGTTTGACTGCCCCTACTATCTCAAAGAGGATGAAATCTAGCCTCAGAGTCATCAGAGGATCTGGCACAATGCTTAGTTGGAGGTGTAAATTCTGAGTCAGGGAAAAAGTATATATCATCATCATTCAGCTCCCGCTCCACACTAGAACGTCCATCCTGATGCATAGATTCGGTAACCCTTCTGATGCTCCAACACCTCCAGTCCCGTGTAACAACACTTCCCTTGTTTATTTGACCACTTTTAAAGGTGTGGAATATTTGAACATGTCCTTCTCTACCCTATTAGGCAATGTGACGTGAACCATATCCTCCAATAACAGATCATGGTGTATGAACTTGTACACAACACACATCTTTGTTTGGCTAATGAATGTTTCTTCTAAACCTGCTTCCTAACAAGATCATAATCCACATTCTGTTCATAATTTTTGTTGATTGGAGCAACGTTTGAGCAACCACCATGGTATAAGTCAGATGTTGGAGTTCTTCCTCTCAGTAACTTGAAGGGACGGATTCTAGTTGTAGAATGGGGACCGTATGCATTAAGCCCACATCCTTTCCTTAATAAGTCATGATAAGAATTCTGCAAATTTTTTGCTTTTACCAGGAACACCAAAAAATACTCTTGTAACTTTGAGCTCAACCCTGCAATTGGTGCTGTGGAATTAAGCCCACCCACCAAAGACAAGAGACAAGATATGAACTGTAGGTTTGTGGTCTGTTTGCATGGTTTGGGTTGTGGTCTTCTCACAAATTAAACTTGTTTTTCCAAATGAAAAGTCTGAAAGGGACCACTGCCCAAACACAGGCAACAGTTCACACTCTGCCACAGTGTATTGTCTTTACATTGGACTAAGTGTCCTGAAATCAAAGAGAATCACCCAATCATTGTGTCCTTGTTATTTTGAGAGAACAGCACCCAACCTTGGATGTACGTTGATGGTGCATTGTTTTCCAGTGGTGAATGGTCATAATGTGGGTGCATAGCTGTGTTATGCTTCATCAAGCTGAAGGCTTCTTCTTGGTTATTACTCCATGCATATTTCTGATCTTTGTGAAGCAAGAGTCTTAGGGGTTCCAAGAATGTGGCAAAGATTGTGATGAAATGTGAATAGTATTCATATCGACTACAAAAGGATAGTAGTTTTTCCTTACATGCTGGGCATGGTGCTGGGCTAATAGCATTCACCAGGGTATCTTTGGGAACCACAACATCTGCTGTCACTTTCTGGCCAAGATATTTCACTTTTTCCTTAAAGAGATAACACTTGTTGAGCATCAAGCCTTGTGCTTCCAGCCTGGAACATACCATGAACAAAAACTCACTATGATTCTCTATATTTTTCAAACAGACTAGAATATCATCCTGGAACACCTCACATGTTCTTTCATGTCTTTGAAAATATGGTACGTTGCTCATAAAAATCCAGAAGAGGCTGAGGCCAAGCCGAAGGGCATGCTCCTGTACTGACAGAGACTAAAAGTGGTGATGACGGCAGTTAATGATCTTGAGTCTTCAATTATTTCATCATGATGGTAAGCCAACTTTAAATTCAAAATGGAAAACACAGTAGCCCCATTAAGGATAGTAATCAGTTCATTTACCTAAGGTAGGGGGTGTCAGTCTATGACAATGTTATCATTGAGAGCCTTAGAGTCACGCACAGGTGAAGGCTTCCATTACTCTTCTTACTCAAGACAATTAGAGACACCCATTCTGATGATTCAGCCTCTTTGATTATTCCTAGTGAAAGGAAATCATGCAACAAGTTCTGGAAGTTCTCCCTTACAGAAAGAGGCCCTCCCTCAACTTCTGCCTGGCTGGATCACAATCATCCTTCTTCCTAGCTCATCGCTAAAGATTTTTGGAAACTTATGGATGAGCGTGGCAGCCATTTTATTCTCCTGAATAGGTAAAACTGGATCACTGGCATTAGGGTTTAAGAGAATCTGCAGCAGTCTTTGGTCCTTTCAGCCAAGAATACAAACTTTCCTGTGGGTCACATATATTTTTATGTCAGCATTCCTACCCTTAACTTGGAGAGAAATATCCAGTGAAGGCAATAGTTCTTTCATAGAAGGCCATCAGTCTTATGTATTATGTTTCAATGAAGTGCCAACCATAGGCACAAATGTAAAGATAAAGATTTCCTCCGTAATTATGGTATATTGTAAATCTGAGACCACCATCACCTCCAGGTCTCTGTTAAAAACCTGCAGCATACACCTTGTGGTCTTCTCTAAAGATATTCCTAGTGTATTTTCAATTATCTGAATAACTGAAACCATTCCTTGGAATTATTTCTGCTCAGGGTCTTCTCCTTCTTACTCATTAAGGTGTCTGCCTGAATTACTCTGAGCTTTTGTGAATATTGCCCATCCTTGCACACTAGGCTGAAATGCTTTGTGCGTCTGCATATTGCAATCCTTTCCGAGAGCCGGACAATTCTTGGATGAAGCTATGTGTGTGAGGCTGCCTCAATGGAAACAAGACAGCTTAGCATGACTTTTCTTGGACTTGTTAATTTTTGATTTTCTATATTAGTTGCCAACCCTACATACCTCACAATATTTACATGGTTATTTTTCTAAATGTACTTTATGCACCCATGAAACAGATTGTTCCAAGGCTTTTGCAGATTTGATTACCTCTTGAAGTGAGGGATCATCCATGACCCACATTGTTTCCTGTTCACACTATTAGTATTGACCATTAACTGGTCATAAATCATCTCCTCTGTATACACTTCAAAGTTACATGTTGTAGATACTCCTACTAATGTTCTTATAAATTCCTCATAGGACTATCCTTACTTTTGCTTTCTGATAAAAAAAAGATAACATTCAAGTGTGAAAATTATTGTAGGCTTGAATCTTCTCTCTAGCCTTATTTATGCTTCTTCAAAGTCATCATGCTTCTGATCTTAACTTTAGGTAATATGTGAAATATGTCCTGGCCCTCTGAACCTACACAATGTAATAGTATGCACTTTCTTCATTCAACCGACATTTCTCAGCATCTATGGCCAGTAAATAGGTCTGAAACTTCGCCTTCCATCTCTTCCATGGGACAGATGGATCCCCTTCATTTTTCAAGAATGTTTGCGGTGGTTCAAACTGCATAATGACTCAGGAACTAAAATAAAGACTGTAAGCAAGCTAAAATGGAGTTGTAGTGTCACAAAGTATTCAGGGGATTATGAGAATATGCAGGAGAGCGATGTTCATATAGTGGATCTGGTCGCATGGTCAAATAATTGTGAATTACCACGTCAGTTCCTAATAGAAAGCAAAGGATAGCAGGTGAAAGAAGCCATGACTTTCAGGAGAATGGAGGAGTCATCTTTTATGCTGGTTGCTAAGACATCCCTCCACCCAGGAGAAGGCTACGTAAGTAGATGCAAGCATGTTAATCCATGGGCAGTCACAAGGAGCAGCCAAAGTGGGATTATAGCATCAGAAGGTGGTTGCAAGGGCAGCCAGGCGTGGCAGATCAATGAGAACTGATATAATTGGCCCACATGACCGCCCTCCGCCTTGAGGTGGGGGGATAGTAGACTTCCGGGCCTGGAGGCTTGACAGGAGCATCAGAAGGCGCAAAATCTTCTGGAGGATCTGACTCAACTGTTCACAATGGCAGAGGATGAGGTCACTTCGCATCGGTGAGACACTGAGGAAAGAAGAACGTTCCAACAAGACAATCTGAGTGCGCCAAATCTTTCCCACGGCTGGCAGCACTTCTCGATCCTCAGCACTGGTGTTGCTGGTTGGTGGACAGAGGCCCATCCTGTTCCTTGGCATCACAAGGTGCTGTGTAGCAATGCAATGAGTCCTATTGTGGGATGAATACAACCTTTACGAAGTCTTTACAACATGGAGAGCAAATCCAGAATAACAGAAGCGGGCACCGCTAACCATCATAATCCTCCCAACATTCTATAGAATGTAACAACTGCACAAGGCGCGGGGAGGGCGGGAAGGGAAACAAGGAAACATGACAATAAAGGCAAACAGGTATGCATTATTAATATCATAATAATCATGGAATATAAAAAGTCAACATTTAAAAATACATTAATATGTTGTCCAGACGGTTTGTGGGCAAACCTTGTACGCAAGTCAAACTTTGATGAAAATTGATCAAATTAAAGGGCAATCAAGAGGGGTGCAAGAAAAACGACTGTTTTATTCCATTTAAAAAGAGCACCTTGTTACTCTGCTCATCTTTAGTCCCCATCAGAGCCTTCCTGGATGAAGGATTTCCAGCAAAGAAAACAAAGTATGGGAATCCCAGTTGCTCTATCTTACTTCAAAGGCAGCAGCTAAGAACCAGGTCAAACTCTGTTCAGAAGTTAACACAGCATACATATAGCTTTTGTCACATTGTGAATCTAGTGGTAAGTGCTAAGATCCAGTCAAAAGCCAGCCTGATCTTTAGGAATTTGGATTATTTCCAAGGCTCTTTCCTAAAGTGCATTTAATAAAACGCAGCCATATATATTGGCTGCAGAGCGAAGCAGAGTTATAAGCTAAACCGGATCGCCTCCTCCTGTCTCCTTTAGACTTGGCAGTAGAGCATGATCCAGAAATCAGGAGGCTCCAAATATTTACAACATATATAAATAAGAGGAGTCGTCCTAAAATTCTGAGTATTTTTGGGCCAGGACATTGTTTTTGTTATTGAAACAGAATCTTTCATAATTCTTGAATGTTGAGTTTTGCTTGTTTCTCAATTTTATTTTACCTCCTGGTTAAATTGTTCATGTAATATCAGCCACAGCAATTGGTTTGAGGAGATAAAGAAATGTAAATTTTACGCTGCATTTTTGGAAAACGAATACATAAAAATACACAAAATGGATAAGTGATATGAAATAGCAGCGGGACAAGCACTCAGTTGCGAATCCTAGTATAAAGAATACAACTTTTCTAGCTATCCAACGCAGAAATCTTAATAAAATGAAGTAACGTACAAGATTGCTATCAATTAAGTCTATTTCATCATATTATGAAGGGTGGATGAAAACAGACATTTAAAAGGAAAGGGCTCTTGAGAGAACAGAAGTTGCTACAGAGGAGTACAATATGCTACCTATCTATTGGTCGCTCTTTCTAGAAGCAGTTTAGACACTTACATGTCTAAAATAGCATAGTTTATCCACTATCTTTGGTTAGTTCATTGTAAAGATAATTATTTAGCATGTCCCATTTCACCTGTTTAGCCAGATAAATGGCTTGTTGTGCCTCGCTCAGAATGATGTAATAAACCACACTGCAGCAAATCCATAACTACAAGGCGCTGGGCTATACTCTTTCTCTAATTTCAATATATTCATTTCTACCTTATTTTACAACTTGAAAAGAAAGTTACAGTGTAGGTGCTTGTTTATCTATTTCGTCCTCAGAAAATGAACACTATGGGGCCCATTAGGATGGGGGGTGGATCACCCCCGCCAGTCCGGCGGTAGCCACCGCTGGCCCGGCGGGGGCGATCCGCCCGCCATCCTTCCATGATTGACCCCCGCCACATTAGGATGGCTGGGGGTCCGCGGCGGACGGGGAAGACCGTCCGCCGCTTTTCCGCCGGTCGACTCGTCGACCGGGCGGAAAACTGCCACAATATGGTGGCGGTGTCTGTAAGACACCGCCAACCATATCATGATGCCTGCGGTGAATCGCCTTTCCATGGCGGCATTGCCGCCATGGAAAGGCATGCGGTTTCTGCTTTTGGGGGCCCGTTGCGGGCCCCCAGGGTGTTGGGGGTGTGGGGGGTGCACATGGGGGGTACCTATGCTACCCCCCCTCATTGCCATGCACTACGTGGCAGACGTGGTGCCTGCCATGTAGTGCATGGCAATGCCGTGCACAGTCCTCTCAAATTGCGAGTGGGTCTGCAGCCAGCAGATCCACCCGCAATGTGAAAGGCACAGGATGCGCCCGCCAGTGTGGCGGGCGCATCCTAATACACATGGCGGGACCGCCGCAACTTCGGCGGTCGGTCCCTAGCTCCGTTACGGTGGTGGGCGGACTTTGTCCGCCCGCCATCGTAATAGGCCCCTAAATTCTTATCCAATCAAGGTACCTACTAATACAGCACACCGAAATATACAAGTTCAAATAGAATCTTCTCTCAGGTGAATCCTGTCGAAAAATCCTCCATTAACATGTCTCCCTCTTTTTCTTTGTGAAATCCCGGAAAATCAAAGGATACATCTATGTAGTCTATTATTAAATCATCAAACTCTTATTGCATACATATATAGAGAGTTTCGCCTATCAGTTTCTGAAGGTTTTCTGTTCTATTTTTCAGTTTACTCACTCTGATCTCCACCTCGCCATCTCATTAATCCAATCAGATGTCAATTTAATTCACAGCCTATGTTGTTTGTTAGTAGCAAAAACATGCAGACCTTGACATTTATAAGAGTTTTAATAATACATAGCTTGTTCCAACATGAGGACTAGGATAGAAACAAATGTTGAGAACTGAAGCGACAGCAGAAGGAACAGCTTTGTGGGCCTCGGCAATATGAGCCTCTGATTATGAGAAGCTGTGACAGGAACATAGACAACAGGAAGAAATAATCCTCAGGAACACACTTGGAGATGTTGACACTGGAGGCAGCCTTTCGCCTTCAGCAAGACTGCTGGGCACTCTCCGGAGAAAGTTACCATCGGAGTGGAATAAACGGTGAAACAGACAGGCTGATTCAGCATGGTAAAATGGAGAACATGCAGATTTTGAACATGGTTGGATTTGACTACTGGCACTGAGTAACAAAACTGCACAGAGCCATTCAGTGTAGCTGGAGGGTGGATGTAGTGGAGTTCAGCTTCAAAGAGACATGCATGAACCGGTTGGCGACAGGGTTAGTAAATATATGGACAAAGAAAAAGCGAAGAAAGAAAAGAAGTTGGTAGAAAGAGCTACAGAAGGCATAAAGGAGGAAACATTTGAAGGTGGCAACAGCCTGAAACTGTCAAGAGGGTGGATATATTCACATTAAATGCACAACCTAGAAAGGAAGGGACTAAATTCAAAAGGAGAAGACAACAAAAAAAACTTTCATGGATGAAATCACTCAGTATGAGAGATCTCAATAGAAACTGAGCTAAGCTAAATTATATATCTGCTACTGGGAAAAAGTAGACCCCCAAGACTGCAGGCTCAATGGACTGGCTGCAGGTGCAGCAAACAATGGTGTAACAACAATTTGAAATCACAATATAAATAGTGAAGCAAATCCAATTTTCCCCCCCAAAAGTTCACACCTGAGGGCAAAGAAGAAGTGAGAAATACATTAGAAGAGGAGTGTTAACAGTATCTGGTAAATATAGGAACGGCAGAAAACAGAAGAATAAAGCAAAATATTGAAGAATTTTACTCACAGTGTGTTGCTACATTTTAGACTGCCTTTGCGAATGATTACATAGAGCTCAAAGTATGGAAATGGGAAACTTTATTAAAGGAAAAATTGTTTTTGCAATACATGTTTTAGGTGCAGACTGCATACCAGACTAGATACCTTATCAATCAATCAACTTTATTTTGCAATATGCCATCAAAGAACAAACAATTAAAAACACTGTAAAAAAAGATAAATACAGTTGGCATAAATACATAATTATAAAAATTATTAAAAAGTTATATAAAACAGTAGAGGTAGTCATGCGGCAGAACTTTAAAAAATCTAATAATTTACACCACAGGTAGTACTAATCAATGTGATTCTTTTTTATGTTAAAATGCCTTATCCTCCACGCAGCCAACAAATACCATGAAACTGCAAATACTACACAACGGCTAGTTCTCAGACCACTCTGCAAATCCTAAATCCTAGATTACGACACAATGATTGGATGTACAAATTCCTAGGGCTTTGATACGCGGGCAGAAGAATAAAACATGCTCCAGTGTTTCACTCGCTGAAAGGCAAGAAGCACATTCCTGGTGAGAGGGCCTCAATTAACCCCCCCACCTAGCTGTAAAGGAAAGTAGAGGAGAGACCCATATCTAAATTGCATACAGAGCTTCCTTGCAATTGCCATCTCAATATCATCCAAGAAGTTCTCCAAATCATAATTGTTTTTACATTGGAGAAAAACCATAGTCAAGGTTCCAACGTGCCTGAGCGTGCAGCAAATTTAGCTTATGTTGCCAATAAGCAATATTTAAAAGAGTTTCCCTAATATGCTTGAGCCACGGAATATAAGCCGCACCCACACTGCAGAGTATCTCCTACAACACTACCTGATAAGGAGCCAGCTCCGGATTAGACCAAAGTCTCTTCCAGTATAGTATAAGCCTTAAGCCAACCACATCTGTTAGATTTTTTTGACCCATGTCTAGCCTTAAAGGGAGCAACGGAGCACTAATTTGGGAGATTAGCCAACTCTTACAAGAAACGATTTACAGGAAGTCCAAGAGTAGACACATCCCTATGCCCCCAGAGCTCTGCTCCATACAGAGCTGAGCCAAGCGCTTAGCAGTTAAAGATTGAAGTGCGGGGGAGATAGGGCGAAAGGGAGAGCCCTTTTGTAATTTCACAATACCCTCAGAAATCTGATCTAGCCTTAATCTACTCCTAGTTATGTGCAGTTGCCAGTTGAAGTGCTCAGTGAGTGTTACTCCCAAGTACTCAAACGTGTGAACACGTTTCAAGTAAGACCCTCTAAGGGCAGGATTAGAGCATGTGATGTTGCAGGGGTTAAGTACCATAAACTTGGCTTTAGTGATATTTATGTCTAAGCCTCAAAGAGCACAGAAATAATCAAATCTATCCAAAATCTTTTGAAGACCCATGGGGTATTTTAAAATAAGCAACATATCATTCGCAAACAGCAGGGCCAGTATCCTGGTGTTTGTGAGAGATGAGCATCAGACCCACCACAGTCCACAAAAGTTGCTAAGTCGTTAATAAAAAGCGAGAAGAGGGTTGGGGCAAGAACACACCCCAGTCTCACCCCTCTTTGGACAGGAAAAGGCTCAGTCAGTTCACCCATCTTACCACATCTTACTTAGGCAAAATTATTATCATGAAAACGCATTATCATATTCAACAAATAATGCGGTACACCCAAATCAACCATCACCTGCCATAGCTTGGGGCGGGAAACCAGATCAAAAGCTGATCTAAGATCAACAAATACTACAGAAAGCCATCCCCACCCCAATAAGACATACTTCCAATAAAGCAGTTGAAACCAGAGGACCTGATCTAGTGTACTGACCCATTCTCTAAATTCGGCCTGCAGGGATGATAGCATCCGGGTCACAGTCATCTATTTTAGAAGCCTATTCAGCACAACACTTGCAAATCAATTAGGCTAATAGGCCTATAATTGTCAGGGGTGTCCTGGGTTCCCATTTTGTAGATTGGAATAATTTCGGCCCAACCCAGGTTGGAGGAAGGATAGCACCCCTCATTATAGCACTAAAAATAGGGCTCCACATATCAAGTCTACCTAGGAAGAGATCTCCAGGACCCTTGTCCAATCCTGGGGCCTTTTGGGGAATAATTTTATTGATTGCAACAATGACTTCTTTATCAGTAATATCCAGGCAGTCAGGGAGATCATCTATACTAAGACATGGGGCTGATTCAATACTATTCTCTATAATTGCACTGCTACATGGAGTAAGGGGGTGATCAGTGAGTGCTAAGCTAGAGTCTTGGAAGGAATATAAGTTAGAAAAGTGCTTTACCCAAGTTGCCATGGGGATATGATTTTCGATTGGAGGACTACCCTCCATTGTGCCAGTAGCAATTATATTCCAAAAGGAGCGAGAGTCCCTCCTTTTTACTGCAGCCAACAGGTGTTCCCACTTTCTCTTTGCCTCCCGGATGCTACCTTTCTAAATCGTTCTAGCCTCCTGTATCTTGGGACGATCTTGCTGCGTAATGGGCAGATGATGGTGCCACTCTTGCTGTTTTACACGCTGGTTATACCAGGTGGGAATTTTGGGCCTCTTGCTCAAGTACCTAGATTCTACATAAAAGAACTCTCGTAATTTGTAAAACAGTTGCAAATGTATATCTGCAGGGCCTGCCCAGTTACCTGTCTCTAGCTGGGGCTGCTCTGTTAGTGACAAAAGATCATCAATTCCCCCAGCAACGCAACTATAGATACTGCCAATGACCTCTTCTGATGTTTGGATGGCACACCCTATGTCTATTGGTGCACAGGACCAATATTCTATCAAAAGGTTCATCAGGGTTAGCCCCGAAACCCCGAAACCGGTCCTAGGATGCTTGTTTCCAGTCCAGGGAGAACCTGGCCTGTCAGTTCGGGCTGGACTGTTCCCATCGGGCACAGGATCAAGACTGAATTGCATATGGCTATGTTCAAACTGGAATGGCATGGTGAGCAAAAAAACAATGGATTTAGGCCCAGTTCTCTATACTGAAGTGAATGTATGACATTGTTCTGCATTTTGTCCATCAATTGTCCTTTTTGCATTTGTCACCCCGAGTGGGACGGGTATGCCCAGACGTGGGTCCCGCTCTCCAAGCCACCGGAGTCAAGCTATCCTGGCTGACGAGGGGTGAAACCCCCAAACCGGTCCTAGGATGCTTGTTTCCAGTCCAGGGAGGACCTGGTCTGGCAGTTCGGGCTGGACTGTTCCCATCGGGCACAGGGTGAAGACTGATTTGCATATGGCTGGGTTCAAACTGGAATGGCATGGTGACGAAAAAAACGATGGATTTAGGCCCAGAACTCTGTACTGGGGTGAATGTATGACATTGTTCTGTATTCTGTCCATCAATTGTTCTTTTTGCATTTGTCACCTCGAGTGGGACGGGTGTGCCCAAACGTGGGTCCCGTGCTCTCCATGCCACTGGAGTCAAGCTATCCTGGCTGATGAGGGGTGAAACCCCGAAACCGGTCCTAGAATGCTTGTTTCCAGTCCAGGGAGGACCTGGCCTGTCAGTTCAGGCTTGACTGTTCCCATCGGACACAGGGTCAAGACTGATTTGCATATGGCTGGGTTCAAACTGGAATGGCATGGTGAGCAAAAAAACGATGGATTTAGGCCCAGATCTCTGCACTGGGGTGAATGTATGACATTGTTCTGCATTCTGTCCATCAATTGTTCTTTTTGCATTTGTCACCCCGAGTGGGACGGGTATGCCCAGACGTGGGTCCCGTGCTCTCCATGCCACTGGAGTCAAGCTATCCTGGCTGATGAGGGGTGAAACCCCGAAACCGGTCCTAGGATGCTTGTTTCCAGTCCAGGGAGGACCTGGCCTGGCAGTTCGGGCTGGACTGTTCCCATCGGGCACAGGGTCAAGACTGATTTGCATATGGCTGGGTTCAAACTGGAATGGCATGGTGAGCAAAACAACGATGGATTTAGGCCCAGATCTCTGTACTGGGGTGAATGTATGACAATGTTCTGCATTCTGTCCATCAATTGTTCGTTTTGCAAAGGAAGATTTATGGCATCAGAGACAATTGGAAACATAGGCCCTTCCTTTTCCTGGTCACCAAGTCAGTCAATATCTGCCAAGGCTTCAAAACGGTTGTAAATCAGAATGGCAAACAGTGAGGGTGGCAATAGGGTAGGAGCAGCAGCTGGATCAACTTGGTCACTGTGGGGCTTAGATACAAACACACTTGGTTTATAAAAATAGCCCAAAGTGAGTGGTAAGATGCTACTAGGAGCTAATTGGCTCCCATCTTGTCCAAAGGGCAAATACATAACCAAAGAGGGTGACTTAAAGTTTACAATAATACAATCGCCTTGCCGATCCACTGGCCCAGGACGGATCCAACCTACCCTTCTTGTCAACAGGATGTTATTACTGTTCAGCTTAAGGTAAAAGTTCCTATGCCGAGTTAGCCAGTGCAGAGCTTTATTCAACAAATCATTGTGTGACTCTAGCTGCTCCATTTGCAATGGAGGGACTCCAGTTAGCACCAACACATAGGGGCAGAAAGCTGGTGGGAGATTGATTACTGGCTGTTTGATGGTTTGGGCTGTGTTCTCCGCTGGTCCTGGCCCCGTCTATTAAAAAATACCTTTGGCATTGTCTATTTTGGTTTAGAACTTAACCATCTCCTAGTAGTGGGTTGTATTGGATTATACATTAGTAAGTATAAGATCATAATGGGGAATGCAGAATGTTGTTGGGGGTATTAATATGGATTATTACAATGTTGGTTAACCAGATGTATTCCAGCACTCAAAGAGTTAGCGTCTTTGTTATGTGTCCCTCAGGTGGGCCTGTATATATGTATCCTGAAAACGGATGAATAAAACATCAGATACATCAAGCTTTCATCTTGTTCCTGTAAAATCTGTACTCTACATAGTGGAGGAATCCAAGGGATTTGGCTTAAGGATTGTGTCCTTATTGTTGGAGCCAGCCTGCGCTCGAGTGAATTGGCTTTTGAGGATTTTCAACCAGCCTTTGTCCTGTGGCTATATCAGGTGTTGGGGCTGTTGCAGCAGTGGAATTCAAACAGACACCAGCCCCCGAAGGATTAAAGGCTAAAAGCGTATGTTCAATGGTGTATAGCCGTGAATAAGAGTGAAATCACTGCCTGCAATATAACTTTAATTTTTGTAATGTAGTCCTCCAGTGGATGCACTCCCTCTAGGGACTTGTGAGCTGAGTCAAGGGGTCTAGCTTCCCTTACCAAGGGGTGGGGGGGGATAATTGCAGCTGGGAGCTGTGGTTAAAGTTGGGTTTGGCAAAAGTTCATCCGTCTAGGTAGCTGTTCCTGTTAGGCTAGATTTGGCCAGTCATTTGAGCGCTTAATGACTGGCATGGGACTAGAAACAGGCTTTTTTCTGGCCTGGAGTGGTGTCTGGGCTGACAAGTCACATAACCTTACAGGAACAGGTGGATCCAAGGCTGCAAAACAGAGGATTGAGCAAGGGGAGCAGCCATATTTGCTGATGAATTAGGATGGCGGGCGGACTTCAGTCCGCCTGCCATCCTCGCGGTGCTGGGACTCGCCACCAGACGTGCGGCGGTCCGGCACCGCTGATTAGGATGCGACCGCCACCCCCCACCCCCGCTGGGGGCCCGCAACGGGCCCCCAGAGCACATCTCCTCCAGCCTTTCCATGGCGGCATCGCCGCCATGGAAAGGCCTTTTGTAACACACATCCTAATATGGATGGCGGAGCCTGCTTGGCACCGCCACCATATTAAGGCCCAATTCTGCCCGGCCAGCAATCGGTATGATTGCCGACCGGCGGAAATGCGGCGGACGGACTTTCCGTCCGCCGCGATACCCCCCGCCATAATAATATGGCAGGGGTAATTCAGGTTGGGATGGCGGGCGGATCTCCACCGCCGGGCCGGCGGTAGCGATCTGCCCGCCATCCTAGTGACCCCCTTAGTGAGGTCAATCGCGTTACTTATGGCACTCACCGCCCTTTGGAACATTCTGTCAATTGATGTTGAAGTCGGGGAAGGCGTAGCTAAGTGCGAGGGGCCCCCAACCTTTTCTTCCCCATTGTACTAAATTGATTGTGCCACTGATAGAGTGGAGAGGCAGATGGGGTTTAATGCAGTATAGATCTAAAAAAATGACCACGCATACCTTAGAAATGGTGGGAGTTGTTGTCTCTCCAGCCAGGAGCAGGCACAGGAGTTGTGGACTGAAGCAAGGGTCCCGCGCTGTGGGACGCCTCTTATTGGTTTTATGGTGCTCCAGAACCTCTGGAATGTGTTGCAGGCCCCCCTTCGGGCCAAGAATAAAGGGAGTTGTCATCTCCCCATCCACGAACAGGCACAGGAGTTGTGGAGTGAAGCGAAGGTCCCTGCCCTGTGGGATGCCTCTTGTTGGGTTTATGGCACTCCAGCACCTCTGGAATACGTTGCGGCTCCCCTTCCAGGCCGAGAATGCTGGGAGTTGTAGTCTCCCAGCCAGGAGCAGGCCCAGGAGTCATGGACTGAAGTGAGGGCGTGTCACTGAAATCCTCTGCTGACACTCATCCCGGGTCAGTAATCAAGCGGGCAGCCGAGGGCAAGACAAAAAACAGCGAAGCATTAGAGGCTAATCACTGCAAAGCTTCCTCTCTTCTGGGGCCAACTGTGTCACAGTACTTTGAAACCGTGGTGGGGGAGCAGGGGGCAAAATTCACGATGTCTGGTTACGGTTGGCAGTAGCGCGTTAAACACCCGCCATCTTGCAGATACATTAATTATAGTCCGAAGACAGAAGTTGAACCAATTTTAAGAAGCAGTATGGTAATTTACTCTGAATTAATATGCTATTTGATATCTTCCATTTAACTCAGAGTTGATCAACACCCCCCTCAAATACAGAAGACAATATCAGCTGTTGCCCTTAAAATGTGGTGCTCTGTATTTGCTGTAGATGTTTTGGAATTGGCCACATCCATGATATTACAATAATTCAGATGAGACAGTACCAGGGCTCAAATGAGTCTGACTTAAAACTTGGATTGTAATAGTGCTGGTACACACCTGTACGTTACGATGGAGATGTGTGTTGTCATGACATATTTCTGTAGATGAAGTTGAAGGCTAAGTTGAATGTTCTGATGATGTACTTTATTTTCTATATAGAGTATGGGCATTATAAGAAAATGGGTTATTAATAAGTGTGGATGTGAGTTGACCACAATAAATAAGACCAGCAACCTGTCAGGATAAAACACAGTTTCAATTATTTATTCTGGAGCTCAGCCTAAAGGTAGTTATGGAACAGAGCATACAGGCTTAATTTAGGAAAATGAGTAAAGAACTTGGTAGTACCAAAACTGTTAAAAACTCAAAACAAAACACAATAAATATCCTAAAAGCAGCTTATAAAAATAGAAAAATTATTTAGGAGTAAAATGACAAAAATCCAATAAGGGAAACCAGACATATAACTGTATAAAGATTTAAGGCATAAAGCACCAAGGAAAGGTTTAGTGCCAATCAGTACTCACTGTTTGCGGTTGACCAGAACCTAAGCACGATTTCAGGTGGAACATGATGCAGGGCGGGTTGGATACACCAAGGTGGTTTGTCCCGGTCAAAGAGTTTAACTTCTGACTTAGTTCCTGAAATAGAAGTAAGAATCGTCTAGCGGGGCAAGGTTGTAGTCTGTATCCACCAAATTCCTCTCAAAGCTAGATAGCCGCTGGATGAGTGGCCCATTGCCAGACCTGCTAATTGGCTCAAATATGAGCACACACGGAACCAAGAAAAAATATTTCAGTAAAAGTCACTCTGCGATTACCGTTTATTTGTTGCTTGCTCACATGGCTTATATTGTTTGTGGTCAATGTATTGTCAAAGAGGTGCACTCTATTGTCATCAGTGAATGTGACAATGAGAAGAAAAAAATGAAAATGGATGGGCAGGTAGGACTGGGAGGAGTCCAGAAGAAGTGAATGTGAGTATGAATGTGACCCCACAATATAGAGAGAGCAGGCTATGGAAATAGTGCAAGAAGAGGGAAGACAGGCAGGAGTGCCAGGGCCTATAGCACAAATCTTTGAAGAATGAATGTGCATAAGAAAGAGACCCTGTGATCTAGTGGCCCCAGTGCCTTCATGAGCCTCTCCAGGTGTAGACTGCAGTTTTGTTGAATGCAGGGGGATCTCCGTATGTGAGTGCATGATACTTTCCCTTCCCCCATCCGCAAGATCAGATAGAAGAAATAACAACTGAAGGAAACCCTCAACCATTTTTTATTTCCTTCCCTACCTCCCTCCGTCCATGGGATAAGCTGTGGGCAAAAGGCCTGCATATCCTTTTCCCTTTTATACGAGTGTAATTGATCTATAAGGACTGGTGATCGGTGCCGGATAGTCTAAACGTAGCAAGCCCACACCAAAAGGGATGTCCATACAATGTACCAACAATATAGTAAACGCAAGTGGAAATACTTAAAAGAATGGATGGTTCTCACTAGTGTTGGTGGAGAGAAGTCCTTTCCGGAGTATGTTATCTATGACATAGAGAGATAAGTTAATCTGCAGAATAGGCTGAAAGATTCCAAAACTAAAATAGATTCCGAACAGTGGCCACTCGTCCTCCAGTGGCATGATGAGGTACACAAGTGCAAGAATGAATCCCAAGTTTGGAGCATGAACGATACTCAGGATAACCAGGAATACCAAATTAGCCACATTAAGTATAGAGTCCGAACTTGTGCTCCCACTGCTCCCTATCAGTTCCCCCAAATCATTAAACTGCAAGAGATGAAGGAGAGCGAGGATATGAGGGAGGTGGATTTGTTAGACATATTCACCATGCAGGCTGACAGGATCAGGAGCACAGCAGAGCTGCAACCAGAAAAGTAGCAACACCTATGGGATCACCTGCAGCCAGAGCACAAGGAGCTAGCATCCTAGTGAGTGCTGTACTGAGATTGGCTGGCATTGAAGCAACCAGGTTGGAGGCTGAATGCAATGCTGTGAAACAGTCTGGAGCATGCACACGTTCTTCCCCGGGGCATAGGGACTGACAGAGCAAAGTCCTACAATAACTCTCGAAATCTTGAGGCAAACTGAAAGACGGTTGTCTGTATAAACTGCCCCTTCTTCCAATCCAAGTGATGCTGATGATGAGAGTCTATCCTCTTCTCCCTTCTCCTTTGTGGCCAGGTACAGAGTTGTAGGCCACATTTCCTGGACTCCCTGTGGTTTAATGAGCATAAAGGAACAATCCTCCAATGTAGGGAAAATCCAACTTAGTTTTGAGAAGAATTGCAGAGTGTGTTTGAAGTATACAGACCCAATTGAGAATTGTGAATCAATTGTTGATAGTTTCGAGTAACGTGCATGAGAGATTGGTGGGGAAAACGCCATGGCCGGGAGTGTCAGACCTGGGAATGATGGAGAGGTGAATGCAACAAACAATGTGCTGTTTAATGTGATTCTGGAGATATGCCCAGTAAATCTCACTGTAAAACAAGAGTGAGACCGTGTCTGATTGTTTGGATGTGTTATAAGGGTGTTTTTGAAAGGTACTCGGGTATAGCCGGTCGATGGAGATCATGAAACTGTGGGTGCGTCTTCTCTGCAAGGACTATTATTAAATGTTAAGAATCAATTGACTAGTACATGTATTGGATGGCAGGCTAGGACATTAGCAGAAGCAGTTACAGTTGTGAACCACTGTGTCGCGTCACAACAGAAAAGAAAGAGAAAGTTGAATCAAAATTGATATCTGTGACATCTCAGAACATGCTGCGAGTGATTAAAGGAGCAGCCCGAGGGGCTCCACAACAGGGAGAGACCCAGGAGGTCTGGCAGGTGGATGAATTAGAAGGGGAAATCCAAGGTTCACACTTCCTTCCCAGTGTGCCAAGAGTTCTGGATCAGCCTTGGTATCCAGAGAGGTTCTAACTGTGAAATGAATACCTTAATATTAGGGGTGGGAGCAATTCTGCGAAATTACAGAAGAACTCCAGAAAATTCCACAGAATTCCACCAAATGGGCGGAAAATATGCTGCTTGCGCTGCAATTCAAAGCCCATAGCATGAGCAGCAATGAAAATCAGTGTGAACGGCACCAAGCATTGTGCAAGAATGTGTGGCCATTCGAGTTGATTTTGCTGCTGCTCAAGTAAAAAATCTACTTGAGCGGCAGCAAATCTACTCAAATGGCAGCCCTCTTTGGCATTATAAAATGACTCCCGAAGCCTCTGTGGTGACTGGAAATTGCTCCAGGGGCCGGCACATTTTGTTCATGCATGCAAGCAAGCGCTGTGGAGTCTAGCTTTGTTTCTGCGAATGGCTGAATAATTCGGCCATGTGCCAATTGGCGGAATTTGTCAGGAACTCCATTTTACAAGCGTAACACAGAGTTACCCAAACTCCACCAATTCCGCAAGCTGAATTATAAGTCTGCCCAGGCCTTCTTAAAACCTGTAGCTTAAAAGGGCCCTTATGTAAACTGAATCATCAATAAGAAACGCACCACTTACCTTATTGATATGCAAGCCGCTCATCCTCCAAACATGTGAAATTCCTTCTTTGCCTCTTTCAGGCTTGCCCATAGATGCAGTTGGTATTTCCAATGAGTTAAACATAATATTACAGACCCCATCTTGATCTCTGCAAAACCAATTGATGATAAACATTACTTTTTTCTTAGTCCAAATTCTCCAACCAACCTGCTTGGCAGAAATATTCTCTGTCGGCCTGAATTGCATTGTATATTGTACCTTAGATGTTTTTTTAATATACCTCCTAGACAAGATAATAAGGAATTAACATTATTATGTGAAAGTTTGAACTAGTCTGAAGAAGGGGGCACTGTTGTCATGTACCCTGATTTAACTGAACTGCTTTCACAGGTACAGTCCGCATTATGGCACACAAAAGTCAACAATGAGGGAGTCAACTCTTTGAAGGAACCCATAAAGGTGAATGTCAACTCTAAGAAAAGCTACCCAGAATACTTCTGTACAACTGACACAGAAGAGGAGGAGGATGATACCTATTGATAATATATGTAACCCACCTATTCTCCAGACACACAAGGTGGGGGAAGACAAACATGTACAGGTTTGTACAGGACCCTAGGGCTATTAATAATGTGCTTATTCCAACTTCCCTGTTGTCCCCAACCCCACTACCATTTTTTCCTGCATCCCTGCTAGCACCCAATGGTTCTCAGTTATTAACTATGTTCTGCCTTTTATTCCATTCCCACACAATAAGAGAGTTAGTATCTCTTCTTGTTCATAGTCTGAGGTTCCCAGCTTCTGTGGACATGACTTCAACAAGGTTTTACAGAGTCTCCCTTAATCTTCTCCCAAGCCTTAAAGAAAGATTTGAACACATTGGTTTCCCCCCAGGGTTCTGCTTTCATTCAATAGGTTGACAATTTACTTTTGGAATCTGTTTCACTAGATGAGTGCAAGGAAGACTCAATCTATTTTCTCACCAAATTGGATAAGGAAAGGCATAAGGCTTCAAAGGAAAAATAGCAGTTTTGCTTTCCCCAAGAGAGTGACTATGAGATTTCTGATTGCATGCATCACCTGTCTTCTGAAAGAGATGTGTTGAAGGCATTTGCAAGTTGCCCTGATCTCTAACTTTTTCACAGGTACATCTTTTTTTGTGAATCTGGGGTACTGTAGGCAATGAAATTTGGGTTATGCTGGAATGGCAACGCGTTTGCAAGAATATTTTAGAAAAGAACCACCTGTACACTTGCAGTGGTCTAGAGAAGCTGAAAATCCATTTGTAAAGATAACATAGGTGTTGACCTCTGTGCCAACCTTAGGGCTCCCTGATGATGTTAAACCCTTTACTATGCATTGTCATAAACTAAATAGATTTGCACATGGGGCGATGGTACTAAGCCATGGGGATCAGAAAAGGCCCATAGCGTATTACTCCTCAACTCTGGACTCAGTCCAGCTCGGCTCCCATCAGGTTTACAATCTATGGGAGCTGCCACAATTCTTGTTAAAGCCTCACAATCAATCAATTACTATTTGTAAAGCGTGGCTTGTCACCCGAGAGGGTATCCAGAGGCTTGCTGTAGGTGTCATTTGAAGAGCCAGGTGTTGAGCTCTTTCCTGAAGTCGGTCAGCAAGGGCAAGGTGCGGAGATGAATGGGGAGGGTGTTCCAGGCTTTGGAGGCGAGAAGGGGCATCCTCTGGCATGGCAGCGGCATATGCGATGGATCTGCGCAAGGGCGAGGGGTGCAGCAGAAGGTTCCTGGGGGGACGGTGGAAGCGCAGACAGTGGTTCAAGTAAGTGGGTCCTTGGTCATGGAGGGCTTTGTAGGAGTGATTCAGTAGATTGAAATGGCATCTCTTCTGGACCGAGAGGCTGTGGAGGTCTTTCAGGTGCTGGGTGATGTCGGCTCTCTTGGGCAGGTTGAGGATCAGTCTGGCGGCTGCTTTCTGGATCCTCTGGAGTCATTGCATGAGTCTGACCTCGGTATATTTCCAGGCATTGGGAAACGTGGCCATGATTAGAGAAACATTGATGATGGTGGTGAATTGGCAGCTGATTTTGTCTTTTCCAAGGTTGCAGAGTCGCTGGGGGCAAGGGTTGGTGGGTGCTCCAGAGTGGATGGAGTTCATAAGGCTGGTTGTGTTTGGTGCGCTGAGTTGTTTCCATGCAATGAGTGGGTGGTCGGCGGTGGTGGTCGATTGGAGGGTGAGGAGGTTGTAGATTTGGGGCTTGAAGTCCTTATAGATGGTTGCTATTTTATTGTGGAAGTGGTCGGCGAGGGCATCTCAGAGTTCCTGTGATGAAGGGATCGAGCTTTCTGGGGCTGATGAGCAGATGAACTCTCTGACAATGGTGAAGCCTCTGAAAGTATTGTGCCTTTTCCACTAACTGTTGTTGTGCTCCACTTTGTGGTTGAACTTCACCTCACTACACAAACTCAGCAGTCTATTCTGCTGCTACCTTGTCTAAAACTGTTGATGTTGCCATGTATGTTGTGAAAACCTATTTATTTCCTGTACCGACATTAAAGTATTTGTTTAAATTGAAGGAAAACGTCTCTAAGAGTAAAAAAGAATCCTGGATAAAGCTACAATGTGCTATAGACTCTGAGGGGGTGTGAAGAAACAACACTCAGAGTGTGATCACACCAGAATTTCTCTCCCCAACCCTGCCAGTATGTATCATGGAGTGGTCCAAATTTGGTAGAGGTGGCACGATTTGTGCTGCTGCAACATATTGGCATACACCCATCTTTTCCTATATAGCCCACTGTTACTGCCAATCCTGTGTCCCATGCTTGTCATTCAATGTTGTCAAAGGGGTTAAGACCACCCGCTGATCAACTTCTCTCTTGGGGCCACTCTGTTCACATCCGTTCACATTCAGGTTGATTTTATACAACTACCCAAGTGTGCACATTACTCCCATGTACTTGTTGTGGTATGCATGTTTTCAGGACTGGATGGAGATGGTTGCAAAGCGATTACTCAGAGACTTCATGCCTAGATTCGGGGTGCCAACCCAAATTAGTAGTGATCAATGACCACATTTTGTGTCTGCATACTACAGGCAGTTTGTAAATCACTAAGAATAGGCCAGCATTACCATTTCTGTCTATCATTCTGAGTCAGCGAGTAAAGTGGAAAGGAATAATGGGAAACTGAACAATAAGATAGCTAAGATATGTTGAGAGACACATTTTAATTGCTTGATGCTTTACCCCTAGCCTTGTGCTCGTTAAGGGCAATCCCTTTCTGAAAGATTAAACTTAGCCTGTATGAAGTAGTCATGGACCAACCCATAATACTCTCCTCAAACCCCTGTGTACTCTGTAAATATAGGTATGCAATTAATTTATGATGGTGTGTTACAATATTGCAGAAAGCTTTTACAATGTGTCTACAGTTTCCATCCTTAGGTGCAATATAACTTACCTGAGGGCCTGACTGAGGCCTGCCATTCCATCCAACCTGGTATATCGGTATATGTCTGCATATAATAAGAGGAAGACCATTCTATTGCCCTGCTGCTGTGAATGTTATCAGATCTTGCTAATCAGAAATACTGCCATTAAATGCTAAGGCCTAGCGACTTGGATTCATTACTCACACTTCAAACAAGTTAGTCCTCCTAGGGACAATGGTACTTTTGCAGCCATTCCAAGGCCTGGACCCGCTTCCTGAAGTATCTACGGGCACAATCTCTATCACAGTCTTTTCATCTGTTGGTTGGTTGAAGTTTCCTTGCCCCCCCTCTCCTCTGCCTGATCCACTACCACATGATGGTACACCAAAAGCCCCTCATTGTTATTGTATCCATCCACAGTAGACAGCCTTGTCCTTATGGAGTCCATTTTACTCTTTAGTTCAGGTTTTCTATCTTTCTCACTGCTTTGAGCATCTGGCTGGTGGTGGGGTATGGCGAATTATTCAGAACTGTGCTGAAATTCTCCTGGTACAAAACCACTGCCCAGCCTACAAGGGTAACTCCTATGTGCTATTGCTGGAAATGTACAGGCAGACCATTACCTCTCCCTCCTACTGGATTGCATGTTCTTGCCTGTTGATGTAGGAAGTAGTATCCCTTTGATGGAATGGCCAAGCAGTTGTAATGTCATGTGCCTGCAGGCCTTTCACCTCAGACATAGACTGCCAGAGTGGGCCAGCATCTCCCTTTCTTATTTCCCAGGCCCTGAAAAATTAAACAATTCCTTTAACTGCAACATATGTTGTAATGACCAAGCAAGAACTAATTTGCAAGCACCAGGGTGAGGCAAATGGCTCCAGTATTTTTGTTGGACACAGTACATGTGATTTAATTGCAGAGAACATTCCATCTGAGTATCCTCCCTTTGAATACTACCTCCCCCATGGACTATTGTTTATCAAATGAGAACCCCAAGGAAGTCATGTATATTTCATTTATAGATCACAAGCTTGAGCCCACCCATGCCAAAATCCCTCACATAAGCGAGATAGATGCAGTGATGAAGCATACTATCCTTGGGCGAGTGAGGATTATAGCATAGACACCAACACTATACATTGAAATTGACCAGTAGATGATAGTAAATGCATTCCCCATCAGGGACTGGAATTTCACTCCTTTGCATGTCGGCTCCCAGCTTCTATTCTTTAGAGTCCTTTTGGAATCTACATTGCATGCATAGCCCATTAGTACCAGCCACAAGACCCGTGGACAGCCAGGGAATTGTGACCTTAGATTGTTACACAAAGTAGGAAAGCATGGAGATAGTGCATGAACAATTGAGAGATGAGACCTCAGAACAACATTACTGTATTATAAATGTACTGCTGTGGTGTTGTAGCAATGTTCACATATAGATTTGTACAATTAAAAATATCAAAAATTGATTGTTTCTCACTTAGGCCTCAAGTATATGTGCCAGTGTTAATTCTGGTTTGGACAGAAAAAAGGGAGTTTATGCTAGAATGGAAACTGCAAGTTTGTTGGGAATACACATGTTTTGGATTTCCTCCTGTTCATTTTGCCAGGAAAGTCTAGGGAAATTTCTGCAGGAAAAAGTTCTAGAAAGGGAGACGAATCTGCAGGAATTGGTGAACTAGCATAGTTTTCCTTCATTAATACCTCATTCCTGAGTGCAATCCTGACAATATATGCAAAGTATCATAAACCTTATCTTAGGTAATTTTTTTACCGTGCATTACTGATGTGATTTTACCACACTACTTATAATGAGTGCTGAAGAATTCTTGAGTAAAATTATAGACAGCAACAGTAATCTCATGTTATATATAATGTCTCTTGGAATACTGTGGTGAAAAACTACACTTACCTCTTTGATACTACTTTTCTGTTCTATGGGGTGACCACAACATCCCTTTATCCTACCCACCTTTTCTTAAGGAGAAGAAACATAAGGATTGAGATCATGTATTATAGGTCTTCTACTTTAGGATACCCTCCTTGCTGCCACCACACAAAAAAATACTTTTACCTTCTGTCAAAATCCTTATCTTCAATCTGTGTGCCCTACCGTAACATTTAAATAAATCCATCCTGGTGTCCTGCCACCTTCTCCAACCTCTGTCAAGGTAGTAATCCCTTTTCCCATAAACACCCAAATTCTTCCTGGACAACTGGTCCTTTTCTTCCTAATCTCAACCACTTCCAAAAATACTGGATGCTTCCGAATGAGTAGATGAAGTTATGTTGATTTATAGCAACCCTATGTGTTTATGCTACATCTGAATATCAGCCTTTATGCTTGTCACAATCCCCTCCTGTGCACTCTCTGTTATGACCCCTTTCTGTGCCCTCTCTGTCACCACCCCTTCCAGCGCCCCCTGCGTAGTGGTCTAGCATGCAGGGGTAATGTTGTATTACCACTGTGGCGCCTTATGACGCAATATGATACCATGATTGATGCTCCACAAGACCCGCATTTCCCAAGCGTCCCCCAGAATCGTGTGATCCCATGGCAATTCTTGCTCCCGCTGTTACTGTGTTCCGAGTTTATCTTTTGGACTGACAGTAACTCCAATCTATGTTCCTAATTTATCCCTGGGAGTGACACACTCCAATATATGATTTTGGTTATTCTGCTCCCATGCCATGCTGCTGATGAAACATGTAAATGTATGTCACTGAAGTTAATGCATGGTCATTTTATGCGGAGATCTGTGTGTGTACTGCCTCCTTTTGTTATTTCCAGTCCATTGCATCATAGGAGGTTCTGGTCCAATGCACATCTACCTCGTATACGCAGAAGGTCTCAGAAGTGACAAAGCCTGTTACGCAGTGTTGCACAGCTGGTGAGCAGATCCAATACCGAAAGTCTCTCTTTTCTTATTTTATCCCAACTCGCCTTTAACCCTAGGGCCATGTGTGATCTAAGGAGTTAGGTCCCTTGATCTTGTGCAGCTCTGAGAGGAATAGGAGGTCCTGCATCTTCTCCAGTGTCATCTCCGCTGTTGGGACCATGTGAATGCATGTCAATGCTGATGTTCCCTCACATCTCTACAGACTTGGGGATGCTGAGAAATGTTGGAGGCCTTGGTGCAGCAATACATATCTTCTGTTCTCTAGAGGTTCTGCAGACTCACCAGAGGCAAAGAAAATGTGCAGCGACAGTGCCACAGGAGCTATGTCTAGCTTTGCTTCCTTGGTTCAGAGAAGACTCTCAGGAGGTGGATAGGTAGAATTGGAAGTGCTCAAGTGCTTGGCTGTGCTCCACTGCCTTCAAGTCTGTAGAGAATAAAGTGGGGTAAAGGATGTGTTGGCAGTAGTTTCTCCCTCAGTTCCCTTAGGGCTTTTGAAAACTGAGGGTAGCAGTGAAAGGTATCTGCAGCCCGAGGCTCCAGCAAAAGCTGCCAGAATACTTTTTCTACACATACAACAGTAAATTTGTGATCTTTTGACTGGTCCTTGATGAATAGAATCTCAAAGGGTTTGTTTGATGCCCATCTCTTACTCACCAAAAAACAATGGTAGGCTTTTGTTATCTGGACTACGGTTTTGAATGTATACTTATGACTCCAAGCAGTGATAAAACACCTCATGGGAAGACATCAGAGTAAGACACCCTTGCATCTCAATTGTCCACCCACAGACGTAAAATATCTGACAGACATTTATTGTACGATGAAGCAAAACTGTCTAACACTAAACAATGCCACAACAGAGTAAGACACGATTGGTCAGAAAATTCAGGAAACCTTCATTTCCTTTGCCCCTTCCACTGGTAGATGTCCTCGGTAGACCTATTTATCACACAGAGATTCACCTTGTTCACAGTAACCACACAATTATTTCTGAATGGCTTTGAAAAGAACACACAGCATTCACATATGTTGTTATATTGGCTCTAGCTTTCTCATTTAGAGACTAATTTGGAGGTCCCATCAGAACCAATGACTCTGCCTTTTTGTTTTTGATCTATATTGGGAAATAGTACAGGCATTTTTATATCAATCCTATTTACTTTTGATAGAATGTCTACAACCCTTCCCCACTATACAAATCACACTGGTCATATTAGTGTGGCAGAGAAACATGCAGGACCACTACTCTGTTCAAGGAAGACACTGGTTTTGTGCAAAGTGCTTATTGAAAAATGACTTTTTGCCACATGCTGCCTTTGTGCTGGCGTTGCCACACACAGATACCTACATGCTGAATGTAGAACTGATTTCTATGATGTTGGGCTCATTTTTCTCCAGGTGATGAGCTCTAGCCACCAGGAGCATTTTCAGCAGGCCTCTTGGCCTCTAAAGGTGTGAACTCTGCAGAAAGCCGTTTTCACTGATTCCCTGCACCAACCTTCTCCCTGTGCTATGCCCTTCATAGTCCCTAAAACCTCCTGGCCATCTTGCAGGGCACATGGGGGGCAGTGAAGTTCATGTCTTTCCCCAACTGGTCCTCAGGGGGTGTAAGGAAGGCAGCATCACTGGTCCTGGAGAGACACACCGGTCCTGGGGTCAGCTGTAGACAGAGGCCTCAGTCCATTAGGGCATCAGGGGGCTTGTGCTTCCAGGTGTCCATGGTGTAGCCGCTGTCTCAATCCATGTCTGAAGTTTTGCTCTCCTTCGTGTTCTGAGGTGCCACTTTAATGCCCAGTCCAGCTTATAGATGGGGAGTTCCCCTTTTGTCTAACCTTCCCCCTTTCCTGGGTTTGGCTCCTGTTCGGCTAGTGACACAAAAGGCTGGAGTCAGGTCTTTTTGTGTGTACTTGGGAAAGCCACCTTGAATCGCAATCAAGGCAGGACCCAACTCCACCTGCCATCCTGCTGGGAAGACCCACTCCCTTTACACACTGGTCCCTATGTACACTGTCTGGCTCAAATACGCATTTCCCACTGGGAGAGCCATCACCAGCCCAGGCAACTGGAACATCCCAGAAACTTAGGTAGACAAATATTGGCTTTCTAAATGTACAAATTCAGGTAAAGATGCCCTCAAGGTATTCTTTTTCAAGATTTACATTTTTTATAGTTTCAAAAAATGAATTATCTAGAGCCCTAAATAGTGGCTTCTTAACAACAAATGTCAAAGTAAATTGAAAATTATCCAGCGAAACAGAACACAAGAAAAATGAACAGAATTCAACTGAGATATACAATTCAACACAGGTGTATACATTAATGAGGTTTAAAGTTATAAAAGAGATTATATTCTAAAAAGGGTACAAGTTGTAAGTCACATAAGAGCAAAAGTGATTGGAAAAAAGATTCTTTCATATAAATCTTTTAACATAACACACTAATGCCCTTGCCCATTTCACAAATTGTTTGACAGGTATGGCATCATTGACAATACAGTGAACACTTCCTGACAGATTATTAAAGAAGGATAATGGGTCAAAATGTCGACGTTTCGGTCTTTGGTGTGAAGACATTTGTAAGACCATCATCAGGACAAAGATTCTTGTGTGTATCGATGACCCCTATGTGAATCGAACAGTTCCAACAATAGTAGATCAATAAAAGATATCATGAGATAAAAAAGTAAAACACCCGGAATGTGAAAAAAGAAGGAAAATAATCAATGTAGAATAGAGAAACCTAAACCAAAGAAATGTTGGATTAAAGCGAAGGAAAACAGTATCACCTTCACCAACTAGAGATAAAAGAAACTTCTTGTGGACTTACTGAATAGTAAGAGACCTGGCTGTGTGTTCCACGACCATGCAAAACAGCACCCAACATATAGTGGCACTCCAAAATATCTAAAGGAAAAATGTCAACTTAATGACAGTGATCATACTGGCATAAACTCTGCTAAGTCCTAAACAACATTGTCAATAATTTAAACAAGGGCTTTACTTTGATTGTCACGCTCTACTCTGAGCCCAGATTAAGTGCTGAATCATTAACCACAATGAGAGAATCCTCCCAGAGTTTCGCTCTTGTGTAAACTCAACATATCATATTGCGAGAAATAAAGCTGCATGCCCCATAGTTTCTGGAGGCATGTTAGTTTGATATAGAGTAAATACACAAGTGTCTATGTCATTGATTGCTGAAGGAAAATATCCTTATGATGACGAAAAGAAAACCGTTATATATTGTGTCATAACTGAGTAAAAATAATGTGACCTTGACACTTACGAAAAACAGTCAATGAACAGGGGCTGGTTAATAAAGTATAGTATTCCCGCAAGGTCGTCACACCCACGCCTTGCTCATATAGGCTTACCGGGTTAAAATTGGTAGCAACCCAAATGGTAGTAACCACTTGTCATGTAGTATTGTTTGTCTTTAGTGTTATGTTGGTTGAGATAGAGGGCAACACTTGCACTGAAAAGTAAATATAAAGAGAAATAGAACAGTAGCGCTACCATCCTTACCGGTATTGTGACAAATTGAACACCCACATTAACACTTACTTAGTCATAGGTTGCCAGCATCTTCATTTTCCGCATTTTGTAGGATCGAAGTGAAGGGAAATATCACCTGGCGGGCGAGTATAAATACTTCCAGGCTATTCTAAATTGGAAGTGTAGGAGCCCGATATCTTTGTTGAACACTATCCACCATATTGGTCTGGTCAAAACCATATATATGGAAGGACTAGTGACCAAATTGAAAATGCATCTGGAAGTCACGCATGGATGTTTTTAATGTCAATATGAATTAAAGTTAAAAACAGACCGCAAAATGTCAGTATATAAAAAGTTACACCGTTATGTTGGATAATAGTGACGATGGCGGCCATCTTAACTTAGTCAAAAAAACAAAAAAGGACTCACTAAAATATGTGGGATTAAAAATTCATGGGTTAACACATAAGGACAACGGTGGCCATCTCAACTTAGTCGAAAAAGAGGAAGTAAAATGGCTTCTGATTGTGAATCAAGATAGATAAATCGAGCAGAACGTGATGGAAAGTCGAGTTAAGACTGCCACAAAGATCCATGACATAACTTTGTTAGTCAAAAGTTGGAAGAAAAAAATAATCACCATAGGTGAAGCTAGTGTTAGTAATGTCGGTAAGCATGAAAAAGTGTTTGCTTTCATAAGGTATATTTCAGAACCTTGTAGTTTTTGACAATATGGCTTGAATCAGATATTGCTACAAAGGTGTACAATACTCATCATATTTCAAGCCTTTTGTAGGATGTTCTTAATAAACAGACCATTCCTGTCACTGAAAAAATATCAATCAAACAACAGAATTATATATATAATAACTCTTGCTCAAAGTTAATAGGGATAGCAATACATCTTCCACGGTTTACATTAATATGGGAGCATTGCTAGCCCTTATTTATAAATCATCTAAAATGCTCAGTGGACTAAAAATAACTGTACATAGTGTCGAGGAAATACATTTGTCCAAACAAAGTTACCCATTAAGATCTTTACGAGAGATGGCTCACATGGACAACATATAGATTAGAGTGAGATGCATCCAAACCTAGGATGTTACTTTATAGATGTCAATGTGTGCCAATCTTCAGCTGTATTGAGACCTTTGTTTACATTGTTTGTATGGCAGATACAATGATTTTCCTTGATTGTCAATACATGTTCAACATTAGGTTTTCTAATACATGGTTTCACTACTTCGATAACCCACCATAGCATATCTTTTTCACCATGTTTGCACTTAACGTAATGTTCAACTAGGGGAGCGTTCTCGACTTTGCAACGTATTCTGGACTGATGTTGCAGAATACGTTTTTTTACTTGTTGGGTAGTTTTTCCTATGTAGTGTATCCTACAAGGACATGTAATACAATAAATTAGATTGTTTGTATTGCCATTGGAAAATTTCTACAGTATAACCTGCTGGACATTAATCTGAGATGTCTTAACAGTTTTCGTAGTGTTGAATGCTGCACATGTGTTGCATTATAATGCCCCACTATGGGTGTCCCTGAAAACAGGCTGTTCACTGTGCCAGTTTTCGGTGCCTCAAAGGCATGCACTAAACGATCTTGAAGGTTTGAACCTCTTTTGAACGCAAATAATGGTTGTTGTTTAAATTCAGGTAATCTATTGAGCAATGTCCAATGTTTTTTAAGTATTTTCTTGATTTTGTTGGAATGAGTTCCAAAAGTGGAAAAACATACCAATTGTGGTTCTTTAGCTCATTTCCTGACTTCAAGGAGGCCATCTCGATTGTTATACCATGCTCTTTTAAGGGATCATTTTTAATATTCTTGCTGGATAGCCATGGACTTTGAGTTCATCTTTAAGTTTTTTTGCTTCCAGAGAATTGCCCTCCTTTTTGGTACAGTTCCTGCGTAAACGCAGAAACTGTCCAAAAGGTAGACCATCCTTTAAAGCCTGTGGGTAAAGAAGAAAATCCCTCAACTGTAGATTTTTGAAAAAGTCCCGAGGGCCAATGTTAAATATACCCCTGACCACTTCAAAAGACGTGATATGATCCCTAGCCAAAAGATCCCCAATCCTGCAAAAGTCCCCGCTTTCCCATCTGGCCAAACAGTCATCTTGTAAAATTCTAGGGAGCTGATCATTCCTAAACAAAGGAGTATACCTGTTATATTTACCCACCCCCAGTTTCTTCCGAACACCAGCCCAGTTCCGGAATGCAGTGATCAGGGTCTTAAACAGAGTTCTTTTGAAATTTCTCGGCTCTTAAAGCTTCAGCAGACAGCCATTAGCATTTGCCCCAATTAAAATCTGAACGATTGAGGGGACATAGCCTGGCCCGTCCCCCTCCCTTGGCTTATTGTTAAATAAAGGGCCATAATATTGAAACACTGCCGCTAGATAATATAGCTTGAAATTGGGAAGCCCCCACCCCCTCTATCCCTAGGAAGGCACAAAAATGCATTAGCCCTTTGGATCCTCCCATAGGTCCAGATAAATCTAGCAACCGACCTCTTGATTTGCTTGAACCAGTCGTTGTGTATCTCCAGGGGAATTGTGCGAAAGATATACAATAATTTGGGCAATATCATCATTTTAACAAGGTTGCACCTGCCCATTATTGAGAGCTTCAGATTATCCCATTGACTAAAATACTTCTTGATTTTCCCCATTATTGGGGCCAGATTTAAATCTACTATAGTTTCTACCCTTGTTGCGATGTTTATTTCCAGATATATTGCTTCATCAACAATTCTACTATCGAGAGCAGAGGTAAATCGATTTATCTGAACCTGGGTTTTAGCACTATTCAACAAGAACCATGACTGATTCCTGAACGTTTCCGCTATCGTTTCCACAGAACGTAGCACCCTGTCAGGCTCGGTGGTAATTATAGCCACATCATCAGCACAGGCCAACATTTTAGTGTCCCAGTCCTGAAGGCTGAAATGAGGGATATCCGTGGAGGCTTCTAACTGCCTGAGAAAGGGATCTATATACAATGCGAATAACAAAGGAGAGGAGGGACAACCCTGCCTTGTTCCCCTTTCGATCGAGAACGGCTTGGACTCTTCTCTTATTATTCATAATCGAGTGGTGGGATTAATGTACATTAACCCCATTGCATCAATAAAGGATGTCCCCAGGCCATTAGCCTCCTTGATCATCCATAGATAGTCCCACGACACCCAGATTTTCAATGTATTTCTATGAGCAGACCAAGCCATGGTTTATTTGCATTCCCATGATGCTCTGGAATATGATCACACAGTAGTGATATTTCCTTCCTTCTTTAAATTGCCATTAATCCTCATAAGTGAAGTATTTTAAAGATGCAAGTGGACAGAGTAAAGGACTTGGGCACTTTGGCCTCTAAACTCAATTCACCCCTTACGTGAAATATTTTGAGAACAGAGCTTCAACTAGCTAGTTTCTATCTACATCACGTATGTGATGATAGAGAGCAACCCCTTTCCCAATCAATAGCATATTTGCCTATTTTGTATAAGCATGAGAACTTATCAAAATTTGAAAGACACTTAAAATAAGCAGGGTGCTCCTTTCTAGTTCTTATTTACAAAAATGTCTAGCTCATCGACTTCCATAAAAAAAACTCCTATGTAGAGGTGTAAATATATATCTTTGGGGAATTAACAAACATTATCAGTTGGATGTCAGAAAAACTGCACCGGTTGTGGCTTTCCTAGCATTTCATGTGACGTTTTCAGATGTGATCATGCTCACAATGAGAAATTATACACGTAGCACATTTGCACATTTGGTGTAGCCATTGCCTACGTGCAATTGTATTTTTTTCAATTTTTTTTTACTCAATGGGGAAACATGGTTCCCTAGGGAGACTAACTTCCCTTTAAATCACAAGGCTAACCATGCCTTATAATACACACTTCCCAGCCCTTGCAAAATTGAATGTAGTTGTGACATACCATCACATGGCAGCTTCCCATATGTTTACAGGTGAAAATCTTTTGGTGAATCAGGCCCTCAGAACATTTGTTTGTATTGATAACACGAGCTCTTTCAGAACGATAAAAAGGCATAAAAATGGCCACACTCTACGCCCTGCCAAGAATTCTTATATCAATGAATACGAAAAAATTTACGAAACCTGGCATATGCATCATTTTTATCAACATGCTATCGGAGCCAGAGCCGGTTCTAGGATTTGCGGTGCCCCGGGCCAAAAGGGAATGTGCGAGGCCCCTCTAATTTACACAAGTGACACAGCTCTGGAAGCTGCTTTGTGCAGACTCTTCCTGGGCCGAAGCTCCTCCTCCCAGCCTCCTACAAGCACCTCTTTTACAGCCTATATCTGGCTGAAAGAGTGAGAATTGCTTGTGGGCTGAGAGTTAAAACTGAGGGGGCGCTAAAATGCTGGACAATGGGCGTCCCGCCGTGTCTCTGAATGGTCTCCTTGCAATTGGGACAAGTGGAAGTGTCTCCCTCCCCTAGGCCTCCCGACACCATCCCCGAGAGGCCCGGGGAGGGGGACCTCTCCCATGTGCCCAATTGCAAGGAGACACTTTTTCAGTTGGATCGGCAGGGAAACAACAGGACACACCACCTGTGCGGGGCCCCATGCAGGTGGGCTGAGTGCGATGCCCTGGACAGCTGCCCACACTGCCCATGCCTAGCGCCATCCCTGATCAGGGCAAACACTCATCCTGTTCATAAAACGGCTCGTTGGCAGTCAGCATGTGATGCTACAGACGAAATGAATTAAATTAACATGTCTACCGTATTTGGACAAAATATAGAGTCAGAAATATCAAGCTGCATTCATATCAATTTTTCAATATCGTGACAAGTAATATTGTTTTCAAAAGTATCTGTGTTTTTAATATCGTTTTGTAAAAAGATTGTTTTTTAATTATCTTTATCTGTTTTAATTAATATTTTAATTGTATATGTTATATATTGTTTGTAAAATTGTTGTTAATGTTTTAAATATAGTTTACAATTTTATGTTATTTAAAATTTAAATTTAATTGTTAATAGTAATTTATAGTGTCATAGAGGGTTGTGAGGAATGCAGGGGTACTGAGTGGGAAGTTAATTAACTATAATTAATTAATAATTAATCTTTTATTAATACTCATTATTAATTAGATCATTAATTATGAAAATTGTGCAAATATTTTTCAAGTTATATTTTAAGTGTGGATTGTTGGGCTTGTAGATGTATATGATGGGAAGTTAATCAAGTAATCATTGATTAATAATTCATCAAAAATAAAAAATTATTTAATTGATAATTACTTATGTTAAATGGGACAATATTATATTTTTTAAGTTATATTTTAGGTTTGAGCTGTTGAGTTTGTAGAGTGTATAGGGTGGGAAGTTAATTAAGTAATTTTTATTAATAATTTGGTTTTTATTTATTAATTATTTAAGTGATAATTAATTAAATTTGGTAAATATATTGTTTAAATTATATTTTAGGTGTGAGTTATGTTTATAGGGGTATAGGGTGGGAACTTAATTAAATATTAAATACCAATTAATCAATAATTGTAATTAAAAAATTTAATTGGTTTATAATTATGTAACTTGTTTAATAAATATATTTTTTCCTGTTCTATGTTAGGTGAGGGTTGTTGTGTTTTTAGGGGCATAGGGTGGGAAGTTATTTAGGCTGTAATGAATTAACAATTAATTATTCTTTTATTGTTAATTATATTATTTATTACTTAATATGTTTATTGTGTTATACTTTTTTTATTTTAGTTATATTATATTTGTTGGCTGTTAGGTATGTGGGAGTATAGCATCGGAATTCAATTATATAATAAATGAATAGCATTAAAACATTATTAAAAAATTATTTAAAACATTTATAATTATGCAATTATATAATTGTTTTTTAAATATAAATATATATACATATATATTTTTATATATTTTTTCAATTAATACAGTTATTAAAATATGGTATGTGTTTAAAGTGAAATATTTTCCCTACTGTTACACAGACTGGGGTGGGAATAGTAAATTTTACTCCTCCACGGTCCAACACTTTCCCTACTGTTGCACTGACTGGAGTGAGAATAGTAAGTTTTATTGCTCCTGAGTCCAACGCTTTCTCTACTGTTGCAGCGACGGGAGTGGGAATAGTAAAATGTACACCTCTGCAGTCCAAAGCTTTCACTGCAGTTGCAAAGACTGGTGTGGGAATAGTAAATGTTACCCCTCCTGAGTCCAACACTTTCCCTACTGTTGCAGAGACTGGAGTGGGAATAGTATATTTATTATTCCTAGAATTCTATAGTTTTATTAATATTGTTTAAATATATATTATTACTATGTGTTTGAGTATTTAATTTTATATGTTATGCATAGACATTTTTGTAATTTTTAAGATATTTTATGTAGACTTTATTTTTTTCTATTGTTTACTTTTTTATGTATAATTTATTTGCAATAAAAAAAATTGCAGATCATTTGTTAAGGATCAGAATGAAACTTTCAAGGATCCAGAAGTCAAACTTATTACAAGTTGTTTCCAATAAAGAGCCTCTGACCATAAAGAGACAACCAAGTGGAACATGTGCAGACAAACCGTAACTATAAAGACATATATTAAACATGACTCATGTACCAAATGAATACCAGCCCCCAACCTAATATAACCTGCTTGACCAAAACCCTGCATCTATGGCACGTTTTCAACTTTCTCCCTCCGTCCTCAAGATCCATTGTAATAGCACATTGAAGTTCCTGAAGAAAGCAACATATCTTTACAAGAAAGAAAGAATGTGTAGAGTCCCGACTGCGACCCATTTATAATATTTGACTGCAGATCCAATAACTTATACCCTATAAGTACCTTCATGTTCAAAACCATGTGATAACAGCTGGCATGGAATATCACAATAGGAGTAGAAGTGGTATCCATTTTTTTACTAGCCTTTCATTTTAGGATAGCACGTTTCTTACATATGACTCCTTTGGGGGCTTTTAATTCTTTAATTGCTTTTAAAAGAATAATATTGTATTGAATAATAAGGGGCCGATTCCGATTTGGGCCGGAAAACGTACCGACCGACTCGGAGCCGGAATTCATTCCGACCGACACGTACCGGTGCAGCCCGACCCGCAAAGTACGATGAAAAGCGTGCAAAATCCGACCGACTCGTACGGAACACAAGCCGAACGACCGAACCGCCGGGAAAACAGCTATCCGGCCGGAAAAGCACGCGAATCGAACCGACCGACACGCACCAGGAAGAATCCCAAACGAAACGTACCCGCGAACTCCGACCCGCCAAGTACGATGCAACGCGTGGAAAACACGACCGAGTCGCAAGGAGCCCAAGCCGTACGACCGACCGACGCGTACGCAGCACAGAAAACAGCACAAACACAGCGTGAACGAATCGGAGAAGCTCGCACGAGACAACTGCAGGGTCCGACTCGGTCAGAAGAACGTCTCCTACATGCACAAAAAGTACTAAGGAAAAAACACACAAAAAAAGGCCAAACAAGCAATTACAAAGCCAATAAATACTGGGGGGGGAAACAGGGAACAAAGACACACCCACAACTCCACCCATATAAAGGACACAAATCCCTACCATGATCCTTTGCAAATTCAAATTACCTGCCAGCACTCAACACCAACAGACAGCAACCACACACACACTCACAGCTCATCCATCACACAAGCCACACACCAGCAGCACCTCAACAAATAGCACCCTCACATACACCCAGCAAAACACACACTCACACACCCTCACTTGCACACCCCCACACACATCACACACCACCACCACCCATCACCATGCCCCCAAAGAAGAATCAAAAGTTCCTAGATAGTGAATTGGAAGTCCTGGTAGATGAGATCCTCAGGGTAGAGCCACAGCTGTTTGGTACACTGGTCCAACAGACCCCCATGTCGCAGAAAACCGAGATGTGGGAGAGTATTGTCGACAGGGTGAACGCACAATCACCATGTTTGCGCACAAAGGGAGACATCCAGAACAGGTGGTATGACGTGCGCAGGAGGGTCAGGGACCTGTTGAAGAAGGACTACCTCTTGAGCCAACACACCGGCAGTGGCCCTCCTGCCAAACCAGTATACCTCAGGCCCTGGGAGGAGAAGGTGCGGGCCATCCTACCACCAGTGAGCGTATATGGACTAGAAAACATCCCAGAGCCTGGTGAGTACACAACAAATGTACACAATATTGTGCGACAATACACACACATCACTGTCAAGGGGAGAGTCAAACCATGCACCCTTAGCAAATCCACAGCAACCAAAACAGAATCATCCCAAAATGTGTATGTCAGTCAGATAAACACAACACATACCATCTCATAGTGATATGTAACTGTGTCATCACATGTACAAACACAACTACAACTACAGCTAGGCAGTGGCACAAATATAACTAACAAACACATCCAGACATGTAGCCACCACTACAACCCCACCTCACAGTGAAGCCCACTGACAGGAAGGAATCCTGTGTATGCTGGGCAAGTCAGTGTAGCCAATAGCATCATGGGAGTCGTAGTCACAGATATTGCCCACCCTCACAATGCGCACATCAACACCACCATGAACCATGCTCACATCACAGGGAGTGGAAACAACTGACAAGATGGCTGACACTGGCTACTGCTGTGGGGAGCACAAGGCCCTGCTGGCAACTGTGCACCAACCAACAGCAGGACACCACTGAATGACATCCTGAAAGCCAACTTGCACTCCCTGCAACGGAAGCACGTTCCATGGTGGGATATCTGGCTGGGTGGGAAGGAGGACTCACAGCACTGACCATAGTTACCAGCAGCTCTACTCACACACACCCCTAACACAAACTCCACACAACTCACCTGGGAGAATGCATTGCCTCACACTCTAATCAAATATCCCACAAAGAACCACAACCCTGGGTCATGCTGTGTGAAGCACAGGGACACACATGGGACTTGTAGCCAAACTAACCCCAGGATAACACTGTCAGCCATCTTGTCAGCACAGGCACACAACCCCACAGGGAATCAGAGTCAAAAGGAAGGACGCATGGGCATGCTGGGAAGGGGGGTGGAGGCAATAGCATGATGGGAGTGGTAGTCACAGCCCAACATCCCCCACCCACATGGCCCAGCAAGATCACACCCAAGCATGCACACCTCACAGGGAGTCAAAAGCCACATCAAAGATGGCTGACACTGGTGCTCAGTCGTGGGGAGCACATGGCCCTGCTGGGAACTGGGCACCAACCAACAGCAGGACACCACTGTCAGCCATCTTGCCATTGCTGTCACACTCACACACAGTGAAGTCCACTCAAAAGGAAGGAAGTATGGGCATGCTGGGAAGGGCGGTGGAGGCAATAGCATGATGGGAGTGGTAGTCACAGCTCAACATCCCCCACCCGCATGGCCCAGCAAGCTCACACTAAAGCATGCACACCTATCAGGTAGTGAAAAGCCACATCAAAGATGTCTGACACTGGTGCTATGTTGTGGGGAGCACAAGGCCCTGCTGGGAACTGGCCACCAACCAACAGCAGAACACCACTGTCAGCCATCTTGCCATTGCTGTCACACTCACACACAGTGAAATCCACTCAAAAGGAAGGAAGTATGGGCATGCTGGGAAGGGGGGTGGAGGCAATAGCATGATGGGAGTGGTAGTCACAGCTCAACATCCCCACCCGCATGGCCCAGCAAGCTCACACTAAAGCATGCACACCTACCAGGTAGTGAAAAGCCACATCAAAGATGTCTGACACTGGTGCTATGTTGTTGGGAGCACAAGGCTCTGCTGGGAACTGGGCACCAACCAACAGCAGGACACCACTGTCAGCCATCTTGCCATTGCTGTCACACTCACACACAGTGAAGTCCACTCAAAAGGAAGGAAGTATGGGCATGCTGGGAAGGGGGGTGGAGGCAATAGCATGATGGGAGTGGTAGTCACAGATATTGTTCACCCTCACAACTGTCCCATCAACACCACCCTGAACCATGCGCACATCACAGGGAGTGGCAAAGAACTGACAAGATGGCTGACACTGGGTACTGCTGTGGGGAGCACAAGGCCCTGCAGGGAACTGTGCACCAACCAACAGCAGGACACCACTGACTGACATCCTGAAAGACAACTTGCACTCCCTGCAATGGAAGCACGTTCCATGGTGGGATATCTGGCTGGGTGGGAAGGAGGACTGACAGCACTGACCATAGTTACCAGCAGCTCCACTCACACACACCCCTAACACAAACTCCACACAACTCACCTGGGAGAATGCATTGCCTCACACTCTAATCAAATATCCCACAAATAACCACAACCCTGGGTCATGCTGTGTGAAGCACAGGGACACACATGGGACTTGTAGCAAAACTAACCCCAGGATAACACTGTCTAGCCATCTTGTCAGCACAGGCACACAACCCCACAGGGAAGCAGGGTCAAAAGGAAGGAAACATGGGCATGCTGGGAAGGGGGTGGAGGCAATAGCATGATGGGAGTGGCAGTCACAGATATTGGTCACCCCCACAACTGTCCCATCAACACCACCCTGAACCATGCGCACATCACAGGGAGTGGAAAAGAACTGACAAGATGGCTGACACTGGGTACTGCTGTGGGGAGCACAAGGTCCTGCTGGGAACTGGGCACCAACCAACAGCAGGACACCACTCACTGACATCCTGAGAGTCAACCTGAACCCACTGCAAGGGTGGCATGCTTCATGGTGGGATAACTGGGCTGGGGGGAGAAGGAGGGCCGGATGTCAACCAAATACAACCAATGCAGACCATGTACACACCCCAACATTCAAATTGAAATGCTCAAAGTATGCAGGACAATGTGCTACACCAATATCAACCTCTGACTGTGACAACTTAGGACAATGCAATGTACAGGCCCGCATCCAGAGGTACAGTCACAACTGTCAGGTGTGTCAACCATTGATGCCTGCAGAAACATAACATACATTGTGTGTGTCTCCCAAAAACAGGTGATGATGGGGACACAGCAGCAGACGCTGAGGAGTCCCTGTCCCAGGATCCAGGGGAAACGGAGCTCACTGGTGTGGAACAGCCTCTGCCCTCCTCGGATGACGAAGACCTACCTGGCACCTCCGGAGCGAGTCATCATGCAGCACCAGCAGGACCACCAGCTGCACCCCCTGCACCCACCCCTCCAACGACTGACAACACACAAACCACCCCTGCCGACACGGACAGACCAAGGACCACCACCACCACCAGCACACGGACCCTGGCCCAACGTGGGGCTATAGACACCAACACCACCAACAACTCCCAAGGGGGCCCAGGGTCACCTGTGCGTGCCACCTCAGGTACTGCACGTGTCGCCAGGGGTGGTGGGAGGGGTGGTAGACATAGGTCGCTGCTCGCAGAGGGGTCTGGACTGCATGATGACCCACAACTGGTACGCATAGCCGATGCGTACCAGACCAGCACCGGAGAGCTCAGCCAGGTAGTGGGGATCCTCAGGGACATACGACAGCAGCAGGCTGCCCATCATGCCCGCTTGGACTTACACATGTCCCGCATGGAGTCCAAGTGGGACATACTGCAAGAGATGACGGCGGTGCATAGGGACATATTACAATGCCTCCGCCAGATGAGCAGCAACATGTCAACACCTCCCTGTGTGCCCACAACATCTGGTGCTGAAACAACTGCAACTGCCACAGGGAGGGAGGATGACTCTGGCGGAGAGTCCCCTGCACCGCAGCAGCCTGCACTTGAGGGTCCCCCCAAAGAAGAGGGGTCGTCCGAGGAAGGGCAACTGAGAGGCCGATGGCCATGCGCAACCCCCAGGAAGCCAAAACCTGTTCTGGATAATCACCTTTGTGCGCAAATTGTTCACCCTGTTGAATGCAACACAACTCACCCACATGACATGGGGAGTACAAGTTGGACCAATGTATCAGATGACTGTGGACTTTACTCAGGACATTTCTGCTACCAGGACTTCCAAATCATCTAGGAACTTTGGATTACAATCACAATGTACAGCACCCACCATCCTGTGCACTATACTCACACATGTATGACAATAAACACACTAATACACCATACCTGCCTCTGTTGTGATTCCAACGTGGTTTCTGTCATGGAGATGATGACCTGCGAAATTACACTGTTAATGCTAACTGCTACAGTAAGTACAACACAGGCATGTGAGTCATGGCAACGTGACACATATGAGGGAGACACACCACCAGGGCTACACAACATATACACACCAAGGCCACCTGACTCATCGCGTACACTGATGTTGCTAGGAAATACGGTGCAATGCACAGACACAACACCTATTCACAGTCTTTGTCAACTAGCCCACTGGTGCAGTAAGCAAATGTCAGTCAGATGTGTGACCACAGACAACGCACATCACAAAGTGAAGCACAGGTTTATTACACATTTGCAACATGTTGTAACCACTACAGATGCAAGGTAATCCCACCTGGCAGTGGGCACACAGTCAACAAGTGTAGAAGGAAGGAAGTCCATGGGTGTGGTGCACATCACCTGTAGGGACACGACAGCTACCACCCTGGAAGTTTAATCACGGTGTTGGGGGATCACAGTTGACCAAACAACTCTGAAAGTACCCTGTGAAGGACAGAAATGACGCACAGTCAAAAGCACTGAAGAACAGGACAGAACTGCAATACTCATGCCCAATACATGTCACAAGATACCCACCCAGAACCAAGTTAGCATGTCAACACTGTTGGGGAGTACAGACTACCTGTAAAGACACATCGCTACACGCATACAGTCATGTAGCACATGGCCACACTCAAACAGCACCAGAGCACCACCAACACATATCATGCATACTCACATCATTGACATGACATCTCCGGATACTCACATTCAGCTGAAGAAGTTGGTGATGAGCTGTGTGCGGACATCACCATCATCATCATCATCATCACTGACATCGTGGTCCAGGCCAGGATCCTCCACAGGTGGCGGATGTTGATCATCGTCATCCAGGATGAGAGGCAACTCCTTCCGCACAGCCAGGTTGTGTAGCATGCAGCAGACGATGACAATCTTGCACACCTTTGCTGGGGCATATGGGAGGGCCCCTCCTGTCTTGTCCAGGCAGCGGAAGCGGCTCTTCAGGAGACCAAATGTCCGCTCAATGACTCTCCTGGTCCGACCATGTGCCTCATTGTAGCGCATCTGGGCTGGTGTCACAGGGTTCCTGAGGGCGTCAGCAACCACGGCATGTTGGGGTATCCGGAGTCACCTACATATGGACAATTGCACATTAGCTGATTTGGAAAAGAGGGTGGAATACTACATCGCAGAACACACACAATGGTACAAAGTCAGTACACACCAACAAGCCAGGCACGCTGGTTCCGCATCTGTGACATCATCCTCGGGATGCGACTACTCCTCATCACGTAGGCATCGTGTGCAGAACCGGGGAAACGGGCACACACGTGTGAGATGCTCATATCAGCAAGACATACCACCAGTGCATTGACCGAATGGTAATGTTTGCGGTTCCTGTATGCCTGCTCATGTGCCTGTGGTGGTATCAAAGCCACATGTGTCCCATCAATGGAGCCAATGACATGCGGCATCCTCCCCAGGGCATAGAAGTCACTCTTCACGTCAGTGAGTTGTTGAGGTCTAGGGAAATAGATGTACTGGTTCAGGTATCTCAACATAGCCTCCAAAACATCGCGGAGCACACGGCTGAACATGGTCTGTGACATCCCACCAGCAGACTCCACAGTGTGTTGAAAGGTACCGGTGGCAAAGAAGTGTAGGGCTGCCATCACCTTCACCTTGGGGGTCAGTGCTGTGGGGTATGTCCGGCCAGGTTGCAAATGTGGGGCCAAGTGCACCGTCAATTCCTCAATCAGCGGCCTGGTGAAGCGGTACCGTCGGATGCAGTCCCGTTCCACCATGGATGCAAGGTCAGGGAATGGTCTATGGACAGCTGGTGCCCTGCAGTGCATAGGTGAAGAAAGAAAGATTGTCAGTCACCCCACATATGTGGCATTGACCATACACAATATCACATGATACATCATTATGAGACACAAGTACATGATGTGTGCAGTTCCGTAAGGACATGCATGGCACCTACATGGCCAACATCTAACATCACAGTTCAACAAGTGGCATCAACAAGTCCCAGGTTGTGCCATGAAATATCATGAGGCCGTGTCACAGTTCCCATCTACTGCTGCCACGTTCCAAACACACCCCACAGTGACATGTGTGGACAGATGTGCCCCAGGCATCACAGCTCATCGACAGGTAGATTCCCAGGGACCCTGTATTGCCACATGGACACTGGCATGACATGGTGCATCATGAATACACCACAGCAAAACAACCATGACCCCCACAGGTAGTGGTCCCTGTTGCCTCGGTAGGACAGACATGGACGTCGACACACACACGCACAACATCAAAGTTCATGCACAAACAACGTGGATGTGGAGACTGTCTCCGATTGTGCACATGGAATCAGAGACATTGTAAACACAACATGCACACAGACTGTGGAGGACCATCACTATTGTGCCAATGGGTCACCCTGGGACGTACATACCGTCCCACATGGGACTCAGGGGGTATGTGACATGGCATACACATACACCACCGTGAAATGTGACCATGCCACATGCTCAGGAATGAACAGTTGCACATCACAGTGGTCATCTGCATGACACACCAAGGATCCTGTCCCCATGAACATGTGCACAGCCTGGGAGTGGCTGCCCCGAAGTGACACCCACAGAACAACATGTTCACCCCCATACACGGAATAGGTAATGCAGCCTTACATGCCTTAGGATACAGTGTGGACAGGCTGTGGTGTTGTAGGTGTGCCCCTCACTCCCTGGGAAGTATATGTGGCTGGCATATGTTCACTTGTGACAGGCATGGTGACATATGCCAGTGACTAGTCCAGGGACGCGTTGTACAGCAATGGACCGATCGGTGCGCACACATTGGCCATTGCATTCAATGTGAGCGGGTACGCGTTGTATCGCGGGTACGTGTTGGACAGCAATGGACCGATCGGTGTGCCCGGCCGGCCCATTGCATTCAATGTGAGCGGGTACGCGTTGTACAGCAATGGATCCGATCGGTGTGCCCGGTCGGCCCATTGCATTCAATGTGAGCGGGTACGCGTTGAACAGCAATGGACCGATCGGTGTGCCCGGCCGGCCCATTGCATTCAATGTGGCGAGTGCGCGTTGTATCGCGGGTACGCGTTGTACAGCAATGGACCGATCGGTGTGCCCGGCCGGCCCATTGCATTCAATGTGAGCGGGTACCCGTTGTACAGCAATGGACCGCTCGGTGTGCCCGGCCGGCCCATTGCATTCAATGTGAGCGGGTACGCGTTGTATCGCGGGTATGCGTTGGACAGCAATGGACCGATCGGTGTGCCCGGCCGGCCCATTGCATTCAATGTGAGCGGGTACGCGTTGAACAGCAATGGACCGATCGGTGTGCCCGGCCGGCCCATTGCATTCAATGTGAGCGAGTGCAGCGTTGTATCGCGGGTACGCGTTGTACAGCAATGGACCGATCGGTGTGCCCGGCCGGCCCATTGCATTCAATGTGAGCGGGTACGCGTTGAACAGCAATGGACCGATCGGTGTGCCCGGCCGGCCCATTGCATTCAATGTGAGCGGGTACGCGTTGTATCGCGGGTACACGTTGAACAGCAATGGACCGATCGGTGTGCCCGGCCGGCCCATTGCATTCAATGTGAGCGGGTACGCCTTGTATCGCGGGTACGCGTTGTACAGCAATGGACCGATCGGTGCGCACACATTGGCTGGGGCCTGGCATGGCAACGGACGCGTTTTCGAAGCTCCAACGAGTCTGATGCAGTGAATTCAGTTGGCCAGCCACAACAATGTTGCAAAATCATGGGTGTCATGAAGTTGAAGATTTGAAGGATGCTGTGGGCGTGTATTATTGCTGCTATACCATGGATTGGTCAGATTTAGAAGATGCAAACGACTTGGACCTATCACTTTGGACACATGGGACAGTATCTGCCTCTGCAGCACACATATAATGCTGGCTGTTCCCCTGAGAGCTCACTTGCCTGCACTACATGCTCCAGGACGACATCTGCCACCAACACTGCTGCTGTTTATGCATCCTCTGGCTCCTGCAATGGCACGTACTGTGGAGAGAGCCCCAGCCTTCAGCCTTGAGGAGAACCAGGCCCTGCTGGACAGCCTCCTTCCACAGTACAGCAAGCTGTATGGGAAACCAGGGGAGCAGGTGAGTGTGCTGTCCACTGCATCACTAATTGTGCATGTTGTCTGACTAGCAGGACTTTCACTGTGCACACCACTGGCTAGCATGCCCACTGAGTAGTTGTCACACCCCAAAGTGTGTAGTTACATGCACTGAACTGGTACAGTGCAGTAACAGTGCATTCCAACTAGGTTTACTTCCCATGCAATGATACCATGTAGTGACTGCTGGCAAACTGTTCATAGCCATTGTTGCACTGCCTGTGTACATCATATGCCCCTGTAATTGAGACATGTATATCCAACTGTGTGATGCACGGATATGTTGCATGTGTAGTAATGGCCTTTTCACTTTGTCATCCTCACAGGTTGATGCCCACCAGAAGTAGGATATCTGGCTGACCATCGCCCGGAAAGTAAGATCCGTGGGGGTCTACAGGCGCAGGGTCCGCAACTGCCAAAAGAGGTGGCAGGACCTTCGTGGCTGGACCCGGAGGATCGCAAGGGTCCAGCTGAAGCTGTCGCCTCCTCGCAGGAGGGACGGACACCGGACCCTGACCCCCCACATGCGCCGGATCGTGGCGGTGGTCTTCCCTGACCTGGATGGGCAGCTGAGGGACAGACAGCAGCAAGGAGGGGGTGAGTCCATGACTGCACTGTGCACTTTGTCTGACATGCTATGTGCCCTCCTCTGGCCTGGTTAAACTTCCACAGTACATCAGTCATGTGGTCCAGGACCCATGTCCCTCATTTGTTACATGCCCACTTCTCCTCTGATATGCATAAATGTGGCCCTTATAGTCAGGAAACTGTGTCATTTGGGGACTGTGTCATTGCATTTTGCTTTGCTCAAGGTGGGGACAGCATTTGTTCCCGTGACTATGTTGTGCGATTCATGGGTGGGTCAATTGCCTACACAGTGCCTAAGTTCTGACATGTGATCTTCGTGTAACTTTGATATGTGGTCCGCTTGCTGCTCTGACTCACCACATGTCCCTGGGGAATGTGGCACACACCCATGCTGCTGGTGGGAACAATATTTGGGCCTCAGGAGTATGTGTATCCAGTGTGTCACACATGCTTAGCCACCTGCCTACTGTCCAGGACTCATCCCTCTTACAGGTGGAGCTGGACAGTCATGCCTACTCCAGTGCATACAATACACTCTGTACTCCCACTCCCGTGTATCATCTGGCATGTTGTGATCAGTGAAATGTACCCTCAGGTGTCTGCCTCTGTCTCATTGTGCTGTGTCTTCGTTGTCAGGACTACTGGTATGTTCATCGTTTGGGGCTCAGCATGCCATCTGAGATGTGACCATGATAGACGATACTTCTGTGACTTATAGGTGTCTGATCACTTGACTGTGCACACAGGTGTTTGCGACTGTGACTTTCAGGAAGCTGTATTTTCATTCACAGCACACTGTGAAGTGCTCATGTTCAGGGAGTTGTGTTTCATGTCCCCCATATGTCCAGTTGGTATGACGTGGACAAATAGTAGTACAGATGATGTGGTTTTTGGGGGATGGACATGTGCACTTGTCAGTCACATAACTTGCATTCCCCATGCCCTCGGATTGTGACACAGTGCAGACTGTTGTTGTCTAGCTTCCATGGCCGTGTGACTTGAGACAGTAATGTATGACTTTGCACGCATTCCTGTGTCATGGCATTCAACTTCCTGGGACTGATCCTGCAGGCGAGTGACATGTGCAACATGCACCCCATTGTGGCATTGACTATCCGGACATGGGTGCATCATGGTGTCTGGTGCTGGTATGCATCACATGCATTTCTGTTAGAAATGGGGGTCTCTAGTTGGCAATGGCTGGCCACTGTCCAAGTAGGGACCCTTCTTCCTAAGTCAGAGTGAGAGGGCTACCCTCTTTAATACCCCTGCTCAACCCTGTGGTAACGTAGCACGAGCAGGTAGGCTTATCTCAGAGGCAGGGTGTGAAGCATTTATGACCATACACAGTAACACAGTGAGGAACACTACAGAGGGACACCACACAAGTAGTTATAAAAAATAAGTATCTTTATATAAAGGCAGATTTATCACAAGACCAATAACTGTAAAAGCCACAATACTGTCAAAAATAGGATAGCTGTTGGAGGGCTGTCAAAGATAGTTCAAAGGTTGCAAGAATAAGGTTCAAATTCAAGGCAGGGGTCTCTGCGCCCCTTTCTCGTTCAGAGGTTGCAAAAATAAGGTTCAAATTCAAGGCAGTGGTCTCTGCGACCCTTTCTCTCATAAGACTGTCAAAAATAGGATGGCTGTTGAAGGACTGTCAAAAAATAGTTCAAAGGTTGCAAAAATAAGGTTCAAATTCAAAGCAGTGGTCTCTGCGACCCTTTCTCTCACAAAGTACCTGGGTTTAGTAGCAAAACCAACAAAATGTCGCAAAGAAGTGGTAGCGATGATTCTCGGCACGCGAGGCCGGCGATGCGTTGAAATCCTTGCCGCAAGGGAGGATGATGCGTCGATCTGCGTGATGCGTGCGGAGACACTGCGACCAACTTCTGCACGCTAGGCCGCCGATGCGATGACTTTCTTGCCGCGAGGGAGAAGTCGATGCGACGATCCTGTTGCGCTGTGCGATTGTGTTGCGATGCGAAGAGATGACGCTCCGCGAGGGAGCGACGAAATCCGGTGCGATGCGATGAAAATGGCGGACGCATGGCGTCCGCAAAGCGATGTCTTGAAGCGATGATTTCTTTAGAGGTTGCGAGCGCTCGGCGACAGCAGCGCGATGATTTTTCCAGCGCGTCTCAGCTGCAGCGGCTCGCAAAGGGGCGTTAGCGATGGTGTTGTGTTGCGAGCACCCAGCGGCAGCAGCGCGATGATTTTTCCAGCGCTCTCGGCTGCAGCGGCTCGCAAACGTGCGTTAGCGACGATTTCCAGCACTCTTTTCTCTGACGCAAAACTAGAGGCCCTGGAACTCACAGGAGCCTCATCAGCAGATAGCAATCCTCGCAGGGAGGAAGCAGGAGGTTGGTGGTGGAGTCAGATGTGCCTGAGACTCCAGCAGGAGGCTAGCTCTTTTCCTAGCCCTTGGGTAATTGCTGTAACAAAAATAAAAGTTCTCTCAAAAGTTCCTTTTCCTCTTCTTCAAGGTCCAGTGGTCACTGCTGCAGGCCAGTGCAAGAAACAACACACAAGCACAAGGACAGTCACTTCCTGCAGATTCCTCCAGTGGCACGGACAGAGTTTCCTCTCCAGATCCAAAAGCAATACAAATTGTAGGGGTTTGAGCACAGATATTTATACCCCAAAAGTCTTTGTTCTCAGAAGCTACAAGTCACTGAACCTAGCCAGAACCAGTTCTGCTCAGGCCTGGAGCACTTTGTTTACCAGGCTGCATTCTTCCTTTCAGAAAGAGGGGGTCTGCTAGCAGACACACAGTAGGAGGTGGAGCCAGCATTCACCTTGCCAGGCACAGCCCTATTCAGGTCAAGGAGCCACCCCTCCCCACACCCTAAATGCAGATCTCTCTATTCAACCCAGGTCTGACTCAGCCTGCCCTGCCCCTCTAAAACCAGACAGCCAATACACATAACAGCAGAGCACACTGGAAGGCTTAGGCAAGAAAATACCTACTTTCTAAAAGTGGTATTTTCAAATACAGAATATAAAAATAAACTTCACTAAAAGATGTATTTTAATATTCTGAGCTCAGGCATACTAAATTCGTTTTTCTACCATGTTCCTGGGGTCAGTTAGGACTATAGAATGTAATAGCCAAACTGCCCATTCTAGCCTATGAGGAACAGGTAGCCTTACAGTAGTAAAAAACGAAATGGGGCATAATTCACTACCAGGACATGCTACACACACCAAGGCATGTCCTACCTTACACATACAATGCACCCTACCATAGGGGTGACTTACAAGATGCCCAGGGAAGGTTCAGGGGCTGGGAAGTGGGTGCACTTCACAGCAAAGATGGCAGTTCTGGACTGCACACAGACACTGCAGTGGCAGGTCTGAGACACACTTTACAAGCTGCTTCTGTGGGTGGCACACATCAGTGCTGCAGGCCCACCAGCAGCATTTGGTTTACCAGCCCTGGGCACACATAGGCCACACTAGTAGGGACTAACAGGTAAACCAAATAAGCCAATCAGGGATATACCAATTCACATAGACATATTTACAAAGGGAGAGCATATGCACTTTAGCACTGAACAGCAGTGGTAAAGTGCCCAGAGTCATAAAACCAACAGAAACAGGTCAGCAAAAATACAGGAGGCAGGCAAAAAGTTTAGGGGTGACCCTGCAAAAAGGGCCATTTCCAACACAACCCCCTTCCAGCCAAAACGCAGGGTAGACCAATCACTACTTTGATGGGCTTCCCTGCTTCGGGCGATAGAACACGGAACTGGCCCGCAACTGCAGGGGCATATGCCAGCTCTACTCCAATGTGAACCCTGGTGGATCCCTCTGTCCACACTCCCAGGGCCCACTAAGATAACCAATGGGGAACTCTGCCCCTCACCTGTGGACACCACCTGTGCAGCACCTAACCTTAACTGGCCCCCAGGTGTGTCCCAACAGATAAACAATAAGCCACAGTAGCCACTGACAGTAGTCAGGGATGAGACCCAGGCCTTATACCTCTCAGGGCTCACTAAGACAACCAATGGGGAACTCTTCCCCTTACCTGTGGACACCACCTGTGCAGCACCAAACCTTAACTGGCCCCCAGGTGTGTCCCAACAGATAAACAACAAGCCCCAGTAGCCACTGACAGTAGTCAGTGATGAAATCCAAGCCCTATACCTCTCAGGGCTCTCAAACGTTTGTGGCATCAGAGAGTGAGGGGCAGTAACCCCAGGTATCTGGCACCTTTTGTCCACTCTCCCTCCTGTCAGGTCAGGTGACGCACCCTGACACTGACCCACCAGCCCTGGGCCTGTTCCCAGCGGCGGGGCCAGAGACTGGGGTGTGCTCCCCCACACCCAGTCCCTCTCTTTGGGGCTCGGTACCCTCCCACTTGGAGCGGTACCCCCCTCCAGAATTGTCAGGGCACCTGAGGCAGGTGTCCTGCATAATTCACCCACCAGTTCAGGGGTTCTATCCTGCAACTGGTATCCCAGCATAGGATCTGTACCCTTTGACTGGGCGGAGGTCAGGGGTGAGGCTGCCCTCTCCCCGCCCCCTTTACTGGGGCCCGGCACCCTCCCACCTGGAGAGGTGCCTCCATAACACAAACCGGGAGGGGCACTGTTAGCAGTTGCCCCTTTCTCCAGATCAGGGGGGACACCCTGAACCTGGCCCCCCAACCTAGGGTCTGTACCCTTAGGCTGGGCCTGTGCCTGGCAACCCAGGACTTCTGTGGGAGTACACCAATTCCCCCCAAGGAAAATACACTCTTCCACTAGTTCAGGGCCTTGTCCCTGCAACTGATCCATCAACCTGTAAAAACCCTCAGGTGGTACTGGGGTCAGAGGCGAGGACTCCCTCCCTCTGCACCCCCTTCCAGCATACTGCACCCTCCCACCTGGAGTGGTGCTTTTAGGAAAAAAATGGTCGGGACACTGCTTACAGTTGTCCCTTCCTCCAGGTCAGACAACACCTGGACCTGACTTACCATCCCAGGGACCAACCCCTGTGGTTGAACAACCGCCTGGCCACCCAGGACTTCCTGGGGAGCACACAGGCTCCCCTCAAGGGAAACACACCCCTCCACCAGTTCAGGGCCTGGACCCTGCAACTGACCTACCAACCTGAAAAAACCCTCAGGGTGCACTGGGGCCAGAGGCGAGGACTCCCTCCCTCTGCACCCCCTTCCAGCATACTGCACCCTCCCACCTGGAGTGGTGCTCTTGGAAAAAATGGTCGGGACACTGCTTACAGTTGTCCCTCCCTCCAGGTCAGACAACTCCTGGACCTGACTTACCAACCCAGGGACCAACCCCTGCAGCTGAACAACTGCCTGGCCAACCAGGACTTCCTGAGGGTGACACATACCTAGCGTGTTGCGTGACAGTCTGCCTGGCACAGAGCTCACGACCTCCTGTCCCTCTGACAGTGCGTGAAGATGCCCCAGGACAGAAGTGGCGTCACCATGGCCAATCCTATGAGGCTCAGCCCTTCTGGCTGGCCCCTGACCCACTGGTTCTTCCACTGGGGACTCTTTCCCCCTTTCATCCCTCAGACTGGACTTCTGTACCCTCCCCTAGGAGTGGTACTGCCAGGCACAAGAACTGATGGAGGCCTGACTACAGGCACTCCCAGCTCACCTAACACTGGGGTACCCCCACAATGGACGGTCCGTCCAGACAGACTAGGCTCCCCACCTGGTGTTCCCTCATTGAACCATCCAGTCCTGGGGACTGAGGTTGGGGCACTTCGGGACCTATCCCAGTCTCACTCCTGCTCCCACGAGACAGGATGTGAGGCCCTACAACCTCCTCACAACAAGGGGACCCAGCTGTAACACTCCTAACCTTTCCCAGCACTCTGGGTTGGAAAACTTCTGAACCACTTCTCTTAGGGTCATTCCCTAATGCCTCTACAGAGCCTCTGGTACTCACCCAGAGGTCTGCCTCCTGCGCAAGTTACCTAGGATCAGAGAACTCGCACTCTAACACATGTTGGTTTAGCTCTGGAAAATAGGAACTCACAATATGCTCTCCCACAATTGGATTACACAGTTCCACGCAGGTGCTAACCTTTACCTCACAATCCAGTGTCTCACACACGTACCCCACACCACTCTCTTGAAGTGGGCGAGACATTAACTGACTGTCTCTATCACTCAACCCACACTCTTCTGGGCGGTCCTCACACTCATACACCAGGACTTCAACCACGGGGGAACCCCTCTCCCTGCACCTCTCATCCAGAGTCGGTAGAGTATCCCTCCTTTCACTAGGACTATGGGCCCCTGCGCTAGTTCTCCAATCCACCTCAGGGACACTGCATATTAATGGAGCTACCTCATATCCTTGAATCCCCTGGTGTAGATCAACCCCTCCTTCAAGTCAGGTGCTACATCTCTGGGTGGGTGTACTACACTGTCATCACTATATACTTCAATTTTGCTGCCACCACTGGACCCCACCCTCTCTGGGGAATCCAGACAATTAAAACTGCGCTCCAGGGGTAACCTACCCTCTTGAGCTAACTTCTCCTTTTCTGCTATCTGCGCTAGGTGCGCCTCCAGCTGGGCAATCTCTATTTGGAGCCTCTCCAATTCCAGCTGGTACTCCCTCTCCCTCTGTCGGCCCAACTCCTCTGGGGACCATGAAGGGGATTGGGTGCTACCCTGTGCACTAGATCCAGCAAGGGACTCCCTACCTATGGGACCTTCCCGCCTGTCCACCAACTCCTCTGGGGACCCTGAGGGGAATCTGGCACTACCATAGGCACTAGACTCATCAAGGAACTCCCCACCTATGAGATATTCCATAACACTTTCTTCCTCCTCTTCAGACTCTCCAGAGCCACCCTCAGACCAACTACCCTCTTGGTAGGTGTACTGGGACTCCAAGAATCTCCATCTGTCTTGTTGCCAAAGTCTCAGGGATGTCTGCAGGGATAGCTGAGTCTCCTTCCTACTCACTGCTAAGCCCCTCTCCTCACAGAACCCCTTAGCTCCTCTAGACTGTAGGTCAACAGATCATCTATATAAAAGGTAGGTCTCATTTCAGCAAGACCCATTGTAGCAATATCTGGCAATATCAATAATAAAAAAAATAGGCTTGCCCGTTGTAACAATCACGGGCAATATCAATACAGATAGAAGAAAACTTCTCAAGAAAATGTATGCGGGTAAAAATCACCGGCAATATCAATCACAATATAGGATCCAAAAACTTTCAAAAATGTATGCGGGTACTATCACCGGCAATATCAATAAAAAATAGGCTTGCCCATTGTAACAATCACGGGCAATATCAATAACAATAGAGGATCCCAAAAACTCTCAAAAATGTATGCGGGTACTATCACCGGCAATATCAATAAAAATAGGCTTGCCCATTGTAACAATCACGGGCAATATCAATAAAAGATAGAAGAAAACTTCTCAAGAAAATGTATGCTGGTAAAAAATCACCGGCAATATCAATTACAATATAGGATCCAACAATTCTCAAAAATGTATGCGGGTACTATCACCTGGCAATATCAATAAAACATAGGCTTGCCCATTGTAACAATCACGGGCAATATCAATAAAAGATAGAAGAAAACTTCTCAAGAAAATGTATGCTGGTAAAAAATCACCGGCAATATCAATTACAATATAGGATCCAACAATTCTCAAAAATGTATGCGGGTACTATCACCTGGCAATATCAATAAAACATATGCTTGCCCATTGTAACAATCACGGGCAATATCAATCAAAGATAGAACCAAAAAAAAACTTCAAAAATGTATGTGGTACGTTATGGTCTGCACTCACTAGTAGTGTACACTATAATTACTGTATGCGATCATAAATGCAAGTCCAGATCCTCACCGCTGACCACCAATGTTAGAAATGGGGTCTCTAGTTGGCAATGGCTGGCCACTGTCCAAGTAGGGACCCTTCTTCCTAAGTCAGAGTGAGAGGGCTACCCTCTTTAATACCCCTGCTCAACCCTGTGGTAACGTAGCACGAGCAGGTAGGCTTATCTCAGAGGCAGGGTGTGAAGCATTTATGACCATACACAGTAACACAGTGAGGAACACCACACAAGTAGTTATAAAAAATAAGTATCTTTATATAAAGGCAGATTTATCACAAGACCAATAACTGTAAAAGCCACAATACTGTCAAAAATAGGATAGCTGTTGGAGGGCTGTCAAAGATAGTTCAAAGGTTGCAAGAATAAGGTTCAAATTCAAGGCAGGGGTCTCTGCGCCCCTTTCTCGTTCAGAGGTTGCAAAAATAAGGTTCAAATTCAAGGCAGTGGTCTCTGCGACCCTTTCTCTCATAAGACTGTCAAAAATAGGATGGCTGTTGAAGGACTGTCAAAAAATAGTTCAAAGGTTGCAAAAATAAGGTTCAAATTCAAAGCAGTGGTCTCTGCGACCCTTTCTCTCACAAAGTACCTGGGTTTAGTAGCAAAACCAACAAAATGTCGCAAAGAAGTGGTAGCGATGATTCTCGGCACGCGAGGCCGGCGATGCGTTGAAATCCTTGCCGCAAGGGAGGATGATGCGCCGATCTGCGTGATGCGTGCGGAGACACTGCGACCAACTTCTGCACGCTAGGCCGCCGATGCAATGACTTTCTTGCCGCGAGGGAGAAGTTGATGCGATGATCCTGTTGCGCTGTGCGATTGTGTTGCGATGCGGAGATGACGCTCCGCGAGGGAGCGACGAAATCCGGTGCGATGCGATGAAAATGGCGGACGCACGGCGTCCGCAAAGCGATGTCTTGAAGCGATGATTTCTTTAGGGGTTGCGAGCGCTCGGCGACAGCAGCGCGATGATTTTTCCAGCGCGTCTCAGCTGCAGCGGCTCGCAAAGGGGCGTTAGCGATGGTGTTGTGTTGCGAGCACCCAGCGGCAGCAGCGCGATGATTTTTCCAGCGCTCTCGGCTGCAGCGGCTCGCAAACGTGCGTTAGCGACGATTTCCAGCACTCTTTTCTCTGACGCAAAACTAGAGGCCCTGGAACTCACAGGAGCCTCATCAGCAGATAGCAATCCTCGCAGGGAGGAAGCAGGAGGTTGGTGGTGGAGTCAGATGTGCCTGAGACTCCAGCAGGAGGCTAGCTCTTTTCCTAGCCCTTGGGTAATTGCTGTAACAAAAATAAAAGTTCTCTCAAAAGTTCCTTTTCCTCTTCTTCAAGGTCCAGTGGTCACTGCTGCAGGCCAGTGCAAGAAACAACACACAAGCACAAGGACAGTCACTTCCTGCAGATTCCTCCAGTGCCACGGACAGAGTTTCCTCTCCAGATCCAAAAGCAATACAAATTGTAGGGGTTTGAGCACAGATATTTATACCCCAAAAGTCTTTGTTCTCAGAAGCTACAAGTCACTGAACCTAGCCAGAACTAGTTCTGCTCAGGCCTAGAGCACTTTGTTTACCAGGCTGCATTCTTCCTTTCAGAAAGAGGGGGTCTGCTAGCAGACACACAGTAGGAGGTGGAGCCAGCTTTCACCTTGCCAGGCACAGCCCTATTCAGGTCAAGGAGCCACCCCTCCCCACACTCTAAATGCAGATCTCTCTATTCAACCCAGGTCTGACTCAGCCTGCCCTGCCCCTCTAAAACCAGACAGCCAATACACATAACAGCAGAGCACACTGGAAGGCTTAGGCAAGAAAATACCTACTTTCTAAAAGTGGTATTTTCAAACACAGAATATAAAAATAAACTTCACTAAAAGATGTATTTTAATATTCTGAGCTCAGGCATACTAAATTCGTTTTTCTACCATGTTCCTGGGGTCAGTTAGGACTATAGAATGTAATAGCCAAACTGCCCATTCTAGCCTATGAGGAACAGGTAGCCTTACAGTAGTGAAACACGAAATGGGGCATAATTCACTACCAGGACATGCTACACACACCAAGGCATGTCCTACCTTACACATACAATGCACCCTACCATAGGGGTGACTTACAAGATGCCATGGGAAGGTTCAGGGGCTGGGAAGTGGGTGCACTTCACAGCCAAGATGGCAGTTCTGGACTGCACACAGACACTGCAGTGGCAGGTCTGAGACACACTTTACAAGCTGCTTCTGTGGGTGGCACACATCAGTGCTGCAGGCCCACCAGCAGCATTTGGTTTACCAGCCCTGGGCACACATAGGCCACACTAGTAGGGACTAACAGGTAAACCAAATAAGCCAATCAGGGATATACCAATTCACATAGACGTATTTACAAAGGGAGAGCATATGCACTTTAGCACTGAACAGCAGTGGTAAAGTGCCCAGAGTCATAAAACCAACAGAAACAGGTCAGCAAAAATACAGGAGGCAGGCAAAAAGTTTAGGGGTGACCCTGCAAAAAGGGCCATTTCCAACAATTTCTAATTAGAATCTGGCCATCCCTTTATCCGGACACCTGCACTGACTCAGTGGCAAGAGATGTGATGTGTGCATGTTCACATGCTTCACCGTGTTCCCTGCAATGTCCAACAACTGTGTAGGTGGTGCATGTGTCCACACTGGGGTCTTACCATCAGACAGGCACCAGACAGATGGGTGCAAGGGCAGGAGGGGTGTGAGTCCCATGGTTGACCATCAGACTGACAATTGGCTTCCCCGAATCTGTGCGAGGACTTTAGGCAATGTTCAACTAAGGATGCCAGGGCTTGCTCTGTAATGTGCTGTACTTACTGTGGTGCGTGCGGTCAGTGCAGGTGACTAATGTTTGTCTGTTTCCCTAATTGTTTGCAGATACATCCATGGCCACAGGAGGGGACAGCTCCATGGACCAGGAGGAGCAGCGGAGCCAGACTGGGTCAGCATCGGACGAGTGGTCAGAGGGAACCAGTGGCACAGAGGGCGAGGGGAGCCACACCGAGGAGTCCTCAGCACCATCCACCTCAGCTGGGGACCACAGCAGCTCGGAGGATGACTCCCTTGTGGAGGCGGGTCTCGGCAGCCACCAAAGGCCAGCTAGTCTGTCTGGCCCGCCACCACCACCACCACCACCGCCCTCCCATCGGCTCCCATTCCTGAGGTCCGTGGAGGCTCCCGTGCTCGGGAGCGTGTCTCCTTCGTGCCAGGCACCGCACCCCCTGCCCCTGTGTCCCCTGCTGCCCTGAGTGAGGAGTCTGTGTACCTCCTTCGGCAGCTCCATGTAGGGCAGACAGCAATGCTGAGTGTCCTCCATGCACACACCACTCTGTTGACACAGCTGGTGTCGTTCATGGAGGGCATCTCGACGGGTATGTCTGCCCTACAGAGGAGCAATAGGTCCATGGACTCCTCCCTGATGGCAGCAGTGTCCCTTCTCCAACAGTCCCTCACCCTTCCCACCTCTGCCCCATCCACACTTCCTGCCCCCCTACCTGTGATGCACATGCACACCTGCACAGTCATCCAAACACACAGACACAAGCAGCACAGACACACCCAAGAGTAAGGCAAGACGTGCACACAAGCATCCTCAGGGGACTGATACCACAGACACAGGGGATGGGGAACACACACACACACAGGCATCCACATTCACTCCGCAGTCCTCCAAATCCTCTCTCTCCAAGACCCCTTCCTTTGCCTCGCCTGCGACCACACATACACAGCAGGTCTTCCTGTGTGACCTCGGCCTCTTCCCCACCATTCCTGCTGACCCAGCACACCAGGGGAAGAGGAAGTCCACCCACACAGAGAGGAGTGCCCCTCGCCCCCGGACACCCTCCCCCAGGCGCAGGCAGACACAGGAGCCCATTCAGAAGTCCCCCCGGAGCAGGAAGAGCAAGACCCCACCACCACCACCACGCAGCTCCAGCGCCCAGTCTCTCTCGTCCATCCCCAGGCCACCACTGCACAGGTTTCCCCGCCACACCCTGCCCCAGGTTCCCCCACACACCGATACCGCATCCCCAGACTGCTTAGGCCCTCCCCCCCTGCCACTTGCTCTTCCACCCCCAACCCAGACGCTCTGCCTGTTAGTGGCACTGTTGTGGGGACCGGGTCCCCCCCTCTGTCCTGCCCACCTCATCTGCCCACCCTTCCACTTCCTTGGAGTCATGCACTGCAGTGGAGTCCACAACCACCACGTCTGACTCAGGCACTGCAGTGGGTACCCAGTCCACTACATCAGTCCAGCCCACTGCAGTGGTTGCGGCACCCACACCAACTGACTTGTGTACCACGGTGGTGCCGGCCCCCCCTGAGTCAGACACCTCCACTGCAGTTGCCGGTGACACTCCTCCACCCACCACCCCTTCACTGCCTCACTCTGCCATCCCCTGATCCTGTCCCTGCGGTGCCTGGCCTGCCCCTTGTATGCCCCTCCAAGGGGGATGTCCCCCAACCGTACCAGTGCAGGCAAGCAATGTGTGACCAGTTGTCACTTCTCACCCCGTTGGTACTGTTATTTTGGACTGGCCATTGGCCTTAGTTTCTTTTGGACTTCCGTTTTTACCCTGACATTTGCTGAATAAAGCCTCTTTTTGTTTACTTTTGGGTTTTCTTTTGATGTACATGATGTGGATGAGTAGCATCCTGCATTTGCAGTTGTAATAGTGTTCACATCAGGACGATGAAGTGTTGCAGTGATGGACTCCATGTGGTCCATGGGATATGTGTCCTGTTGTATTCTGGATCTATGGCATCCTTTGCTGCAGTCTGAGGGTGTAATGTTCAGCATTTGACACAGGGATGTCCTTTTTGCATTTGTAAATGAACATCTTTGTCTTACACTGATGCACATCTGGTGGGCTTAGCACTGTTCAATGTTCCTATTTCCCTGACTGTGTGCCCAGCTCCACTGGACATGCAGTTTTGCACATCAATGTCGAAGGACTCATCTGTGTATACAGTGCAACCTGCTTGACACGTGTTTGGTGTGTGTGCAGATGACTGACGTGACACCCCCGTACCCAGGCTGATGTGAGCAGAGCCTTCTGTGTGTTGTGGTTGTTGACTCACTGACGGAGTGTTCTGCTGACATGTTTGGGTTGTGCACAGACAAGGTTTGGCACAGCGGACCTTCCACAGGAGTGGTGTGCCCTCATGGCAGTGTGTAATCTGGTGACATTGCGTGGGCCTGTGTTGTGTAAGCATGTCTGTGCATGTTCCCTTCCCTTTTCCTACACAGGCTGTGTCCCTAGGGATGTTCCTGTTTGTGATGCTTGCTGAGTTGTTCTGTGTTCATCCAGCATCTTGTACCTGGTTTCTGTGTGATGTGGGTGCATAGCAAACTAATGTTCATGAGGTTGTCATCCCAGGTTGTCTTTGTTGTCAGTGCTGGGGATGTGGGCAAACGCAGATGGGACACATTCAGGATTCCCCTTGGCACTTGTTGTTTACACGAGTAATGTGATTTACAGTTTGTGTTAGCTTACAGTGATTGTGACACGTTGTGTGTGTGACTGCTGCCACTCCTCAGGGTCAGAGCTGCAATGTTGGTAGTTGTGTACGTGTGTTCTTCGTGTGTCCCCTTGGCTTCTTCATTGGTGTGTGACTATGGCCAGGATCCCATTGAATGTGGTGGATTTCACATCATGCCCATGTACAGCATACTGTGCTGTGTGTCAGACATTGACAAGTCTTGTTGACTGGCCATGTGTGATGGGTTTCTGCACCTTGGTTCCCACCACCACCCCTGGTATTGTCATGGGTGCATGTGCAATGTCACCAGTCCATGTGAGCATCACTGCTGCACATTGGTGGAGATCAGGGTGTGTGGTGTTGAGTGTGTGCAAAAGTGAGTTGTTGCACGGCCAGACCCCTACCTCCATATTGGCCCTTGCATTTTTGCTTCCGTGCGACTCGATTTTGCGTTTCCGGATCCGCCTCGGTCGGAGAACAGGACCTGTATTGGGTGAGTACGACTGGGTTGGGATTTGGGCAGTTGTGCGCATCGTACTTGCTCGTTCGGACGTATGTGCGAATCGGTCGGGAAACAGGCATTCGCCTGGCTTTTTTCCCGGCCGAATGGTATTAGGTGCGCCTCCGACCAGGATCGGAATCGACCCCTAAGTGTGCAAAGTTTCATCATTGTATTCTGCCTCAACAAATCTGCATGCAATGTCCTTGACGTTATGAATCTTGTGATTTGAGAAACACATTCATGTCTGTATATTGTTTGAAGTATGAAGACTTTGTTCCCTTGAACTTATCGCGATGTTTGCAGCTAAATATGTACTTACCATTTCTTCTTTTAAAAAACAGCAACTCAAATTCTATTGACTCCTTTCACTTTCCTGAATAGCTATCATGAATGATTTAACATGTATGTTGAAAATACTGGATTGATACTGTGTCTACTCTAGCAGCTATTAAAATCAATGTCTGAATCGCCCAGAATTGTGGCAAAGTGTTAGGTTCCTGTTGTGTGGACCCGCATAAAGCCCAACCATCCCTGAAATTAAACAGGGATAAGCAAAGGATTCAGGGGAAAAGCAGGAAAGGGAGTGAGAGAAAAACACAGGACTGGAGTTCCGTCTTGGACCAGGTTCTACACAACGTGCAGTGGTATTGTCGTGCTCCCACTCACCTGTAAGCCAGGAACTGTGGAAACGGAGATAGTCCTACCTCTCACTTCAGACTAACCCCCCACACTGAATAAGCAGCATGAGCGGTTCGTCCCGAAGGGAAGAGAAAAACAATTATGGGAGAAGGCAGTGGTTTTGGCATTACAGCCGGGTTCACTCTATGAGGAATGGTGCTGCTCTGGTGGATTACCTTCTTCTCGTTAGGTCTTCATGGACACCAATCTCTATACACACAATCACAAGGAACAGCAGGTAAGTAAAAAATGGTCCTAACACAAAAAATATATTCTCCCCCCTTCGTGCTAGTCGACAACCCCCTAGACAGACACTCACAAGTTACAAACATAAGTAAAAGCACCATTTCCCAAATCCTCCAGGATAGGGAAAAGAAAGTTCAATAACAGAGATTCCTATTAGGTTTCATAGGAATTGACTTCATAAAAAATATTTTTAAACAAGAACAATGTCTCTGAATGTTGCCCAGTGGACTCACTCAAGGAAATGAATAAGGGGTTTTCAAGGAATGTCTCAAGATGTTCAGACGTGGAGAAACACAGGGTAGGAGCAGCCAAAGTATAGTCAGGAGCAACACAATATCAGCAGCAACGGCCCCTGCAGGTAAGAGTGGTGGGGCAATGGGGCCGGGTTGGGAGGGGATTCGATAGATGACCACGAGGGAAAATTAAATAAATAATTAATTTTCCCCCATCATCTGTCGGAATCCCCCCCACCCGGCCCACCACTCTTACCTGCACAGGCCGCTGCTGAATATCAGGTGGAAATGCCAGGGCAAACAAAAAAGGAAAGGAGTAGAACAGGAATCTAAAAAAACTAAACCTACATACCTTCAGCACGGTACACTGACTAAAAAACATGAAGGTAAAAAAACTGTACATATGAGTGTCGCTGGCCACTCCAGCCAGGAGGTCGCGAGGAGAATGAAGTCCAAATAAAAAAGGAAACAGCGTGGAGGGAACTACCAGGTAGGAAACTCCTGACGGATAAAACGACAGCTTCAGCAGGCCAGAATTGCAGATACACGGCAGCGTCAGTAGCGAGAGGAAAGAAAGGCGATGATACATGGCAATGATGCCGAGCAAGAAAAAAGGAAATCCAAGGTTCATGCCAGCCAAGCAAAGATCCTTCTCCTGATTGGAGAAAACATAAAGACAAGCACTGTGGTAACGGGGAACACGCTATTTAAGGCTGTGCCCCGTGCCCCGTTATTAGTGACAAGGAATGCTATGCCGTGAGATCTTGTGCATAGGGGAAACAAGGAAACGGAAGGAGTCACACAACCAGTCACTGAGTGCAAGCAGGAAAAGAAGAAAGTTAATATAAAACAACAAAAGTTGTACTTGTAGTGGCGGTCCTTCGACCGCCATTCCTGAAGGTTCGTCTGCCATATTCGGAGTGCGGAGGTCAGACCGCCACAGGACTGCCGCCTCCGCCGAGATCCATGATTCTGCCACAGTGGTGGTGCATAAAGGGGTAGGAATATGCTGGCGGTGGTGACGCGGCACCGGCGAGCATCTCCCAAGTTGCATTTCCACCACCCATTTCATGGCGATGAGCCCACCATGAAAATGATGGTGGACATGCAGGTAAGGGGACCCTTAGAGGGCCCCCGGCGGAATCTGAGCCGGGGGTGCATGCCTCCCCCGGAATTGCACCCTTGTTCCTGCATGGTGTGGCATGCAAGACATGGTGCATGCCACTCAATGTAGTAACGTGCTGCAGGCACACTCATGGCAGTGTTCTGCTGTTAAGGTTCTCCTATAAACCTAACAGACCACCCCCATGAGACTGCTGCAGCACCACCCGCCCATCCTAGATTCAACTCAGAATCCGGCTGGTGGGTGCATCACAGGCTTAGCGGTACTCCTCTGAGCGCAGCAGTGGCGGTCCTACAGGAGGACCGCCAAACTCATAATAAGGTCCTTAGTCTCACCGGTTTCAGCAGTGGCTTTTGCTGTCATGAGCCCCTGAAAGACCAAGATACCGGACAGAGACCCCAGGATGGCATCACAACTTAGATCGGGCAGGACCTGAGAAAGTAATCAAGAGAAAGTATAGCTTAAGGTATCAGGAACAACAAGAAGTACAACTCAGTGGAAAAGTCAGGAAATTCATTGACGCAAGAGAACTGTAAGGAAACTAAACAATAAACATGAGGGATGCATAAATGGGTGCAAACTCGTATAAAGAAGAGTCACAACAACTAGTGTTAAATACAAGCTCTAACCTTTATGCCCGAAAGTAGTGTTCCAGTTCTTTCAGTTTTTACCTTCTAATTCTCTGCAGTCTCCAGCCCCACTTCACTCTAAGCCTGATCCCACGTCTGTGTCAAGACTGAATCCTCACATAAGGCTAACACTCACGCAAGCATGTATCTCTCATTGTGGTGTGGCACTACCAGGAAATGGAGAGGGGACGATAATATCTTCCTCTGGAGAGAAGAGATCATCACTGCTGTGATGCTGCTTGTGAAAGAGCTCCTGACAGGTTCATCTAGAGACTGTTCTTGTACTTTTCTCTAGTTTTAAGGATTATTTTGATGGATCATCCCATCCACTAAATTCTTAATGAGACCCACAGCTCTGATCTGTACTGTTTAATCTCAGTATATTTTGAAGAAGTAACATTTTTAAAGATTTTTTCATTTAAACCATTTCCACTTAAATTAAGACATTTCTAGGCCTTGCATTTGAAAACGGTATTCTCTTTAAAGGACACGTCTCACCTTCTTTTGCAAATTCTGTATATACTTTTCTCAATGTTGTTTTCAGAAATATTTCGAAATCTAGCCAAGCCCTAGCCCTAACCCATATAGTAACTTCTGTAATTAGCCTAAATCCTAACCGATATCAAACCTTAACCATGACCAGATCCTATTCCTAGTCTAGGACCTTAAATCAAACACTTTACTTGGCCCTTCACTCAACCTTTACTGTTATCCTAATATTACCTTAAGCCCTGCCTTAATCTGTTTCTAATATTGATCCTCACTTTTACCCTAACTCTAAATCGTAACCTTTGTCTTTAAAACTAATCCTGACCTTATACCCCACTTTTTTAATTTTAATAAAAGTAGTGTATTTAATTTGAAATTCAGTATATTTTGTTTTCTAAGTAAATGTTTATTTCAATTAAATATGTTCTATGACATCTGTTTTTCTTTGAAATGTCCAGGGATAAAATGATGAGATACTACTATGCAGGGATACACAAAGACGGCCTGTTAAAGTTCGGGTCTGGTGTCCAATGCGGAATCACAGCCATAAGAAGCAGTTCTAATGACATTTACTTTACCAAGGTTTATACATTAGGCATCTCCCTAGTAGTATTGTCTATCCGAATATCCCCAATAGTGCCAAAAATTACAGGTCATACTGACATTTACTAGGCTAAACCCTTACACAAAGGCGAAATTATAAATAAACACTTACCAGAACTTCTGGCACTTACTGAGCAGCAAAAAAGATGAAAATGCAATATTCCATTATAATGATTGGCAACATCTTTTAAAATAAGGTTCCGTTGTCAACATGATTTGTTTTCGATGTCAGTTTTAGTGTGTGTGCTTCTCTCCACTCACTCTTTCGCAATCCCTCCCCCTTTCACTCATTTCCATTCAATACACTACTAATACATTTATTGGCAAGAAAAGTCAAACAGATACGGCTAATTTAATACACTGCATAAAATGTTACACAATGTGTATCTGTGATCGGTCAGGTTCAGTCACGGCCGGACAGGGAACAGTAACCAGCCCTGGCAGATTGCTGGTCGACCGGCACCGGGAGCAGGGGCGGGGGACGCTTGCTAGTGAGAAGCACCATTCCCGCTTTTGTTACAGGGGGTCGATATTGCAGCACAGCTGCAAAACTGGCCCCCAGTAAAAAAAAAAACGGCCCCCACCCCTCTGGCCCATTGGGGAAATGCCCACAGCCCGCTACGGCCAGTCCGGCCTTGGGTTCAGGGCTGTTGTTTTGTGTGCTAGTTTTTAATGGACAATACAGAACACATCATTTACTTTTTTGTCTCTCTCCCTTTCTTTCTTCCCCTCCTATTTCATCACCTAAAAAGACTCACTCTAACTCCTCCACTAACGCTTCATGCCTTCAATGTCTTGTGTTTGTAACAATATTATTTTATTATCACCAAAACAAGCTTACTCAAACCTCTTGTGAACCCGTGAAATTTTCCAACAAATACATATTTGGAGATTTACTTCAATTAAGTTTATGAACCATACAAAATCAGCTTGGTCTAAGGGCCTGATTTAGATCTTGACGGACAGGTTACTCCAGCACAACGGTGATGGTTATCCCATCCACTGAAATATAAATCCTATTATGTCCTATTCGATTTACATTTCGGCGGACGGGCCATCCGTCACCGTTGTGATGGTGTAACCTGTCTGCCAAGAACTAAATCAGGCCCTAAGCCTTACAATTCTGCCTAACAGAATGTTCCATTTAGTCCCGTGACCAATCTGTAGCCACTCCTCAGCTCCTTTTAAAAACAACTAGCCTTACTGCTGCCTACACGACACCCCTCAGCTTTTCAAACTCACAACCCCCACACCATCTTTCGTTTAACCTTCATCCTTAAACCACACTAATTCTATCTTAACATTCATTTTACACCCCAACGCAAAAAAAACATTACAGTGATAATAGGGGCTTAGCTTCTATTGGTGCGACAGCACCAATCAGAGGCCCACCAAATCCTGAATATTGCTGTATTTTATAATGCAAACAACAGCCGGGGACGTTCCATACACTGGGGCCCATGACACACTGGCTACTCTACTGATGCAACCACCTATGTGTAATTCAGTAGGGGTGTGCCTAGTTTTGCACTGTAAAATGTTGGCATGATCCTAATCTTCAGCCATTGTTAAGGCTGCAAAATTTTGGAATTTTCCTTCCCATGTGAAGCTGTTTCTCCACATAGCGAAATATTATTCACACTAATAGAAGCCAGCCAAACACAAACCGTGGAGTGTTATTGATGCTAATTGTTAATGTGGGAGATAGTTTCTTGCTGGAAAATATATTAAGGATTTCTTCCTGCAAGAGACTGATTTCCTGAGCTTTTCCAAGCGCAATGGCATTGTGGAGGAAAAGAACACAAGGCACTCATTCTGGTGGGGCAGCTTAGCCGCACAGTAAAACCACAGGTTTGAAATTCACCAAGAATATTTTACTGAGCGATTATAATTTGAAATCCTTGAGAACATGCAGATGAGGTTATAGTGTTCGGGCATGTCATTTCAAGCAGTAGGGCATATATGTTATCTTATTTGAATTTGAAAAGCGTGGGTAATCACCCGCAAGGGTATCCAGGAGCTGAGTTGGGCGAGGGCCAAAGAAAGGTAGACGGATGGAATCATGCCTGTTTTTTTCTGAGGAGGCAGATCATGAGTTTCTTTTGGAGGTCCATGGAGGAGGGGGTGATTCTGAGATGTAGCAGGAAGGCATTCCAGGTTTTGACTGCAATATGTAAGAAGAATCGTCCCCTGCATCTGGTCTTGTTGAGGTGAGGGGTCCATTCGGTAGCCTCGGAGGCTGACCAAAGGTGTCTGGCAGGTTCGTAGAAGTTGAGGTGGTGGTTGAGGTATGCTGGTCTGATTTTGTGTAGGGCTTTGCAGGCATACGTGAGGAGCTTGAATTTGCATCTTTCCTGGATTTGGAGCCAGTGGACTGCGTTGAGGTGCGGTGTGATGTGGGCGTATAGTAGGATGTCCTGCATGAAATCTGGCAGCTGTGTTCTGGGTGTTTTGGAGTTGGGATAGGACATGGGCTAGGATTCTGGCATGGAGGGCATTTCTATACCCCAGTCTGCTTCTGATTAGAGCCTGAGTAACTGTTCAGCTGGTGTCCTAAGTGATCCATTTGAAGATCTTGCATAGCATTCATAAGATGTGGAAGCATGGTGAGGAGACAGCATTGATCTGTTATATTCATGGTGAGGTTGGTGTCTAGGATGATCAGAGGTTCTTGGCATGATCAGTAGGGGTGGGTGGGGAGCCCAGTTCAGAGGGCCACCATGAGGCGTCCCAGTGGGAGTGGCTGTTTCCGAAAATCAGGACTTCGGTGTCGAAGCCTGTGAAGAGGTCGAGGAGGATGAGGGCGGATGTTTCTCCTCGGTCAAGGATGCTTCTCATGTCATTGGTAGGCCTGGGCGGTAAATTCCGTTCCGCTCGCGGAATTTGCGGAATTTGGGTAATTTTGCGTTCCCCGGAGAACGCGGAATTGCCAAAAATTCCGCGATCCGCAGCTTCGCGGAGCTTTTTGCTTGTTCGCGCTTTCAAAATGCGTGTTCGCGAGATATTTCTCCCCGAGCACGCAAACAGAGTTCGCGAACAGGAAAAAAGCATTGCGAACTGGCGGAACAAGCAATTCCGCGTGTCCGCGGAACTTTTGCGTGCTCGCGGAGATTTTTTACCGTTTCGCGGAGCTTTGCGTAGCGCGACTACGCAAATTCCGCCCACCCCTAGTCATTGGTGGCCACAATGAGGACTGTTACAGTGATGTGATTGGGGAGGAAGCCTAATTGAGATCTGTCGAGGAGTTGGTGGCACTCAAGGTGGTCAGAGAGATGAATGTTGACAGCTTTCTTCATGACTTTGGCTGTGATATATGAGTGTTAAAATGAGATGGTTCAGTAGCTGATGAGGATGTTGGGGTCTGCTGATGGCTTCTTTAACAGGGCGGTGACATCTGAATTTTTCCAGTTTGCCTGGAAGATGGCAGTAGTTAGGGAGGAGTTGATGAGTGTGGTGAGAATTGGGGAGATGATGCTGTTTCCTAGGTTGTAGATGAAGAGGAGGTAGGGGTCAGTGGGGGCCCTGAGTGGATGGATATCATCAGGGTGGCGGTGTCCATGTTCGAGAGGGGTTTCCAGTTGTTGATCCTCTGTTTGGCAGCGGTGGTGGAATCCGACTGGTCAAGGACGTTCAGGTCGGTAAGAAGAGGGTTAAATCTGTTGTACATCATGGCGATCTTCTTGTCGAAGAAGTTTGAGAGGGCATCAGAGTGTTTGGGTTGGGGTGATGCTAGCTGCTGCGGGATGGGAGAACTCAATGACAATGGTAAAGGGTTCTCTGCAGTTGTTAGAGCTGTCTTTGAGTCTGATGGTAAGGGCTTGTTTCTTTGCATCCAGTAGTTGTTTATGGTAGAGGTTGAGGGTGGCTTTGTACGTGAGTCTTGCGATGAAGTTTTGTTAAGTTTCTATTTTCTTTTGAGTTGTTTACAGCAGTGTTTGGAATCCCTGAGGGTGTTTGTCTACCAGTTGAGATGTATGTTGTTGTTCTGTTGATGTTGATATAGGGGGATGCAATGTGGCTGGCACAGTCAGTGATCCAGTCATTAAAGATTTTAGTGTCACCATCGGGGTTTCCGGTGTGGCTGTGGGGTGTCCATTCTTCTACCCCAGTGTTGTGATGGTGCGCTGTTTGTTGTGGAGGGGTGACTCGGTAGGCGAATGTCTTGAAGTGAACTATGCAGTGGTCTCACCATGTGAGCAGTGTTATGTGGGTGGTGGTGATCCTGTTGTTGGAGAAGAAGATTGGATCGAGGGTATGGCCACTTGTTTGGGTAGGTCCATAGACTAGCTGGTTGAGTTTGAGGTTGCTGAGGCTTTCAAGGAGGGCCATGGAGTTGGGGTCTCTGTTGTCTTCCAGGTGGAAGTTGAGGTCTCCAAAAAGGATGTAGTTGCTTGAACTAACAGAAAGTGGAGCAATGAAGTCTGCAATGTGGTTGCAGAATTCCACTTAGGGGCCCTTTAGGGTGACATTTTCCATTTGTATTTTGAAGTGTAAGCATTCCATATGATTGGTGTCTGAGTACGTGGAGGTGGTGCAGTCAATCGTGTTTTTGTGGCTGATAGTGAGTCCTCTACCAGGTTTCTGGGTACGGTCTTAGTGTATGATTTTGTAGGCGGTTGGGATGGCTGCAGCAATGTCTGGGTTGAATGCTGGGTTTATCTAAGTTTCATCAGGAAGGAAAGGTCTGGTGCGTTGCTGATTAGAAGGATGCAGATTTCTGTGAGGTGTTTTCCCGAGTGAGGGAACATTAAGGAGCATAGTGGGCAGATGGTGTTGGGTGGTGGTGGTGTCGAGCATCGGTTGTTTGATGGCGTGTGTTTGCTGCTTGGTGGCGGTTGTGGTGAAGAGGCTGTGGAAGATGGCAGTGAAGGAGAGGTGGCGTTTGTTGGCTCCAATGTCTGCAGCGGCTGTGAAGGTGGTCTTGCATTGAATGGATTGGGGGTCACGGTTCCTGGCTCTGGGAGTGGTCCAGGCACAGGTGGGTGCAGACAGGCTTGCCTTTGACGTGCCAATGGTCTGGTCCTGGGGTAGACAAGGCTTCGGCAGAGGCAGCAATGGGAGGGTGGGAGACCTGGTAGTGGTAGTGAAACTTGGCAGCAATGAGCTGCCAAGAGTGAGAGAAAGGTAGGGAGAATCTGGCGCTGGCAACAGGAGTACGTGAGAAAAGGCAACAATATCTCAACTGGTGTCATTAAAAAAGTCGGTTAAGCACGTATGTACAATACATTACACGGAAGGAAGACAGGAGACTCTGAGGAGTTTGTAGAAATGTGCACTTAGCATCATATAATTAAGGTCACAGTAAAGAGGGTCCAGAGCCCATATGCCTTCTCCATATCTGCCTTTATTTACTTTAAGCCTTTATTGCTAGTGTCATGACCGATGATACTGTTGGCTTTTCCTTCAAGTGATGTTCAAATTATCCTTCTGTACCAGATGTGCCTCACTCAATAGTGCTGAATGATGTTTCTATGCCTCCACTGCCCACAAATGTTGTCTTTGTCCTCAAACTCTCTGTAAAAGGTCTTTTTAGTGAACACTATGCATCTGTTCCAACCTCCTGATTCATTTAGTCCAGTGCACCTGAGTATTACAGGTTCTGTGGTGTAGAAGGTGAAGCAGAGTGTTCTAGACCTTTCTTTTCTTAGGTAGTTATATTGCAAATGTTATAAATAAGTGATGCTAAGACGATACATAAATATATTTTGTTTCCTGTATTTCATGCTGTTCCTTATTACATTATTCCATGTTTTCGTGTCCTAACTTGTTTCACCTCTGCTAAACAATACTACCCCTCTTTCACACTTCCAGCTCCTACCTCTTACCATGTTTTATGCATTGGTGCACATTTCCATAGTTGGGCTTTTGTAAATCTTTATCTTACTATACAGTCAATAACATTCACAACTTCTTAAGATGTATTAAACAAAAGTGAACTGATATTTTAAACAATATATATGTGATCATCCTACCAGAGTACCTTAGCACCATGTTTTTCAAAGAACAGTTCAATGATCAAGTGAACCTGTGAGTCTAGTCTAGTCTAGGGCCATAGAAATTCACATTTGGTTAAAAATGGAAAATAACTAACAAATTCCATCAAATGTTACTTGCAGATTAGATTGTATGTCGCTCCAGGAATATAACAACAAAGATATAGTTTAATGGATTGTCTGCCATTAGATTGCTTGGTGGAAAGGTACTAGCCTGCATATTCATCTCTCATCTATATGAGTGATCGTCAGGATTATTGAACAAAAACACTTAGGCCCTTATTAGGATTTGAGGTACTTCACCCAGAGTGATAATACCACCAAATCTCAATTATAATCAAGTCTGAAAACTCCAGACCGGATAATTCCAGGCCTAGAGACACCAGGCCTGAACAATTTGCTCTATGGGCAGAAGATGCGGGCAGCAGCATTGCCTGGTCCTGGACCAGGCCCTGCAGTTTTATGGGGGTTTTGGAAAGCCACGAGGACTTCCGTGACTAATGCAGCTCGTGTAAAGGCTAATAAGTTACGAGAATCCAGTGGATAAAGGGGGGACAAATTCCATGGATTACCTTTTGACAAATGAACAACCATCTGAATTCACCACAATTATTAATGGTCAACCAGTGAAGACATTCAAGATGACCTGAAATGGGCATCCATGGAGAGAGTTTCTAAAACCCGGTGATCAAAAAGCAAACAAATCTGGGTGTATTAAATGGGCAGACCCATTTGCAACACCTTTTAACTAAATTAGGAATTTCAGTCCGGAGTATCTGTTCTGCCCCATGGTGAAACCTTTTGATCAAAAACAGAACTTTTTATGTTAACCATAATAAGACCTATATGATTAAGAAATTCACAAACTCCCCATACCCTACTTTTCCCTTCTTCCATTTACAGAAAGGTCCTTAACACATGATCCCGTAGGCCAGGTTAGGAGGTGGAGATCATTTCAGCTTGAGTACAGAGCAAAAGATTTAGTCTGTTCACAGTTGAATGAGTGGCTGAATATGTGAGTGTAATGATGGATGGTTCAATTAATTGGCCCTGTAGGTCCCCCCTTTGTTTCTTCTCCGCCATGGTTTTCATGGAGTAAGAACCGCCATGAAAACGGTGGCAGAGAGGAAACTCGTAATACGCTTGGCAGGACAAAAGCCTATTTCGGTCTCAAGACCGCCGCAACACCGTCAGGGAACAATGGTTCCCTGGCCGCTGCTGCGGGGAAATGGTGGTCTGGCCGCCCTAATTCTAATAGAACGGTCTGAAGACCACCACCGCCACGCCCCGCAAGACTCATAATCGAGCCCTTAATAGAGAAGCCCCACTATTTAACTTGTGGGCATGTATATAACATATAACCTATGTTGTTTAAGTTGTGAAAGAATAAATATCCCAAACAAACTATTGTCATGGTGACGGGCAAATCCTAGAGAATTGATGCTATTTAATGAGGTGAAAGTGAAGTGTACCAAAAAAGAGATAGATGGGCAATAAGGCTATATGACAGTCGCACCAATATATTATCAATCCTATCAGTAACACATTACGAAAATGCTCTACTGTTTGTGATCCTTTTGCCCACAAACCACCACATACACAAACTTGATCAACATGAAGCAGGAGCGTTTGTTATACACAACAAGTATTATTCTTCAAAGTTGAAGAAGATATATTTTCATTATCATCACTTCAATTTCCTTTACAATATTTCCATCGTCAACAGTATTTGTAGTATTTGCAGTATATCCATGCAATCAAACCCGAATATACGGGTATTACAATTAGTATTACAATGGAGTCAAGTGGTCTTGATGAAACATTTCTTGATTTATTTCTATTCTTTTGGAGATACAGATAATAAATCAGCCCAGCCAACGCATTTCGCCCAAACGGACTTCATCAGGGTTGTAGTTTTTCATCGAAATCCTGGTATATCTTCCATAGACCTGACCTGCATTACACATCAAATAAATCTCAGACGGTAGTATCAAAACTATCTTTATACCCCTCAGAGTGTATGTAGTTCAGAATGTTTAATTTTAATCCTCCTTCTTCACAAGGGATATGATCTCTTTCCTGAAATTTCTATCTTCCATTGCGCAGGTCAGGCAGCACCCTCCATCTTCCGAAGTCAGGATACTCTCCAAAGTAAGGATACAATCCTGAATAATGGCAGACAATCCATTAAACTATATCTTTGTTGTTATATTTCTGACTTCAGAACTTCGATGAAAAACTACAACCCTGATGAAGTTAGTTTGGGTGAAACGCGTTGGCTGGGCTGAATTATTATCTGTATCTCCAAAAGAAGTTCCAACCTAATCCCCTGAATGGTATTTACACTCTTTATTGTTCAAGGTTATTTATTTCATACTGTGAGAGTTCGAATCACCTCACTTTTATAAAAGCATCAACTAAAGTGACTGATATTGGATGTATATGTATCTTGGAGGTAGTCTGCTGTCTAATGTCTCAAACACTTTAGTCTAAGTTACACCAATGTCTGCATAAACCTTTGTCTGCATGTGTGCTTTATTTCTGCATCTGCACATGCAGCCATTTCTACAAAAATTAAATACATTAATCTAAAGTAGGCAGACATTTTGGCTTAATCAGTTCGTGTTTTATTGCTGTTACAGCTCTGCATGGGAGTGCAAATGTTCCCTTTTGTCTTACCTTGTTTGTCCCCAGGCATGCTGTCACTCTCTCTTTTACTTCTCCCTTCCCCCTGAAGCTCCCACCACCCCTATCTCCCTGTGTTTATGTGCCCCTCGGTCCATCTTCCCTTCCCCGTCTCTGTGTCTTGCTTTGAATTTTTTTCTCATTATTATATTTTTTTTACCGTGCCCAGAAGCTGTAAATTGCGCTCTGGACATTTCCTCACTTTTTTGTACAATGCATGTGCATGCTTCATGACAAGTGCATGTATCACAATGCATGCATGTGCATCGACAACCATCTTGGAATGTATTTTTTGTAACAGCCTGCCTGCCATGCATGCAAATACATATTGATACGTGCACATACGGTTGAGAAAGAAGTATTGACATTTTAGAGCTGAGACCTATTGACTTTGCAATGCATGTTGATTTATGAGACAACACTGAACCCTGACTCACAAGACAGCTCTGGAAATCCTCATTGTCACTTCATGTCTGACTGTGCAGCCAAACATGTTCACACTTGGGGTCATATTCAAAATGTAAATTTGCACATGTAAACATACTCATGTAAATCACTAATACACCTAGTAATAACTTAACACTGTTTTGCTCTTCACCATTTCCAAGTGTAGAGTTACTTCTAGGTGCAAACTTACATGTCTCCGCTCTCTGGGGGAACCCCCCACATCAGGATTTATGAGAGTAAAGTTCATAACTTTTCACACATAGACGGAGACCTCTGCCACCATGGTGGAGGTCTCCCTATGGGAAAGTAAAGGGAAAAAGTAAAAAGTGTATTAAAGTTAAACCATTTCCAAGTGTAAAGTTACTTCTAGGTGCAAACATACATGTCTCTACCGTCTGATGGAACCTCCTACATCAGGATTGGTTCGCCTTTTTCTATCAGACGCTGAACTTCGGAGGCATTTCTCCGCTCACTCGATATCCCGGTACCCATCGAAGTGCCAAGTATAGGGTGGACATTCCCCTATTGAAATGCTTTTTTCATTTTGATAATCCGAGCTCGACACTTGGATGGCTACTTGAAAACCCTGTTCGTAAAGTGCGCATCCATATAATACAGCCCTGAAGAAGTCCATTTTGTGTTGGACGAAACGCGTTGGCTGGTCTTTTATGAGCTTCTATATGAAGCACTAATACACGAAGAATATCACTGGACTATTCGAGAATGATTGTTATCAGTTAAGAAATATTCATGTGCTAACATTGTTCTTTCATTTACATGTGGTGTAACTCCGGTCTTTGTTTTTGTATGAATTTTCCCCCAGTGTGGGGAGCACTTTGTGGGCAGAAAGTGTATGCAGAGTGGTGCACAAAGGATATAGGATATTATCCAACCTCTTCTTTGACCATAGGGACACAACGGTGTGAGTGCTCTAGCTGGCTTCAGGTCCACTGCTCAGTTCTAAGTCATATTGTTTGAACCTCTGCCATCATGGTGGAGGTCTCCCTATGGGAAAGTAAAGGGAAAATTAAAAAAATGTATTAAAGTTAAAAGTTAAAGTTAAACCATTTCCAAGTGTAAAGTTACTTCTAGGTGCAAACGTACATGTCTCCACCCTCTGGTGGAACCTCCTACATCAGGATTTATGAGTGTAAAGTTCATAACTTTTCACACATAGACGGAGACCTCTGCCACCATGGTGGAGGTCTCCCTATGGGAAAGTAAAGGGAAGATTTAAAAAGTGTATTAAAGTTAAAACGTAAATGTTAAACATATTTTAATGTATAATATTAATGTGAAATATGAATGTAAAATAATGCTTAATTTTCAAACCTAGAACTCATAACATAATATGTTACAGGACATTAACTTAAGTATGTATTAAATAATTGATTAAAATGAATTTGTTTTCTTTTGAATAATATTTGTTAAATAATAATTTGAAAAAATCTCACCTACAGTAAAAATGCTATTGTTAGTCAATATGTATTAAAATGTATTACAGGCTATGTATAAAATTAATTTAATTTATTTGTAATATATATTTGTATATATTTAACATTTCTTCCTATGAAGCACTATTTTAAGAGTATGGCTCCATTATTTTCTTGACTGGCCATGTGTGATCTTGAACATACTACGAGGCCGACCCAGAGTACTTTTACTACTGCTTTGGGGCCTTATTGGCTGCAGTAACTTTAGCAGTATAGTTAGTGAATAGCAGAGGGCGTATTCGTTTGTGGGTGGGTGTTTGTATGTACAAGTTCCTCCCTAAACCCCTCCTTTCCCTTCGCTAACGCCCTCCAATTTAGGTGTAAATAGCTCCCATGTTCCACTCATATCTTCCTGCTTCTTCCCGCCACCCCTCCCCCACACATTTATAAATAAAGTGTAAACCTATGTGCCTGGAGATCTCTGCACATATGGAGGTATCCTGCACACAAAAAAGAGTGGGGAAGCCAGAGGTCTCCGCACATAAGTTAGGAAATAGCATTTTGTAGCATTAAAAGTATTACTGTTGTACTATTTTATGTACTACAAAAGGCAGTTTATGACTAGGCCCCTTTGTATTTTCTCGATCGGCGCACCTGTGTAGAATATAAAGAGAGGCTGAGTGTCAATTAAGAAACCAAACTGTTTGAATTTGCGTTGTTTTTTGTACGCTGACTTTATATGATACAAGTAAAAAACATGTTTTTATTATTTTGATATACACTTGCTCGTGTTTAGCAAAGTAATATTTTTCTACAGCAATTAATCACGCCATTTATCATTTTCACTTTTTGCTTTAATTGAGTGCACTTGGACAACCTATTGAAGTCATTTCACTGTAATTTCAAAACATTGCAGCTCATTAAATAAAATACCTGTATTAATTAATCCTGTTTTATAATGAGACTTTCAACCATGCGTCACCTAATTGGAACACTTTAATACATTCACACTGCGGAAACCTACCCAGTGTAACGACCCTGGTTTAAATTCATTTATTTGTTTGTGTATTCATTTAGATTTTGAAAGCATATCTTTTCGACCATGATTTCAGCTACTTAGATTAAACAGTTGACAAAAAAATGTTTTTTGCTTTAATCGAATGTAGCAACCTTTGAAGTCTTCGATTAATCTCCTTAGAAGCGGAGGTGCTTGAAATTCTAGGAAGGTCCATCCGGCGAGCAGTTCTGTGCATCACTTACTGTAATTTATTTTCAGAACATAATTCTATTTATAAATGAAAATCCTATTAAAAGAAGACAAGAAAAATTAGTCTCAGATTTTGCACTGGAAGAGTAGAAACAAAATGAGTGGCCTAACCCGAAGCGACATTTACAAATTACCTGTTAATTTAAACTGGGTTGAAGGATGACCGAGTTTAGTCAGCCTGACAAGAAGTACCGAAGGAATGACAGTTGGGAGGGTGGTCACAAAGCCCCGGCAGCTCCCACATTCATCCATGCTCTCTCTGCGAAAGGCTTCCCATTTAAAATGTTTTTTTAAAATAAAATTTCGGCTTTCCTGACCGGCTAATTATGGTTTATTGAAATTTTGAGCGTAGATGTTTCTTTAAGAAAATAAGAACGTTCACTGTTGACTGAAACAGTCTCTTTTGGGACCGAAGAGGCAGGAAGTAGCGAGGCCTTCCTCAAGAACACTCCTTCTTCGATCTAGTTGTTGGAACCACACTGGATACACAGGCCAATGAAACAGTCAAAGAAAAAACAAGAGCAGCGCAGTTACAATTTCTGTATTCATTCATATCGTTTTTTGAAAGCATCTTCGGTGCCACATGAGGCGCATAGGGCAAGTTATAATGCCGAAACGAACCACAAACGTATTCCTAGTTACAAGGAGTCGTTGGACTAATGTTACAAGGAGTCGTTGAAATGAAAACGAAATCCATAAACAGCATAAATGAATATAAATGAATAAGAATACTGGGCGTGGTTGCTCTGAGATTATTCCGCTGCGTAACCCAGGCGGATGTGGAAGACTCCTTTCGCACATGTGCACACATTCATGCCCAGAGGTACAGATGCTTTGTGTTGGGTTTGCGAAACCCGACCCCCACTATTAATGTTGGATTTACTATATAACGCAAATCCTGATTTGCATTGGTCGTTAGTATCGAAGTAACACAAAGTTGTTCAATGCGCTTCCTTGAATTACTTTGCATCAAGGGGGCGTTCCATAGGTGGTGCATGGGTGTTCCTATCCAACCACCAATGGGATTTGACTCAAATCCCTATCTACAAAGGGCCAGTGGTGGCTCCTCCGCCATGGCGGAGGAGCGTTGCCCCAATGAACAAAAGGAAAACTAAAATGATGATAACTTTTGTTATTATCATTTTGGTTTTCCTTTGCAGTCAGTGGCTTTGGGGGGTGGGGGGGCTGGGCACAGCAGGGGAGAGGAGTGTTTTGCACTCCTTGAGTGTGCATGAATACTTGAACAGCCCTCTCGGGCCGGCCAAACAGTCATGCGCACTTTGCATCTTCCCCACCAGGCTGCATTACGCAGCCTGGTGAGGAACATACAAAGCCTCCCATTCCCCATCTGAGCGCAGATCCACAGATTGTGATTGGCTCAGGGGAACCTGGGAGCCGGGTGCTTCCTGCTGCTGGCCAGGGCTGCAGGAAGAAGGAAGAGGACGGAGAAGGGAGGAGAGGCGGTGGCAGGCCGTTTTAGGTAAGTGTTTTTCCTTTCTTCTTCTTCATCGTCCCTTGTCTCCCGTCCCACCCCTCCCCACCACCCGAATCCGGTAGGAGCCGCTACTGCAAAGGGCAGTAGATAGGGATTTGCACAAAAATCCTATGCCTCTTTGAAGGAGGCACAACAAAGAGAAACGTTTTAATTTATCCTCATTTTTCCTACTGCATTGTACGGCACACATACAAAGTGGGAAAAGCCTTGAAGCATACTGAAAAGGGGAGAGACTACCTTCCAGTACCAAACCTACATTTTAGGGAACGCAGACCGTGGTGCAAGGGTATCTGTGTTGACGCATGGCTGCCAAAAGTATGCCAGCACAGGGAGATAGGAAGACAGCACCACATCTTATAGTTGTGGCAATGCTCTGCTCTCTCCCTTTCGCAAAATGCAGCACAGCATCTTTAGTGGCTGCGGTGCATTGCGTGACTTCTTATTAAATCTAGCTCTCAGTTTAAACCATATGTGAGTTTACTCATTAAAAATATACCATGAGGGGTTTGATGCCAAAACAATTTGCATTGCAACCCAGTGCAATTTACTTTGCGGATGTAAAGATCCTATCTGGCATGAACAAAAGTGATTTGCAATTCGTGTTTGCCATTAGGAATCAGAATGCACGCAATACGATTCCTGAAGACTCTAAAGGTAAGATAGGGGCAAAAGGGTGCTCCCCTGCCCGTGAGAATCACATTATTATGCATAAATGCTTCACAACAGAGATTTGTGGTTGGAAAGTATTACATTGTTGCAGGCAGTGGAGTGGAGTGCAGGTGGCAACCATTCACATAGTGTACATTGTCAATATCTGACAGCCTACAATATCTAATTCATAATGTGCACTTTTTGGTGGCATTGTGACCCGCGCGACCCACTAAGGAACAGAGATTGCAATGCTAGCACGTGACTGTGACCGCGAATGGTAAAACATTGGCCAGTTGTCCCATGCTGGCCTCTGTCCCAGCATTCATATCTTCACGCAATGAGGGGCAAGCCACTCCCCATTACATTGTTATTATTGAGGTTGGTGATTAGCTCCTTTTTGTGAACAGTGCCTTGGAACTGTGGGGAATATGAAATACACCATAGCTAAAGAGGGCAGGCTGCTTACAACACAATACAAACCATTGCACAGCGACTAACACCTTTGTGCTTCACGGCCTCATTGTCTTTCCAGTTGTATTATATGGAGCTTCATGTGCAAGTTTATTCAACAGAACTTCAGTTACAATCATATGGAAATCCTCAGGATAATTAACAATATCCAACTAAAAAGAAACTGCCATCCTCTTTACCTCTCGGGTAGGGTGCCCCTACCTGTAGTAGTTCTGAGGTGGGCCAAACACCATTACAATAAACATGTAGCAATGCACTTTATTACTGTTCATTCAGTGCACCCTATTTATTAGGCTCTTGTGACCAATCTTAGATGCGCCTCAGAGCAGGAATGAATAACAAAGCGTATGACACTGAATTAGGTAAGTTTAGTCCACTGAATATGAGCTTCGAGGTTACATGAACCCTCAGATCAAGCAAAAAGGCGTTCTAAAAATAATTTATAATGCAATGTGGACTATAGGATAATGTACATTGGCAAGAGATGTAATGAAAAGAAGATGCTAGGAAGTGAGTTATTTGCATGGAAGCCACATTATACATGAAGTGGGAGCACAGCGGTTAAAAAAGGTGATCGAGTGGCCAGACTGTACATGTTTGATATATTTACCATTTAGACCATATTCTGCAGTCTTTACTTCGTTATCTGATTTTCTAGGGATAGCAGCCAATCCACACTCATACATGTCATAAAATAAACCACCTTACAACCCTCAGCAAGTTTGCTACGGGTTTTCTCATCACCACACTTTAAGGAGACAATGATTCAAATTACCACCCAGTGTAACGGAACTTCCTTGATTCATAGTTTTGTACAGTCTTATTTTTATCTTCAGAGAGTGAAGGTCGGCCCCATTGTACACATATTTTACTTTGTGATATACTTGTTCTGTACAACATGCATGCAAAAAAATTATGCAGCCTAACTGAGCCCACAGAAGGTTAGGTACATTTGAAAAAAGTGAAGAATACTATCTTTATGGTACCATCAATCAGTTAACAGTAGACCCGTCGAGACTGGGGAGCCAAGGGCTGCCAATTCTGCAGTATGCGACAACAAGGCCTACTTAGTGAAACTCTCATGGGTCTACTTAGAACATTAGACTCTCCAAGCTCTTACTACTGCACCAACTAATTCGAAATCAATACTGACAAAATGGAAACAATGATCATTGGGAGGAAAATCAAGAAAAAGGGAACTTGGTATCTCCACAATGAATGAATTGAAATAGTCTAAGAATGTCAATACTTTGGCATAATCTTTGACGACCAGGGAACATTCAAAGCACATGCTATTTTATTAGCACTGATGGGTCGTTCCTCTGGCAAAGGTTAAAAATCGTTATCACGCAAACTTCAATGTCCATCTTGTGCTCCACACCTCAATGGTATGAAGGCCAAGACGCAACCAACTATGGCACATGGCCTTGCTGCTTTGCCCGAATCAGTAGCTATTGAGATCAATTGCTGACCTGTAAAATCTACAAACGACTATGCTGTTGATCCAGCGTGAGGCCAATGCCTAATCAGGGATCAATACTCAATAATATCACAGAACAATGGCCCATACACATTCACCCAAATCCCTGATGTGCTGGGGTCAATTTTTATAAAAGTTCAATTCTCTTCCTCCTAAAATTCATATATGGCATTTCCAAACTACTTATCTAATTTATACATCAACTTTCCTTCTACTTATTTATTTATTTATTTTTATTTAATGAGTTTTATATAGCGCTGGCTAGACCCGAAGGTATCAGAGCGCTTTACATGAGGTTCCACAAAGTTACAAAAATTACATCAGGAAACAGGTTACATCAGATTACTAATAAAACATTTAAAGAGTATAGAAAATGAGATAAATGTAGCGTAGAAGGGTAAGGGGGTAGGGTGAAGGGGTAGGAGGGAGATACGACGGCGAGATGAGGGAAAGTCTGCCCCAAGTCCGGCTGGGTAGGTGATGGCCTAGGGGGAAGTCCATGGCCTATCTCCTCTTTAGCTATCAGGTAGCTCCACCGGGCATCGGCCAAATAGAAAGGTCTCAGTTAAAAAACATATAAAGAGCATAGGAAGGCGAGATAAATGGAGCGTAGAAGGGTAGGGGGAAGGTTAAAGGGGTAGGGGGGAGATACGACATCGAGACGAAGGAAAGGCTGCCCAAAGTCCGGCTGGGTAGGTGACGGCCGAGGTGGAAGTCCACAACCCATCTCCTCTTTAGCTAACAGGTAGCTCCACCGGGCATCGGTCAGCTAGCTAGGTCTCAACGGTCGGAAGAAGATCACATAGTTTATGTCATGATGGGAGAGGCGGTGGGGGAGGATGGTGGGGGAGCACCCCTAGCCTCGCTGGTGTAAGCTCGATGAGCCAGTCCATGGAGTCCTGTGTGGTTGGAGGGGCTTCTCTATTAGCTGCAGACCGGAGAAGCGAGAAAGGAGTGGGTGGTGTAAGGGCTTCGAGAGTGAGGGATAGTAGGTAGGAGCCTAGTTGTTAAGTCCGTTTGTGTGGTGGCCATGACGAGGTCTGGCACCTGGGTATTCTGAGATCTCTCATCCGCTGCCTCCTGATGATTGGGGCTCGCACGGCCGCCATGTTGGAGTCAGGCATCCTCCTCCATGAGTGTATTCTCGCCTGACCCCCTTCACCCCCACACTGTTTTTCCGAGGGGCCAGGGACTGGGGGGGGGGTCCAGGTGTAGACAGCCGCCCTCAGTTGCCCCCTGTTGACGTCCTGGATGCACCGCACAACTAAGACGAGGCGGGGGGAGGGGGAGGCGCTCACCTCTGCTTTCCGCTACAAGTGTTTCTGGGAACATGTCCGGTATCCCCGATTGCAGCCGCGGCTTCTTTTTACACACAGCGGTCAGGTCTCACAAGCGGATGGAGGCTCCTGTACGCCTGGATGAATCCTCAGGGCTGAGTCTTCCGCGCCATCATAGAATCAGCCTACAATAACATCAAAGTTCGCTCTGGAGTTGTAACTTGGATACATTAGGTCATACTTGGTGTTTTCCACATGACTCAAGCGCTGCCACAGTGCAAGTGCACCCTCATCAGAACTGCAGCACTCGGGATCACCAAGGGCAGGAATACTGTCTCGTCTTCACGAGTCTGCCATCTTAAGGTCAGGCACCATATACGGAAGGATTCATCAGGGAGTCAGACCCCCAAGAGGCACCCCTCATGAGTCACTCGCTCTGCATCAACAACGGATGCACAAAAGCACAGTCTCTTCTTCTCTACCTCGCTGCACTCGGGAACGTTGGTCCTCGCGTTGCATCAAGCCGCCATCTTAGAGTCAGGCTTCATTACGACAAGAGCACCGCAGGGTATTAAAATGTGGCAGTACCGGTACAAATGCCGAACCGGAAGGTGTATCCGGGTAAATCCTTGTGAAATAAGTGTTCGAAAGGGTTCTCAAAGGCCCAGTTGCCTCCAAGTTAGTCCGTGGGGCCGTTGTTCTCAATCCGCCATTTTGTGTCGCCGCCGATCCACACTTGACCAAAATACGGACGACTAATGTGCTCAAGGCAGCACTCCATGTTCAACAATGATGGTACCATCCGAAGGAGCGCATCATCGCAGATCGAATTCTGGCACACTGGTAAGCCACCGATCTCGATATCTCCGGGATGGTCGATGAACCAATTAGTTGAATAGTTGATGGTAATGATACTCCTTCTCTGACTAATCATTCGATCAACTAAATAAACAGAGACTCTCGTTGAAGTTAATAAAGTTTATCTCAAATTAAATGATAAAATGCTCAATGCATACGGTTACAAGTGCAAACAATAAACTCACAAAGGGAGAGAAAATATCAGCAATTCAGATAGAGACAAACTCATCAATTAAATAATGACATTGTGCATGAAGGAGTGGAAAGATGAAGAGACAAAAGTTTCAGAGACAAAATACATTTGCAGATAAATTGTGCAAGAACGAGTCAGAATAATACAAACCCGACGGATCTGTAGAAAACCACCCCTCTGGCCAAAGTGATGGTGGGGGTCCCCTGAAATAGAGTCAGGGGACAAAGATTACAGGGACAGGAACGGGACAGGACAGGAACAGCTAGGCCTCTCTGCAAACCGACGAACAGCGACGCATCTCCCCTCTCTCTCTCTGTAGCCAGCCTAACTTAACCACACCCCTAAAGGCACCCCAGTTGTACCCTAAAACCCACATGTCCGTCCAACATCAATTGAAACATTTCACAATACTAAACAGATGATTGGAGGGTTTAGGAGGTGGTCTGTCACACCATGGTGACTTCACTCATATTTGGGCTTATTCATTGTTTTATTCCCATTCCCATGCTTTCACAATTGTTCCGTTCACACAATTTAATTCATGTTACAATTGTACATAAATTTAAGCAATGTCCGCGGAAGGAGTCTTTCTGTCCCACGGTCCGTCACATCCCTTGGCAAGCGATCATCACATTGGCCTTCAACCCTTTCACTTCTTCTGCTGTGCTCAGCGCTTCAGCGTGCCTTTGTCAGATCAATTTCACTCATTTATCCAACCCCTCCTTTATCCGGCTAAGTTAAGGGAAAATGGCGTCTCATCCAGGTCACTATAGCAAATGGAAAATGAACCCACCTTTGCACTATTCCCTGTTAACGTTTTTCCTAGCACAGCTTTACGCAAAAACGATATTATTTATAATTTCAAAGCAAGCTGCAACATGCAAACTATGAAATGCACATGTGGCCTAGTCATGCATTATTTCCTGTTTCTTTCAAAACGTAATGTAAATACGGTTTTAGTTCTTTCATGCATTATCTCACATTAGTGCATGCATGCGCGAAGCAGCTTTCCCTTGTGTTCATGTAAGGTGCACGTTAATTTTCTATTACTACTTACTGTTAGTACGTATTATGGGGGTATTCATTCGAGCAGGTTTCTTTTGCGAAATCCTGCTCCATCAATCCCCTTTGATGGCTTTCTGGAGCCATCATAAAAATAACTACCATACCGAGTGCCATCTTCATTTATTTAAAACTGTATTCTTCTCTCTTTTTATGGCACTTTCATCTATATCTTTCATCATATTATAGTATTCTTCTAGCTCAATTTCCTCTCTTTTTCTGTTTCTCGCTCTTCGTCTATTCTCTGATTCTGTCATTTCCTTTTTCCCGCTCTTACACTCACAACATTTGTATGTTGTTATTATCACTAAAGCTACTACAGCTACTGAAATAATTGGCATTATTATTTTTCCTAATAAGCTACTTCCAAAAGTAGAAAACCATTTACCTACAGAGGAGAAACTCTTACCAAGCCTCTCCCAAACACTGTCAACCTCCAGTTGGGTCAAATCTTCATGTAATTTCGTAATATTCTTTATATATCCCTCAATTCCTTTACTTTTGTCAGGAATATAGGTACAGCAGTGTTGGATCTTCAACATGCCACAGACTCCACCCTCTTTTGCCAATGAGATATCAAGGGCAAGTCGATTTTGCAAAACCATCGATCTTATTGCAACCATTTCTGTGTCAATCATTAAGAAACCACCAGCAGTATCTGTTGATAAACGATCAACCACTGTGGATAACTTCCGAATTTTGTGCGAATTTAGACCGACTCCAACTGATGGTATCAGTGCACCAAAAATATCACCTACTATTTCTGAGAAACTTGCTCTCTTGTTACGTGATTTATTTCCTTTAGTCTATTGCTATTTCGGTCCATGTGATAGACCTTTGGAAAGACAATAGCAAAATAACAACTACCATACCAATGTGCAGGCAACCTGTAGTAGGCTTTCTTACCACACACATAATAGACTCCCGGAAACACAGGATCAGTTCCACCCTTCAATCCCCAACCTCCAGTAATTTGAAAAGTATGCTCACATTCACTAGTACCAACGAAATAATTGTTATAGTTAGTTTTCATTCTAAGCAAACATATTTTTCCCTTCTGATGCCAGTCCAGGGACATTGCAGCGTATGTTTTGCCTTTTTCATAATTTCCTTCCCTGTAAGCCCAAGGTGGAACCTGTGACTTCTGTTCAGCAGCTTTTCGCTGGAAACTTTCCCTTCTACTTTCTACCATTTCTATAAATACTTTTTCTTCAACCTGCAAACTACATGTTAAATTGTTTTTATAAGCATTTTACATCTAAAGCCTTAGTCATTTGGAAGAACTCTCCCATATAATGTGCATTTTTACTACTCAAAACCTTATTTAATTCCTTAATAACAGGTATTTCTGAAAACACTAAATCTATATTAGAATAGTGATATTTGAGCTTCCCCGTCACATAAAACAAACTGGTTAAGACACTGCAAGACACACCATATGTTAAAGGAAGGTGATGGTACGTCACCCCCTCTGAGACAGACGAAGGCAATTGCATGCACACATAACAATCACGCACATTCATTGTATCAATATATTCATATAACAATTTAGTAAACACATTTAACGAGAAATCACAAATTGATTTATCATGATGGAGAATGCTTCCATCCATTTGTTCTATGTTGGTATTAGGTATTCCTTTAGTAACAGTGTTCACTCTTTCACTTGTTACATCATTAGTATTATTTCCATTATTAGTTACCATTATAATAGGTACAAGGACAGTTAGTAATATCCACATGAATGTTAATAACAAGACACTACATAAGCAAGTTTTAATACATCTACGTTGTAGACTAGATTTTGGATGTCCAGTCACCTTTTCCTCAGCCATTTTATATTCTACCCATTATATATATATAAAAAAAAATCTATCTAAATCTATAAACACTAAACTTTTACTATAAATTTAAAAATTCTAGGAAAAATAGTGTAATCCTACACTTCAGACTTTATTATTTACCTCTTTCTGTTCTTTTTTTCTTTTCTTTAGGTCTTCAGAATTCTTTTACTTCTTCTTCCAGCTGACAATGTTGCACCTTAGTGTTTTTTGTCACAGTTCTTTTAAGGTGGTCTCAATTTGCTTTCATCAACATGTTCAGTGTCAGAATTGTCTTTTTCTTCGCTTGGATCTGAGCTTTCAATTTCTTCCAAGATTACGTAAGTCCATTCTGGTGCGGTGTATTTTCTGCTTGGAATTCTTACTCTTCTTGTTTTTCGTACTAATTCTTCTCCTGACTCTTCTTGTTCTATCTGACTTGAGACCTCATTACTTTGCTCTGGTCTTTTCTTTAACTTTCTCCTTACAAAAGTGCATTTCAGTCTTTTCACTCCACCTGGCCAATTGTCACCTTTCCTTGGTTTTTTGGTTGGTCCTACCCTTTCACCTTCTTCATTTGGCTCACAGGTTCTTTTGTTTGGCCTTTCTTCTATCTGTTCTTCTTCTTCTTCTTCTGGATTTTCTGTAACTTCTGTTTCTGCTGATCCAACAGCAATTTCACTTTCTCCTGGTTTAACCGTGAACCCACTTTCTTCTGGTTTAACTGTGAACACACTTTCTTCTGGTTCAACAATGGTCTCACCTTCCTCTGGTTCAACAGCAGTCTCACGAGACCCAGTAGCTGGTGCCCACTTTACTTGACTTGTGCTTGGCTGTTAGTCATCAGTTTTTTTTACAGTGTTTTATATAGCGCAAACTTGACCTGAAGGTATCGGGTATCAGAGCGCTTAACAGAGCACCAGTTGCGTTACATGAGGACACATTCATTTTTGTTAGGCACGGGGAGATTAAGTGATTTGCCCAGAATCACAGGATATTCAGCGTCGTTGCCGAGACTCGAACCCGGTTCCCCAGATTCGAAGTCGACCGCCCTAGCCGTTAGGCCAACTCCTCTTCTTGTTCAACTTGTTCTTCAGAATCTGTTACTCTAGATTCTTCAGCTTCACACACTTCAACCTCTGGTCTTTGACTTTGGTTTACCAGTTGCTGCTCTTTTTGTCTTTCAAGTGGACTTGGGACTCGTCTGGTGTGGCTTACTTGAATCCAGTTTGGCAGACCACCACACTTCACTGCCATCGTCGTCACCAGAATTATTTGGTAAGGACCGCTCCATCTGGGTTCTAAACACGATTTCCTCACGTGTTTCTTGATGAGAACCCACTCACCAGGACTCAGATCATGAGCTTGTTTCGGCTGTGTTGTTGTGGCATCTTCTCCAACCTGGCGAGACACAGAACGCACCAGATCAGCCAATCCTCTGCAATAATCAAGCACTAGATCATCAAATATATTCATCAGTTTGTTCGCTGGTATGTATACTTGTCTCATTGCTCTTCCCACAAGGATTTCATGTGGACTCAAACCCGTCTTTTTGTCAGGAATGCTTCTAAGACTCATCAGTACAAGGGGTAAAGCGTCAGGCCATTTCAGTATTGTGAATGCACACACCTTTCCTAACCTAGATTTTATTGTGCCGTTTAACTGCTCAACCACTCCAGATGCTTCGGGTCGATAGGCACAATGCAGCTTCTGTTCAATTTGTAATGCTGCACAAATCATCCGAATTATCTCATTATTAAAATGTGTTCCTCTATCTGTTTCTAAAGTGACTGGAAATTCAAACCTAGGAATCAGTTCTCTTAGAAGTAGTTTGGCGACAGTTAAACTGTCATTCCTTCTTGTCGGATAGGCTTCCACCCAATGAGAGAACAAACAGACAACAACCAACACATATTTCAGCCCGTTACATGGGGGCAGCTCGATAAAATCTAATTGGAGACGGGTAAATGGTCCTCCTGCTCTTCCAATTTGTCCCCAACTAACAACTGTCTTTCTGCCTGGATTTTGTTTCTGACAAGTGATGCGCCTCTGGCAAAGGCTCTCTGCAATGACCCTGAACTTTGGGTTATACCATGACTGCTTGAAGAGTCTGATCATTGCATCTCTTCCAATATGCGCAATTCCATGGTACACCCTGGCCATATGGGAAAGTAAACTGTCTGGCATGACTGGTCTTTCGTCAAAATAGACCCACACCTCGTCTTCTGCTCGCTTTCTACAACCTGAATTTTTCCAGATTTCTTTTTCCTCATCACTTGCCTCTTCCTACATCTGCCTCACTTCATCCCAAGTTTCAAATGTGGTTGTAAACATAAGATGGCATTCGGTATTTCCCTTTTCAATTGCTCTGTTTAAGGCCATTACATTTCGTGCACAGAAACGCGCTATTTGGTCGCCGTATCTGTTGTCCTTTGTCACATAATCATCTCCTGATTTATGTGCGGCACATTTGACCACTGCAATTCTTTTGGGCAATTGCAAAGCATCCAATAATTCTTTTACAGTTTTGCTGTTACGGATCGGGGAACCTGAAGAAGTCAGAAATCCCCTTTGCATCCATAGCTGTCCAAAATCATGGACAACCCCAAACCCATATTGGCTATCCATGAATATGGTCACCCTCAGACTTTTGGCAATTTTGCACGCTCTAATTAGAGCTATCAATTCAGCAATTTGAGCAGAGTTTACCCCTTTTAGACAGGATGCTTCTAGAACTTTCGCTATGGTGCAAACAGCATAGGCAGTGCATAATTCACCTTTCTCATTTCTTAGGCATGACCCATCCACAAATATTTCACAGTCTGGTTCTTCCAAAGGAACATCCTCTATATCAAACCTGGGTTTGGTGCACAGTTCTGTCACATCCAAACACTCATGATCCGCTTCCTCTCTCACTTCCTCACAACGAGAATTTGGCAATAGAGTTGCCGGGTTTACAGTTGTGCACCTCACCAAAGTCACATTTTCAGCACCCAGAATCACTCTCTCGTACTTAGTCAGCTGACTAGAGGTCACATATTGAGTCCGGGTTCAAGTTAAAAGGATCTCAACAGAATGTGGCACATTCACTTTGACTGGATATCCCATCACAATCGCTTCACTTTGTTCCAGACTCACACAAGTAGCGGCTACTGCTTTCAAACAGCCTGGTAACTCTGCAGCCACTGAATCCAAAGTAGCAGAAAAATATGCTACTGGACGTCGTGCCATTCCATGTTTCTGAGTTAGGACTGAAAGTGCACACCCATCTCTTTCGCAACAGTAGAATGCAAAATCCTTTGCATAATCTGGCATTCCCAATGCAGGTGCTCGACAAAGACTGTTTCGCAGTTTAGTAAAAGCTTCCATACTTTCATCATCCAGCACAATTGGATCTTTTACATCTTTTCGTGTCAACCTCCGTAGAGGTTTTCCAATCAGTGAGAAACCACTGATCCATTGCCTACAGTATCCAACCATTCCCAAAAACATTCGTACTTCTTTCTGAGTGGTAGGTGGGCACATCTGTTTAATCACACTAATTCTTTCTGGTGTTACTTTTCTGACTCCCTTTTCTATTTTGTGTCCTAGGTACTGGACCTCTTGTTTACAAAATTGTAATTTTGCTGATGACACTTTGTGTTCTCCTTCTGCCAAATGGTTCAGTAAGGCAATGGTATCTGTCACACATGCCTCTCGGGTCTTTGATGCCACAAGTAGGTCATTAATGTACTGAACCAAGACTGATTTTCCTGGCATGATCAAAGTCTCCAGACATCTTTTCAGAATCTGGTTAAAGATTGAAGGACTCTCGGTATACCCTTGAGGAACTCGGCACCATGCCAAGACACGGTCTCCGAACCGGAACGCAAAAAGATATTGGCTCTCCGGATGCAAGGGAATCGAGAAAAATGCTTGGCACAGATCAATCACTGTGTACCATTCTGAATCGCATTGAATTTGGTAAAGGATTACGGCTGGGTTTGGTACTACGGGACAGCAAGGTACCACAATCTTATTAATCTTTCTTAAATCCTGTACTACTCTATATTTTCCGCTTGGCTTTTTAATTCCTATAATGGGCGAATTACAAGGACTACTCATTATTTCTTTCAAAATTCCCTGTTCAATCATTTGATCAATCACAGGAGTGACTCCCGCAATTACTTCTGGACTCTTTTTATACTGAGGATTGTTTGGATACACAGCACCCTCTTTCACCGTAACCTGAATCGGGTCTACATTTGTCATTAGGCCGATTTCTTTTCCTGTAAAATCCCATGTATCTGACCTCACTGTACTTCTTAATTCTTCAAGCAAACTCTCTTCTGTGAGAAGTGAAAACAACTCATCCACTTCTGTCCCTTGTTTCGCTAACATCATTTTGAATTCAACGTCCTCATCAGGTGTCTGAAACACAATACCATCTGGTGTACAGTAGATGGTACAATTCATCTTGCATAACAAATCTCTACCTAAGAGATTTACTGGACTCGAGTCACATACCACAAACCGATGCATGTCTCTGAAGTTTCCAATATGAACTTCAATTCGATTTGTGACTGGGGTTCTATATGCTTATTTGAGACTCCTACAACTCGGATAGTTTCTCCCGAGAGGGGTAGGTTTGGAATTTCTGCTGCTCTCACAGTAGAACGGGTAGCACCAGTGTCCAGCAGGAATGTAATATCATTACCTTCCACCTTTCCTTCGACAAATGGACCCTGACTGATCTACCGCCAAAGATGCGCCAAGTACGCACTCTTCCCCCCCTCAGGCACCGTCTGAATCATTCTCATTGCACTGCAACCAATATTACGGAACCATTTGCACACTTTGATTCTTACCAATCTGGTCACCTCCGTGAAATCCAGTGTTCACACCGTACCTCTGCACCTGAGCATTCACATTATTTGGCATAGGAGCTTGTGGCACCTGTAACTGTGGAGTAACTACCTGCTGCTGCTGCTGCTGGTTCACAACCACCTCATTCTGCATCTGTGGATTTAAATTTTGATTTACCCCATTATTCTTTCGAGCAGGTCTACACTCATTCTTCCAATGTCCAATCTTTCAGCACGCATGACAAGGAAATTTCTTTCTAGCCTCTTCTTTACTCATTTTACCTCTACCTTTACCTCAATTGGGTACCTGACCAATTTGATTCTGACCATTCATCTGATAACCTGTCTGGGAATTATTGTTTACTTCTTGTTGCTCTGCTACCTTCACTTGTGCCCACATCATTTTCTCCTTTAGTTTCTTGTGTCTTGATTCAATGTCATCACTACAATACTTCGCATACCTCAAAATTTCATCAATTGTTTTACTCTGCCAACAAATCAAATGTTGCTGAATCATATTACTAATCTCCGATTTCAACCCAAACACAAAACGATACACAAAATGTCCCATATCTTTGTCTCCAATATTCTCAAATCCACTGTACTGTTTAAATACTTGTAACAGCCTTTCATAGTAGGCATGCACTGACTCTTTCGGTTCTTGGGTCGTTCTGTCTATCTTAACCCACTCTGTTTCCTTAGGGGAAATTTTTCCTTTTAAGAAAGTAATTACTTGATTATATTTTTTCATCACCTCTTCGGATGGTGCACCTGTTTTAGGATCTCTAAGATATTCTTCTTTTGGCCAATCGACAGTGATCTTACATTCTGTCCACAAGTCTGATGGAACAACAATCTCAAACAACCCATCCAAATCCTTTAACAGAACCTTCGAGACCTTCACAAACCTTTCTACCTGTTTGTACCATTCAACTGGTTTCTCTCTTAATCTGATGAAATCATTCGTAAAAGATAATATATCCTGCCTTGACCAAGGAACATGAACATATCCACCACCTGGTGCTTCTCTCATCGGACACGCCCTTTCAACCTGTTCTGTTTCCTTTAACTGGAACATAGACACTCCTTTACTAGCTGCTTCTTCCTTCTTTCTCACCCATCTATTTTTCCATCGATCTACATCGCCCCATTTCTTCAAAATATTCATCAACTCTTTTATCTGTAACCTTTTTCCAGACGCATTCAAACTCTCCAGATCCTTTTCATTAAATGCCAATGTGTACGATTTCTGCAACACCTTTGACTTCTCTATGTCTATTCCATACTCACTAGCAGCTTCGGATATTTTCTCATGAAGATTCCTTGCTCTCCAAGTAATGCTTTTACACAAAAACAATAATTCATCATCTCGGTAAGTCCCTAATCTGTCTGGACTTATTGAACCAATAATCATCTCTTCCAAATCTACTTTCAATTGACTCACATTTATACTCTGCGGTTGAGGTTCTTTCTTTTCCATTCCCTTTATCCAATCATTCAATTCTTCTGATGAAGGACCTGCTGAACTCCCTGTCATTGGAGTGACATTTGTCCCTATTCTCCTTGGATTTATTTGTATACCTCTTCTAGGGGTTTCCGTTATCATTTCACAAACCGGAAGATCTAACAATGTAATATTTGTGTCAGCCTGTCTATCCTCATTGACAACCATCTCCATTCCACTCCTGACATTACTCCTTGGAACTGCTAATGTATGTACTTTAGGTATATTCTCAAAACAAAGGAACTACAGGACCTATTGTAACCGGTACAGTCAATGCTTCTGCATTTAGACTCAACTGATTTATTTTCTGAATCTGCTCTACATTTGCCTTATTTAGCATATCAAATTCTTTTTCTCGCATTATCCTAGCCATGTCCGCAATCTGTGGGATTAATGGATTTCCCATAAAGGGTGCATCTGGAGTCACCTCAACTGAATTTTCTTGATATGGCGGGGGTCTTTTGGTCATAATATCCTCTAATAACTCATCATCTGAATCGTTTAGACTATCTCTTACACTTGAAGTTTCTATGTTTTTCTTTTTCTCTTTACATTTACCTCCTGTCTGTTCGTCAGCAACTAAAACTGGGTACAAACCCTCGGTTACCACAGCTCTCCTCCATCGTTTCATTGTGTCCTCTCTTCTCTCAAAAGGGTACCTAGTCATTAAATTTCTGTATCTTCTACCTCCTTGATATTTTTCTCTTTCCATTTCTTCTACTTCCCATTCCTCTAACGCTTCATACTGTGTAGGTCTGGGATTTGGCTCTAATAAATTCATTCTATTTCTCAAATTCAGCAAAATCCTCATATTAAAAGAACCATGCTGTGGACAAGCTAAAACACCATCATTCTTTGTATATTCCACCCAATTCAATTCTCTAACCATGTACACGTATGGTATCCTCGCTCCAACATCATATAGGAAGCAGGCGTTCCTGGAGGGGGATTAGGAGTTCCCTCTCTAGTCACTATTGGTTTATCCTTCTTAAAGAAATTCTTTATTTTCTTTAACAACTTCATTTTTCTGACTCTTTACTCAAATGTATCACAACAAAACACACTAAGAATCCTTTCCGTAATTCTTATTCTATTTGATGCTTCTCGTCCAGTACCAGCGCGGCTCACACCAACTAGCCAATCACAGCTCTCTACGTATCTGCTATCTCGACCAATGTCAGCGTGGCTCACACCAACTAGCCAATCACAGCTCAGTACCCGCCCGCTGCCTGACCAATGCCAGCGTGGCTTTTTCTGACCCTCCCTTTACAAAATAATACGGCAAGGTATTTCTAAATACTTTTAATCAAAAATTCGATTAGTAACAACACAAAACAATGCTACCTTGTCTGTTCCACTAAATAAAGAGATAGTTTTCACTTTTTCCAAAAAGGTTTTCTTCACTACGAGTCCTAATAACGTCCAGCGCTATTTCACTCTTCAAACAAGCTCCGGGTGGACCTATTACTCCTCTAGGGATAAGGCCAAAGTTTCGCATGAGGACTTTTTGGTGTGAAAAGAGGTCTTGGTACTCCCCTGGGGATAAGGCTAGAGTTTCGGAAGTGGACCCTTTGCTATTTCAGACACTATACTCACATACAAAATTTCCCTAAATATAACACCTTCAGCCCTCCGTAGCTTTGGTATTATTACAACAGACAAAGTACTTCTGCAGTGTGATTTCTTTGCCACACTCTTCTTCTGCTTATTTCAGGCTAATTCCATTCCCGGGATTCCTCAGGTATCTCCGTACCTGTACTTCTAGACAACATAGAACAGGACACTAACTTTTTGTGTTAAGAACATATAATCAATAATCAATAATCATTACCAAACTAATCAATAATTAAACCGTCCTCTGCTACCAAGAAACTGATCCAGCACGAGGGCAATGCCTAATCAGGGACCAATACACAATAATATCACAGAACAATGGCCCATTCACATTCACCCAAATCCCTGATGCGCTGGGGTAAATATTTTGTAAAAGTTCATTCTCTTCCTCCTAAAATTCATATATGGCATTTCCAAAATACTTATCTAATTTATACATCAACTTTCCTTCTACTTGGTCGATGAACCAATTAGTTGAATAGTTGATGGTAATGATACTCCTTATCTGACTAATCATTCGATCAACTAAATAAACACAGACTCTTGTTGAAGTTAATAAAGTTTATCTCAAATTAAATGATAAAATGCTCAATGCATACGGTTACAAGTGCAAACAATAAACTCACAAAGGGAGAGAAAATATCAGCAATTCAGATAGAGACAAACTCATCAATTAAATAATGACATTGTGCATGAAGGAGTGGATAGATGAAGAGACAAAAGTTTGAGACAAAATACATTTGCAGATAAATTGTGCAAGAACGAGTCAGAATAATACAAACCCGACGGATCTGTAGAAAACCACCCCTCTGGCCAAAGTGGTGGTGGGGGTCCCCTGAAATAGAGTCAGGGGACAAAGATTACAGGGACAGGAACGGGACAGGACAGGAACAGCTAGGCCTCTCTGCAAACCGACGAAGAGCGACGCATTTACCCTCTCTCTCTCTGTAGCCAGCCTAACTTAACCACACCCCTAAAGGCACCCCAGTTATATCCTAAAACCTACATGTCCGTCCCACATCAATTGAAACATTTCACAAAACTAAACAGATTATTGGATGGTTTAGGAGGTGGTGTGTCACACCACGGTGGCTTCACTCATATTTGGGCTTATTCATTGTTTTATTCCCATTCCCATGCTTTCACAAGTGTTCCGATCACACGATTTAATTCATGTTACAATTGTACATAAATTTAAGCAATGTCCGCGGAAGGAGTCTTTCTGTCCCACGGTCCGTCACATCCCTTGGCAAGCGATCATCACATTGGCCTTCAACCCTTTCACTTCTTCTGCTGTGCTCAGCGCTTCAGCGTGCCTTTGTCAGATCAATTTCACTAATTTATCCAACCCCTCCTTTATCCGGCTAAGTTAAGGGAAAATGGCGTCTCATCCAGCTCACTATAGCAAATGGAAAATGAACATTTACTAATTATGTGATAATGTAGTTTTCACTGTTCACCACCCACCTTTGCACTATTCCCTGTTAACATTTTTCCTAGCATAGCTTTACGCAAAAACAATATTATTTATAATTTCAAAGCAAGCTGCAACATGCATCTACGAAATGCACATGTGGCCTAGTCATGCATTATTTCCTGTTTCTTTCAAAACATAATGTAAATACGGTTTTAGTTCTTTCATGCGTTATCTCATGTTAGTGCATGCATGCGCAAAGCAGTTTTCCCTTGTGTTCATGTAAGGTGCACGTTAATTTTCTATTACTACTTACTGTTAGTACGTATTATGGGGGTATTCATTCAAGCAGGTTTCTTTTTTGTGAAATCCTCCTCCATCACTGTCTTCCTCCCAACTTGGTACAATCACAAATAAGGCTGGAGATTTCCTTAAACAATGCAATCATGCAACACTCGTCCTACGTCTAATTGATGCACAAAATAAAATCGAGCAAGGGAAATACATTAAACAATCTAATTTGGCACAACACCAAAGATGATTAAAAAGGACAAAAGAGCTCATGGCTGTCTCTCCTATACTGAAGGCACTAAAAACTAAAACAGGATGAAGCATGTATGGACAGTACCAATAAGCCATAATATAGTACAAACTTTGGGCCAGATGTATCAAGCCTTTTTGAGCTCGCAAACGGGCCGATTCGCAGAATTGGCCCGTTTGCGAACGGAAACAGGTCTTTCCTAATGTATGAAAGGCTTTGCATTTGCAATTTAGGTAATCGCAATTTTTTGAGATTACCTAAGTCGCAAATTAATATAGGGAATCGCAATTTACGAATCTCTGATGCACATGTAAGAAGCCTTTCCTAAATGCGAACTGTGCATTTAGGAAACGCTTATTACCATCAACTTCAAGTTGATGGTAACCATGTGCAAATGTTGAAAAATGCAAAAAAAATCCTTTTTCAAAGTGCCATGTTGCGCACACATTCTCGTAGGTCATGTGTGCGCTTTACATATGCACAATTTAAATTTTGGGGTTGCTTCAGGGGGGCATTAGGCCCCCGGGCACACTTGATTTTTAATTCGCTAATTTGCGATTACCAATTTGGTATTCGCAATTTAGCAAATTCAATACCTTCATTCCTATGGGCCTGTAGGCCCATTGGAATGAATGTAGTCATATTACCTAATAGCGATTCGTAATTTACCGAATCGCTATTAGGTAATATTAAGGAATCACAAAATATTTTGCGATTCCTACATACATAGCATTTTGCAATTCAAAAATAGCAATTCAGTAAAAATCGCTATTTCAGAATTGCAATATGCTATGTACATACATCTGGCCCTTTCTTTCTAATGAACTGGACATAAACACATTTGCCAATAGTTCACATGCACGGACATTAAGGAATTCTTGCAGTAATAGGAAGGAGTGTCAAAACCTAGCACAACCATTTTCATTAAAACTGAAATTACAACTTCTGCAGCACCGCTTTGGAATTTTTCCAACTAAGGCCAATGCTCCTCCGTTGGTGCCCTATGGTAAAGACAGAAGTTCCTGGCTTTGTGGATCCCACGATAAATAAGTTCTGCATGCTCTCTGCATTTGCCCAACACTGGACTCAATACACCAAACCCTGCTTAAACCATATTATTTATCTTCAAAAATTTTAACTTACCACCAAGCATTGCTTGCTTGCCTCAATAGAGGTCGCATCCAGCTGAGTTGTAGGTTTGTCAAGTACATGATGCAGGTTGAGAAACTTTTTAATTATATAAATTAGCTCAACATTTACCTTTCAATTGTTTTCTGAAGGACACTAACGTTAAGTGAATTGTGAAAAGGTTAACATTCACTTTCACAATTTTGCAAGTTTTTGTATAGTGTAAAGATTTTAATTATTCATACAATAAACTATTTCTTCCTAGCATTTCAAAGCAGTTTAAATGGCTTATTAGTAACTGCTAACAGTTTGAAAGAAATTCAAGGTCAAACATTCAGCAGACATGCTTCCAATAAAAGTGTTCTTTATAAAACTATGAATGCCAAAACATTAGAATAATGCTTTAGTTTAGTACATAATGTTCTAGTCATGCCTATGTATTGTCAAATGGTTCTTCCAGGGATTGTTCCTAAACCATATAACAATACCCCTATTTATAGTGCAAAATCTTTTGGACTCAATCTCAATTCTTCATGCTTCCGAGTTCCTTTTTTTAGCCTTCTGACACCTTTTAGCTGTATTTTTTCAAATAGCTATTGTGGACAGTGGCAATGATTACAGAGGAATTTGGGCCTGCCTACTGCTTACTATTGGTTGGTTTTCTTGTCACTTTCATGTGCTTGTTTCCCATTCAATGGCTTTTTTTCGTTTACATGTGTTTGTCTCTCTCCTGGAGCATAGCTTCTTTGTCATATATTTGACTGGATAACTTGTATCATTCCATCGCTTACATTCCCTTGTTACATTTAGGGAACTACTTTTTTTCTGTTTCCCCCTGCAAGACCTTGGGCCATATTATCAAGAACGGCGATATCATTATCGCCGCTTTAGCGGCAGGAAACTGCCGCTAAAGTGGCGATAAGGGGCTTGATAATATGCCCTATAGAATTCCAATAGAAGCCCAGGTTCTGGTGTGAAGGACATCAAACCTGGGCTTCTATTGGAATTCTATAGGGCATATTATCAAGCCCCTTATCGCCGCTTTAGCAGCAGTTTCCTGCCGCTAAAGCGGTGATAATGATATCGCCGTTCTTGATAATATGGCCCCTTGTGTTTTATTGATCTCTCCCTCATGTGCTGAATCTCCAACAAAATCCACACCCCCTTCCACACTTTTCCTACACAGCTCATCTGTCACTTCTCCCACCTCACCTCACTGCTTGGGTTTCTCGTGTTTTTTTATTCACTTTTAATTACCACTTCACACCACTCCTCTATTGCCTTGCCATTTCTCCCGCTGCTCACCACACCACCTCCCTGCTCCGTCCATTGCTCCCCCTGCCTGTCTATTGGTGAGCCTAGCACTTGCAATTTCGTGTGGGGCTCACTCTTTTCTAGAAAAACAAATAAGTTGGATCAGAGAGAAAAGCAGGGGCTTCTGGGATATTTAATTCTAAATGAACTCAGCCTGATTCTGTTCCACCTCCTTGTGACAGGCAATATGTGGCAACATGAGGCTATTGAGGCTCGCATATGCGGAATGCCTGACAGGCTGGCATTAGACTTACCTACTGAAATGCCACTGTAGCATCATAAGAGTACAACTATAGCTTGGAGCAAAACAGCAGCGACAAAACTCATCGGAGGAATAGACATTGAGTAAGCAAGTCATCAGTCACAGCCTGAGCGCACCAGTCTTCACTTTGTGAGAGCACATGATGCTTGCATCTGACCTCTGTCTCTGGGCTTGGCTGTTGGATTGGTGGACTTAGTATTATTGGGAGCGGGGCTGAGTGATGATGTCTATTTATTCATCCATGAACCTCGAACAATCTAAGAACAGCTGGGAGGTGGGGTGAGCTGCTACCTGGCTTAGGGACTATATAAACCTTGCCTGCCTGATTACAACTGTACTATTCAGCAGCCCAGCGTTAGAAGATGCAAAGGAGACAGCAATGACGGGCACTCCTTAAACCCTCACGGGCACTTGTACTCCCGCTCTGGCTCCTGCTGTGGCTGGCACGACTCACCCTGTGTGTACCAAGCAGAGTTTTCTAGTAGTGAACCTCAAGCACCACTAGAGCCCAAGGAATTCTTTAGTCAACTGTCGGTATGCAACTACTCTGCACAGTGCAAACACTAAACAGTAAAAAACTAATTGAAAAGATTCTGTACAAATACATGTAACTAACTACAAGACACTGTTTTCCACACTGAGTTATTGGCAAAAGCGCAACACAGTTTGCTGTCATCTTGCAAAAAGTCTGAACTCTGAAAATGTTCCCTATAGTGAGTGACTGTCTAATGAAGCCTCTGAAATGTGCATGTGGTGTTCAGCCTGTCAAAGAGTACCTTATATCTTCTTATTTTTCTGTTGCTGCATGCATATAGTTGCAAGCAGATATCTTTCTGTAACTTGTTGATTTTTTGTTTCAGTAGGTACTGTCTGTTCTCATTTACCTTGTTGTTGATTTCAGACAGTTTGTTCTTGTACACGGTTATCTGTATGGTTATCTGTATGGTCGATCTTCAAGATAACCATGGCAGAAAATGTCCTCAAGACGACCATACAGATAACCGCGTACAAGAACCAACTGTATGAAATCAACAACGAGGTAAATGAGAACAGAGAGTACCTACTGAAACAAAAGATCAATAAGTTACCGAAGGACATTAAGAAGTTCGACAAAGAAAAAGTCTAACCCTATCTAAAAGAAAACTACGGCAGAGGCGGGAACTTGTCATCTGATGAAAGTACCTCGTCACGCACATGATATTCATCAACTAGCAGCAACTTGAGTACCGGAAGCAGAGGAAATGATGATACATGGACGACCCACCAACTGCCACCCTTGATGGGGTATGGGTTACCACCTTACCAGGGCCACCCACCGGGCTAGCACCCATACCAGATGTACCCACAGGGACCACCTCAGACTTTCCATCAACCTTACTATCCCCCTCCTTTTTTAGACAGAGGTTGGGGCAGAGGGAGAGGAAGAAGAAGAGGCTCACAGCCGAAACACGTCCAGTGGCAAGAACCACAGACGGAAACCTCCCGACAGACAAGGAGCCAAAAGGCGAACAAGAAAAACTGATTGTCAACCTATCAACGAGAGCCCTGACAGAGATGGAAGTAAGCGTCCTATGCAGAGGCTTGGGCTTTGTCCCCACACCGAAAGAAGACAACTTCAGGACCGCTCAAGAATTACACCGCTTCTTCAGGAAGATCCGCCTCCATGCTTTTTTTCTGGACAAACCATCCATGGGCACCCCCAACTCGGGCCTCCACAATCCCTCCACCTTCACCCCTGCATCGGGAATGATCCCCCCTGAGGTCCACACCTAACCTTCAAACAGGCAGTCCTCGATGAGGTGGACAACTATCCTCGTAAGAACCCATTCTACAACATGTCCAAAGCAGAGACTGCAGCCATGCGAACCCTTGGAAATTACACCTCCATCATAATCAAACCAGCAAATAAGTGAGGGGCCATCGTCATCCAGAACACTGCAGACTACAATCAGGAATGCAAACACCAACTGTCTAACAGCGACCACTATACCCTTATTAGGGAAGACCCCACAGGATATCCCAGTACCCATATAGCTTCTATGCTGTTTACGGCAGAAGCACAAGGCTGGATCAGCAAAAAGGAGTCTGCATTCCTTATTAGTGACCACCCCAGGATACCTTACTTTTACACCCGACCCAAGTTTCATAAGGAAACCAGACCACCCCCAGGGAGACCCATAGTTTCCGGGATCGGGTCCATATTGGAACCCTTGTCACAGTTCTGTGACCATTTCCTGCAACCATTGTTAACGAGGAGCACATCTTTCCTCAAAGACACCACTGCAGTTCATAACCTCCTAGAGGGTTTAGGTGAGGACACCTCCATCGACCTTCTAGTCACTCTAGACTTAGAGGCCCTCTACACCAACATACCCCAGAATGCAACCCTAGAGGTAATAGAGACCATCCTTAGGGATGAAGACTGGACCTCTTCCACTCCGGTCAGTTTCATCATGGAATGTGCGACTCTGGCCCTCAAGGAGAACTACTTTCAATTTGAGGACCAGTTATACCATCAAACGCAGGGAACCTCAATGGGCAGTACCTTTGCCCCCAGCCTGGCATGCCTCTATATGGACGATTTTAAGAAAAAGTACATTCAGGGCAAGAACAATCCCTACAGACCCAGCATCCTTATCTGGCGGAGATATATCGACAATATACTGATTCTGTGGGAAGGTACACTAGACACTTGTTCAGAGTTTTGTAATTGGGTCAGTACGCTTGATCGGTTTCTGAGATTCAGCAAGAATCTCCTAGACCTATCCATTTCACTCATTGAAGGCAGGCTCAACACTAAGACATACAAAAAGCCCACAGGCAGCAATAACCTGCTCAGGTACGATAGCCACCATCCTAAGCACCTGCGAGATAATCTCCCTTTCGGCCAGTTTCTACAACTGTGTCGCAATTGCAGTGACGTTGTTGACTACAAACAACAGGCCCATTTGCTGAGCTCTGACCTTATGGCTAGAAATTATCCCAAGGATGTGGTACAAAGGGCATTCAAAAGGGCAAGAAACAATAACAGGGAGGGTCTCTTGGAACCACGAGAACGGGCGACCACTAATGTCATCACCTGTGTTACATCTTTCAGCCCCCAGTCAAACCACATAAAAAAGAACATTAAGACGCACTGGCCCATTTTACGTACTGGGAACATGTCACCAGCTACTCCACGGTTTGCATTCAAATGAACTGCTAACATCACAGACATAGTTGTACACACCAGACCACCTCCCCAAACAACTATGCGACAACTGCCACTCTGGGGCCTTCCTCCGGTTACGGGCCACTACCCATGTGGCTCATGTAGCGTGTGTCCACTCACACGAACTTCAAAACAAATTGATCTGGGTCCTGCAGACACATGGATCCAGAAGTCCCACACTAATTGTAACACTAGGAATTGTGTGTACATGATCACGTCCCCCTGACAGAAACGCTACATTGGGATGACCACACAGGCGGTGAAAATAAGAATAACAGAGCACCGTAGCAATATCAGATGCAGGAGGACAATGACCAAAATGCTGACCCATTGCACTGAGATGGGTCACACATCTAATGAGATTGACTGGACGATTCTTGAAACCCACACCAGTATAACCCCACAAGCCCTCCTCACTAGGGAGCAACAATGGGTTTTCTGTCTTGCTACACACCAGACGGGACTGAATGACGACATCCCTTGGGGAGAGGTGGCACGATAACACGCTCACCTCCCCTATTAAGACTCTTTCTGAACATTGACAGTTCTCTCATGATTTGATTTGATTTGATTTAAACATTTATATAGCGCGCAACTGCCCGAAGGCGTCTAGGCGCTCATACCTGGTAGAGAGTAAAAATTGCCATGCAAACTCGGAAATAAAGATTAATTTACGAAAAGCCAAGTTTTTAGAGCTTTTCTAAAGGCCAGAATTGTTGGACTATTCTTTATATCCTCGGGAAGCATGTCCAAGTTTTAACCGTCCCTAATATGAAACTTCTTCCGCCCCAGCAAGCTCTCTTGACTCTGGGAGTTTGTAGAAGTTTGCAATGAGCCGACCTCAGATTTCTTGTTGGTATATACCATTTCAGTTGCTTTTTCAGATAGTCAGAGCCCAAGCCATGGAGTGCTTTAAAAGCTATACATTGGGCTTTGAATATAATTCTTTTGTCCACAAGGAGCCAATGCAGGGTCCTCAATTTATGCGAGATCGGCTGGAATTTCGGGATATCCAGCAGCAGTCTGGCAGCTGGCAGCATGTATGCCTTCATCCCCCACTCATTGCCATGTTGTTACTAGACTGATTGTGGCTGCCTTCCATGGCTGATTGATACACTCTGGCGAGGTACATCACCCTTGCCATTCCTTGCTCTGCCTCCTCTAGCCAGGCGTGCAACCCCTCCATCCCCCAAACCCCCCCACCAGCCCCTCTCCCAGCCGCCGGGCCTTTCTACCCTCCCAACATTAACTACCTCATCAGTCTACACTGCCGGTGCATATACTTGTATGCACTACCTCCTACTGTTGACGATCCCCCTGGCAGTTTTCACACACACTGTGTGCCTTTTCTAATTTCTAGAGTGCTCCCCAACCTGAATGCACTGCTTGAAAATATGTCGCCCAACCTTTTTGACCATGTTTATCTCCGCTCTTGCCCTTCAAAGGGGCCCTAACCCATTAAGTGTATCTCCTAACTCTTCACCGAGCGGTACTCTGTTCCAATATGGCACCCACCACTCATGCCTCTGTCTTAGTCTAAAATAGCTCCCATGTGTCCATCTCTCCAAGCGTGCATGGAAGCTCTGGTTTCCATGTCCACCACGCCGATGAATACATAAGATCAATACCGCCCTAATGCCGACACTCCCTGTGACGACCAGACGCGGGTAGGTCCCGTGCTACAGAACATCTCAAACTGAGTAAGTACATGGCAGCCTGTGTTCTTTTTCTTTTCCCGTGCCCGATCGTTGTAGACATGCGGCGCTCCCGCCCTCCCTGCCTCCCATTGGAATCATATTTTCAACTGCCGACTTTGCTCTGGCGACTGGCCCCATCCGCTGGATATACACTTTCGGGCATCGGAAAAACACTTTGGGTAAACCCCATGGGCTAGCCTAGCTACCAGCCGGGTCCAAGTGACTATATGCTGTATCTCTGTTTTCTGCAGTGTCCACATTACCCGCCTACCTACCATACCTCCTGAAGTCCACTCACACTCTTGCTGGATTGGCTTCCTGTCAGTGCCGAGATTTTCGAGCTTTGCAGACCATGCTGTCTCATCATATTTTGAGGTCATATAGTACTTCATTCACTTGTACCGGTAAGTAAGTTTCTGTTTTTGTACCCAGTCGTCATTGCCTTTAGTATTTGCTTTGTATGGATGATGACTCTCTGTTATGGCCCGGTGAAGTCTCTCTTCTTTTAGCCTTATCGAATGTGCTAGCCTACAGGGCCTTCAACTTCTTCGATGGCAGTGTATGGGCTGGAGTGGGCTTTGACTCCACATACTCCAACCGAATACTGCTTTGCATCAATTCAGGGTGCATGTGGCCAGCACAAGCAGTTTGCTGTACTGTTGGAAACTGATAGGGAGAGCAGCCTTGTTTCTTCGAGGCATGTATCCCCAACTTGTTGCCAGCTGTAGCATCTTCCCCAGTCCGGGAGCATGCAAATGAACACACCACACACAGAGCTCTGTAACAGGTATCATCTTTAATGTGCGATCACACTCTGCACACATTGCATCATAACTTTCATAATCACACATTAACACTTTCCAACAGACTACGTAATTCCTGTTTAGAGTACGTCCAGAACTGAGAGGGTCCTGGAGTGCATAAAATCAAAGACACTACATGTGTTATCCTTTATAGCACAGCATGCAGGCGTTGCTTTCAATGGGTGATATACTTTCTTTAAGCATTCCATTCGCCAGGCAGAAAATCAAATTATCTTTGGCATACTTCTACTTTCTGTAGTTTCGTGAATCAGGTTGTCATATATTGAAGACAGTAGGTGTCACCCCCGAATGCTGGTACCTACATAGTATAACAAATTGGGATACACATATCCATTCAGGAAGTAGGATGGTGCAATTAGTTAAGCACTGGCTGCTCAAATATGCAGTGATCTGGTGGTCTCAGAGTTTAAAATGTGGCAAGGCCAACTCAACCTTCCATCCTTCCAGTGTCAGTAAACTGAGCGTAATTGAATTAGTTAAATGTAAGAGTTATTATTTACAGCACATAGCTACAGCAGAAGTGCAGTATAAAACACTATATAAAACAAGTAATTATTAATAAATCAATGCATACAGTTTTGGTACCCATCTCTTACTTTCAAGTTTATGGTTCATTCTTTTAATGATTGTCAAAGATTTTGTCTGCACTGCTTCTGACTTCGGAGTGAATGATGTGTCTTTATTTCATCTAAGAAAATCTATCAGGAGCTTTATTTCTCAAGTTTCTTGCAAACGTACTTGCTCACTCAAGCAGAAAAATCCAATGAATGGGGACCTCCTTGGTAGCTTGGCATATGCAGACAGGCTTATCTCAGTGGCAATGTGTAAAGCATTTGTGCACACAAACAGTAACACAGTGAAAACACAACAAAGGGACACCACACCAGTCAAGAAAAATAAGTAATCTTTATCTAAACCAAACAAGACCAAAAACAACAAAAATCCAACATACAATAATCAAAAATATGTGCTTTGCAAGAATAACCTAAAAAACGGCCACATAGGTGCAGGTCGGTCGTGGCAACCGTCACGGATGTGGTGTGAAGTGGAGCGGTGCGGTGCGGCGTGTGGTGCCCTCAGGTCACTGTGCTGGCAGCGGCTTGGTGAATGTCGTCCAGCGGCGTCAGTGAGACTGGGTTGGTGGTGCAAAGAGGGGCGGTGCTTGTTGCGGTACTGACAGGTCACGGTTCAGGTGGCAGTGACAGTCGATGGGATCTGGCGTCAGTGGGCCCAGACTGCAGTGTGGGACAAGGCAGTGCCGCATGTGACTCATGAGTGGTGCCCCCAAATCATGGTGCAGGCAGTAGCGGCGATGTCAGCTTTCAGTGATGTTGTCGGTGAGACCAGGGTAGTGGAGTGAACCAAGGCGGTGTGGAGTGTGGTGCCCACAGGTCGCGGTGCAAGCAGCCGCTCAGTGGTGGTGGTGGTGGTGGTCGACGGTGAGACCTTGTTTGCGGTGCGAAGTGCGCCGGAGCCCTCTGCAGTGTTTTCAGATCATGGAGCCAGCAGCAGTGTCAGTGACGTCGTCGGACTACGGTTTCCCTCTGTGGCAACTGGAACGCATGGTCCCAGAGGCGGTACACAGAGGAAGGCGAAGTCTTTGCTGTTCCTGAGGCTTCTTGAACAGGGGGCAAGCACTACTTCAAGCCCTTGGAGACACTCAGCAGAAAAAGTTACAGAAAATTCAGTCAAGTCCTTTCTCTGCCCAAGACAGAAGCAGCTAATGCAGGCCAACACAGCAAAGCACTTCAAAGTGGTAGTCTCTCCTCACAGCTTCCCCAGCTCTTCTTCTTGGCAGGTTCCTTGATCCAAGTGAGTTCTAAAGTTCTGGGGTCTGGGCCCCAATATTTATACTGCATTTTTCTTTGTTCTCTTGTGGCAGAAAGGCCCTGTGCTCAGTCCAAACCAGTTCTGTCCTCTCTGGTCTGTCCAGCTTCCTTGCAGGAGGTGGAGACAGCATTGTGTAAGCTAGACCAGGCCTATTCAAGTGCAAGGAAATCTCCTCCCACTACTCTAAATGCAGCCCAGGTCTATTCTGCCCAGCCCTGACTCATCAAGGAAAGGCAGGACACGCCTCGGCCGCCCCACTGGCTGTCTACAGTGAATGCACATCACTCCATAGCCAGACAGTCAATCCCCAAACCCGCAGAGGCACACAAGATGGCTAAGCAAGAAAATACCCACTTTCTAAAAAGTGGTATTTTCAAACACACAATATAAAAATCATCTTTACTAAAAGGCATACTAAACCCCATCTTCCTACCTTGTTGCAATGGGAAGTTATACTTATAAGATGTTATAAATAAACTCCCATTCTATCCTACGGGACAGATAGCCTTTCCATAGTGAAAAACTAATTACCCTGTAGTTCCCTATCAGGACATGTTACACACACCAGTACATGTCCTACCTTTCACATACACTGCACCCTGGGCCTACCTAAGGGGAGACTCACATGTAATAAAAGGGAAAGTTAGGGCCTGGCAAGTGGGTGCACTTGTAAGGTCGACATGGCAGTAGAAACTGCCTGCAGACACTGCAGTGGCAGGTCTGAGGTCCTTTTGAAAGGCTGCTTGTGTGGGTGGCACAAGCAGTACTGCAGGCCCACTAGCAGCATTTGACTTGCAGGCCCTGATGCACACACAGTGCACTGTACTAGGGACTTTGCATCAAGTCAAACAAGCCAATCATGGAAATACCAATAAATATGCTCAATTTACATAGGGAGCACTTGCACTTTGGCACTGATCAGCAGTGGCAAAGTGCCCAAAGCATCTAGATCAGCAAATAAGAAATCCAGCACACAGCAAAAATATAGGAGGCAGAGGCAAAAAGACAGGAACCCACGCCAAGGATGCCAGGTCTAACAGATATCATTCCTACATTTAGCTCAGAAGCTGGCCAATCAGTAACTGCAAATTCATTCAAATAATACATCTAGTAGTCATCTCATCACAATTTGTATTTAATATTTGAAACCCTTACACATTTCCCTTATTTTATTTTGGTTTTCAAACAGCTCTCTTTTTACCGAATTTTGGACTGGATTTTTTATGTTCATTATTACTTTAACTCCATAGTTGCATTGAATTTTCACACACCTCTGGATACACATCTCAGGATGCATACCCAGAAATACATTCTGATTGTGATTTGTAAAGATGTGTATTTGCAGATTTATGATTTGCATGCCTGTTTATTTATAATAAGAGGGTAAAATAAATGTTTATGTGAATCAGACCCTAATTATTCATCATCAGGAACCAGAGAGTATATGAACCATTCAAGTATACGAAGACGTAGGCTGTCCGATTTTCCATTTTGTATCAGGTTTGGCATTTTATTGGCCAATCTCTTGCCAGACAGAGCTCTACTTTTGCTTGCATAGTGATGAAATGTTTTTGATCTCAACAAACCTTCCAGACATGAGATTTTGCATGTGGTGTACTTTACTTCTAGTTAGTAAGTTAAGTACAAATCTTTGTTGCCAATTAAGAATCATTGTGATATAAACAAGTATTGATAAAATTAGCGTTTGATAAATTATACAATGACTATGTTAAACATTTTTGAGAAAAAACAGACGTAGAAGCGACGGTAAATCAGGTTACAATTGCGTTAAAATTAGCTACAGAATGTTCATTGCAGGATGCTCATGAAGAGGTCAAGGCTGCTGCCAGCTAAAGTCATTCATCGGTTTTTAATTTGGAGGAGCCGGTGATTGATGTGAGAACATCCTTGCTACATGTTGCAGAAACCTGGTGGCCTTGCATGATAACTGTATACTATGACCATTCAGAAGGGCCATAACAGCCGGGCGGCAATACCTGGTCTGAAGGGCCCTTAAAGCTGGACCTAGGAATTTCCACCTGAGAGGTAAGACGACTGGACACACAACAAGAAATGCAGTAAGGTTTCTTGGCTGTCTGAACAGGACTGCTTCGAAGAGGGGACCAAGTCCTTTGACGGAAAAGCACCCAAGCGAAATAATAGTAATGCATGTTGAGTGAGTGCTGCAATATAGGTCGTCAGATATGGTTGCGCGCTTCAGGAGGTGTAGGAGTGCAGGATTGCCCATGCATGCCGTTTCTGGGCAAACTCTCCCTTGCCAATGATGTGAGATTGTTGGTTTGCAGCCTTGTTAGTAATTTTTTTAAAGGCAGAGAAGTCCAGCTTTGAGTTCCAGGCATTGTCTAGATGTAGATTGCTTATGGCCTGCTGAAGGGCCGTTGGCCACGAGTTTTTATAGTAGGACCGCCTCCTCATGTCTGACCAACACAAGGCAACCAGTGAAGCTTGTGGTGCTGCCCTGAGCTTCCAGCCGAGATTGACGAGGGCGCCGCTCCTAACCAGACTTTGATGGAACAGACCAAACTCCAGTCTGACCTGTGATTGAGATGTATATTGCGGAAGCTTGAAGAGGTGTTTAACGAGGGACGATTGGAGCAGGTTAAGTGTGGTTGTGTCGCTCCCCTTTAACAGTTACGTCTGTCAATGATGGAATACATTTTGACCTGTAACAGGTAGGATTGTGATGTGCTGCCAATCTTTTTTTTGAAGCAGTTTGAATGCAAACTGAAGTTTGTTGGCGAGGGCTATTATGTTGGTGAGGTGCTCTCTGAACGATAATTAGGCATCCATTACCACACCTAGGTATTTGTATGATTTAACCAATTCTAAGGGTTTTCCAAAAGCATTCCACCTGAAGTGCTTGAAGTACTTGACTTCTATAGTAGTTCGAAAAGAGGTTCTCCCACATTTGCTTCCACATGATCTAAGGGATCAAAACCCATATAAGAAATAAAGGGGCATATTATCAAGCCCGATTTCGCCGCTTTATCGGCCGTTTTTGGCCGAAAAGCGGCAAATTAAACATCGCCCTATCATCAAGCACACGCTAACGCGTGTTTCCGTGTGACAGCCGCCGTTTTGAATACGCCTCGCATCGCATCTCTAATGAGATGCAAAGTAGGCGTTCCTCAACTGAATACATGTGAATACCTCCCATAATCAGCTTCTCCATATTTACAAGGAAGCCACAGACCCGCATTGCGATAATGGGAATCGCGCTAAACTCCCATTATCGCCTAATCTAACGTCTGCTGAAAACCGGATTTAGCAGTATTCCCTATGGGAGGTGGATTGTATGTTTACATCCACACTCCCATATCAGCGAGTGAACAGTTAACGCTGCTCGCTTATCTCCGTTTATGTGGCGATAAGGGGCTTTTCCACCGCTATCGCTGGATTATATATCGCCCTTGAGTTATGCGTTGATGATAACGCGCTAACTCGGCGATTTAATTTAGCGATAGCCGGCGTTAAGGAAATCAGCGCTAGGCGCGCTGGGCGATAATTATCGCCACTCGTTGTTGATATGCCCCATAATTAGCTCTGTAGGGTCAGAGATCTCTTAAGAATTTTGGGGACCCTGGACAACATCTGGGACCCCTCTTTGGAACACATTTGAATTTATTGCACGTTATGCTAATTCACTAGTGATGCCAAACGAAATTGAACTAAACATTCAGAAAAGAGGAGTGAAAGCTTAAACTCCCTGTTGCCAACAAATCAAACAGTACCAAAAGAAAGCATGAACGACCATAGACTAAGCCATTTATTTTTGCAACTGCATATAGAATTTTTAGATGTAGCACTATTAAAATATTCTAAAAATAGAACTCTTATACATTCAAATTTTTAATGACTATGAAAAGTGGCCCTTTTAATATAAGTGTCCAAATAAAGCCTTTGAGCTCTCAACTGTGCACAGGGCAACACAGCGTGCAGGAGAGGAATTGTACGTGGAAAGACTTTACACACTCACTTTATCAGGGGGTCCCATGGAATGTGGGGGCCCTTTGCAATCGCCCACTTTGCCCATGCCTTAAAACTTCTCTGCGTAGGGTATGTCATGGTTCCGCTGTACGTATACATATTACTGGACTTCCATTTTTAGAACCAACAGCATGCATTATTGCGATGAAGCCAGTCTGGTGGCCCTTTTATAAATCCTCATGATTCATGTTTGAACAGTGAGTACTTGATTAGTGGTTTTTAGTGACGATTGGATCTACTTCTTTAGAGCCAGAATGCCCTAGGTAGGATGTTTAGTGCTAAGTGCAATATGCAAAATAATAGAATGCAAAGCTAATCCAATAGAACCCCTGTGCTGAAACCAATCAAGGTCAGCAAACATACCCCAGGTTAACAGAGGTTCTCTTCTTCCACTGTGTGTACAGGTACCCATGGGTAATTATTAGTCCTGGACATACTTCTCGTTGTCATGCTAGAGACATCAAGGAGATATTTAGCAGGGACCTTTTAGAAACACATCGTTGGTCAGGTTAATTTTTTACTTCCTTCCCCCCCACATTCATCATACCATATTTTTGTTTAATTTCACAATTCATTAATAAGGTACATGTCAGTGCAGTCTTATAATCCTCCCTCTGAATACCTTTTACCTAAACCTGTTTTAATATTTATTACAATATAATTTCTCAGAATTTTTGCAGTTGGCATAGCGGCATGCCAGCAAAAATGCCCAGGGCTCAATCTTAGTATTATTATCATTATTATTAGAGTTATTATTATTAAGATCCATATGTCATGCTGTTGCAAGCCTTGGGGCAAGTAATTGAAAAGCAGAATTAATTATTATACTAAAAGTTTAATTTTCCCTTTAAATCGTTCTATATGAATATTGTGCATTGGGATTAATGACAATATGAACTAGAAATTACATATTTGGAAAAATAAAACATGCAATGCGTATCATCAATTTGAATAAAACTAATATAAAACAGAAATATATATATATAAATCAAATTAAATAAAATACATCTTCGATGTCATGTTTTTCCTTGAAACAATGTTAGGTAAAATATTGTTAGAAGGGAGAGAAGATGCCAATGTGATAAATTACTGAATGGCTATGTTTTTACACCAGCTATCAGCTCAACATACTTGAGAAGCATGTTCTCATACAGCACTATCTGCACAGGGTATAAAAAGGGTTCTTAGCTCAGCATGTGGTTAATCCTTCCATTAGCTCGATTGGATCCATCTGTCAAATTGAAATAAGGATATCAATCAATCAATCAATCCGTATTTGTACAGTGCTGCTATTCACCGGTGAGGAATGGGCATTCCAGGACTTGGGGGTGAGGTAGGAGAAGGAACGCCCTCCACTGCAGATTCTGCGGATGTGTGGTGTCTGTGAGAGAGAGGGGGAGGCGGAGCAAAGGTCTCTGTAGCGTTGGTGGACGTTCAGGTGGTTTTTGATGTATGCTGGTCCTTGGTCATGGAGGGCTTTTTAGGCGTGTGTCAGCAGCTTGAAATGGTCATCTTTCCTGGACGGGGAGCCAATGGAGGTTCCTGAGGTGGGGGTGATGTGGATCTGTTTTGGCAGGTAGAGTACGAGTCTGGCTGCTGAATTCCGTATCGTCTGGAGTCTCCTCATGAGTTGGGTGGTGGTACCTGCGTACAGTGTGTTGCCGTAATCCAGCCAGCTGGTGACTAGGGCTTGGGTGATGGTTTTCCTCGTGCCGATGGGTAGCCATTTGAAGATTCTTGGGAGCATGCGGAGAGTGTGATAGCAGGCAGATGAGACTGCGTTGAGCTGCCATTTCATGGTGAATTTGTTGTCCAGGATGATGCCGAGTTTGGGGGTGTGGCCTGTAGGTGTGGGAGTGGGTCACAGTTTGGCGGGCCACCAGGAGTCATTCCACGGGGAAGCATTGTTCCCAAAGATCAGCACTTCGGTGTTATCCGTGCTGGGGTTTAGACAGTTGGTCTTCATCCAGTTGGCTACATTCTTCATGCAGTTTTGGAAGTTGCTGCTCGTGGTGGTGGGTCTGCTGAGAGTGAAAGAATGAGCTGGGTGTCGTCGGCGTAGGGTATGATGTTGAGATCATGGATTCTGACGATGTCGGCTAACGGTGTCATGTAGGTGTTGAAGAGGGTGGGGCTGAGGGATAAGCCTTGAGGGACACCGCAGATGGTGCTCTTTGGCTCTGGCTCTGAGGTGAAGGGAGGCAGGCAGATTCTCTGAGCTTGCCCTGTGAGGAATGATGCAATCCATCTGAGGGCATTTTCCTGGATTTCAATGTGGTGCAGTATCTCGAAAAGTGTGTGGTGGAATTCGGTGTTGAATGCTGTGGAGAGGCCAAGGAGGATCAAGGCTGCTGATTCTCCCCTGTTAAGAAGGGGGCAGTATTGTCAGTGGTGGCGAACAGGTCGGGTTCAATGCTGTGGTTGGCACGGACACCAGATTGAGAGCCGTTGAACAGGTTTTTTCTCTCTAGGTGTTCGGTGAGCTGTCAGTTGATGGCTTTCTCAAAGATTTTGGTGGGGAAAGGAAGCAGCAAGATGATACGGTAGTTCTGGAGATCGCTGGGGTTGGCAGAGGGTTTCTTGAAGAGAGGTCTGACTTCTGTGTGTTTCTATGAGTCGGGGAAGGTGGCTGTGGAGATGGATGCGTTGAGGATGGTGGTGAGTTGGTGGCTGATATTTGTGCTGCCAAGGTTGAAGAGGTGGGGGGGCAGGGGTCCGTGGGTGCTCCAGAGTGGATGTAGTTCATGATGGCTGTGGTGTTCTGTATGGTGAGCTTTTCCCATGCAGGGAGCGGATGGTAGGGGTGAAGTCTGTTGGAGAGCAGAGGCGTTGGAGGTCGGTGGTTTGGGGTTCAAAGTTCCTGTAGATGGTGGATATCTTTTTGTGGAAATGGTTCGTAGAGCATCACAGAGTTCCTGTGAATGGGAAATCATGTTATCATGGCCATCGGACAGGAGAACTCTCTGACGATGGTGAAGAGTGCCTTGGTGTGATTGGAGTTTGCTTTGATGCAGTCTGCTAGGGCATCTTTTTTTGCGTCTTCGAGGTATTGGTGGTATTTGTTGAGGGTTGACTTGAAGGTGGCTCTGTCTATGGTGTCTCTGCTGGTGCGCCATCTTCTCTCCTTTGTTTGCAACTGCATTTCTTTGTCCTGAGTTCTGGTGTGTACCAGCTGACTTGTTTGGTGAATCTGCTGGCTGGTTTGATGAGGGAGACTCAGTTGGCACAGTTGGTGATCCAGGTGGTGAAATTCTGGACTGCCTGTTCCAGGTTAGTTGAGGGGTCAGGCTGGGAGGTGTTGAGGGTGTCCTTCCATAGGGTCTGTGTCACTTTGTTCCAGTTGCGGAAGGTGGTGTTAGAGGGCCTGGTGGCACTGCCCAGTGAACCTGCGATGGTGAAGTGGACGATTCTGTGGTCAGTCCAGGTAAATTCTGTGACATGACTGTATTTGACTCTGTCACTGGCCATGAAGATTGGGTTAAGCGTGTGTCCTGCGCTGTGTGTGGGGTCAGTGACCAGCTGAGTGAGGCCAATGTTGCACATGCATTCCAGGAAGTTGGCTGAGTTGGTGTCTGTGGGGTCGTCGATGTGGAAGTTGAGGTCCCCGAGGAAAAAGTAGTGCTTGGATTCGATGACTAGTGTGGCGATGAAGTCAATGATGGCATCGCAGAAGCCGGGGCGTGGTTCTGGGGATCTGTAAGCGTGGGTGCATCTGATGGTGGGTCTGCCGGTGGTAAGGAGTTGGAAGTTGATGTTTTCCATGATTGGTGTGGTGTCGTCTTTGGTGGTGGTGCAGCAGATTGTTTCCTTGTGGAGGATGGCGATACCTACTTCGTTTGCTGGCGCGGTGGCAATGTCAGGGGTGGAGGAGGGGTTGAGCTATGTCTCTGTGATGAAAATCACGTCAGGGGTGAGGGTGGTGATGGTGACCTAGATTTCGGTGGTGTGTTTGCAGAGAGATCAGGCGTTGATTAGGAGGCATTGGAGTGGTTCTGGGGCAGTCGAGGTCAGTGAAATGGGGGCGGCGCAGGATTCCGTGGAAGCGTTCGGTCCTCTGTTGCAGGTGCAAAGACAGAAGTGACATTTGAACAGTCCTACCGTTGATCGGGGAGGGATGCAGCATTTGTTGTTGCGGCATCTGGGGTCCAGGTTTAGGAGTTCTGCGGCAGAGTACCTGTGTGTGGCCAGAAAGCCAGGGTGCCTTGCGCTGAGCGTGGTCCGGGTGCAATGGGCATAGACGGGGCTTGCCTTTGGCACGCCGGTAGCACAGCCGCGACATCTGTTAAATAGGTCCTGGGAAGCGGGAGGGCGAACGGTTGGGAAAAGAGCAAGCGGCTCCTGGAAATGCGCAAAACAACAAGGAAAAGTAACTGAGTGAACAATAAGGCTGCAGGCAGAAACAAGCTAAATTACAGGCGGCGGAAATAAACTCATTTACAGGCAGTAAAGAATTGACTGATTGCCGGCAAAATTAACAGAATTACCAGCCTCAATATGAGACGATAACAGAGGGATAAAGATACAGGGGAGCACAGAGCAAAACAAAAGCCATAGGGCAGAGCCAGGGTACCTGCTGAGGCAGCGAGCATGGAGGGGTTCAAGGATCTGCTTAATGGGGTCACGCTGTGGCCTTAATTAAGTAGGTCCTGGGAGGGGGGCAGGGCGCAGGGTGGCAGCAAACGGGAGGGCAAACATTCGGGAAAAAGGAAGTGGCTCCTGGATGCTGGGCAGAACAACAAGTAAAAGCAACCGAGTGAATAATAAGGCTATAGGCAGAATCAAGCTAAATTACAGGCGGTGGAAATAAACTGAACAGAATTACCAACCGCAATATCAGGCAACAACAGAGGGCTAAAGACATAGGGGAGAACAGAGCAAAACAAAACCCGTAAGGCAGAGTTAGGGGACCAGCTGAGGCAGTGAGTGTGGAGCGGATTGAGGATCTGCTCAATGGGTTGGTGCTGCAGCCTCCATTAAGTAGGTCCTGGGAGTGGGCGGGGTGCAGGGTGGTGGGAAGCAGGAGGATGAACGGGTGGGAAAGGTGTGAGTGGCTCCTGGAAATGCCCAGAACAGCAAGGAAAGGCAACTGTGTGAACAATAAGACTGCAAGAGGAAACAAGCAAAATCAAAGGCGGACGAAATAAATTCAATTACAGACAGGAAAGAATAAAATGATTGCAGGCAAAACAAACAGAATTACTGGTTGCAATATGAGCCGACAGCAGAGGGTTAAAGACACACGGGAGCACAGAGCAAAACAAAAGCTATAAGGCAGAGTCAGGGGACCTTCTGAAGCAGTGAGCGTGGAGCAGATCGAGGATATTAGAAACTTGCAGACTGATCTCAAGGACATGCCCACTTACTCCAAAAGTGTGACAGGGAAGTGAGGGGGTGAACTGAATAAGTACAATCTAGGAGTTTGGCAAATTAACTTCAACAATGTATGAGTTGAACCTGGGAGTGAATGGTGAGTGAGAGGCTGAAATCGAATGCAAAAAAACTGAGGAAATGGTGGTAAATGGAAAATCAGATTGTAAGAAATTGGGCTACTGGTTGACTGGGGTGTGAGCCCTGGTCAAGCAGCAACCAGCCTCGGCCCATGCAAGTAAGAGCTGTCGGGGTTGGGGCCAGATGGGGGATTTCGACAGATGACGAGGGAAAATTAATTATTTATTTAATGTTCCCTCGTGGTCGTCTGTCGAATCCCCCAACCCGGCCCCACCGCCCGCCGCTCCTACCTGCACAGGCCGTGGCTGTCAGGGTAAGGCACAAATTAACCTGTGCTCAACCCCCTGGGAGCTTAGAGGCAATATGTAAAGTATTTGTGTTACACTTCAAACAGCAAAACAGTGAAAATAGTCCACAAAAAGGATCCCATGCTATGTTAGAAAGATAGAGCTGAATGTAATAAATAAAATATGACAAAAATGAAAAAAAAAAACAATAAGTAAAACTTGAGTTCTACATTTTTGAAAAATAAAGTGAAAAATAGCACTTAAAAGCACAAAGCACTAACTGCGGCTATCTGGTTGCACTGGACTCGGTCAAAGTCAAAAGTTTAGCCCAGCTGCAATGGAGTGCGGTCGTATAAAGTCCCAGATTAGTCCAGTTGAAGTCTTACCTTCTTAAATTTTGTGCCAAAAGTCCCGTTCACGTTCGAGTGGACCGTGGGGAGCAAGGAGAGCATGGTGGGCGGTTGTTGGCGTGGTGTGAAGAGCAGGCTGGCAGGCATGGACGGGCAGGGTGGTGCTTCGCGTTGGTGGCCCCCTGCAGGCAGTCAATGCTGCTGTGCAAAGATACAGGCTGGCAGTGGCTCGCGCTCATTTCCGGTGAGAGCGGCATGGTTTTGGTGCGAACAGGCCCTTTTGCGGTCATGAAGAGCTCAAACGATTGATTATGAGAGCCTGTTAGCAACACCAAGGGCTGAGGACCATAGAGGCACCACTTGGGATTTAGGATTTCACTGCAGCTGGGTCCAGGGGCTGGTTGGGGAGCCTTTTGTGTCACAGACTAGCCCTCTGAGTCACTCTGGGGCCCTGGGTTCAAGATGGAGGTTGCAGGTCCAGTTCTTCCCCAGGCAAGAGGGCAACAGTTCAGCATGACAGCAGTTGCTTTAGAGCAGCAGTCCAGCAGAGTGCCATCCTTGTAGTCCTTCTTCCTGGCAGAGTATCCACAGGTCCAGACGTGTACTGAGGTGCTGGTGTCTGAGGTCCTTCTTTTATACACAGTTTTAAGTGGGGAGGAGCTTCTAGAGGCATGCCTTTGAAGTGCACAGATGCCCTGCTTTCCTGGCCCTGGCTCCAGACTAACTACAGGAAGTATGCAGACCTTTGTGTGGAGGTAGGATACAGCCAATTCAAGTCCAAGTGGGGCTGTACCAAGCTCCCCCTCCCATCCAGCCACTGATGGCCCATCCAGTCACACCTAAGCTCGCCATTGTGTGTGGCTGCCTAGGAGGAATAGACAAAGCCCACACCCAGTCATTTGACCCACAGACAAGCTGCAGGTACCAAATGGCTAAGGCAAGAAAATGCCAACTTTCTAAAGGTGGCGTTTTCAGAATTGCAATTTAAAATCCGGCTTCATCATAAATTAGGATATAAAATGTGATTCCAGAGACACCAAACATGAAGGGATTACCTGTTTCCATTTACAAATTGCACTTATGAAATGTTATGAGGTAATTCCAATGTTATCCGATGGGAGAGGTAGGCCTTGCAGTAGTGAAAAATGAATTTAAGAATTTTTTACTACAGGCCAAGTCAAACTTAAAGTGCATGTCCTGCTTTTTAAATACAGTTCACCATGCCCTCTGGCTGTCCAAGGCCTACCCTACGGGTGACGTTTATGTATTAAAAAGGAAGGTTTGGGCCTGGCAAAAGGTTTATTTTGCCAGGTCAAAATGGCAGTTTAAAACTGCACACACACAGGCTGCAATGGCAGGCCTGAGACATGTTTAAAGTGCTACATAAGTTGGTGGCCCAATCAGTGCTGCAGGCTCAATATTAGCATTTAATGTACAGGCCCGGGCCACATGTAGTGCACTTTACGAGGTAATTATGAGTAAATTAAATTTGCCAATTCGGTATAAGCCAATGTTACCATGCTTTAAGGAGAGAGCACAAGCACTTTAGCACTGGTTAGCAATGATACATTGTGCAGAGTCCTAAGGCCAGCAAAAATGAAGTCAGCAGAAATGGGAGATCTGAAGGCAGAAAATTAGGGGGGAACCATGCCAAGGATGGCAAGTTTAATGCAGATCTTTGGCTTGAACTTTTCTGGTCTACTATCCCCTTCCTCAATTATGGGGGAAAACATTTTCCTGCTGCAATGTGTTTTGCAACTGGACTATGCAAACTCAATCCTTGTCTATTGGAGTATCTGGTAAAACATTTCCAGATCCTTCAGAAACCAGCCAGGCAGAGTGGTAATGGGAGCGGATTCTTTGTTAGTGACTTTACATCGGCTTCCCATTAAAGAGAGGTTTACTTTTTAAATTACCCTATATCAATCATCTGGCCTTATATGCACTGCCCATGCATTCATCCAGAAAAAGTATTTCCCCTTATCAGCCAATGATAATACTCAGATCCTCTCCTTTAAATCTATCCACAGTCACTAGATTTCATCATGCCCCCATGTGTGTTGTCATACCTTCTCTGTTCAAGGTGCCTGCCACCTTAGCTGTGGGGCATTCCTTCTTTCAGTTTCTCTAGCAAAACCTTAAAAATGTGGCTCTTTATAAAACATTTTTTATAGTGGTCTCTTAAGTGTTGTTTTTTGGATCTCAGCCTACTCATTAAAACTTAATTCTGATGAAATAGAGGGGATTGCTATGTGAGGCCCCACTTCATTTTAGAATTCAGATTGTTGGCCATCCTTACTTATTCCCTGTCCACATCCGCCAACAAGGAACGCAACTTGGAGTAATTTTTAATGAGAATTTGTGATGTCTTCCCCAAATTAATAAAGTGGCCAATACTTTCTATCTACTTCTCAAGACTTTCCGAAAAATCATTCGATATTTGAATTACATTTTAAGTAGAACTGTCATCCAAGACGTTATTTCCTCTTTTCTTCACAATCACCTTCCAAAATGCAACTGCTCGCCTTCTGTTTGTCCTCTGCAAATCTGATCTCCCCCAGCATCTTGCCAACCTTCACTGGGTCCCTGTCAGGAAAAGAATCATGTTCATCAAGCAAGTCAAGGCCATGGCCAAGTAGTTAAAGAGAAAGTTCACTCTGTATGTATCTGGCCAGTTTATGCACTCTGTATCAGGCCAGTTTATGCACTTTGCTAATCTTGGTAAACTTGCTGCCCTCATGCAAAACAAACATTTCTTGGTGGGCACTCCTGTTTCCTCTGTGTAGCTCATCTCTAGAATACTCCACACTACAGATTATGGGGTACATGTATGAATATTCCATGCAGGTCAGCAAGCAAAGTTGCTGTGCTGAGCTGCATTGCGTGAAAGGGAGAGAACAGAAATGTTCACATTTATAAAGATATGGAGCATTTTTCCCTCTCCTTGCCCCGGCACACTGTATGCTGTCTAGCACCAACACAGGCATCCTTGCACAGTGGTGCAAGGGTGCCTGCATTACAGTCAGGATTGTTTTTGTGCAGGGAGGGACACCTTCCTGCACAAAGTCAATCCTTAGGGGCATTCTTCTCTATTTTGATGTGTCGCAGAATGCAGCAAACTTGGAAAGAGGAAATAACAAGGAGAGATAAAGATATTTCTCCACAATATGCCTCACTGGGGTAGGCATAGCATTTTGGTGAATTCCTAGGTTTAATAGCTTTAGTAAATCTGGGAATGTGTCAAAATCCATGGGTGGATGTGTGGGAACACCCATGTCCCACCCATGGAACGCCTCCCAGCTTGAAATGTAACCTAATGCACCGCAAACTGCTGCATGCATAAAATGTCATCAAAAGCCACACAAGGCAGCGTAAATTGGCCCTTGCGTGGCTCTGTAGATATTACTGAAGCCTTTGTGTTGTCCTTGTGTCACCTTTCAAACTAGAGGTATCTCTCATACACTGAACAGAAACAATCCACACCAGGACAAGTATCACAAGTTGACCCTCAATGCCATAACCATCCGCTACAGGCATAAAATAACAAGTGCAAGACATAGCCACTTGTCACACTCCGGTATAGATACTGAAACAAATTGCATTGCATCTGAGAGCGAATAGAGACATCTGATGGAACAGAATAAAATGTCTACAAAGTGGCAGCCCACGTACAATGTCATATTATTCTTAAAGCACCAGTCAGCTTTGACAAGAATATGCGATGTTACATTGCATGCGATACATCGTATGCCATTACAACGCGGTCATTACAATGACCTCATTGTTACATTGCATACCATTATAATGCAAGTCGTTACAATGACTTGCTGTAGGGGGCGCTGGATGTTGGAATAGTATAGCTTACTATTCCAACTCCAGTCTGTGCAACAGTAGGGAAGGTGTTGGATTTTAAATCCAACACCTTCTGCCCCCTACAGCAAGTCTTTGTAGCGACTTGCTTTGTAATGGTTTGCGATGTAACAACGCGGTCGTTGTAATGACCGCGTTGTAATGGCATGCGATGTATCGCATGCGATGTAAAAGATGTCTCCCCTTTGACAAGTCAAACCAACAGAACCTGGGGCTCCAATGAGAGTGTGATTAAATTAATTTGACCAGCCTGCAGAGGGTCCTTAGGTGATCAGAGACAAACATATCCTTTGATTAATTTAAAAAATGGTGGAGGAAAGAAGTTAGGGGACCAATAGAGGACTTCCCTGTCAAAAATGCTGAAAAATATCAAGAAGCCATCAAGGCATTTAATGCATACTTTGACCCGAATTATTGGAGACTTATGTTCAGCAAAGTCAGACGATGAAGAGCAAATTACTGGATGATAATGTTATTATTCTCAGGAAGCCCATCAAATATTGCAATTTTCATAAGTTCAACAATGAGGAAGGAATGCTATTAGGGATCATCAATGACTTACAGCCTATGTCAATTAGACAACACTTTTTATAAAGAACTAATGACTTAGGCACAATACTACAAAAGGCCATGGAGGGTGACGAAGTATAGAGACAAAGCATGAGCATTGAGTCTGCTCACGCATGACACAGTCCAGAAATCCCGGCTGTGGCTAGCCAGAAGAGATGTCCAAGAAACAAGGACTTAAAACATCACACACCAAATTGTGTGATGTCAGTCAGAAGCCTACAAATAGCCAAAAAGGTCTTTATGAGGGCAAGCCTATCCACATAAAAGGCAGTGTCCAGCAGTGGGCCAAATATGCTGGGCTGTGGCAAAGCAAACTACTTGCAGATGTTGCACAAGGCCAGGCTAAGCGACGTAGTCATATAGTTAAAGCACATCACCAATAAAGAAAGATCATTCAGATGGACCATGCAAGCAGCAGATCACACAAAACCCTACCATTCCCAATTAGCCATCTTGGCTTGGTCGTCATCCGCAAATACCACATCATCCTACAACAGTGCAGATAACTACCTATACATGATTTCAGAGAGATGTGAATTGATCAATGCTTCGATGGCTGACCTAGTGATAGTTATGTGCTTCACTAGCTTGGTGCTTAAAAGTGACTGCTATATTGCTGTTATGTACTTGAATAAATGTTCTTTTCTAGACCTCAGAGCAGCACTTAAGGTGCTCAGCATTAAGATATGTGTTGGAAATATAAAATTGTTAAACCGCAAAGGGAAGTTTACCATGAAGTTACATCACCTAAAAAGTAAACGCCCACAGTTATTCATGTGCTGGAACGAAGAGTCCTGTTTCATGTCCCTTGAGTTTGTAAACAGCAATCAAGCTAGATTGTTGAAGATCAATTACAACTGTGCAAATACCAGTAAAAAACAGTAGAGCACCATAGCGAGAAGAAATGCCTACCCCCCTGAGCTATGAGTTGGAGAATATAAAGGTGAAGTATACCTGAACATGATGTGTGTAGACACCTACAGGAAAATGACAAATCCTCCAGTTCTAAAGGCAGTTGATGCACAATTGGGCGGTGTCCAGACCATAATGCTCAGTTGCTTGAGTAGATTAAACACAGTATTGTGGCACAAGGGCTATGAGGCAACTATCATGAAACAAGGTAAGATGCCCACAGCCTGCCTGCTTAGCTTTGAAACAGAAGAACAGATGGCCCTCATCTCCATCAATTAGATGCTCCACATGCATCCTTCAATCTAGAGCAAGTTCCCAAAAATAATATGGAGTTTGAAAAGAAGAGTTTACAGGTCAAGATAAACAATGGCAGACACTCAGGTGCCCGCACTATTATATGCCGATGATTCAGTCCTGTTGGCTCGCACCCCTAAGGCCTTGCGTGTGTTGGTGGACCACTTTGTCCAGTTCATAGACAGTTTAGATCTAGTTAACAATTATGGTAAATCTCACATTATGACCTTCGGACTGGGAAGAATCGAAAACCACTGGTTACCTATAAAGGGGCAGTTCCTATATAGTGTGAAGAATTTTACTTACCTGGGTGTTACTTTTAGCTCATCAAGCTCCTGGCAGCCATAATTGGTCAGTTCTAGTCTTAAACTTAGCAGGTCGGCAGGAGCCATTTTTAATCTCTTCAGGACAAAGGGTAAGGGAATGATTCTACCTCTATTAAAAATCTATAAAGCGCAGTGTGTCCCTGCGGCTACATATGAAGCAGGGATTTGGGGCTCTTGCAAGAGCTCTACCCTTCAGCGTGAGGGAGATTGTATATGTTGGAGGTTTTTTCAGCTCCCCCCTCAACCTCTAGTTTTATCCCACACAGAGATTAAGCAAGGTTTTTATCGAGGATAGTGTCTGAATGGCACCTCTACTTCTTTGGGTCAGTATATGGACAAATCCCCAAGCCACTTTCTGTAGTGAGATCATTTAAGATTATCTCCATCTGGATAATTTGGGCTCTATACCATTGTTGAAATACATCGATGTGGAAGTTGAGGTCCCCGAGGAAAAAGTAGTGCTTGGATTCGATGACTAGTGTGGCGATGAAGTCAATGATGGCATCGCAGAAGCCGGGGCGTGGTTCTGGGGATCTGTAAGCGTGGATGCATCTGATGGTGGGTCTGCCGGTGGTATGGAGTTGGAAGTTGATGTTTTCCATGATTGGTGTGGTGTCGTCTTTGGTGGTGGTGCAGCAGATTGTTTCCTTGTGGAGGATGGCGATACCTACTTCGTTTGCTGGCGCGGTGGCAATGTCAGGGGTGGAGGAGGGGTTGAGCTATGTCTCTGTGATGAAAATCACGTCAGGGGTGAGGGTGGTGATGGTGACCTAGATTTCGGTGGTGTGTTTGCAGAGAGATCAGGCGTTGATTAGGAGGCATTGGAGTGGTTCTGGGGCAGTCGAGGTCAGTGAAATGGGGGCGGCGCAGGATTCCGTGGAAGCGTTCGGTCCTCTGTTGCAGGTGCAAAGACAGAAGTGACATTTGAACAGTCCTACCGTTGATCGGGGAGGGATGCAGCATTTGTTGTTGCGGCATCTGGGGTCCAGGTTTAGGAGTTCTGCGGCAGAGTACCTGTGTGTGGCCAGAAAGCCAGGGTGCCTTGCGCTGAGGGTGGTCCGGGTGCAATGGGCATAGACGGGGCTTGCCTTTGGCACGCCGGTAGCACAGCCGCGACATCTGTTAAATAGGTCCTGGGAAGCGGGAGGGTGAACGGTTGGGAAAAGAGCAAGCGGCTCCTGGAAATGCGCAAAACAACAAGGAAAAGTAACTGAGTGAACAATAAGGCTGCAGGCAGAAACAAGCTAAATTACAGGCGGCGGAAATAAACTCATTTACAGGCAGTAAAGAATTGACTGATTGCCGGCAAAATTAACAGAATTACCAGCCTCAATATGAGACGATAACAGAGGGATAAAGATACAGGGGAGCACAGAGCAAAACAAAAGCCATAGGGCAGAGCCAGGGTACCTGCTGAGGCAGCGAGCATGGAGGGGTTCAAGGATCTGCTTAATGGGGTCACGCTGTGGCCTTAATTAAGTAGGTCCTGGGAGGGGGGGCAGGGCGCAGGGTGGCAGCAAACGGGAGGGCAAACATTCGGGAAAAAAGGAAGTGGCTCCTGGATGCTGGGCAGAACAACAAGTAAAAGCAACCGAGTGAATAATAAGGCTATAGGCAGAATCAAGCTAAATTACAGGCGGTGGAAATAAACTGAACAGAATTACCAACCGCAATATCAGGCAACAACAGAGGGCTAAAGACATAGGGGAGAACAGAGCAAAACAAAACCCGTAAGGCAGAGTTAGGGGACCAGCTGAGGCAGTGAGTGTGGAGCGGATTGAGGATCTGCTCAATGGGTTGGTGCTGCAGCCTCCATTAAGTAGGTCCTGGGAGTGGGCGGGGTGCAGGGTGGTGGGAAGCAGGAGGATGAACGGGTGGGAAAGGTGTGAGTGGCTCCTGGAAATGCCCAGAACAGCAAGGAAAGGCAACCGTGTGAACAATAAGACTGCAAGAGGAAACAAGCAAAATCAAAGGCGGACGAAATAAATTCAATTACAGACAGGAAAGAATAAAATGATTGCAGGCAAAACAAACAGAATTACTGGTTGCAATATGAGCCGACAGCAGAGGGTTAAAGACACACGGGAGCACAGAGCAAAACAAAAGCTATAAGGCAGAGTCAGGGGACCTTCTGAAGCAGTGAGCGTGGAGCAGATCGAGGATATTAGAAACTTGCAGACTGATCTCAAGGACATGCCCACTTACTCCAAAAGTGTGACAGGGAAGTGAGGGGGTGAACTGAATAAGTACAATCTAGGAGTTTGGCAAATTAACTTCAACAATGTATGAGTTGAACCTGGGAGTGAATGGTGAGTGAGAGGCTGAAATCGAATGCAAAAAAACAGAGGAAATGGTGGTAAATGGAAAATCAGATTGTAAGAAATTGGGCTACTGGTTGACTGGGGTGTGAGCCCTGGTCAAGCAGCAACCAGCCTCGGCCCATGCAAGTAAGAGCTGTCGGGGGTTGGGGCCAGATGGGGGGATTTCGACAGATGACGAGGGAAAATTAATTATTTATTTAATGTTCCCTCGTGGTCGTCTGTCGAATCCCCCCAACCCGGCCCCACCGCCCCGCCGCTCCTACCTGCACAGGCCGTGGCTGTCAGGGTAAGGCACAAATTAACCTGTGCTCAACCCCCTGGGAGCTTAGAGGCAATATGTAAAGTATTTGTGTTACACTTCAAACAGCAAAACAGTGAAAATAGTCCACAAAAAGGATCCCATGCTATGTTAGAAAGATAGAGCTGAATGTAATAAATAAAATATGACAAAAATGAAAAAAAAAAACAATAAGTAAAACTTGAGTTCTACATTTTTGAAAAATAAAGTGAAAAATAGCACTTAAAAGCACAAAGCACTAACTGCGGCTATCTGGTTGCACTGGACTCGGTCAAAGTCAAAAGTTTAGCCCAGCTGCAATGGAGTGCGGTCGTATAAAGTCCCAGATTAGTCCAGTTGAAGTCTTACCTTCTTAAATTTTGTGCCAAAGTCCCGTTCACGTTCGAGTGGACCGTGGGGAGCAAGGAGAGCATGGTGGGCGGTTGTTGGCGTGGTGTGAAGAGCAGGCTGGCAGGCATGGACGGGCAGGGTGGTGCTTCGCGTTGGTGGCCCCCTGCAGGCAGTCAATGCTGCTGTGCAAAGATACAGGCTGGCAGTGGCTCGCGCTCATTTCCGGTGAGAGCGGCATGGTTTTGGTGCGAACAGGCCCTTTTGCGGTCATGAAGAGCTCAAACGATTGATTATGAGAGCCTGTTAGCAACACCAAGGGCTGAGGACCATAGAGGCACCACTTGGGATTTAGGATTTCACTGCAGCTGGGTCCAGGGGCTGGTTGGGGAGCCTTTTGTGTCACAGACTAACCCTTTGAGTCACTCTGGGGCCCTGGGTTCAAGATGGAGGTTGCAGGTCCAGTTCTTCCCCAGGCAAGCGGGCAACAGTTCAGCATGACAGCAGTTGCTTTAGAGCAGCAGTCCAGCAGAGTGCCATCCTTGTAGTCCTTCTTCCTGGCAGAGTATCCACAGGTCCAGACGTGTACTGAGGTGCTGGTGTCTGAGGTCCTTCTTTTATACACAGTTTTAAGTGGGGAGGAGCTTCTAGAGGCATGCCTTTGAAGTGCACAGATGCCCTGCTTTCCTGGCCCTGGCTCCAGACTAACTACAGGAAGTATGCAGACCTTTGTGTGGAGGTAGGATACAGCCAATTCAAGTCCAAGTGGGGCTGTACCAAGCTCCCCCTCCCATCCAGCCACTGATGGCCCATCCAGTCACACCTAAGCTCGCCATTGTGTGTGGCTGCCTAGGAGGAATAGACAAAGCCCACACCCAGTCATTTGACCCACAGACAAGCTGCAGGTACCAAATGGCTAAGGCAAGAAAATGCCAACTTTCTAAAGGTGGCGTTTTCAGAATTGCAATTTAAAATCCGGCTTCATCATAAATTAGGATATAAAATGTGATTCCAGAGACACCAAACATGAAGGGATTACCTGTTTCCATTTACAAATTGCACTTATGAAATGTTATGAGGTAATTCCAATGTTATCCGATGGGAGAGGTAGGCCTTGCAGTAGTGAAAAATGAATTTAAGAATTTTTTACTACAGGCCAAGTCAAACTTAAAGTGCATGTCCTGCTTTTTAAATACAGTTCACCATGCCCTCTGGCTGTCCAAGGCCTACCCTACGGGTGACGTTTATGTATTAAAAAGGAAGGTTTGGGCCTGGCAAAAGGTTTATTTTGCCAGGTCAAAATGGCAGTTTAAAACTGCACACACACAGGCTGCAATGGCAGGCCTGAGACATGTTTAAAGTGCTACATAAGTTGGTGGCCCAATCAGTGCTGCAGGCTCAATATTAGCATTTAATGTACAGGCCCGGGCCACATGTAGTGCACTTTACGAGGTAATTATGAGTAAATTAAATTTGCCAATTCGGTATAAGCCAATGTTACCATGCTTTAAGGAGAGAGCACAAGCACTTTAGCACTGGTTAGCAATGATACATTGTGCAGAGTCCTAAGGCCAGCAAAAATGAAGTCAGCAGAAATGGGAGATCTGAAGGCAGAAAATTAGGGGGAACCATGCCAAGGATGGCAAGTTTAATGCAGATCTTTGGCTTGAACTTTTCTGGTCTACTATCCCCTTCCTCAATTATGGGGAAAACATTTTCCTGCTGCAATGTGTTTTGCAACTGGACTATGCAAACTCAATCCTTGTCTATTGGAGTATCTGGTAAAACATTTCCAGATCCTTCAGAAACCAGCCAGGCAGAGTGGTAATGGGAGCGGATTCTTTGTTAGTGACTTTACATCGGCTTCCCATTAAAGAGAGGTTTACTTTTTAAATTACCCTATATCAATCATCTGGCCTTATATGCACTGCCCATGCATTCATCCAGAAAAAGTATTTCCCCTTATCAGCCAATGATAATACTCAGATCCTCTCCTTTAAATCTATCCACAGTCACTAGATTTCATCATGCCCCCATGTGTGTTGTCATACCTTCTCTGTTCAAGGTGCCTGCCACCTTAGCTGTGGGGCATTCCTTCTTTCAGTTTCTCTAGCAAAACCTTAAAAATGTGGCTCTTTATAAAACATTTTTTATAGTGGTCTCTTAAGTGTTGTTTTTTTGGATCTCAGCCTACTCATTAAAACTTAATTCTGATGAAATAGAGGGGATTGCTATGTGAGGCCCCACTTCATTTTAGAATTCAGATTGTTGTCCATCCTTACTTATTCCCTGTCCACATCCGCCAACAAGGAACGCAACTTGGAGTAATTTTTAATGAGAATTTGTGATGTCTTCCCCAAATTAATAAAGTGGCCAATACTTTCTATCTACTTCTCAAGACTTTCCGAAAAATCATTCGATATTTGAATTACATTTTAAGTAGAACTGTCATCCAAGACGTTATTTCCTCTTTTCTTCACAATCACCTTCCAAAATGCAACTGCTCGCCTTCTGTTTGTCCTCTGCAAATCTGATCTCCCCCAGCATCTTGCCAACCTTCACTGGGTCCCTGTCAGGAAAAGAATCATGTTCATCAAGCAAGTCAAGGCCATGGCCAAGTAGTTAAAGAGAAAGTTCACTCTGTATGTATCTGGCCAGTTTATGCACTCTGTATCAGGCCAGTTTATGCACTTTGCTAATCTTGGTAAACTTGCTGCCCTCATGCAAAACAAACATTTCTTGGTGGGCACTCCTGTTTCCTCTGTGTAGCTCATCTCTAGAATACTCCACACTACAGATTATGGGGTACATGTATGAATATTCCATGCAGGTCAGCAAGCAAAGTTGCTGTGCTGAGCTGCATTGCGTGAAAGGGAGAGAACAGAAATGTTCACATTTATAAAGATATGGAGCATTTTTCCCTCTCCTTGCCCCGGCACACTGTATGCTGTCTAGCACCAACACAGGCATCCTTGCACAGTGGTGCAAGGGTGCCTGCATTACAGTCAGGATTGTTTTTGTGCAGGGAGGGACACCTTCCTGCACAAAGTCAATCCTTAGGGGCATTCTTCTCTATTTTGATGTGTCGCAGAATGCAGCAAACTTGGAAAGAGGAAATAACAAGGAGAGATAAAGATATTTCTCCACAATATGCCTCACTGGGGTAGGCATAGCATTTTGGTGAATTCCTAGGTTTAATAGCTTTAGTAAATCTGGGAATGTGTCAAAATCCATGGGTGGATGTGTGGGAACACCCATGTCCCACCCATGGAACGCCTCCCAGCTTGAAATGTAACCTAATGCACCGCAAACTGCTGCATGCATAAAATGTCATCAAAAGCCACACAAGGCAGCGTAAATTGGCCCTTGCGTGGCTCTGTAGATATTACTGAAGCCTTTGTGTTGTCCTTGTGTCACCTTTCAAACTAGAGGTATCTCTCATACACTGAACAGAAACAATCCACACCAGGACAAGTATCACAAGTTGACCCTCAATGCCATAACCATCCGCTACAGGCATAAAATAACAAGTGCAAGACATAGCCACTTGTCACACTCCGGTATAGATACTGAAACAAATTGCATTGCATCTGAGAGCGAATAGAGACATCTGATGGAACAGAATAAAATGTCTACAAAGTGGCAGCCCACGTACAATGTCATATTATTCTTAAAGCACCAGTCAGCTTTGACAAGAATATGCGATGTTACATTGCATGCGATACATCGTATGCCATTACAACGCGGTCATTACAATGACCTCATTGTTACATTGCATACCATTATAATGCAAGTCGTTACAATGACTTGCTGTAGGGGGCGCTGGATGTTGGAATAGTATAGCTTACTATTCCAACTCCAGTCTGTGCAACAGTAGGGAAGGTGTTGGATTTTAAATCCAACACCTTCTGCTCCTACAGCAAGTCTTTGTAGCGACTTGCTTTGTAATGGTTTGCGATGCTAACAACGCTGGTCGTTGTAATGACCGCGTTGTAATGGCATGCGATGTATCGCATGCGATGTAAAAGATGTCTCCCCTTTGACAAGTCAAACCAACAGAACCTGGGGCTCCAATGAGAGTGTGATTAAATTAATTTGACCAGCCTGCAGAGGGTCCTTAGGTGATCAGAGACAAACATATCCTTTGATTAATTTAAAAAATGGTGGAGGAAAGAAGTTAGGGGACCAATAGAGGACTTCCCTGTCAAAAATGCTGAAAAATATCAAGAAGCCATCAAGGCATTTAATGCATACTTTGACCCGAATTATTGGAGACTTATGTTCAGCAAAGTCAGACGATGAAGAGCAAATTACTGGATGATAATGTTATTATTCTCAGGAAGCCCATCAAATATTGCAATTTTCATAAGTTCAACAATGAGGAAGGAATGCTATTAGGGATCATCAATGACTTACAGCCTATGTCAATTAGACAACACTTTTTATAAAGAACTAATGACTTAGGCACAATACTACAAAAGGCCATGGAGGGTGACGAAGTATAGAGACAAAGCATGAGCATTGAGTCTGCTCACGCATGACACAGTCCAGAAATCCCGGCTGTGGCTAGCCAGAAGAGATGTCCAAGAAACAAGGACTTAAAACATCACACACCAAATTGTGTGATGTCAGTCAAGAGCCTACAAATAGCCAAAAAGGTCTTTATGAGGGCAAGCCTATCCACATAAAAGGCAGTGTCCAGCAGTGGGCCAAATATGCTGGGCTGTGGCAAAGCAAACTACTTGCAGATGTTGCACAAGGCCAGGCTAAGCGACGTAGTCATATAGTTAAAGCACATCACCAATAAAGAAAGATCATTCAGATGGACCATGCAAGCAGCAGATCACACAAAACCCTACCATTCCCAATTAGCCATCTTGGCTTGGTCGTCATCCGCAAATACCACATCATCCTACAACAGTGCAGATAACTACCTATACATGATTTCAGAGAGATGTGAATTGATCAATGCTTCGATGGCTGACCTAGTGATAGTTATGTGCTTCACTAGCTTGGTGCTTAAAAGTGACTGCTATATTGCTGTTATGTACTTGAATAAATGTTCTTTTCTAGACCTCAGAGCAGCACTTAAGGTGCTCAGCATTAAGATATGTGTTGGAAATATAAAATTGTTAAACCGCAAAGGGAAGTTTACCATGAAGTTACATCACCTAAAAAGTAAACGCCCACAGTTATTCATGTGCTGGAACGAAGAGTCCTGTTTCATGTCCCTTGAGTTTGTAAACAGCAATCAAGCTAGATTGTTGAAGATCAATTACAACTGTGCAAATACCAGTAAAAACAGTAGAGCACCATAGCGAGAAGAAATGCCTACCCCCCTGAGCTATGAGTTGGAGAATATAAAGGTGAAGTATACCTGAACATGATGTGTGTAGACACCTACAGGAAAATGACAAATCCTCCAGTTCTAAAGGCAGTTGATGCACAATTGGGCGGTGTCCAGACCATAATGCTCAGTTGCTTGAGTAGATTAAACACAGTATTGTGGCACAAGGGCTATGAGGCAACTATCATGAAACAAGGTAAGATGCCCACAGCCTTCCTGCTTAGCTTTGAAACAGAAGAACAGATGGCCCTCATCTCCATCAATTAGATGCTCCACATGCATCCTTCAATCTAGAGCAAGTTCCCAAAAATAATATGGAGTTTGAAAAGAAGAGTTTACAGGTCAAGATAAACAATGGCAGACACTCAGGTGCCCGCACTATTATATGCCGATGATTCAGTCCTGTTGGCTCGCACCCCTAAGGCCTTGCGTGTGTTGGTGGACCACTTTGTCCAGTTCATAGACAGTTTAGATCTAGTTAACAATTATGGTAAATCTCACATTATGACCTTCGGACTGGGAAGAATCGAAAACCACTGGTTACCTATAAAGGGGCAGTTCCTATATAGTGTGAAGAATTTTACTTACCTGGGTGTTACTTTTAGCTCATCAAGCTCCTGGCAGCCATAATTGGTCAGTTCTAGTCTTAAACTTAGCAGGTCGGCAGGAGCCATTTTTAATCTCTTCAGGACAAAGGGTAAGGGAATGATTCTACCTCTATTAAAAATCTATAAAGCGCAGTGTGTCCCTGCGGCTACATATGAAGCAGGGATTTGGGGCTCTTGCAAGAGCTCTACCCTTCAGCGTGAGGGAGATTGTATATGTTGGAGGTTTTTTCAGCTCCCCCTCAACCTCTAGTTTTATCCCACACAGAGATTAAGCAAGGTTTTTATCGAGGATAGTGTCTGAATGGCACCTCTACTTCTTTGGGTCAGTATATGGACAAATCCCCAAGCCACTTTCTGTAGTGAGATCATTTAAGATTATCTCCATCTGGATAATTTGGGCTCTATACCATTGTTGAAATACATCGACACAACCTTTCAAGTACTGGGGTTGTCTCTTTTGTTCTTGTCTCCAATTAGGTTACAGAAAAGAGACTAATCTAGGATAAAAAAGTGTCTTTTTGGAATGTTGTGCTGAGGTAAGAATGCAGAAGGAGCTGGCCAAGATATCTGTCTCCACTTACTACTGCATCCTTGCCCACTCAGTGCCCGTTCTTTATCTTTCTCTTGAACTAATGCAATGGGAAAGGTCCCTTCTCTTTCGTTTTAGATCAGGCTCGGTATGGCGGCTTATGAGTTGTAGAATGCCAACTAACGCCTTGGGAGGACCCTCCAGGGCTTGTCCCTGTGGTGGGGTTTCCTCACAATCACTAATACATTACATCCTTTTTTGTAATTATTTTAGTTATGCACGGAGACTCTTTTTGCTACCGCTTTTAAAATCCTTGGGGTACCGAAGTTGTGAACAGGCCTTGCACAAATTGCAATCATTAGATACTCCAATTTTCAGTGTAAGGGTCTGTTCTTTCCTTAAAGCAGCTGCTTTAGCTAGGAAAACTATGGATGAATAGTACTGCTTGTTTTAAAATGTTTTTATTTTGATTTTAGATATTTACTGTACTTGATTAGTTCATATTTTATAGATGCACTATGCACTTTATATATGTATATGCGAATTGTGTTAAAGGACTTATGTGCTGTAGTTTTATTTTGTTGAGCATTAGCTACTATGCTTTATGGTTATAGGATCATTTATCTTATAAATTATGTTGAGATTGATGGAGTTATTTGTTTTATGACCATGTAATTGCTATGTATTGCTTCTGTCTTTTATAGCCATATACGTCCGAATAAAGAATGAATGAATGAATGAAACATCAATGAGACTGAGCAACCACTAGCTCAGTCCCTTCACAACACTGTACAGGAACACCCTGCACTAAGCAAGAAGACCTTCAGCTACTTCTAGCCTTAGGCATCACAGAGAATTTGAATGGTCCCACAGCCTGAGTGTCACCTATAGTCTCCTTGAGCGTTTAGTGAGCTGAAGTTGTAGGTTTGTATCATGATATAGTTACCAACACTTTTATAAAATCTGTTATCTTACTAGGAAGTGCTAAGCAAATTTGTTTTTGAATTTTGAATGACATTGAACTATTTTGTAAATGTCCACACATCTTTGCTATTTCTTAAAAGGTAAAATACGAAATATTCTATAATATTTTTCACTTTAAAATTTTTGGATTATAGGCTACTTTAATTTCATTAATTGATATTACATCATTGTTGTTGTATAAGCCCTGGTGAAGCAATTAAGGTGTGAAACATATTTTGACTGAGAATCTGATGATTTGGATTTATAAATACTAGAAGAATGAGAAAAAATGTTTCAATATTATTTCATGAATCCAGGTGCCTATTTTGAATTCAGTTGGTTGTCCATCATGAAACGATTCAACTACAGTAACAACATTGTCATCTTCAAAGCTTCACAGGAAGAACATCACATAGCATGGGATTGGCCCCTGACTGCCCCATAGGTGGTGTTGTCATGAAGAAAGCACTAAGAGAGATAGCAGGGTTCCCAAGCTTAGAAACTTTGTTTAGAGGAGGCCAACAAAAACAACATCATCTGTGCCAAAGCACAACTGATTCTACTCTGCAAACAGGGAAATGGTCTAACAAGCCTTCTTTGGACCAACCACATCAGGAACTTATCTTTTTGTGTTGAAGGATGACAACTCGTGACTTCGCATAAAAAATGATCCCCATCAAATGCACAGTAGGTCCTTCCAGCACTGAGTACATCTCAACCTAAGAAATTTGCTGTAAAAATAATCAACGGCGCACTACTTCCATGAATTTGCAAAATTTGGACAAACTGTCCAAATGGAAGCATTCCATAATTGGCAATGCATTCCAAATGGAAAGCATTCCATAATCGGCAATTCATTCCATTTGGGCAGTTTCTCCGTCTACGGAGAAACTGTACCAACATTGCCGATTATGACAGCAGATCAGAAAACATGAAGATCAAATTTACCACACGTGGATATTCCAAACGAGTGGTACGAGAAGCATATAAGCGTGCAAGATTCTACGATAGAGATCATCTCTTAGTTAATCATCCTCCCAAAACTGCACCAAAATTGGTATGCGTAACAAGACATTCAACGGCTAATGAATAAATACGTCAAATAATATGCGCCAACTGGCACATTCTGAACACCAACTCAGATGAAAATGACAATCTGCCATGTCCGATGTTTGCACATCGACGTAATAAAAATCTGAAGGATCAAATTGTCCATTCGCGCATCAGTACAAAACCATAATTTATCCAAAAAACCATAGATGGTGAAAACCCTATCTGTGGGAATAATAAATGCTCCCAATGCAAGGCATGCGAAAGTGCAATAATAACTAAGACATTTGAGCATAACGGACAAACAATCACACTTAAATCATTTATAAATTGTAAAACAAAAAACATTGTTTATCTGTTACTATGCCCATGCATATTGGGCTACGTCGGTGAAACATCCAGAACATTAGCAACACGATTGACAGAACATCGCTACGCGATACGGACAAAAAAGATGGCTGCCCCTTTAGTGAAACATTATATAGAAGTAGGACACAGCCATGAAAACATTAAGTGGCTAGTCCTGGAAAAAATAAACATTAAAGTGGGGACTGATATTGACAACATTAGAAAAAGTAGTGAAGTATTTTGGATATTCATTTTGGATACATTTAAGCATGGTCTAAATCAGGAAATTCCGTGGGAACAGGCTATACGATACAATGCCGGTTAAGTCTGATAGACTATCTATAGCGTCTGTTCTCTAATCCCTTTATCCATTTTCAATATTCTGATTTACTGTATCTAGCCCAGCATAATACATTTCTCATTGTCACCTGCTATATCCTCCACACTATGTTTGCATTTTTTATTCTTCATTTTCCTCGTATCTGCTCGTTGCATCATTAGCCATCATCTTACATTGCTCCCTATTGTCTAGAACATCGTTCGCTACAGGGCTCTTTTGCACAATATAATTCAGTCGATTCTTATCATGTCTGCGATACTGTAACAAACTATGTGTAGTGCGCTATGACTGTATCGCTATTCCCTTTTACGGCTGCAACATTGTTCCAATAAAGTTTCGTTCGCATGAATACTGTTCCCACAATCCTTTATATAATATAATTTAGCTAATTTTCACAGTTTCTAAGATATTGCAAAGATAAGTGCATTGTGCCATGTTTTGTATCGCTATTCGTACATATGTCTCCAGCATCGCCTCAATAAAGTTTTGTTGAGGGATCCCAGCGATTGGCCATATTCACCACGTGACTTATTGGTTGAATGTTAAAATGAGACAATCAGCTCTCGCCCTGTTTAGTTTTTAGGCAGACTAACTGAGAGAAGGAACCCCATATCCGGAGGCTCCGTATCGGCCGAAATGTAAGTACGCGCTGATGCTGCACTTTAGCATTAATCATGCTCGCATACCCTTCGCTGGCATATTCTCGTCCCGTGGCACTATAAAGCATTATTTATCTTCCTACGTGTTGCTATTTTGCACTTATCACGCTCGTAATCTTATTGCCCATATATTCCCGCCCGCGATATTATAAGGCACGAGTTATCTTCAAACGTGCATATATTATGTTCGCACATCGCGCGCCCGCATATTCCTACGTATAGCTCTATATGGCATTACCTATCTTCAAATTTGTAATTTCTTGCTACCCCTCTGGCGGGTAATTTGATGGCCCGACGTTATTTGACATCATATAAGCTGTGACTCAGATTTCATGTTAGAATAGACGTACATTTCATTTTTAGGTATCTATATCCCATTGTGCCTCCTCTGTTTATGTTACAGCAATCCTTGCATTCGTCAAAAAGGATTCTATCCAGCCCTCTCAACCGTACCGCATTATATCAAAGTAAGTGCTGTGCCTCCTTTGTTAATCTTCATAACCAGTATCAACAAGCCATATATTACAAATTTCTAGTAGCTATTTTCGCTACTATATTTCACTAATATAGTCACTAATCCACTCTCCCAGCTTTAACTAACTAGGATATATCTTTGTGTTTTTTTTCCCCCAGCATTGGAAGTAAAGACGTGATATTCAGTCATTGTATTTTGTACCTCACCACGCAAGTCTGTCTTCACCAGTGACGACGAATTACTATCCCCATTGTCAATTCTGGCACACAGGTACATAAGAGAATAGTTTATCGGACCTCTAATTACCGCCATATACACTTAAATATAGCCGTCCACTTATACATGTTTATCTTCCATTTTTAGCAATACTTTGGAAATACCAGAGGACGAACATAAATTAACACTAAATGATATATCGACAGCGTTTTTCTGGTTTTCTCATCTTAACCAAAGCTATTGGCAATTGAGGTAAACATCAGTTAGACATCTAGAACCCCTGCTTTTTCAAAAACGAAAGGACATTTAGGCAATTACCAATATGTGCCTTTCATTTTTATGTTTAGATTAATTATCAAGAACTACATTGTTTCTATTGACCGTTAAACACGACTGGTCTCTACATAAAAATCAACAGTAGGTAATACCCAAGACTATGTATTCTTGTCACCAAGAGCTAAGCATGTGATTATGTCACGAATAGGAGTCACCATCTTATATATATATACAAATATTCTGGTTTCTTTCTCACTATTCACATTGGGTTTTTCTCCATCACAACCGTTTCACATATCACCTCTATAAATCTAATTTCATTCTATAAACCTTGCTACACATTGCTGAAGTAATTATCTTATGTCATCTCTCTTTTTCACTTCTTACTTTCCTAATCTATTCAATGCAAATGTATCTCATTGTATATTTATTGTTAATTGTATCCCAGAAAGAACCTCCCTTATTGATAAGGCAACAATTTTCATTCACAGAATCATCATATGTTCCTACTGTGGCCCTCTTCCTGACGAAGGCACCCTTGCTGTGCCGAAACGCGCGTAGAACACCACCAGTCATTTGAATTTGTGCCACTTAGTTTTCAATTGAATCTGCTTTTTATACATTGTGTCAACTCACCATTGTTGTGTAAAATGTAATCTCTCCAATAATGTTTTTAATCTGTATTCAGTGTGCATGGGAGCTTGATTGAAGGACATGAAAGTGAATGAATGAATATCATAGGTTATTCAATTGTTAAGAATCTAATAAATGATAATTTTGTAATTTTGATAAATAGTTTGTTGCCTTGGTACTTTCTGATTTTTATTGCTCATTCATTAGCACTAACTATCATTTTTGAATGGTTGCCTTAATTCTGTACATTGATTGATTTTTCCCTACCTTAAGGAACCTCACCTTCATTGTAGGGGGCCTCGTCTTTTGCTCTTGTTCTTTGACAGATCACCACTCACTGTGCTTTCTCTAAGGGCATTAACACTCACGTTTTCTTTTCAATCGACTTTTCTCTCAAATTGTAGTTTGTGCTGTCCTCGCTTCAAAATGCACGCACTCACTTACTCACTCCTCTCCTCTCAGCGCAATATCTAAATTTCCAACTGATGTGATGTTTGAAATGAAAGCTCAAAGCAGACTCCACCAGTGGTCACCTCACCCAACTGTTACAGAACTCAGAAGCTGAGAGAAACTCAAGCAACAGATGTAAAGGCATGTTAATTGATGGTGGTTTAATGCCAAGAACCTGATATCAAAGATTGCACGCTAGAGTGTACTAACAAAGGATGAGAACCTCTGGAAGTAATAGCAGCTAAAGGGAGCATAGGTACAGCCTCTCCCTCTTGAGGATTGAATCTCACTTCAAGATATTTGAACATCTAGGACGCATCAGCTACTGATGGTCATGACCGAAGGCAGTGACTGGCAATGAAGAACATAAATGAAAGGTGACAACAATGCTTTGGAAGCCATCAAAATTTGTGGAACTTCCTTGGTGGTTGATTGAAGGCAAGTTGAAACACCATTGGTCAAAAACGCAGAGACTTGGGTTCAAAATGTTGTGTTTATTTGCATGAAAAGGGTTATTTGTTTGTGTCTATGAATAGGAGTGTCGATACATTAGAACCCTGCAGATTGACCCTGACCCCTAAAGACAAGGTTCACTTCCTGGAGGTTGGTGAACAGGAAGTGAGAGGGAAGAACTGCAGATGGATAGTCTACGGCAGGGCCTGCCATTCCTAGAGAGTGATTGTAGTGGGGATGAATGTTGCATAACACAAAATATCCAGAGATTCCATGTTCATTTTTTTAGTGTTTTCCTGGCCCCTACCTCACAGTTTTTGTAAAACGTATGTACATTAAGTCCCCATAACATAGAAACTATTTGATTTGATTTTTGTAATTTACCTGTCATCTGACCGACATTGCAACAGTTCAAATCTCCGCACAGCAGCCGTCACAATGAATACTTATTTTAAAAACCATGGTCTAACATATTTTCTACTGATTCGCTCTCAATGCCGTGCATAGAAACAGTGCATATATTGTATGCCTGAAACCAGTCCTGCACAATCTGTACAGCATTGATTCATTATTTTATCATTTCAAGCAGAACTTTCCTGCTTTGAAATTAAGTTAAATATGTCTGACAGCTGGTTCATACTAGCCTTTAAATAATATTGCATCCCATGTAATTTTATCGTATTTTCATGGGGTTCTAATCTCTTAATTTGCATACAATACAATATTTTGTATCCCAGACTGCACTTGCTCGTAGGCTGTGTACAATTACTTTCATACTCCCTTTGGAAGATTGGCCCATAACATGTTTACAGGTTACTCCCGGGCCGTCAACTGCTTTCCTTATCATAGGATTAAATGGGGTCTTTACTAATTCAGCCTGTAACTACCTTTACAAGTCTATGATCATTGCAAGCTACTGTACCAACATCTAAAAAGTTGGTCAAATAACTGGAACGTAATTTCGGTAATTTCAACATCCGGCCACATATCCATGACTGAAAGATCTTGTCTCGTGGCCAACAACTTCTTACAGAATATGCCATCAATTACATAGACTTGATTAACCAGTCCTGGATAAGAGCATTCCCCACGTAAAATAATATGCAGGGAATGTTTTTTGTGTTGTGTAGCATCCACTGTTTGTTTATCCAGAACAAGAAGTCTCATTATGCTTTTACTGATGGACGTAAGTTTCTTATTTTGTTTCTCCACATGATTGAAACAATTTAATAGTGCACGAAAAGGAAAACCCAGATGACATTAAGAATTCACGATTTCAAGAGGCCTGTTTTCTAAACACTATAACTTCTTCAAGTTTGTGTAGTTCTTAGAGAATGTAGCAGATCTGATTTTCCCTATATTAACGAATAATGTGAAACTTTTTCTAAAGGTGCCAACATTTGGAGTTTCTTCGAGAAGCTCACACCCATCAAGCCCATCAACATGATAATGGTTGTGCACATGAGACAAGTTGGAAGACTATCAACCAGTTAGGGGTAAACGGTCTGACAGGTGCAAGAGTTTCCGGTAAAACACCAAGATAGCATGAGAAAAGTATAAGAGCAAGTTGAAGTTGCCTTAGAGCCCCTGCTGCACCTGTTAAGCCAATGAAGCACCCAGTCTATAGAATTCTTCAAGAGTTCACTAAAGCACTGGTAAATGGCTGTTGATCCTTTTCCAGCCTACTGGCGAGGAAGGAGCTGGACAAAATAAGCAGATGCACTCAAAACATGCCTGACCATTAGTGTGGCAGTGTTTGCAGGTGTGTTCCAACAAGCGCCAGTATTTGCTAACATCTAGTGACACTAATCAAGAAGCTTGGGAACATGACTACATGCTGTAGGGACCGAGGGGCATATTAGCAAGGGCTTTATCGCCGCTTTAGCGACACTTTTTGCCCCTAAAGCGGCGATTTTTTTATCGCCCTATCAGCAAGCTGTCGCTAACAGGCGTTAGCGACAGCTTTCCGGCGATAGCGGCCCTTTTCACTATCGCCGTGCAGGGCAGCGATAATCATCGCTAATGGCATGCAAAGTAGGCGTTCCCTCGCAAATTCCCCAGAAAATAGTCGCTAACACACCATCGCATTATTACCAAGGATGTCCTGGACCTGCGAAGCGATAAAAAAACGCACGCTAAGGCCCCTTAGCGGGAGGAAAATAAGAACTGAAAATACCAGTTGTAAACACTGAAAAACTGGTGATAAAAGGAGGCATATAAGGGAGACCAGCCCAGACACACAGCTGAAGACTCACAGACGCCATGGAGGCACTAATCATTCATCTAGGAGTCCCACGAAGGCAACAACCACCACCGCCACTGCCACCTCCTCCAGGACCACCACCGAGGCAGCGCCAAAGACGACGACGGCCCCTGCACCGACGTCTCAGCCTTGGTGACCTGACACCAGAGGAGGTCATTGCCCACTACAGGCTCAAAAGGACATCCATTGAACACATCCTGAACCTGATAGCCCACAGGCTGACGCCACTAACACAGCGGAGAACCAACATCCCTCCGCAGACAAAGCTGCTGGCCGTGCTGCACATGTTGGCCTCTGGGACTTTTCAACCAACAACAGCCAGAGTCGGAGGAGTCTCACAGGCATCCTTCTCAATCTTCCTCCCAACTGTCTTGGATGGCATACTCAGCCTGATACCCCAGCAACTTCACTTCCCCAACACTGTGCAGGAACAGCTTGAGACCAAGCAAGGATTCTACGCTATAGCCGGATTCCCACAAGTGTTGGGCGCAATAGACTGCACCCATGTCCGATTTGTGCCCCCTGCGGACAGTGCCCACATATACCGCAACAGAAAGCACACCCACTCCATGAATGTGCAGGCAATAGTGGACCACCGTGCATTGTTCACCAACGTCGTAGCCAAGTTCCCAGGGAGTGTGCATGATTCATACATCTTTCAACAGTCCATCATAAACCAGCGCTTCCAGGATGGTACATACGGAAATGCAGTACTAGTCGGTAAGTACCAATGTAACACACCACACGCCTCAAAATCACAGACATGCAAATAAGAAATGTGAGAATGTACATGTCACAAACACACATACAACATGTCAAACAACATCACCACATACCAGACACAATAACACCAGGAACTGTGGGAACTGTGGCTAGATATGTAGATCAACCTTACTCAAAGGTGTAGCCCCTCTGCTACCCCTAAGCAAATGTGGGGAGAGGTGGGAACCATGTATGCGCAATGGATGCACACGAATCATAAAGAAAGTAGGAACACAAGTCCCAGTGTGTAGGTGTTGTGCTGGACACTCAGGACTAAGCTGACTGCAGATGTGCCCATGTTTGCATATAGTGTATATATGTAGGCCAGCTTGATGGCAATGACTGTGTGGGAAACTGTTGCACACGACAATGTGGGGAACCATTTGAAGGCTGCATGGAGGATGCAGAGGCAGGTGAAGCAGCTGCAGGCCACTGTGTACAGCAGTAGGTACATGGAGATGGAGGTTCCAAATATGGGGCCTAGGTACCTAAATGTGCATTGGGGACATCTGAAGGCAATGGCCCACCAGGTGACCCCTGTTTTGTTTTGTTTCGAGGAGGAGGACCCATGTTTCCACTGTGGATAGCACACCCCAGCTGTAGATCATCACTGTTGCAAATCGCAGAAACACATCTGGAAGACCTGTATGGTGTGTGGGCGCATTGTTGATGGTGACTATGAGCATCTGGGCCATGTGGGTGGTGCTGTTTACTAATATCCCAATGCCTGCACCAGCTTCACCACATGTGTCCACAGATGCTTCTGCCAACTCTGATGTTGGTGCTGACCGAGGTTGCCTTAAGTGCCTGCCCTATGTAGCAGTTGCATAATGGGACAAGGGTGCATGCGCAGTTGGAGATACATGTATAGAAAACAGTGTACTTGTGACATAGCTGACGACTGCAGTGGTGGTGAGTAGCATCCCCTTGGTGACTGTGCATCACCACCTCAGTGGTGGCCTGCATGTAGGAAACGTTGGCTTGGGGTACAACAACCAGGTTGGGCATGCATAAGTGGACAACACATGTGCGTTTAGTGTGGTCGGTGAACTAGACGAAGTCCACACATGCAAAGAAGACGTCAAAGGCGTGCCCTGCCCTGTGGCTCAGTGTGGTGACGACCCTGGTCAGCCTGATGTCAGCAAACATTCCACCAAGTAAAAGGTATGTTGGGCAGTTGTGGCATGTGAGTTGGAGGCTAAGCCAGGAATGAGCACGTAGTCCAGGGAGTGGATGGTGTTGCGTCTGATGTTGTTGTTGGTGTGGGTGAAGCTTTCCTGCCCTCAATGGGCCCTGCATGCGAGGGGGCACATAACTGCTGATGTGTGTCAGCATGTGACAGGAAACAACATGTGTTGTGCATCCGTGCCGGCCGGGCAGCAGCAGAACAGAATGTGAACTGTGTCCTGTGTGGCCTATTGCATCATATATTTCACATGGCAATGACTGTGAGGAGGGTGGATTAGTGTCAGCGATATACAGGAGAAGAGCCACTCATGCAACCGAGCAGCGCACACAATAGAATTGGCTTGGTGGAGGGAGTAACAACAGTGAGGCCAAACAAATTGAAAACATGCTTGTAAGCATACAGCAGCAACACATGGCTAACATGAGATACAACATAACATAAATGACACCCCACAAAACCCTCGACACCAACAACACATCCAGCACAACCAATGATGTATTCATCTTGCTCCCACATGTCACAGGGGACCAAGGATATGCACTATGCCCATGGATGATGACACCCCTCCGAAACCCCACAACCCAAGCCCAGAGGCAGTATAATGCAGCACACAGACGCACCAGGTCCATTGTGGAGCGCCCATTTGGCGTGCTAAAGTCACGTTTCCGTTGCCTGGACATCACAGGTGGAAGCCTGCTGTACAGCCCTGAAATGGTCAACCAAATCATCATGGCTTGTTGTGTTTTGCACAGCATATGTGTGCGCACCAAAGTACCAGGGATTCAAGTGCCTGCACCACCAGATGAAGACGAGGAAGATGATGAAGAAGAGGCAGGTGGCGCACACCCCACAGCAAATGCAGCTGGGACTGCCCGAAGGAACAGAATCATAAACAATTTCTTTAACTGAGCATGTCACATTCTTACAGTCCCCCTCCAATGTATCTCATATCAAAATTACCACAATCAGGGTGTGTGCCAATAAAAACTCATACACACATACCCTGTCTGCATGTTACTGTCCAGCATGGGTACATCACTCTGAAAAGTGTGACGTTGCTCAAAATGTGCAAAGAAAAGAACACAACTCCCTTGATGCTGGAAATGTCTCCTCAGTACTGAGATGCTTTGCAGTGTGTCAAGTGTGGAAGACTAGAGTCTACATGGTGCAATGTAGGCTAGCCAATGTAAAAATGTGGCGTCTCCTAAGTGTAAATCTGCAAAAATAGGTTGTCGTCTGTGATGAATAGCACAATTGTAGTCTCCTGTAATTGCTAACAAAAAGCTCATTAGGAGTGTGTACGTAGTGTGAAACCTCTCAAAAATGAGGCCGTGAAATGGGGTAAAAGATGCAAATAGTGCGTGCAATGGGCTAAAAGAGTAAGCTGTTGGTGTGCAATGGGGTAAGAGATGCCAGTTGTTGGCATGCAATGGGGTAAAAGATGCAAAGAGGGCATGCAATGTGCAAATAAATGCCAATAGGGCGTGCAATGGTGTAAAACCAGGAAATAGGTAGTGCAGTGGGGCAAATCATGAAAATAGGGCGTGCAATGGGGTCAAAGATGAAAAGAGGGCGTGCAATGGGCTCAAAGATGAAAATAGGACGTGCAATGGGGTCAAAGATGAAAATAGGGCGTGCAATGGGCTCAAAGATGAAAATAGGGCGTGCAATGGGGTACACAACACTTATCTGGGTGTCAGAAGCAATTTGCCAGGAAGCCATGACCACGTCAAGATCAACAGGCTCCACAACAGGTATGCGGACCAGTAACGTGACGGAGCAGACGGACCAAAACCACCACAGACACAACAAACAGACCACCATCTCCAAATGGACACCAGGCATGGGTGAAGACACCTCCTCCCCTTGGAACGACAATCATATTGGGCCCAACAGAGAACCCTGGATCCGTCACATCTACCAGAGAGCCACATCTACCATCGCACACAAACCACTACGTAACATTACCATCCGGTTAAACACATGCAGGTACCCAGACAACTGAAGGCGGACCAAAAGTGATGGCCCTATGTCATGTGTACCCCACGGGTGAGTAGCACCCTCCAAAAATGCATGAATGAGTGATGGTTCACTTGTGGGATATGCAAATATGGTGTGACATGTGTGGAATATAGCCAGTTAGGGGGACATGTGTAGTGAAACATCATTTGAATGGTGTAATGTGAGTGACAAACAACATCCACATATACTTACAGTACTCTGACATGATTTTTGCACTAAAACAGTGCACCACTGTATTGATTGGCTGTTAGCGTGCAGATTTTCTCGCTAACATGACTAAGTGATAATATTTCTAAACGCAAGGTCACGCCCAATGTCTAAATACATCGAGCGAGGCTTTGCCACATTTAAAGGACACCCTAGCGACTCCTTGCGTGCAGATTCTCGCCGCTAACCCAATAAGGACACCCTTGCGACTCTTAGCGTGCAGATTTTCGCCGCTAACTCAAACACGGGCTGCAAACAGGCAGGAAGTGATGTCTGCATGCTTCCTGTCTACTGGAGTAGTGTTCCTCACTTTCACTTTCACTTTTGAGCACATTGCTGGTGAATGTTGAGAGTGCTGGAGGTGTTTTGGTGGTGTGTGCTGCAGTATAGATTTTTCTGAGTGTTGCTGTGTCTTGTGTCTTGTGTCTGTTAAGTGTTTTTGTACTTAGTAAGTGTGTTACATTGTCTCCTGTGCCATATTTTGTCGGGTGTCTGTCTTGGGGTAGTGCCAATAAATACTTGTTGGGGTAAATTAAGAGGGATTTATTTTGGTTCATTGGGGTCATAGGTGTGTAGGGAGATGCCGGCTGTGGGCAGGGAGGGCAGGATGTCCGAGGGGGCGTTGGGGGGGTTCCTCTGGATGATTAAATATTATCTTCCACTGATGTTGGAGAGGGGAGGCCGTATCCTGCAGGGGTACAACGTGACCCTGCGGAAGATCAGGTGGGAGGGTGTGCGGGTGCAAATGCTACGGTGCTTCGGAGTCGACCGCAACGTGCGCCAATGGAAGCACCGATGGCAGGACATGCTGGCACGTGAGGCTGACCTCCTGGACTATGTGGGAGTAATGACAGGCCTACAGGGTGGTAAGTACAAAATCCACATCAATTTGCGTAGAGTGTGAGGAATGAAATTAACAACGTGTGGTCCACCGCCCACGATGTGAGAGAAGGATGTTGTCTGAGGTGTGAGCCGCAAAGTTTGTGTGCATATTGTTGGCACATCCCAGCAGAAACAACGCATCACAATGTCAAGCATTTGTTGCAAGTCTGTGTCACCCACTGCGCAGTGCCAACACTTAGCACTGTTCTGCCATTGCAGGCACACTGTGAAATCATGTGCTTGCAGGCAGGACAATGTTTGTGACTGACATGTGTGAGTGTACATTTACTATCCATTGATGTGTCCATGTGAGCTGTGTGGTGGTCAAAAGCCAGTGTCATCAAGCTGGCAACATTAATCGTGACATGTCAGCTACACTGCCCTTTGGACATAGTTTCTGTGTGGAAATGCTATTGATAGCGATTAATGGTCTAAAGAATGTGCAGATTTCCAGATTGTCAAAGACAAACAACCCCTGTGTAATGTTGTAGTGCAACCTGCAGCAACTCTGTTGTAGAAAGTGCATGTAGAACATCATGATGCATGGAGTAATGGTGCCTTGTGGCTGACTGACACTACGATAATGGTCATGGAAGCCAGCATAGCAGTCTTGTTAGTCCAAAATTCTGCTGTCACAGGTCTGGTGTCAATGCCAGTCAAAGTTGACACAGACATGTGCTGTGTAGTCATAATGTAATGACACACAACAGTAATGTTGCGTATGTTGTCATGTTGATGATTGGTATGAGGAATACGACACATATGAATTGCAGGCTGATACACATACGTATTTCTTCACTTGTCTCACAGATGGACGTCCGCCAATCACACAGGGGGACATCGACAGCTTTGATGACCCACACGCCACTGGTGAGTTTGAACTTAAATGACTAGCATGTTGCAGTGGCATGGATGTCTGGGTCACATGTTGTACAATGCTGAATGAAGTATGGGTGTGTATCACAGCTACCTGCCTACAGTGTGACGATGTAGTGTTGAAGGCATCAGTGTGCACCAATCGGTAAGTGACTCTGGACAAATGCATCTGTCGCACAGTTGTGACTTGCCCATCACCAGGCAGTGACACACATTGAAAGTGAGGTGCTCATCCTCCAGCCAATACGCTCAGTCAACGTGTCTGTCATCAAAGTAGCGTTGTCAATAGGGGCCTAGCATCATGATCCAAGCAGCGTTAAGTTATTCCACGTGTATCAACGCCTACATGTCAATGAGGTACACTGTCACGCTGTGTTGAGTGTGAATGGGGCGTGCATTGTGGCTTGTGTTTGGCGTAACACGGCAACACCCATTGCATCTGAGGCTGGCCCTGAGGTGCAAGTGTGGAAATCACAGTTTCCTGCGCACAACTCTACAACAATCACACCCCTGTAGTATTCTTGACTAATGAGCAGACATGTTGTTTGCCCCTCACATCTGATTGAAACCGGTGAAGTGCTTTGTGCAGCCCACATGGGATTTGAAAATAGACATGGTGTGTATGAGCACAGCAAGGTGGCCCTTCCAGCCCATACATTTACATACATCATTCTTCCCCAATGTATCTCTCTCATGTGTGCTGCACTAAGCAACACACATGTAAGTCACAAATCGTCATATCCGGTCCCTTCATATGCCAGAAGTAAGTCGCTCCCTACACATGAACAGACCGCCCTGCTCGCAGACAGCCTTGCACTCTGCCGCTAGATTGCCTGTGTAGTCATAGTTGTGATGAACCACACACGTGTTTGAGCCCACACATGCCTGCACATGGGCAGTGTACATGTCATGCAGCTATGTGTCACAGGACTGTGAGAGCCATTATTTAGTTTGACTGCAACTTAGTTGACTCCAATGTGTGCCGTTTCATTAGCTGTATTGTGCCTGACTGGGGTTTGATCTCCTCATACTTGCCTCACTGTTGTTGCTCATACAACCTTTGCTTCCCTACGTTTTTCCCGGCGTTTCACTCCCCTTCCCGCAGCCGCTACCACCCGTGAACACTCCCATGATCGCCCAGCTCCCGCCTCCCAGCCACTCCTCCATACCCCCTCCCCCACATAATGGCAGCACTGCGCCGTTGTGCAGCGGTAACGTGCAGCGCACGCCTCTGGCCCGTCTGCACCCGTCCGCAACCCAACCGCGGCCAGCACCAGGAACACAGGATCTCTGTGACTGCGCAGATACAACTCCGCCGCACTCCGAACACTCCGGGCAGGATGACACACACCAACTGCCAAAGAACCTCGCAAAACACAACCCATGGAGAGTTCCCGTGCAGACTCTGCCACAGATCTGTCACCTACGACAATACCAACGCAAACGCCGGAGGACAACCCAACGCACACGCGGCCGAATACCTGACTTGCATTCTCACCAACGTGTGCTCCCTGCACCGACACGCCGTTGAGATCTGGGACAAGATTGACAGCCTCATGGCCTACGTTGCCTTCTGTTCCGAAAGGTGGAGCAACGCCACCTCGGGCCCCGACATCGCCACTGGCCATCCCCGAGGCTACAAGATCCAGAGAAGGGACCACCCCCACCGGCCTGGAGGAGGAGGAGTCCCCATCGCACACAAGACCCCCCTCTGGCCATCCACATCCAGCACGAATGACCACCACTCAAACACAGGACACCTCCACTTCCAGATCCAGACCAGCACCAGGACCACGCTGTGCAGCACACTCTTCAACAGCCCACCGGCACCTCGCTACCAGGCCGCAACTACCATCGCCGAGCTCTCCGCACCCCATGCCATCACCTCCACAGACTACATTATACTCGGGGACCTGAACGTACACCTCGACAACTGCGACGACACTGACGCCAGCACTCCCCTAGACAACCTCACCAAATTTGGACAGGAACTGCTGGTCAACACGCCCACTCACAAAGCTGGATACACCCTCCAGGCAATCTCTGCGGGAGGAACAAACATCCGTTTCAGTCACACCACCCAGCCCACCTGGACAGAACGCCACTGCGTCCATTTCACCTTCTACTCCACCACCGCACACAAGCACACACCGCTCCCACCACAAAGGTACTTGAGCAGACTTGCAGAGGAACTCCTCAACACCACCCTCCCCCAAGACACCCTCAGCGCCACGACCAACAACAACACCACTGCCAATGATTTGCACTGCTGGATCTCCAGCTGCGCTGACAAGCTCGCACCCCTCCGCCACCCTGCCACACAACGCCCTCTGAAGGCCGCCTGGTGCAACACAGAACTACAAAAAGCCAGACGCTCATGTAGACGACTAGGGAATACTTGCTAAACAAGTAAACCAAGGACAGTCGGATCAACCACAGGAGCGCCCTGAAGGAATGCCAGAGGGGCATCATGGACACCAAACAGACCACCTTCCCTGACAAAATGGGGGCACACACCACCAACACCAAGGAAGTGATCAACGTCATACCTCTGTTTGCAAAACCCAAGGATCCTTGCTCAGCCGCGCGCTCTTCAACATCTACATGGCCACCCTCGCCGCCATTGTCAGAGAGCATGGGCTCAGCATTGTATCCTACGCAGATGACCCCCAGCTCATCCTCTCACTCATTAATGAAGCCAAAGACACCAGACTCTGTTACCAGGAAGGAATGGGGAACGTAGCAGCCTGGATGAAAGACAGCTGTTTGAAACTCAACTGTGAGAAAAGCAAGTTCCTCATCCTTGGAACCTGCACCTCCACCGGGACATTACCTGGTGGCCCACCGCCCTCGGAGACCCACCCACCCACGCCCACTGACCCCGCACCACACCTCAGCATCATCCTCCACTCCTCCTTCTCCATGAACCGCAAGAGCTACGCTGTTGCCTCCACCAGCTTCAAATGCCAACGCATCCTCCGAAAGCACTTCAAATGGAAGCCCCACGACTGTGGAAGGACCATCAACCACGCACTCATAACCAGCAGTCTCACCTACAGCAATGCACTATACGCTTGGAACAACAGGACCCTTCAACACAAGCTACAGAACGTCCTGAATGCCGCAGCCAGACTGATCCTCGGGACACCGCGTCACGAGCACAGTAAGCAACAACTACGAGACCTACACTGGCTCCCCGGGGAGAAGCGGGTCAGCTTCACACTCCTCCCCCACACCTACAAACCCTGCATCAACTTTGGAACCACATACCTCAACAAGAGAGTATCCTTCCACATACCCAAGTGGCACCTCAGCTACGCCAACCTCGCCCTGGCAGAGGTACTACGCATCCGCAGACACAGAACTGGAGGGTGGGCATTATTCTACACCACAGCCAGGACCTGGAACATTCACCCAGTGAACATCATACGCTCCACAACCCTGCACATGTTCAGGATTGACCTCAAGACCTGGATCTCCACCTGATCCGGTGCTGATCCCCCCACCCCAGTGCCTTGGAACCCTCGCCGGTTGGTAGGGCGCTTTATGAACCCCTGATTGATTGAGGATGAGGATGAGGATGGTGCTACACACAGTGTGAGGATGCTTACATACTCAATATGCTCGTACTGTCTCACTCTGCCCGTGTATGTAATGGCACAATCATTGGGCACGGTCAGCCTCATTTCAGTGTGACAGTGCATGTACCATGTCATGCACTGTCATGTCAGTCTCCCCAGCATGTATCCACTGATCCATGCTTCTACATGTCATTGTCCAGGTCACTTGCTGACTTCATATTGTTACGCTGTGGTGTATGCTAGCCTGTTAAGTTGATTTTGCATTGCACAAGTGCACAGGCAAGAATGGAAATGTGCACTGGACTCTTATTTGGCTTTCTGTGTGTTTTACAGACAACATGACACCAGGCCAGATCCATGCCTTTGAGGTTTGAAAGGAGCGTTACCTGCATGTTAAGAAGGTGGCCAAGGGGTAACCGCAGCATGTCCCGGAGGTACCGCGACGAACGCAAAAAGGGCACATGGAAGGGATTATCTGGGTATGACAAGGATGTCACACAGCCCACCCCCGGAACATCAGGCGTCAGTGGTGTGTCCCAGGCACAACAGGTGGCACCTCCCCCTACCGCACCAGCCCCAACCCAAAGCAATGTCACATTGGCAGATGGGGGTCAGGTGGTCCATTTCACCTTGCGGGACCAGAGGACACTGCAGGACATTGTTGTTTCTCTGGACGCAATAAAGCAGCAAATAGCTGATCTCACCACACGGGTCATGGACATTCAGCGCCACCTGGGACTGCCATGATGGGTGGACCTGCAGGACACCATTCCCCTCTTCTCCCTCCCCCCAATGTTCACTTCCTCGTTCATGTAGTGTTAGGTTAGTCATTTATTTGTTAGGTAGTGTAGTTTTAGTGTAGCATTTAGTTAGTGTTAGGTTTTTAGGTAGACATAAGATTTTAATGGTTCATCTGTATTTGGGGATAAGTTTCCTTTTCCTTTGGGTGGGGGGGTTGATGTTTTTTCAGTTCTTACAAAAAATTTCTAAAAAAAAAAAACCAAAAATATATATTTGTGTAGGTTACATGTGTAGTTAGTTTATGTATAGCTTAGATGTCTTAGTCCCGTCTCGTGATGTGCCTTCAGGGTGGGAGGGGGGTTGATGTCTAGGATGTGTTGTTGCATGTTTAGGATTAGTTAGGGTAGCTAGTTTAGGGAAGTTATATCTCATTAGTTAGATTAGATGTAAGTAGTGTTTTTTAGTGATGAGTGTAGTTTTAGGTCACATGTTTTTTGATACTGAAATAATAAATAGTTTGATACTTTTGATATCTGCTTGCACTTATGTCAGGGATGATGTTGTGGAGTGTGGCTCATGCCATTGTATGCAACCTTTTGCCATCACTGGACTATCCATTCAAATTGCTAAGTATGCACATGACATGTTTGCTTGCAGAATGTTTTGTGTCCGGATACCTTAGATGTGAGCACACTGAGCTTGCATGGATGACAGGGAGTCAATTTGGCTTAACTTGCTATTATAGGGACAGTCGTCTGTTACGTTCAGCATCTACTGTGTGACTCACTGATTTAGACTGCACATGTAGCCCATTTTGAAGTTCACCTAATGAGATGCCATGGTAAGTGAATACAGTTAGCTACTCTCATCCATCATGGAGATGGAAGAATGCGCATGGTTCAAGAGATTACGTCACATACCAGCTGTCAGATGCTCCTGGCACAGAGTCCATCTACATTGCACAGACATTGCCACACTTGCTGCGTGGTGCCAGTGTGGCCGCTTCCTTTGCTAGATAAGTTCCAATACATGTCTGCTCACTCTCAGGTCCATCCATGATTAGTCAGTTATCTGTGGGCATTGTGTACAGGACATGGCACAGCAGTATCCTGATTTACAAAAGTATTCTGATAGTAAGTGATGACTTCACAATTGACGTTACTCACAAAGTGAATGTGGGAGTAGTGACTCCTGCTTCACAGTGTTTACATCTCACGCATGGCTTAAGTGACTCACTAGACTAGTCAGGTTTTGACCTTCTCCAAGATGACGTTTGGGTGGTGGCACACTGTTCAGATGCACACAAGGGGAAATGTTGCATTGCTCCCTGTAGTGCCAGTGTAATGGGGACTTGTTCCAGCTGTTACTTCTGCCATTGACTCATGCTGATGCCGCCCTTGAGAAGTTGTCTGTGCATCTGACTATATGCTGAGTGCAGTGCCACATACATCCCTACACACATTGCCCAATACGCTCACAGTGGTCACAGCATGAGAGGGGTAATATTTGGGGTTACTTTGTTTGGCTACAGGGAGGGGCTGACTGACGGCTTGCACTTTTGTGTGGGTCCCTATGTGCCACTCGACTTCATTGATGCTGACATTGTGGTTCCGTATGTGTATGGTGGACATGTGCCCTTCCGTGTATTCATCAATGTGGATATGCTTTCCTGACTCTTGGAATGTGACGTGCAATGTGCACCATCCCAACCGGGTTTGTCCGCCACGTCGTGTGTGAGTGGACGTGACGAGACATGTCAGTTTACTAGTGTTCAGGAGAACACAACCCGTGGCCAGCAACAGACTTGGACATGTACAGTTACATGACTTTACCAGATGGGAGGTTGGGCTCGGTTGTCATATTACTACATCGTTGTATTGGTGCAATGGGGGCACCGCAAGTTCACACATGAAGCCCCATCTCACTGCATATCTGTCTCAGGTTACACATGTACATTGCTAGTATTTCCCTTGGTGTACCTTCTGGGTGAATTTGTGTCCAAACACTTTTTACATACTTCAATCCTTAATTTGTAAAGAACCATGCCCATATGTGTGAGTTAATCCTTTTTATTTACATTAATGTGAGGAATACTGGACCAGTGCTTGGCCATACATGCCCACATTGCATGGAATGCCCGTTGGAGGGCCAGACAGAGTCATTTGATGGTAACAGGTCCAAGGGAAGAGGCATTGTTCAGTCCACAGGCTGATTGCAGTGGCATTGGCAAGAAAAAGAGTGATATGGCAGTCCATGTGGGTGTCCAAGGTGATTTCCGGGGGACAGTGGAAGACAGTGCAAGAAGTGTAACCGTGGCATGATGCTGAGCATGGCACCAAGGAGGAAACTGGCCTTTTGGCACAGATGGATGCTACCGCTTTCTCCTTAGCACAAATACACTATCATCCTCATCTTCATCATCTGATGTGTCATGTGCCTCACATGTGGCTGGTGGTATTGTGGGTGCAGCACTGTGAGGCACTGACACATCAGGTGGTGGAGCAAAGGATGTGGAGGCAGCAGCAGCAGCAGGCATCTGCACCAAACCTTGTGGCAGCAATGAGGCAATGAGCTGGTGCAGGGCATGATAGATCCCAGCAACCTCACGCCTGTGGGTAGCCCTGGCAGCCATGTCTTGGGCCTGCACCCGCTCCATGCTCTCCATTATCCGACTGATGTTAGCCAGATCCTGGCTGACACTACTGGAGCCACTCGGAGCAGACAGTGATTGTTGTCTCTGAATCATGACTCCAGCAATGTCAGCCATGGACTGTTGGAGGGCATTGAAGGGGCTGTGGGTGTCCGTGATCTTCTGCATGTGGTCCCTGATGGGACTGAGACACCCACGTATGGCCTCAAGTTTGTCCGCCAGGTGCTCAAACCCCACCCGCACCTGTTCCGCAACCTCCCGCTGGAGCTCTACAACACGGCGTTGGAAGGCCAGGGTTGTGGCATCGGGCTCCTGGGAGGTAGCTGTTGCGGGAGGTGCCTGCTGCTGGTTGGTTTGTGCAGGGGGTGGGGTTGGCACAATGCTGCTGGGTTGCCCTGCTCCTGGAGGTGAGGTGTTGATGGAGTCTAGCAGAAGTTGCAGGGCTTCCTCATCAATGGTGTTGTAAACTTCCTCGTCATCAGTGGAGGCTTGGCCAGGCAGCTGTCCAGGAGGTGCTGTCTCTCCCTCTGAAATGTGATAGGGGAGATACAGTTTAACAGTGTTTGTCATGTACAATCATGCAATGGATGATTAGACTAGCAGACAGCAGGACAGTGTCAATTCATACTGTTTCAGAGGAGATGCCTATTTGTTGCAGGATGGTTAAGATTTTGATGACATTGCGTATGTTAAGTTGTAGTAGTACGTTATGAGCTCACAGTTTCCAGATGTGACAGAAGTTATGGGACAATATCTACACACAGGCATCCCAATTTGTGTCCTCTGTTCATTTGTGTGGGTAATGCACTTTTCCACACTGAGTAGTCATTGTTGGTGGGGTCAGATCAGTCTGTGTATGCACTGCATTGTGTGCTGGTGGAACCTTCAGCTTGCTTTCACTGCCCATCATACCTTTCAGGTAGTGAGCCTTAGAGTTCTGTGCATTTACAATGGGGTGCTGTGGCAAAATGGGTGGTATGTGAGTCTTGGTCAGAGTTGTGTGCGTTGGGCATTGTTTGAGTTTGGATTTCTTCTTTACGTCAGGGGTTGTGTGTACACATGGATGTGTCAGAGTGTGACTTGCATGTTTCAGGGTGTCGTCCACACTCAGCCACCTCAGTGATGTGACCTGATACATGTGATTATGTATGGCCTGCAGGCATGCTATTGATCAGGCACTGTCACTTGCCTTGTCAATGTGGCTCACAGACACGCCAGATTGCTGGGTACTGCACATGTGCATGTTTTTAGTGAGGGTATGTTTCTGCATGATTGTGGCACACTTTAGGCACATTGGCAAGGAGAGCTTACTTGCTGTTTCTACATGTGCTGCCCTATGTGGTACACATGGACATCGATGTGGCTTTGTCTATTGTGATTTTTCTGGTGTGCATGTCGTCCATCATGTTCTGGCATGCATTGCTGTGTGCCCTCCATTTGGGAGACCCGTTGTGTGTGTGGTTCTTTGTGTGTTTCAATTTTTGTGGCTGTCTGTCCAGACAGGGGCATGTTACCAAGGAAGTGGCAGTGAGAGACTTAAGCCATCTCGGGCCACTTTTTTAAAGGAAGGAGGGGGCATATTGTCCAGATTGGCGTGAAAGTTATTGCCGCTTTAGCGGCAGAAAACTGCAGCTAAAGCAGCAATAATAGGCTTGATTATATGCCCTTGAGAATTCCAATGGAAGCCCATGTTCTGGTGTGAACCTGGGCTTCTATTGGAATTCTCAAGGGCATATTCTCAAGCCCATTATCGCCACTTTAGCGGCATTTTCCTGCCGCTAACGCAGCAATGATTTTCATGCCATTCTTGATAATATGCCCCGAGATTACATTTGTGCGGCTTTGGGTCAGGAACCTGCTACAAATGCGGCAATGAGGGGCTTGATGATATGACCTGTGTCATTCCAGGAGAAGCCCAGGTTCTGGTGTAGACCTGGGCTTCTATTGCAATTCTCTAGGGCATGTTCTCCAGCCCCTTATCGCCACTTTAGTGGCAGTTTACTGCCGCTAAGACGGAGATGATGTTATTGCCTTTCTTGCTGGAGTGGCCCCTTGTCTTCATGACTCCCACCACCACTTAGATTACACCAGGCTCACACATGTTCTCAAGGATAGGGTGCAGGCTGGTGTTTCCCCATGCAATGGTTGGAAAATTCAACAGCTTAGCACCAGCACAGGCTCCCTTGCAACATTTTACAGGTGTGTTGGCGAGCAGGGAGCTTTGTTTATGTGTAGGTATTAGTTGCTTTCTGCACATGGAGTACGCTAAGATGGCATTTTCAAACTTTCATGTGTGCTGCTTCGTGCAGCACACATGTGATTCAGGAAATGGCATTTGATTTCACAGTTTGCTCATGTACAGGAAGGGACACCTTCCTGTGCATGTACATACCATGGCTTTGGACTTTTCACATGTGGACTGCACGTGGGAGCACACCTGAAACAAGCATATCAAAGGATCTATTATGCATTTCTCCAAGTTTTGCTACCTTAGGCCCAGGGATTCTCTGGTGTTCTGATCAGCACTGCCACCTATTCTCTCCTCTCTTGATGAGGAATGGCAGCATCTACTTCAGTGGGTGTAGTGGTGGGACAGCCACCACTACACCAACTGCATGCCCCCTTTCACACAAGGTTTACCCTGGAAGTGTCCCCATTCTCAAGGCAGCGTAACACTTAACATGGCTTGAAACAACATTGGGTAACTTGACACAGCCTTGCTCATGTAGCGCTGACCCTATCACCACCGTGACTTCCAACATGAGTGACATTGTGGTTGCGATGCAGGCTTGTTGATATGGCCCATGGTGTGTACACACTTTCGCCTCAAGGCTGACCCCACATGTGGTGTGTAGGTGTTCGATAATTCTGATGTGTGTGTATTTCATGATGTCCATTTCTGCTGCTCAGGCCTGGTCACTGCCACCCTCACATGAGATGCTAATGTGTGGATGATGTGTGTTTGTGTATGTGCCACACAGGGGCTGCCATGGATGCTACCTGCTGTACTGGTTCGGTTACTCACGGCCTGACGTGTGTGATGTGTACCTAAGTGCATTTTAGTTTAATGACACAGTTGACTTGCCATGTCGTTATATTGTATTGCACATGAGGGTGTGATGGTCAACTCACGTCAGGGGTGATGTTGAATGTTGTATTCTGTGTGGCAGATGTGTGCACTTTGGGACATATTGTCATGACCGGTGATGTACTTATCACCGCTTTTGCAGCAGGATACAGCCGCTGAGGTGGCAATGAGGGGCTAGATCATGTGCCCTATGGAATTCAAAAATGAGCCTAGGTTCACACATGAAACAGGACTTATTTTGGTATTCCATGGTGCATTTTATAATGCCTCTTACCGCCACTTTGCCGGCTGTTTCCTGCAGTGCCAGCAGTGATGATGTTATCACCGTTGTTGGTAATCTGGCCCCACATCTCGTGAACAGGCAAGGAGGCACATTGCATGGGTATGCAGGTGTTGTCAGATTGTACAACTTTGCACGTCACCACGCACATACAAATTGCCTGTACACAGACACATGTGACTCTGATGCTACATTGTAGATGCGCTGTGTATGTGAATGCTCATGTGCACGATTAGGCATGCCGCCTCCGACGTCAGCACACCTGCAGCATTGGGCACATGTGCTTGAGTAGTCTGCAGGTATGTGAATGTGCATATGTGTCAAGTTGGCAAGGCATGCACCAGCTTGAACACTACTCAGACACATGTGGGCAATGCTGCAGGTGTGCTGACGTTGGTGGTGGCATGCCTTATCGTGCACATGGGCAGTCACATTCCCAGCGCATCCACAATGTGGCATCCGAGTGACATGTGTCCTTGGGCGGGCAATTTGTATGTGCATGGTGTTGTGGCAAGTTGTTGTGCCACTGTGTGATTTGCAGGGGCACGTATGGGGTGCTCTGACGTTGAACTTGGACTAGGTTTGCTTGGTTTTTCTGTGCACATATTATGGTCTGTCTGCCAGCCACTATGGGCCATATTATCAGGAATGACGCCAACATTATCGTTGCTTTAGCGGCAGGACACTGCTGCTTAAGTGGCGCTAAGGGCCTTGATGATATGCCCTATTGAATTCCAATAGCAACCCGGGTTCTGGTGTGACCCTGGCCGGCTATTGGAATTGTATTTGTCATTTTCTCAGGGCCCTTATCGCCGCTTTAGTGGCAGTTTTCTGCCGCTAAAGCGGCGATGATGTTGCCGCCATTTTGGATGATATGGCCCTGTGTGTTGTGTAGTGTGCTGTTTGTGAATGGTGATATGTCCCTGTGCCACCATGGAGAGGGGTATCCGGGACATGTTCCACAGTACATGTGGGTATGCACTTGTATTAATTTCATTGCACATGGGTACCACGGAGCCCATCCACCCCCTTCCCCCTGTCCCTGGTTGATGCTCACCCTGGTGTTGTTGTGTCTGTTCACATTCAGCACTATCCTGGCCCGCAACTCCAACGACAGTCTCCTCACTGATGACTCGGGACACCTGCTCCTCCAGCTCATCCAGCTCCTGCTGTGGAGCTGGCCCGCCACCTCCAGTCTGCCTCGCTGCTTTAAGGTTGGCTCCTAGTTTCTTCTTGGTTTTGCTCTTTGCATCATGCCAGCGCTTCTTGCACTCATCCACTGTCCTCCTCCTCTCTCCAACGGCATTCACCTTGGACGCAATGTCCTGCCATATATCTTTTTTCCTTGCAAATGTCACTGTGGAGCTGACAAACAGTTCTTGTTGGTGTTGTGTCACCTCCGCAACCAGTACCTGGTTTTCCAGTGGACTGAACTTAGGATTCCTCTTCCTCTTGGCCTTCACATGGGTCTCTGCCTGGTCCTCCTGGGTATTTGGGAGGTTGTTTCTGGCCTTTGCACTGGTCCCAGCTTCTTGTTCCAAAGCTCCTCTGGTATTTTCCATTTTTTTTTGTTTCCTGCTTGGCGGGCCTTTTATGGTGCATTTTTCCCGCTAAACGCGTTAAATGCAAGCCTGGTGCCGATTAGCGTGCGGATTCTATCGCTGATTGGCCCATCGCGACTTTTTTCACGTTAGCGTGCGTTTTTTTATCGCTGTGACGCTGAATCTATCGCCGTCCCTTTCCGCCGGAAAAGTTAGCTATTGCCTGTTAGCGACGTGTTGCTAATACGCCGCTAATGCGGCGATAGATTCTGGCCATCGGCGGCGATAAAAAAATGCACGCTAAATGGGGTTAGCGATATTTTTCGCCTCTTCTTGCTAATATGCCCCCTGGTTATTTGGGAGCAATGGACTTGGTGTCCTTTCGGATAGTACATATGGTTTTAGAGGTGTGGAAGGACCACTTCCACGATGATTAAGAAGTACCAGAGCCTCAGTCCTGAACAATATGACACCATTTCACCTATGCGAAATTATAGCAGCTTTGTGGAAGCAGAGCAGAGAACTGATGCTTTGCAAGAATTAATTTCTGGTGCCCTATATAAGTCAGAATTTGTACTTTGGGACCTGGGTTTTTCTTTGCGTGGGTCAGATTTCCGAATCAGGATGCACAGCAGAATATATATGAAAGGATTTAAAACTCAACTATATAGCAGTAAACATTGGTGGAACTCCTTCTTTGATACCGAGATGGGCAATTATTTATCAGGAAACACAAATTAAACATGAACCTGTAGGTAAAAATCAAAAACATTTTACATAATTAGTATCCAAAATGAATTTCCCAGGCACTGTGTGTAGTGTACTTTTTATACCATGTACATTATTTATGAACATATTTCCCTTTTGTCCTGAATATAAACATATAGAAATACCGTAATGTATTTAAAACTATAATTGTTTTGGGCTCATGGTGGAGATCTGGTAATGTTGATCAAGGCACATCTCTGGGCTTTTCTATTTGAATTGCAGAACACAGGGGGGCAGATTTACAAGCCCCTTGCGCCACTTTTGCGTCACTTTTCCCATGTTAAAAGTGATGCAAAAGTGGCGCAAGGGGCTTGTAAATCTGCTCCAGACTGTCTATGAGAAAAGGTCTACAGACAAGTTCTGAATAGTTGAGCTTGAAAGTATTTCTGAAGTGGAGAAGATTGCCATTATTAGTCCTCAAGTTTACAGACAGGATGTTGCAGAGTCTAGGAGTCAAGCACGAGAAGATCTGACGAAGGGTCTTGGATTCACTTCCTTTCTGGATTTCCAGAATCATACAAGCTTGGTTTCTGGTAATTCCCTTCCCTCTGGCAGCTTTATGTTTGTTTCTCAGGTTGGTTGGCAGACCTAGGTGTATGGCTTAATGGGTGACGCACACATTTTTCTGGCTGGAAGGGTCAGTATATTTTCATCTTCTAATTCAGATAAAGGCAGATTACAGGTCATATTTTCACAATGGGAAGAATCATCAAGACAGTACCAATTGCCTAGGATTCAGCAGAGCTAGCTCGAGACATTGCAACCAGCCTTATTGTAGTAGGGGGTAGTTTGATTTTTCTTGGCTGGAAGGGCTCAGCATTCTTTCATCTTCTAATGTTGATAAAGGAAGATTGCAGGTCATATCTTTGCAATGGGAAGAGCCAGCAGGATGGGACCAATTGCACATGAATCAGCAATGGTAGCCTGAGACATTCTGCTCCACCTTAAAGTGGCAGGGGTAGTTTAATTTTTTTATTTTACTTTCTGAGTTTCCAGAATCATACAAGTTTGATTTCTGGTACTTCTCTTCCCTCTAGAGGCCTTGAGTTTATTACTCATTTTGGTGGGCAGACCGAGGTGGATGACTTTAAGGGTGATACACACATTTTAAAATTTAATTATAGTATCTAAGGGCAAGAATCAGCGAGGCTAGCCCAATATGTTGCAATCAGACTTACTATTGTAGAGGGTAGTTTGATTTATTTCCTGGCTGGCAGGGCTTGGCATATTTTCATCTTCTAATGCCGATAAAGACAGACTATGTTTCATATCTTCACAATGCAAATGGTCAGCAAGCCTATGAACTGGAAAAAATGAGAACTACCAAATTGGTGCTATGCTGCTATCCTGGCTGAAGCAATGGAGGCAGAGTAAGCTTCCTTTCACCATTGTCTCTTTTTGCCCTGAAGTGCCATAAACTGCCAAAAATGAAAGAAGAAGTTGTTCTGGGTGAAATTTGTAGATAAGGAGGACGGCTCTTTTTTTAAACTCCTTTTATTGTGGTTTTTACTTTTACACAACTTGTCAAAGTTAAAGTATCATATGAATTACAACTTGTACAGTTTGGTACATCAGAACAATCTTTGGATTCCAGCCAGCTGTGTAACTCAAGGACGTGTCAGATCTAGGTGTGACAACAATGAGGTGCACCCTCATTAAGGCTGGGAGTGAGCCTGGTAAACGTGCTGTGTACGCCTAAGTCTACGGGATGCGAAACCCTAGTGATGAGACTTGAAGTTTGCGTCCCCCCGAAATTGTAACTGTGGAGTGAGGGGGGCATAATGAAGCAGCATGAGTGATATGTAATTTGGCGGAAGAGTGGCAGTGGTTGGTGGGCGAGGGGGGGCAGAAGCCTGCGGCAAGGTGGCTGTGGTTCAAGCGGGCCAGAGGATATGGGCCAGGACCGGCAAGGTGGTATGACTGTATTGGGGGGGATCTGTATTAGGCCATCATGAGGCAGGCGGTTGTCCTCACGTGTCAGTTCTTGGAATTGCGTGAGCATGGTGGCCCACGCTGCCGTTATGGGACTTTAAAAAAAAAGGCCTCTTTGTAGCGTCGATTAGTACTTTTGCCCTCTGCCCAACGGAGAAGAGCCTTGTGCCACTGTACAGGTGATGGCAGCTGGGGAGCTCTCCAGTGCAGTGTAAGGGTGCACTTGGCAAGCAGCAGGGCTAGGTTCACAAAGCAGGCCCGGACTATATGTTTCTTATTTCATTTATAGATCCCCAAGGCAGCCGCTGCCCATGTGTTCAGGTGAGTGAGTTCAGTGACTGCGGGGAGGGTTTTGTGGATAACACACCAGGGGCCATATTACGCATTGTCATTGTTTGCGCCAGGTGCACCTTTTAAAAGGTGCGCCGGGCACAAACAATGACAATGCGCCCTATTACGATGTGTGTGCTGCCCCCAGCGCAGCCGCGAACTTGCAGTTCTACCATGGTGCTAAAATAGTGTATATATGTGTGTAGCCAAGAATCTCCCCAAGGGACAAGCCAACCCCATTACCTGTTGAGAGAGAATGTAGGAGCCCGTCTTGGTCACAAACTGGACACCTCCTCACGGAGATGTCGGACCACTGCGTGGTGAAGTCTCAGCATGCAGGGACTCTCAGTGTCAGCTGAAGTGTCTCTTCTGCTAATCTTTCGGGATGTTCATTATTTATAATAGAAAGAAGCCTTGCGATGTTCGTGTAGATGAGCAATATTATGGTTATGTAGATAGCCCTGTCGCCCCGTGGATGAAGATAGGATGACATTTGTACATAGTGCGTAAAGAGGCCTCGCACATGATATGCGAGGCATCGTGATAAAGGTGTGCGAAGCTAGATGTGTAAACAAAGTAGTTTCAGAGAAACTAATCCGACATTGTCGTGCATGCAAATATGTGCAAAAGTTCACAGCTGAAAAATAGGACTATGTAAGAAATAAGCTGTTTCGCTACATGGGCCTAACCCGGTAATATAACACTACTCTAATGATATACCCACTACTCCAGTCTTCCCACATACCCCACACCAGGTACTCACTCCTGGGAGAACCAAAGTTTGTTCTCCCATATTTGTGCAGACTGATTCTTAGTTTAAAAGGTGACAATGATGGAAAATGCCATTCAAGGGTCTTTGTGCAAATATTAATGAAGCCAGATTTAACCCAACATCTCTGGCGTAAGGGAATCTGGAATAATCGTCATTGAGTAAAGTGCTTTGTGCAAATTACCCTAAGGTAGATCATATTCTGATGTAGCCTGACATCTCAGACATTTAGGGTGAGTTGACAGGATTCTTTGTTGGATACATGTAGAGAGAGGTGTAGCATGGTTATGAGAACTGTTGAGGGCATGTTAACTCGGTGGGATAGCGGAGGTGTTGATCGTACTTGTCACGCTCCACTAGCAGCCACACCGGTGGGTAGTTATAATCACAAGTGACCGTGGGCCTTCCCTCTGGCACCCTCAACCTGGCTATCTCCCCCTTACAGATCTAGTAAACCCATTCAGATCTGAGGAGTATAATAGTCAGTTAGCAATTTTTGTAACATCCTGGAAACTTGTGCGTTGGTCACTTGCAGGAACAACAAGATTCTAAGATCATTTACAAACTTTCCACACCTAGCTAGAATACATGGACTGGCTTGAGAAAAGCAGAGCACTGATGCTTCTTGGCAGTTGTGAATGCCTTGTGCTAGAAGGATGGTTTCAATAGACTTCTCCTGGGTTGATCTAACTTGGGGCAGCAGCACTGGAGGAGCAACCATGATTTGTGTTTGTGTTCACAGAGTTTGCAGGCTCCGTCCCCACCCTGATGGGCCCATGCTAGATTAAATTCTGTGACTGGTAAACCTAATAGTCTCATATACAGAATCACTCTGCGGGCCCTTTCGTTTATTGTTTCTGCAAGGTAAGATTGAGGATTCTCCTCCAGATAGGAGTTGTTCGGGGGAGTAGTGTACCAAGTTTTCACCTGCCTGCTTATAGCTTTTTCCAGGCTGTGTATAGAAGCTCCCCATTCTTTGGCTGCAATTGATAAATTTGGAGGGACATAATGGCATCATGCAGATACTGGGGCCAGGGGTTATCCTGGGTCTCAAAGATGACTTTCAGGTGGGCTTTGAGTGAGTTGGTGGATGCCTTCAGGACCCTGCTATAGTATTTCAGTGTGGCTGATTTGCAAGCTATTTCTTGTTTTGCCACCCAAAATTCCAGTCTGAGCCTTCATTGATGGATGTAGCATGCTTGCTGGAATATTTTTCTGAGCTTTGTGCAATGAATAAAAATCAAGGCTGGTGCTCAGCACCCAGGGAAGGCCTGGTGACCATGCTGCAGAGCAGGAAGAAGGGTTGCGTTCACCACCCTGAGTATGGGCGCGGCTAAAACACTAGTTGGTGTCCTATTTAGTTGGTTGATGCAATAGATGATTGCTGCACCTTTCGCATTGTGTTAGAGTTCTCTGAAAACCATACTCTCAGATAATTGTATTTCATCGCTGTGTTGATGGTCTTATTCCCTATGTGCCGATTGAGATGTTTCTTGTTCTTATATCTCCCAAAGATAACAACCTTAGTCTTGTTCTGATTTACCCTGAGATAGTTTCTTTAGTTGTAGATGAATAGACTGTTCGATGCCATCTGGATGCCTACTTTAGTGTGAGCCAATATAATGATGTCATCAGCACATTGGAAGATATGAAGTTTGATTGGGCCCAGTTTAGGAGGGACGAGACTGCCAACTTCCATAGCTATTCCCAAATCTGCTGTTTATGAATTGAACAAGAGAGAGGAAAGAATACAGCCTTGCTTTAGGCCCTGATAAGTCTGAATTTTGGGGGTGACAGTGATTCTGGTGAGGAAGATAATTTCCTTAATCTTTTGAATTCTAGAACCTCCTCCATATCCAGCTAGAGCAGTGGGAGCAAATGGTTCTTCTGGCTCTGGCCCTGACATGGGAGCAGGAGGGGATGGCACTACAATGCAAGCTTCTACAGTTGTGATACCACGTGCACCAACTGAAACAGAAATGACAGTGATGCCAGTACTAGTAGGGATAACCAATCTGCTACTCAGGTTCAAGTTGATCCACCTGTTAGCACAGTGATGGTCGAAGAGCCTCCTAAATCTATTAGCATTGGCATTTTAAAAATCGATTTTGGTAAAATGTTACAGAGAAACATTGATTTAAACATACTGTTGATATATAATGCTGATGAAATTAGATATTTGATTAAAAAAGCAGCCAGATGAGCAAATGAAGCAGACGTCAAACTAGAAGAGTTAGCAGATGAATGCGAGGTGGACATCAGTAAAATGAAAAATATAAAGTGAAATTATAAAATGAATTTGATTCATGATGAAATTAAAGAAATAGGCTTAATCACTTTGAGAGTACCTATTAAAGATCTAATTCAAAGGGGCGTGGCCGAGCCGAGCACCAAGATGGTCGCTTGGTGTTGAAGCTCCGGAGCCGCCACAATCAATCCGCTGTCTTGCGCTGCAAGCCCTGAAACCGTGAGAAACTGAGGCTTGGCATGCTTGCGGGGTCGCAGAGCATTCCGGGCCATATGGCGGAGCAGTGAACACAGCGGCAGCACTGTGGCGGCCCTCGCTCCCCGAGACCTGAAGCGATCCTCGGAGGCCTCGCGGCGGCAGGGGCCGCGGTTGAGCCTGAGGGCGGGGTCTCGGGTGCGCTGAGTTGCCGCATTGTAAACTGAGATTGCAGCAGCGGTGGGCCTGCGGATGCGGGGTCCACGGCTGCTGCGCTTTATGTCTGGGAGTGCCAGCTGACCGGAGGGAAGCGGCGGTGAGTTTATTGCCATATATTTCTGCCTCTCCCACGCTCTCGCACCAGCTCAATGTAAGCCAGTTGCTGCCCCACGCCAAAAACAAAAGAAAAAACAGCTCATATGCCCAAAATGGAGGGCGCCTCTTTGATATAACGGGTGCAGTATTTTGTTGCTACGTTGGATCAGAAGGGTGCAGCAAGAGTAATGTGCCACCTTGACAATTCTTGGCATTGGGCTGTAGAACTGGCCCTTGGAGGGCTGGGGCCCTAAGGGGGATACACAGAGTGTCCTGCCATTGGCGAATTTACGACAATAACACCTCCGTGCTGTGGGCCGGTAACCTGATAACTGAGTACGCGTTGGCGATCAGGCGGTATGATAGTGCTAGCCCAGACACTGCGCCATATCTTATTCATCTACGTCGCGCCCGCTTCTTATGGTTGGGCTGTACTCAGCCTACACATCGCCATGGGACGCAGCGACCCTAAACAGCACCAGCTCTCTTTCGATGCCGCCAAGACACCTCGCGGGGAAGATGGTGGTGATCCTCCACGTGGAGACCCCCCTGGCTCCTCCGAATCAAAATCCCCTCCATCATGGCGGAACTACGCACTGGCTTTAAGGCCATCGATGCAAGGCTTGATGCATTGGCTGTCAGACTTGATGATATGCATAATCGCATGGAACACCACGAGTCACGCATAGAAGCTACTGAATAACGTATATCTGAGCTGGAAGATGCCTAACCTACCATCGCCAAGAGATTGGAGCGTATCGAGCGATTCCTTAAGGCGGTCACATCCAAGGTGGAAGATTTGGAGGCACGATCGCGACCTAACAACATTCGCATAGCTGGAGTGGCTGAAACAACCAACACGAGCCCCATTGCTGGTTATGTGGAGCGGTTACTGACGGATCTGTTCGGAAAGGATGCCTTTTCCTCTACATTTGCAATCAAATGCACGCATAGGACCTTGGCACCGAGGTCTGCTCCTGGCACCCCTCTTTGCTTAATTATAGCCCGGCTATTGAAATACCATGACCGAGACACTGTGCTACGGCTTGCTCTTGACAAGGGTTCCATCCAGCATCAGGTCATGTCACTCTCTTTCTTTCCAGACTTTACCCCCCTGGTACAGGAAGCTCGCCGCAAATTTCAAGACATTGCAGAAAGCGAATGTCCGATATGCGATGTTATACCCAGCGAAACTTAGCATCACCTTAACGGCAGAAATCACATCTTCAAAGCAACTGCTGACGCGATCAACTTCTGGAAGCAGCACAAGTCCAGCTCTCCTTCCCGGGAGGGCCAGGAGGCAGCAGCCCAGTCGCACTCTCCTTCTGCTGCGTCATGAACGTTGTTGGATTCATTGGCACCTAACATGTTCTGCGGGAAACTGTTTCTTTTATGTACTGCACCCTCTCTTCAAGAACCCTTGGCATTTTGCTGGCTGTACACAAGCGTATTTTTGTATTGTTTAACTTTCCTACACTATGGTTGCGGCGGTCTCCATGAGCGTTGCCTCCCCCCAAGAAGATCTCCTAATAATACTCAGGGATGATATGGGATTCACCGGATATTGGTTGGGTTGTTATCCGATGTGAGTAGTGGGGGGGGGGGGGGTTTGGGCTGTCATAGATTCCACAGTTCCCTATTGTGTTTTTCTTTCAGGAGACAGTATGTATTATGGTTCCACTCGACTTATGCTTTCTCATCGCGACATGTTCACTCTCCAACTCCAGATCTATAATGACAGCGACAGTTAAGGGCCACCAGGGGTTGGAGCTGAAATGTATGTCATGGAATGTTGGGCGCCTTTCCAACCCCCGTAAGGCAAGACAGGTACCATCGTACCTTACAAGACATAACGTTCAGCTGGCGTTTCTGCAAGAGACCCACTACGCCCCTAACTCTATTAATCAATTTGCCTCCAACTGGGACGAAAACTGTTTCTTCGCCAGCTACATCACATATTCCAGGGGAGCATGCATACTCATTCGCAAAACGGTTCCCTTTCAAGCACACAAGGTAATTACAGACCCAGATGGTAGATATTTGCTTGTGGTTGGCACTCTCGGGATGGAACATATTCTTCTAGTTAACATCTATGCACCCAATACAGACATGTCAGAATTTTTCACCACTTTTGCTGCGCATATTGCTAAACTCCATCATAATGGGAGGCGACTTCAACCTCACACTGACCCCTTCACTTGACACAACGGGCCGGGGACAGATCACTAAACCATGCTCTCTTCAGGCACCCCATACTCTATTGCATTCCTCATTACTGCAGGATGTGTGGCGCACCCTGTACCCCTCTGACACAGGCTTTTCATTCTATTCGGCCACGCACGGGACCTGGTCTCGCATCGACCATTGGTACTTGTCTCCCAGTCTACTGATACATGCCCTCTCTGTGGAGCACCTCCCCCTAACCTTATCGGACCGCTCGCCTGTGTTGCTGATGCTTTCTCTCCCCGGTGTGGCGCGTCCATCTATCCCTTGGTGATTCCCGACTGAGGCCCTACTTGATAGTGTATTCCAGACAGATATCAGGGATGCCATCGCTGAATACTGTCAGTTAAATTCCGGCTCTGTGGCCCAGTATGGCACACTCTGAGAATCCTTTAAGGTCTATATACGGGGCATATGCATAGCTAAGCAGGCCGGAGTGCTGCGAGCCATCTGCTGCGATCTTAAGACAGCAGAGGATGTGCTGTGTGACCTGGATGAGTGCGCCTCAATAGCAGATCCCCCTCCTTCACTGCACCAGCGTGGGAAGCTGCTTGCTGAGTTCCAGGACCTTGCAGCTCGTGAGGTCAACTGTCTTGGCAACTATGCGCGAGCAACATTGTATGGTGAGGGTGAGCGGCCGGGCCGGACACTGGCCATGCTCCTTCGCCCTCAGCACCAGTCCTGTTTTATCACACAACTGCACACGGATGATGGTGTAGTGCATACACGCAGTGCTGATATCGCTTCTACCCTCCTTGCCTACTATTCACGCCTATACACCACTCGCTCTCCCCCGTCTGGTGAAGCTCTCAATAATTATCTTGAGGAGGTGGCAATGGTTTGGCTTGAGGACTATCAGCGTCATCTTCTAGCGTCGCCTATGACAGAGGAGAAGCTGTCGCAGGCCATTGATGATCTCAATGGCAACCACGCTCCGAGTACTGATGGACTAACCGGAATCTTTTACAAAACATACAAATCTCTATTACTTCCCCATTTGCTGGAGGTGTATGCTGAGTCTCTTGAAAATGGACAACTTCCCCCTTCAATGCGTGAGGCTGTTATAACTCTTCTCCTTAAGCCGGGTAAACCCTCTACTCAATGTGCCTCATATCAACCTCTATCACTGCTAAATCAGGATTATAAAATACTGGCCAAAGTCCTGGCAATGCGCCTATCACTGCTGGTGGACCAGATCATCTCCTCGTTGCAGCCTGGCTTTGTTCCAAATATATCAACATCTGTCAACCTGTGCCCGTTCTTTGCAGTCATTAATTAAATAGATCCCAGCCTCCCTGCAGCGGCTATACTACTTGACGCCGAAAAGGTGTTTGATTCACTAGAGCGGTCTTTTCTATATGCTGCACTTCAAAAACTGGGTGTTCCTAAGGGCTTTAGTGATCTTGTGCGCTTACTTTACATGGACCCTTTGGCTAGGCTCCGGGTAAATGGTGAATTTACCGGACAATTTGCCTTGTCATGAGGTACAAGACAAGGGTGTCCCTTATCGCCCTTACTGTTCATCATAGCCATGGACCCTCTTGTGTGCCACTTGCAGGAGCGCCATCTGCAATGTGGGTTGAGATTCCATCCCGGGCCATTGTTGGCCTCACTGTATGCAGATGACATTCTACTACTTGTCAGGGACCCCGGTGTGAATCTTCCTCCTCTCCTCCGTGAGATTGTGCGGTTTGGGGGTTTCTCTGGGTTGGTAATCAACTGGAGCAAAATTTTCTCGCTGGCAGATGCAACAAACCAATTCACCTCAGACTATCGCCTGCACTGGTGTGATGAGCCCCCTCGCTACCTGGGTGTCATCTTACATCGCATTGCATCTGAGGTCATTCGCATCAATTATGGCTTGGCTATGGACCGGCTGTCGACTCAAATCGACATATGGATCCAACTTCCACTTTCTATTGCTGGCAGGATCGCCATTATAAAAATGGTGGAGTTGTCCCGCTTTTTATATCTCTTCCTAAACATCCCTATTCCCCTCACTGCTAAATTTTTATACATTGCGAAGCATGCTCACAAGACTGGTCTGGGCCGGCGGCCAGGCACGTATTAAATGGCAAACACTAACGATGCCGTATCAGCGCGGGGGTTTCGGTGTCCCGGATTTTTATTCATATTATCAAGTGGCACAGGCGCATTATGCATGTTTTTGGTATCACCCAGACGCAAGATTACAATACGTAAAACCCGAATGGTCGCAGGCTAGTCCCTGTTCTCTTAACATCATTATCCCACATGGCCTTCCCAGATCACCTACAGAAATACAGACTCTTCAGACCACATATTGGGCCTGGGAATGGCTACGGCGCTACTTAAATGCTAACCTCCGCACTTGTCCCTCCATGATAATCCATGGCTGTCCCCAACCCTGTAAAAATCAACTAAACAAACTCTCACCCGATACGGATAGTGCACAGTCGGGGACTTATTCTCTGAGACCCAATTGTGCACTCTTGATGGGCTAGTGGGGGAACAAAATGTCCCTTACATAGACAAGTTTATCTTGCACAGAACACGCAAATCCATGTACACTGTGCTTCGTTCCTCCACAGCAGAGCAAGCTGAATTTCTGCGCTATCTCTTATCATTACATCTGCTGATGGCACTCACTTGGTCTCTCGATTATATACCTTGGCCCAGACGCTCAGACCACCATTGGGGGTGGGAGCACATGCAGGGTGGGAGAGAGAACTGGGGCATTCACTATCGGATGAAACATGGATGTTTTGTTGCGAACAGACCCGTTTTATTTCTGGCAATTATCGGCATAAGCTCCTACACTATGAATACTTGCATAGAGCATACATTACACCCAAGCTGATAGCCAAGATGGATCCCACCAAAACCCACGCCTGTCCTCAGTGCATGGTGGAACAGGCTGATTTCGCCCATCTAACATGGAACTGTGCCCCCATATTGCTGTATTGGCAAGAGATTTTTCGATACCTTGCGTTAATGATAGATGCCGACTTGACCCCGTCCCCGCTACATGCCTTGCTGGGATACGTCAAACCATTGAGCACCAATAGTCGCTGCTTTGTCGCTATCGCCTTGCTTCTAGCCAAAAGACATATTTCTAAACACTGGGGGGTTCCCACCGTCCCAACAACTAAGGCCTGGCTACGGGACCTAATATATTGTGAAACTACCAGTGACATATATGCTGCCTTGCAACAGCCCCCGTCCAGACCAAAAAATGTCTGGCAGCCACTCCGTTCCTACTTGTTGCTACACCCAGAGGAGATGGAATAGGGAGTATCAGATTTGACCAGGGGGCGAGCGAGATGTTTACTGAGGTGGGGGGAGGGGGGTGTGGGCACAGCCTCGTACTGTATTGCTTCTCCTCTCTGGGCTCTTCCTTCTTCCTCCTTCCACCTGAAGTGCCTGAACTGTTCTCACGCCTTTCATTTTTTGGGACCTGTCAGTCTATTGGACATGTGATACTATGGATAACAAAGATGTTTAAACTCTAATCCTATCGTACTATTGTCGAATGCGTATATGGGAACCTTCCTCCATCATGAACAATGTATATTGTACTTTCTCGTGCATAGTGTTTTCTGTTGATGGTAATCGATATAAACTTCAATAAAAAGAATTATTAAAAAAAAAGGATCTAATTAAAAAAACAATTGTGTTCCAAATTCCTTCAGATGCAGAATGGTATACAGTCATTGACTTATGCCAAGAATTCTTCTCAATTTCTTTACAAGAAGAGAGTCAATTCCTCATTGAGTTTCAAATTCAAAATAACGTTCTTATGGTGTAGAATTCCATAAGGGTAGAAAGAAAGTCCTTCAATTTTTTGTCAGATCTAGAGAATTTGAAGTTGTCTTGTAACAGTCTTAGTGCAGTATATAGATGGTTTGTTGCATCCAAAAAGAAAGGACTATAAACATGATAAAATTGCTCTAATAAATCATCAAGCTGATAGTGGCCACAAGGTATCTCTAATAAAAATATGATACTGTAAAAGAGAAGACACCATATTGAAAAAAGTGTGAGGAAAGTCTCAAAAGAATGCGTTTCTGCAATTTTGAAAATGAGCCCTACCAACCACCCAGAGGAAGGTTTGGATGTTTCTTGGAATTGTTGGCTTCTGTTGTCAGTGGATTCTGGAAATGATTGCAAAGCCTTAAGTAAGGCTTACGCACAGTGACATACAAGGTGCAGTACCATATAACAAAGAATGCTATGAAGCATTCAAAGAATTGAGATAGTGTTTGTGCCTCGCAATAGCAATGGCAATGCCAGACTATAAACTGTTTTGTCATGAGCAAGGTGAATGTGCATTATCAGTCCTTGCACAAAAGCATGGTGGGTTGACATATCCTTCAGCCATATTGGATCCAGTAGCTAACGGCCTTATTATGACTTTGGCGGACTCAAAGCAGGACCGCCACATTGCCGCCTTGCTCCAAGTCCGCCAAAGCCATTAAAACCCACCCGCCAGAGTACGACTTTTAAAGTCTCCTGCGGGCAGTTCTTTGGTGGTCCCACGGTGGTGCCTTTGAAAAAGGCACCGCAATGGGAGCGTCAAATGCAGTTCCTGCAGGGCATAGACTGTCAAGTCCATGCCCTGCAGGAACTGGGGGGGGGCATGAAGATAGGTGCACTCCATGGTGCAGAGGCACAAGGGAGCCCAGTAAGGCCTCCCTTGTTTCCTCACGCCACACTTTTCATGGGGGTTGCACCGCCATGAAAAGTGTAGCAGTGAGGAAACTCGTAATATGCTTGGTGGGGCTGCAGTGGCCCCGCCGAGCATATTACGGCCTCAAGACCGATGCAACACAGCCAGGGATCTGCTATTGCGGTCTGACCACCCAAGTTGTAAAGGATGGTCGGACCGCTGATGCAGCGGTGCTCGCACCACCACAGTGGCTACGGTGGTCCGATGGACAGCCATAGTTATAATAAGGCCCTAAGCCTTCCAGAATGTTTGAAACTGCTTGTAGCTGTTTGTGTTGCTTTTGAACAAAGAGAAGGAATAGTGATGAGTCATAATTTAATTATATTTGTCCCTCATTCAGTTAAGATTTTGCTGACATAAACGAGAACTTAGCACATGTCAAGCAGTAGGCAAAATCATTATGGGCAAGTCATTCTTGTAGCAGAGAATGTTTCTATTAGGAAGTGTAATTCTTTGAATCCTGCAACACTGTGTTGTGAAGCTGTGAAGACAGGAAACTGGATTTGTGGCTGCTGTGAAGAACATAATGGGAGTTACCATAAAGTCAGGATGACCGGTGATGAACATTGGGCGGATCGGCGAGCAGGTAGGGCTCAGTCTCCTGTCGGTTCCCAGGTTACCTTTGTTGGGAAATTTTCCCAAGGTTTTGTTTTTGGCTTTTTGGGCACCATGAACATCACGCTCATGGGTACAGGACTGGGTGGGCACCACTAGGAAGGTAGAACTCACTTCAGACAGGGTCAGGTGCACGGTTCAAGTTGTTGGAGCTTTTTGTGTCCATGTAGCTCAGAACAGGATGCCAGCCAACTATCTCTTGGAGTCATTCTGGTAGTCCTTGGATCAAGCAGCAAGGCAGGCCTCAACCAGCAGGGCAGTCTTTTGAAGGTACAAGGAAGGCGTCAAGCAGCAGAGCAGTCATCTGGTAGCAGCAGGGCGGACCTTTGAGGTGCAAAGCAGGCCTCAAGCAGGAGGGCAGTATTCTGAAGTGCAAGCCAGTCCTTAAGGAGGTCCTCATCAAGTCCAAGAGTGAAAATAAGAGTTGATCTGAAGGTCCAATATTTATACCTGGTGCGAGACTTTGAAGTGGGAGAAACATCTAGACTTCCCCCACATGGTTCTTAAACTTCCTTCCTCCCCTGCCCAGAAATGTAAGTGGGGCAGTGAACAGCTCTGCCCCTCCCATCCTGGCAATATGGCCTATCCTGCCAACACCTAGTCCCGTTTGTCTCACTGTCTGGGAGAAATAGACAAAGGTCAACTGCCACTCTATTCACAGTAATGTGACTAAAAATATAGGATGCAAGCACCAAATGGTTAAGACAAGAAAATGGCAACTTTCTAAATGTAGCATTTTCATAATTGTGACATAAAACACAACTTTACCATTAAAGAGGATTTTAAATTACAAATCTTTTGAGACCAAACATTATATTTCTACCTGTCCCCAAACCAAAGTCATCACTTATTAATTGTAATAAGGTACTCCAAATGTTATCCTATGGGAGATATAGGCCTCACTGGAGTGAAAAAGGAATTCTTGAGTACATATTTTAAATACACTACACCCTGCCCTAAGAGTTGTTTAGGGCCTACCTTAGGGGTGACTTTAATGTATTAAAAAGGTAGATTTAGGCCTGGCAAAAGGTTTGTTTTGCCAGGTCGAATTTATAGTTGAAAAACAGCACACAGGAAGCAATGGCAGGCCTGAGACCTGTTTTAAAGGGCTACTTAAATGGGTGGCACAATACGTGCTGCATTCCCACTAGTAGCATTTAATTTACAGGCCCGGGCTGGGCTACATTGCTTACCACGTTACTAGAGACTTAAAAGTAAATTAAATGTCTCAATCAAGTGTACGCAAATTTTCTCATGTTTTAAGACGTGAGCACAAGCACTTTAGCACTGGTTAGAGTGGTAATGTGCAGAGTCTTAAAAGCCAATAAAAATGAATGAATTCCAGCGACAGGAGGTAAGCAGGCAAAACATTTGGTGGAAGACCACCCTAAGTTCCGTCAAAGCTAACACTCACACAGTGGTCAACATGCATGACATCAAAAGACTTCCCACGTAGGCTCAAAACAAACCAACACCATTCCAACCATGCACATAACCCCGTGTAGCTTGCCATCAGTGTGGGTAAAAGCTTCTGTGCCCCCCATAGAAAAACTAAGCCCTATTACAAATGCTACAATACAACTAATGGATGTCTTTCAGGATGTGGGTGGGTTTTGCTTTTCATGAGGTGAGCAGTCTTGTGCATGATGGCCCTGGAGGAGCAACATTAGCCTTGAGGAGGCATGCACATATGACATTGCCACCATTTAGGTGAGAGTACTAGGGCTCAAACAAGATCCCTAGATCCAAGTCCTAAAATCTTGGTATGGGAGTGTTTGATTTTCTTCATTTTCTTCAAGAGGTGAAGTTGGAAAAATACACTTTTGTTTAGTTAGGAGATGTGCTTTGCCATAGATTAGCAAAAACAACATTGTTCAAGTAACAATAAAACATGTTTTTAGAAATGGTTCCCAAAATGTTTCAGTTGCGAAAATGAATTATTTCAATGTTTATAGTGGTATCACAATTGTTGTACTCTTGAGCTTTTGCCACTAGGAATTATACTAAATAAAGTGAGTCAAATGTGACAGGGTACTTTTGAGTAGGAACTGATGGCAGTTTAATTCACTTGGTTGCTTTAAAACCAAAGTGGCACTTTCATTTCCTTTGAAACTTAATATTACTGTACAATCGTGGCAGTATAGACAGCTCAAAAGTACCAGGTTCATCTTTACCCAAATGTAAACATGTAGGATTCTGTCAAATAGCCAGAATCCTGGGCAAGGTTAAGATGGGGATCACAGAAAAGCCAGTTTCCCAAAAATTCCTGCTGATTTGTTTCTGCTATTTTTCTTAAAATTGTTTTTCACTATGACTTACCTTGTAACCACTTTATCTTTCCTGTCAATAAATCCATTTGTAATGTGAGTTTTCATATCACTGTTTTCCTCATTACAAGGTCCCCTTTGGCTTCCCCAGTAACCATGCCCTTCCTGGAGTTAACCAATGCCCATGGTACTTGTAAGTGCAGAGCCCAGTAAACAGAGATTACAAGTGGGGCCCTAGGTTACCTTGAGAAATGATGAATTGCAAGGTGAATCAGTACCAGATTCCCTATTTAATTCTCCTCTCCTAATTACACCTCGGGGATACCACCATTGTCATGAAACTTTCCTCAGGTACAGTCCCTAGGTGAACAGGTGTAAATTGTTTTTGAACGATGATAGTGACTTTCCCTAGGCAGTGCTAAAAAGACATTAATTCAGAACATCCTTTGGTAGAGTCAAAACTGTTCTGTCTACAGCAAAGAACTAACTAGAGTATGACTGGCAAGGTAGGACCTTCAGCCAATTCCTGTGCTGGTAATTATAGCAAAGTGTGATTTTTACATTCAATAATTGTTTTAATAACCAGAAATTATGAGTAACTGCTCAATGACAGAACTTTACATTCAGGGATATAAATAGCTTAATATTATTGTTTTATAACATATACTTACTGTATGTGGTGCACCTTTCAGTCAATTAGAGAGTGATTACACATGAATAAACGCTCTAAGTGAGAAAGCAACTCATTCACAAACTGTGAACGCCGAAAGAAATGACCTCTTCAAGCCAAAACCCTCATTCTTTTACAATTTCACGTATAGATTCTACTGGCGCAAAGAAATGTTAACCAATCTTGAGGCTCAATATATGCTTTGGGGCTAATTTACAAGCCCCTTGCGCCACTTTTGCGTCATTTTTAACATGGGAAAAGTGACGCAAAAGTGGCGCAAGGGGCTTGTAAATAAGCCCCTTTGTATGTAGCTGCAAAAACTGAGTGATGTTTTGCGCCATAAGCATGTTTTTTAAAGCCATCACTCAGTATGAAGTCAATGGATGTGTGAATGAGAAAATAAAAAAGAAATGGAGAAAAGTAGAAGAAAAACCGAACTTTAAAGTCCAATTTCTTACTAGAAATAAGTGCTGTCCCTGCTTTAGGCATTGTAAGTGGCAAACGAATATAAACCACGATACAGCTGCTGAGATTGAAATGATTTGCAAAAACTAGTTTGGTTTGATATCCTTGTAAAAGTCTGTTAGCAGCCTCAATTCAACCTCTCATTCAAACGAGAAAAAAACATGGAAGTTGGAAAATTGTTCCTTTTACTGGGCAGTATCTGCTCACTAAAGAGGATTGAACAAATGTCCAGCAAATACTGCTCATCAAATTAACTACCTAAATATTCCATTAACCAATTAGCCCCCCCTTGATTTGTACTTTGT